>CM062806.1:44995232-45595232 GCA_031772625.1 Pinus tabuliformis | reverse complement strand
ATAAAGATTGTCTTAATATGAAAATCAACCATGATCAATAATGGTCAACCATGGTCCAATGTCACATTGTGACAAAGATTGTCTCAATATGAAAATCAATCATCATCAACCATTGTCCATCATCGTATTATGACAAAGATTGTGTCAAAATTAAAATCAACCATGGTTAATTTTAGTCTTTATAGTATTTATCTTAGGGTTTATATACCTTGAGTTTATAATATTCATCCCTTGGGTTTAATATTATTCTCTTGGGTTTATAATCCCTTTGGTTTTTACTATTAATCCCTTTTATTATTCCCTTGGGTTTATTAATCTAAGTGTTCATATTCCTAGGGTATAATATTATTGATAGGATTTATATTATTAATATTAGGGTTTAATATAAATCTATTAGGTTTATAATCCATTTGGTTTATAATATAGATTCCTTAGGTTTATTAATTATTAATTACTTGGGTTTATAATATTAATAATCACTTAGATTTATAATATTTTTTTTTCCACTGGAAAAATCCATAATTTTCATTAAGAGAGAAAATTACATATAGTAGATGCAAAAAGCATATGCACTATCAGAGCCTTTAAATCAGATATGCCACGCAGGGTGATCTGTTTTTGTACCAAAAGCATATGTATAGTCAGTTAAACATCTAGCTGATATTACCGCGCAGGGTCCGTAGTATTCATTCTATATATCATAGAAACAATAATAGCTCTAAAAACATCAGTTTTTCAAATCATTATGCGGTTCAAAGACTGTTGTTCCTTTGGTATCGCTGATCTATGTAAGGCCTGTGGTAATATATGTATTCTTCAGATCCTTGCTGTTCCAGTATTATCCATTCGCCTCTGGGTAGTATCGTGGCCTCCTTGGATAATTGATCAGCGCTGCTGTTATGTTCCCTGTATATGTGAGTACAAGAGATATGGGTAAAAGCTGTCTTGAAATTGTGTGCTTCATACAATATGTTGTTGAGGGTGTGTATATGACATATTGAAGATTGATTGAACCAGTTCACTATATTCAAAGAATCCCCAAATATGTTTAGATGTAGCCACTGATGTCCCAAAGAGAACTGTAGAAGGTCACGCAGAGTCATAAGTTCAGCAAAGTTGTTTGTGCCCACTCTGAGTCCCAATTTGACTTTATATTGTTGGTTTTCACTGATGTGAAGTATGAAGCCCCCCCCCACAACCGTTTTGGTTTGAGGCACCGTCGAAGAAGGCCCAAGGGACAGTTCTATCAATGATAGGGGGAGGATTTATGCTCCGCATCCTAGAGGGAGTGGGTTCAGGCAGTTCTAGATAAGAGGAGATGATTGTGGCTTCTGTTCTAGCCCAACATACAGTCCGGTTGTCGAAGATATATCTGTTGCGCGCCTTCCAGATATGCCAAGAGACCACCGATGGTAGGTTCTGAAGCTTGGACCGAGAGTATCTGCTATTCCAGTCTGCCCAAGCGCTTTGTAAGTCTCCGCCGTTCCAAGATCCAGTAAAACCGATAGACGTGGATAGATTTTGCCAGAGATGTCTTATAGCTGTGCATTGCAGGAAGAGATGTACAGTGGATTCTGAATCTGCTTTACACAGTATACACCATGATGGACCATATATCGCTCTGTGGATTAAATGATCTCCCGTAGGTACGATATCCTTGAGAGCACACCAGAAAAAAAGTCTGATGCGCGGTGGGGCAGCAAGCTTCCATATATCGCTCCACCATTTAATAACAATTTCGGGCTTTTTATGCTGAATTAGAGTGCAGTATCCAGGCTTCGGGGCGTATATGCCATTGTCAGCCAAACACCATACAAGTTCATCAGTCCCCTGTTTTATTCTTATATGCGATTCAGTTAATGCATATATAAATTCCAGCCACTCCTGTTGCCACTGTGGGGGAAGATCAAGCTGCGCAGCTGACTTCCAAGCCTGTGCGAAAATATTGGTATTTTGTTGGTCTGTGATATCTGCAAAGACCTTGATCTCCCGTGAACTTAGATTTATAATATTAATCCCAAGGGTTTATAATATTAATCATTTATGCTTAATATTATTTCCTGTGGTTTATAATGTCTTGGGTTTATAATATTAATAATCCCTTTGATTAATAATATATTGACAGTATCAATAATATTATCATATTATTATAATATAATAATCACTTTATTATAAATTTCCATTTTAGTTGTTATAATTTTTTCAAGGTATTTCACAAACATTGAGTGGTCACTACATCCACGGGAAAGTCCAAGTAGATCAACCCGAAGGGATCTGCCCATCGGCCAAACTAGCAAGACATAACCCCAAGGACGTCGAAGAGATTTGACCCTGTGACCTCCCGATAGGCGAGGCACTTAGAAACAAAAACTCTACCAACTGATCTATCCCTAGGGGTGTTTTAGTTGTTATAATTATTATCATATTTATAATATAATAATAATGGTATTTTATAATATAATTATTATTATTGTATTATTATTATATTTATATATTTATTAATATTAATATTAATATGAATATGAATTCTACATCCATTGACGTCTATCAACGTATATCAACCACATTTATTAATGTGGTTGTGTTAGTTAAACTATTGTTATTTAAATTAATAATTGATATATGTTATTGACTTTGAATTAAATAAAAAAAATTCATATAAAATTATTTTAAATATATTTATATTTATAAGTGTATTTACTTTAGAGTAGAATTTCTACCATTTTAATTTAATTACCAATAATAGTAATAATTTTAAATATCCCTGATGAGGTGAATATCAGTGGAACAAGTGGTAGGGAAGGGTCCTAGCCACCCTCATCTAGTTGCCACAAGAGTTAAGGATGTGTGTAAATCATTCTTCTTGTGTCAAGTCTGAGACGAGCCTTCTAGAGAAGGACATAGATATAGGTGGTAGAAACAACTTCATATATCAATGTTGGATTAGTGAGGGTATGGGAGTTAAGGTGGCGAGATAATTTCGATGTTTGGAAGGGTGGAATTATGCCTATGCCTATCCCTGCTCCTCAAGTTGCGGCTAATAAGGAAAGAGCTCAAGCTGAATTCAGTGGCATTGCAAACTTCTATGTTGAGGTTCAAAGCACTCAAATTTTGGATTTGGGATTTAGGGGTTGTCCTCAGTCCACATTCAGTATCTTCGATGTTCTGCCAAGGTTGTTAAGGCAAGGCTCGAGTGAAGGGGCAGATGTTAATTTGAAAACTTAGGGACAAATTCCCTCCTTTGGATAGCCTTCATCATCAAGAAAGACCCCTTCTAGCCCTTAGAAGAATTTAATTTGGTTAAAGAAATATTTTTAATATGGAAACCCACATGTGCACAAAAATTAAAGATGACCCTAAGAGGAAATTGGACACCCTTGTAAGCCTATAAACACAATTTAAGTGACCCTCATTTGGATATCATCGTCAAGCACCTTCTTCTTCTCTCTTCTATGATTTGGCTCGCACAGGTCTGAAGTTGGTTCACGAATATTAGTTTGTACATGTCTGAAATTGCAGGGTCTAAAGCCCACACGTGCAGATTAGGGTTTTGGTCTATAGCCACAGGTTTTCCACAAGAAAATTTTGGCTATAGACGCACAAATACAAGCCTCTGTGTTCAGCTGAAAATTTTGATCCACACACATGATCTCTCTCTCTCTCTCTATGTGCAACCAGAACCTAAGGTTTTAGTTAACAGGTGATCGTAGTTGACCGCATGATGGGAAAGTTATCTCTTATCAATATTATTCTTGGGATCATATTTTTGGATATTTTTTGGTAGTTTTGTGATTGAAGAATTGAATCATTATACTCTCTCTTCGGTGAACATTTTATGACAATCTAATAAGAAGAAGAACTTTAAAGGGTTTTCCCCCTTGTGGGGTTTTTTTTATGGTCTTTAACCAAAACTAGTGTCTCATATTTGTCTCTTATTGTTCATCGCATTTATTGTTCTATCTACAATTTCTATTGATCATTGGAAGATTAAATGTTTTTGAAAGATCGCTAACTAAAAGATAAGAGTTGGGCTAAAGTGATTGTAACAAGATAGAACAATGGTAAAATTAATAGCAGAAGTGTTGGAAAACCTTTTGGCTTTCTTTTCTTTTGTAAAGTTTGTAGACTTTGTATCAAGGCTCGTTTACCTTATTCTCCTTTGTTGGTATGCTTGCATGTTTGTTGGTTTTGTTGGTCTGTACTTGGATTTTCTAGACAAACCTAACATTGAATTTTGGGGGGTCTCAGTGGCTTGTGAAGAGTTCCCTCTCCGTGTGTTGGTGTGTTGGGTTCTAGAAACCAAAATTTGGTTGATTGGTGGGATTCTTGGGTTTACATCTCAAATTTCATCCTGCTTCTTGGCTCGAAAGGTTGTTCTCAGTAGCTATAGTCCCTATCTAAACTCTGGCTCATTCTACCTATTGTTTGGTTTTGTGTTGATTCTATGCGTCTTTGTAGGTGGCATTGTGTTTTTTTGGGGGACACTTGTGGTTGTTAGTGGTAATTTCACTATCATCCATCTTTTGTCTTCATGGTCGGGGCAGGTTGAGGCCTCGCATGGGCTGAAGGCGTCATCCAATCGATGTTATAGAGGTGTGCTCTCTTAGGGTCAAGACTCTCAAGAGGGTGTGGTGAGGATACCTCCTCGGCATGATGGAGATCATCAAGGGTTGGGCAAGAGGATAATTCATGGTCAACAGTAGCATCATGAACAGATGCATGGGGAAACAATTGACCCTCCTATGCCAAAAGATTGTGGTAGTGTGATTCGACAATTAGGTGATGCTTTGGACTGGTTCAACCGGGACCGACAAGATGATCACAATGACACTATGTATTTTATGAACCATATCCAACACAATTTCAAGGAGATTCATGATCAATTAGTCAGCCTTTGGAGAGGACAATGATGCACCCAAGCTCAGCTTGATTTTTGATCTGGATCTTGGGGGGAGGCCCCCAAAATCTAAAAATATTGAAATGGATTTTGGGGGAGGCCCCCAAGATCTGAAAAATTGAAATGCTAGAAGAAAAAGAGGAGAATGCCCAATAAAAAAAACCACAAAGAATTTTTTTTATTAAAACGAAGAACTGTAAAAGCTACATTGTGGTGGACAAACTATCCTTTTACAAAATGCAGCTTGTTACTTATAGTATTTTTCAGTTATAATACCACGAGTAAATTTCATGGGTGAATTAATACCATGGGTGGATGTCACAATACCATGGGTGGATGTCACAATACCATGGGTGAATGAATACCATGGGTGGATGCCACTTACAATACCATGGGCGGATAAATACCATGGGTGGATGCCACTTACAATACCATGGGTAAATTCCATGGGTGGATGAATACCATGGGTTGATGTCATTTTCCATTTGAATCATTTCGTCCTCCTTAAGAAGCAATGGTCCCCATTGTGTGAAGTTCTCTCGTGCAAAGCCTTTGTTCAATATGAAGAGCCACTGAAGAGAAGGGTTTTATGTGGTTAACCCATAACCACGATGAACGAAGATCTGACGATAAAGATACCATGTAATGCTTGTGGCCAATTGTGATACTGATAATGTACAACGTATCAAATTGACTTCAACGAAGTGTGGGTTTGTGGATGACCCATAACCATGACAAACAAAGATCTGAGGATAGAGATACCCTATAATTCTTGTGACCAACTGTGATACTAATAGTGTGTGGCATAGCAAATGGACTTCGTTGACAAGGATTTTGTGCAGTCGACCCATAACAATGATGTTGGTTGTTGATGAAGTAGCAGGTGCCTACATAGCCTGGGGTGGGAGTGCAATTCTGCTATGTTGAAACTGATGAATGTGAAGCAGGTGCCTACTAAAGCGGGGTGGAAGGGAACATCTCCAAAGGGAACCCGCTCCAAATGTTGCTCCAGAATTAAAATGGATATGACTCAATCAATATAACTTAGAATAATTAGTATAAAATAATTTTGGAAACAGAAGGACCATTTTTCATCTTCCCATGTGATGGAAATCCTTATCTAGACACTCTAGAATCTAAGATTCGCACTGCAACTTTTCCGCTGTCACAAAAGTTCTGAAAAAATAACTGGTTTTAAATCAATGATATCTCCCACATCCGAACTCATATTCGACCCAATTTTTTTTTAAATTTAGCAATTTTTCAATAGGAGCTCAGATCTGCAATCACTTTTCTGAAATTTTGCACCAAAATTGCAAAAAAATATATATAGGAGAGTCTTTGTCCACAAATTGTCGTCAGAAACATTTCTACAACATAGCTGATTTTAAATCAGTGATATCTCCCTCATCGAAACTCCGATTTAGCTGATTGTTTTTTTGAATCTGGGTATTTTTTTGCAAGGAATCTAGATCAGTTATTTGTTTCTGTAAATTTTGCACCAAAAATTTCAGACCTGATCTGCAAACTCGCCTTCCAAAAACATTCCTGCAAAA
Organism: Pinus tabuliformis; assembly: GCA_031772625.1. Classification (NCBI taxonomy): domain Eukaryota; kingdom Viridiplantae; phylum Streptophyta; class Pinopsida; order Pinales; family Pinaceae; genus Pinus; species Pinus tabuliformis. The sequence goes on along the minus strand of CM062806.1, from coordinate 45,588,779 downwards.
AAATGAAAAAATAAAAATTCTTCCTACTTGGCCCAATAAAATGCTCTGTGGAGGACGTAGAACGTACCTTAAGTTTGTTGAATATTGTTGTAAAAATTTGAAACTGAAGTATGCATCAAACCCTCATTTCCATGGAATCATAACTTGCTCTGATACCACTAATCTGGATCTTGGGTGGAGGCCCCCAAAATCTAAAAGGATTGAAATGGATTTTGGGGGAGGCCCCCAAGATCTGGAAAATTTAAATGCCAGAAGAAAAAGAGGAGAATACCCAATAAACAAAACCACAAAGCATTTTTTTTATTAAAATGGAGAATAATTGTAAAAGCTACATTGTGGCAGACAAACTGTCATTTTACAAAATGTGACTTGTTACTTATAGTATTTTTCAGTTACAATACCATGGGTAAATTCCATGGGTGAATGAATACCATGGATGGATGTCACAATACCATGGGTAAATACCATGGGCCAATGTCACAATACCATGGGTAAATGAATACCATGGGTGGATGCCACTTACAATACCATGGGTAAATTCCATGGGTGGATGAATACCATGGGTTGATGCCATTTTCCATTTGGATCAACTGTATGGAAACCTGCTTGGCTCACATGGAGGGGCACGTGCATTTTGTTTTCAAACCTCTCCCAACCCTTGGACCGGGTCTAAATCATCCAGATCTGGTAAAATCTGATGATGTATGATGTTGGTTGGTTGTCCCTTTCTTTTTTGGGTGCTTTGGCATTTCTTACCTGTAAACTTATGCAAAGAATTGGCATTTTGGAAATTCATAATGTATTTGGGTATGCTATAATTGGCCAATAAATCTAGTAAGAGTGATCCAAGTGGATATTGGTGCCCACCCGCCTATTCCACTTGGACCCCCACCATTGTTTCTTTCAATTTTTCAGTTTCCTTATTTGTAGCGCAAGTTACTATTTTTGGCAGTTTTTCAGGTCCTGAACTTCTGAAGCTGTTTGGAGGCTCTAAATGACATTTTTTGGGAAATAAAGGGCCCCCATGGGTCATAGGTTATAGTCCTTGGACAGATATTTTTAACGAGGTATTGTGCATGCCAAATGGATATCATATGCCAAAGTTATGACCCCGGGAAGTTGATGTACCAATTTACCCTAACATGGCCCATAGTTTAGCGCTTCATCTCCTAGGGTTAGGTTTTTAGATGTTTAGGTTTTCCATTGTTTCTCAATAATAAATAGGCCTTCGAGCCTCATTGTAAACACAATTCATAGGCATGTAGCTGCCACATCTCTTCTCAGAGATAAGCTACCATTGCCCGAGCTAGTCTTATTTCCATTTTGTTTGTAACCTTAATTCAATATTTGATATTAATGAAATGAAGTGTTATTTATAATGCATCTCTATATTTATGGTTATATCCATAATTTGTTGTGTTCCTGTTTAAGTTCGAATCAGTGGTATCAGATTGGTCTGGTCTTTCTCTGCTTTTCTTTGCATGTCCCCAACGAGGTTGGTATATAAGGAGTTAGGGTTTGAACTGGTCAAACCTTTGCAATACCAGCCTCGCAAATCTCGACGGCCTCCCATGGAAAAAGAGAATAAAGACGAGAGGATAGGAGATCCTTTCAAAATCTTGCTCGAAGAAGCCCTCGAGTGACAGAGGAACACAATGATGGACAACTTTGCCCAGATCCTTTAGCGACTACCCAGGGGCGACGCATCTACTTCCAACAGGTACTTTGGAACCACCACACCCTTTAAGGTACAAGTTAACTCTGACATTCCCATATATGAGGGTTAGATAGATGTAGACATCGTAGATAAATGGTTAAATATGCTAGAAGGATATTTTTCTATTCATGATTTTTCCAGCCGAGAAAAGATTATTTTTCTCTTCTCAAAGCTGCCCCCATGTCAAGGACTGGTGGGAAACCTACTGTGAGCAGAAGGATGATAGTGATCTAGGTGGATATTTTTGGCCACCCGTCAATTCCACCTAGACCCCTACCATTGCTTCTTTCAGTTTTTCAGTTTCCTTAATTGTAACACAATTTACTATTTTTAGCAGTTTTTCGGGTCCTATTCTTCCGGATGCCGTTTTGAGGCCCTAAACGACGAACGACATTTTTTTGGAAATATACTACCAACGATTTTCTGATTAAAATCATCTTTTCCATCATAGTCCTCGGAGAGATCTTTCCAATAGATTATCATGTGCGTCAAACGGAGATAATATGACCAAGTCGCGACCTTAGGAAGTTCGTTGTCCAACTCACCTCGATGGGCCCATAAACTCTAGTGTTACATCTCCTCAGGTAAGATTTTTGGTTGTATAGGGTTTCCTCTTATTGTTCAATAATAAAAAGGCCCTTGAGCCTCATTGGAAGGCAGTTCAGACGCATGTAGCCACCACATCTCTTCTCAGAGATAAGCTACCATCGCCCTAGCTGGTGTATTTCCATTTCCATTTGTAAGCATATTTCAGTATTTTACATTAATGAAATGAAGTATTATTCCACTGCATATCTATCTCTATGGTTATCTCTGTAATTTGTTGCGTTCCTGTTTAAATCCAGATCAGTGGTATCAGAGCAGTCTGCTTTTTTTCTTTGTTTTTCTTTGCATGTCCCCAATGAGGTCGGGATATAAGGAGTTAGGGCTTGAACTGGTCAAACCTTTGCAAGACCAGCCTCACAAATCCTGACGGCCTCCCATGGCGGATGAAAAGAAAGATGATGGGGCAGGAGATCCTATCAAAATCTTGCTCGAAGAAGCCCTCGAGCGACAAAGGAACCTGATGATAGACAACTTTGCCTAGATCCTTTAGCGACTACCCAAGGGTGACGCATCGGCTTCCAACAGCTACTCTGGAAACACCACACCATTTAAGGTACAAGTTAATTTTGAAATCCCCATATTCGATGGTCAGATTGACACAGATGTCGTCGATAAATGGTTAAATCTGCTAGAGGGTTATTTTTTTGTTCATGATTTTTCCAGTCGGGAAAAGATTATTTTCGATCTTCTCAAAGCAGCCCCCCACGTCAAGGACTAGTGGGAAACCTACTGCAAGCAGAAGATTGAAAGTACAAGCTCACTATTTTCAACCTCACCCACTTGGAATTCATTCTAGGATGCCATCAAGGAGCAGTACTACCCTGTAGGAAGATATGAGGATCAATACATAAAGTGGACCACGTTGCAATAGGGAAGGGACCAAGACGTGCCGAAGTTTACCAATATTTTCCATACCCTTCGCACAAAGTTGGGTATCAAGGATTCGGAGCACCATTTGGTACTCAAATACCATGACTGCGTGCACAATTACATCGAGGAAGAAATAGAATTCCTGAACATCTCCTCACTCAACACAGCATACTGATATGCCGTCAAGGTCAAGAAAAAGTTTAAATAGAAGAAGTGAGACTTTGGATCTGCAAATCTGAAGCAAGGGAAAGGTTCCCCCAAACTGCAGAACAAAGGACGAAGCCAAGGCAGGGCGGCACAAGACAACCTGCCAAAGTTGCAAGAAAAGAACAATACTGCGAAGGCGAAAAAGGACATGGGAAAGTGGTGTGAGTTCCATAAGAGCTCCACTCACAACACAAGTGAGTGTCGGGCCAAGCAGTCACTGGTGGCCAAGCTAAAGGTTTTAGAATCAAATCTATGTTCCAACTCTGAGTCAAAACCCGACAAGGGGAATGACAAAGGGAAGCAGATTATCGATGCAGAGCCCAATGCCACCATTTCCACCACGAAGATCCAAAAGGAGGAACCCAAAGATCCATAGGAGGAGGAGCGCCTCTTCCACTCCCAGATGTGGGTAAGGGGCTCCCTGCTATAGTTCATTGTCGACAGCGGGAGCCAAAAGAACCTCATTTCAGCAGAGGTCATGAAGCGATTGATCTTACCAACCACAGCACATCCACAACCATACAACATCAAGTGGCTTCACAAAGGACGGGATCTTCGCGTGAGCCAACAGTATCGCCTTCCATACAACATCAAGCCCTTCACGGATGAAAAATTGTGTGACATTGCTCCCTTGAAGTTTGTGATGTATTATTAAGACAACCATACTTGTGGAAGCGACATGTTGTGTATGAATCAAGGCCCTGTGCTGTTATTGTTACTTTGGGAAATAATTTGTACAGGATACCGGAGGTAGCACCGCCTACTGCCATCTCTCTAGTTACTGCAAAACAATGTAGTAAGCTCATTTCCAAAACTGGGAAATTTGTTTTCCTGATGATAGGCCCTCAAGGAAAGAAGAAGATGGTGGCCACGACCTCCAAACAAGGCCCTTCGCACGACAACTACAAATGGACAAGGTTGTGGAGGAGTATGAGGACATCTTCACCTCCCCCGCACTGTCAGGTCAAGCACTCCATCGATCTGACCCTAGGTGCGCTACTGCCCAATGGACCAATCTATTGATGCTCCATTCTAGAGAATGATGAAATCAAGAGGCAGATTCAGGAGCTACTGCAGAAAGGTCACATCAATCTAAGTTCATTGCCTAGTGGTAGCCTGATCGTGTTGGTACAGAAGAAGGATGGGACTTGGAGACTCTGTATTGACTATCGGGCACTGAACAAGATCATTGTTCGTAATAGGTACCCGATCCCACGGATTGATGACCTCCTAGACTAACAAAAGGGGGCAAAATATTTCAGCAAGATTGATTTGAAGTTAGGATATCACCAGGTACCAATCGAACCCTCCGATATGTGGAAGACTGCCTTCAAAGCTAAGGAGGGCCTTTTTGAATGGTTGGTTATGCCTTTTGGATTGATGAATGCTCCTGAAACCTTCATGAGGCTAATGGATGACATCTTGCGGCCATTCACCAACTCATTTGTAGTGGTATACTTGGATGGAATCCTGATCTTCAACCAAAGTTAGGAAGAGCACCTCCACCATATCCGACAAGTTCTCCAAACACTGCAGCAACACAAGTTATGTGCCAATTTGGAGAAATGCACTTTTGGCATGACCCAGGTTATGTGGATCCAGCGAAGATCCAAGTCATTCAGGATTGGCCATCTCCAACCACTCTGACAGAGCTCCACAACTTTCTAGGTCTTGCCAACTTCTACTGCAGGTTTGTGTTGGGATTTTCTCATATCACTTGGCCCTTGAGTCACGTCACCAAGGGAGGAGCGAAAGAAAAATTCTTTTGGTTTGAGTCACAACAGAAGGCATTCACATAGTTGAAATATCGCCTCTGATCGGCACCAGTGCTCACATTACTAGACTTGCAACAACCATTTGAGGTCGAGACAGATGCCTTTGACTATGCTATTGGGGCAGTCCTTAGTCAACACAGGCATCCAGTGGCATATCACAGTGAGACACTTTTAAACACAGTCCAGAATTATCCCACTTATGACAAAGAGATGTATTCCATTGTGGAGGCCTACCGATAATGGAAGCATTACATTTTGGGGAAGGAAACAGTCATCCACACATACCACTGACCCCTGTAGTTCATACAGACCCAAGGGAAATTGCAGAATGATTGCCATCACAAGTGGTCCACATAACTGCAACAGTTCCATTTGAATATCAAGTATAAGAAGGGCAGCACCAATAATGTTGAATATTGCCTCAGTTGACCACCGATCATGGCGTTAAGCACCGTGCTCAACTCTTGTGGGCATAAGACTTTTGATTGGCCACTTCTCTACAAAAGCGACCCAGAATTCGGCCACACATACCAGACACTCTTGGAGGGTCAGCATGTTCGAGATTTTCACCTCCAAGATGCCTTGTTATGCCACTTGGGTCACCTTTGTGTTCCTTCAAGCGAGCGTGCCAAGATGATTTTGGAAGCACACTACAGTCAGGCTGCTGGGCATTTTGAGGTCGAGAAAACGGTGGCAGTACCACAGAAGTATTTCTATTGGCTAAATCTTCGAGAGGATGTCAGGAAATACATCAGATCATGCACTGCTTGTGCCATTGCCAAACCGACCATCAAGAAGCAAGGCCTCTATACCCCGTTGCCTACCCCTAGTTGACCTTGGGAATCCATCTCCATGGATTACATGTCAGGCCTTCCTTCCACTAAGCATGGAAACGACTGTGTTTTTGTGGTCATCGACAGGTTCTTGAAGATGGCCATTATGGTGGCCCACAAGAAGAATATCACAGGAGAATCCACTGCTAAACTCTTCTTTGAACGAGTGTGGGTACACTTTGGGATCCCATAGTCTATCATCTCAAATCGGGACAGCAAGTTCCTCAGTACATTTTGGTCCAATCTCTGGTCAATCTTGGACACCAAACTCACTAAGTCCACAGCCTTCCATCCTCAAACTGATGGCCAAATAGAGGTTGTCAACAGGATGATCGTACACATTTTGTGCATGTAAAACTCAAAGCATCTGTTATCACAAAATCAGGTACTGAAGGCTGCCAATCAGCAAGATTCTGTGTAACTATTTCAAACCAGGCTTTAGACTAAGGCTTAGCCTCCTTAGTCAGAGAGGGCTCTCTCACAGACTATGAATATTGACTAATGACAAGGAAAGATGGCTAACTCTTAAAACACATGAAAAATAAGCTGGCTGGACAAATATCAAAGTGATTCCCATTGGGCTTATGGAGTCTCACACATCTCAGCAAACAAAAAACACTATCCTTTCATAGAAATCAGGGCACTTTACATCTAATGTTCAAACATAACTTACATAAAACACAGTTTGCCAAGGCATACAGGAAGTCAGAGCATGACACATGAGTTCTGAGTGATTATGCAGTAACAAAACTTTAAAAGAACACTAAAGAGAATAAACCATCATACATTTGAACCATTAGATCTATTGTGAATCCTGAGAAGAAACAACAGTCATTTGCATTACTGAAATCTGCTATACATAAACCAAAATAGTCTTGTCTTTTATCAAAACATCCAACCCCTTGTCTATCTCTCTTTCAGCTATTTATAAAGTGCTTATTCTATCTCATTCGAGCTTCCTCCTCCAGCATGAGGGGAGCTCGATGACTGCCTATGATGACACCTACTAACTTTTAACTAACTAATAATTACATCTGATTACTAATTGACAGCGCTGGAATCATAAAACAATTAAAATTCTAATTCCACCAAGTCTTCTAGAATTCTAAATTAAATAGGACTTAAACTCCATAACAACCTTGATCTTCAATCCTTTTCGTTCTCTGACATCTGGAGTTTGGCTGAGATAGCTGTAATGAACCTTTAATGCTCCATGTTTGTTTTCCATGACACAACTTTTCTGTTATCCTTAAACATAGGCCCCTGTTTGTCGGTCTTTGATATGCTTCACAATATTCGAATCCAAAGAAGCATGCCTTTTATCTTTGATTACTCAAAATAGCACAGGCTGCCACGTCTTCGATGTGCTGGCCATTTTTCCATGTGTGAAGACAACACCTTTCAGAAAGATTCGCTGATTTGTCAATCATAATTGATTGGCTCAACTGAAACATGCAGCTACAGCAGTTTCGTAGCGCGCTACAAAACTGCTGTGTAATTTCATCATACACAGTCTCATCACTTCTCTGCATTCTTGCTATCTTCTCCCCATATTTCTCTTTCAGCTGATTGTTCACATTTTCCTCAACAAATGAATAACAACTTGCAAGTAATCCTATTCAGCTGCCAGGCTTCAATGTCAATAGCTTTTCCTATAAAACTCAAACAGCATGCTCAGATTTCTCTGCAAGCCCTGCCAACCTGGAACCTTTCACTGCAAAGCACTTTTTCTTACAGCCACTTCAATAGATTCTAGACCGCGAAGAACACAACTTTGATAGATGTTCAATTAGATCAATAAATCATCCACCTCAAATGATTGTGAAGTATCCCCATGGACCATTCGAGTGTGCATAAAGCCCAATTTAATGAACAAATGGCCAATACAGTTAACAACAGCATGAAAAATGGAAACTCCAGATTGCTTGCCATAAAGGTAACCACCAAATATGTGGTGTTTACAACTTAACCATAAGTGATTCAACTTCTTTAACCATTGCTTGCAAGAAGTAACCTGTTTTCTGGAGATACTTTGGCTGGAACATAGTTTACTAGTTTAGCATTTAGTCCAGCTCTCTCAACCATATGAGCCTGCCAATATCAAGAAGTTCTTTGCATTTCAAGCCTAGTACTGCCCTTTCAGCTGGCTTCAAGCATCTAATAATATTCCCAACATCATGAACATTAGCAGCATCTTCAGTGGTATTGAAAACATTTAAGTTGGTTCCAACTTTAACGCCATTAGAATGATCAGAGCAATGCTCCCCATCAAGTGCCCAGCTGGTCAGCCATGTTACAACACAAAATTCTTCTCTTGTAAAGCTCAGGTTTATGAAAAAATGTTTATTCACATAAGATTTCCATTGGCAAAGATGGTGGCAACATGTTGCAATTGCAAGGCCTTTTATGTACGGATGATTTCCTCCTCTGTTCTTCTGGAATTAGTAAGACAGTTCTGAAAGTAGCCAAACTGAGGAATTGGTATTGAAAGAGCAGATAGTACATTACAGAGATATTCAATATCTACTGATAGTTGTTGAGCTCCGTGATCACTTAATGACTGAATACCTCGCAATTGTTCAATGTAAAGGGCTGTGGCACCTTCTGCAACCTTGAACATCCACTAAGTTGCAAAAAAAAATTGAGCTTCATCAGTGTTTGCGTCAGCATTGGTATTCAATCCATATTCACCATATAGAAATTGAATAACATCACCAAGAGAGTTCCTGACAGTCCCGTCATATTTAACCATGATGTCCTTCATAGCTTTCACAAGACGCCTCTGTATGTACCCTGTTTCTGAAGTCTTCACAACAGTATCTATCAAACCTTCTCTACCACAATACTTGGAGCTGGATTGTCTTCTGAAAGAGAAATAATGGCCAAGCTAAGTTGTTCTATTCTATAGAAAGGAGACAAGTGAGTGTCGAAGAAGGATGAAGCGAAACAACATTTACATCTTCTGCTAATGCTATTTTCTGGAACCGTGGCTTTTAAGTGAGCACCAGAAATTATATGACAATCTTCATTCTCTAAGCCAATAGCTAGAGCATGTAACCAGCATGGTTACAACGTTTGTAGAAGGAAACATCAAACTAATACAGTCCACCTTAACTGAGGAAATTTGTCTCTTTCGAGCTCTGCCATCTGCCTCCTTGTCTCTGCGGCAGCAACTTTTGCTCTCTGTCATCGACATTTGGTCATGAAGATCATTTGAAATATTAGTGCCAAACAAAGATTGTTTGGAGTGTTCAGATCAAGAAACCCTGAATTGACAGTATCTGTCGTAGGAATTGCGCCATCCTTCTTTATCTTCAGATATTGCAGTCTTATACTCGGGCCAGCGGCAAACAATGATTGCATATTCACATTAAAGTCTCTTTAATGTGTTCATACACCTTCTCGACAAATGGTGTTGTTAAATGCTGTGTTGTGACACCTGTCCAACGGACCTTATCGAGCTTACAAGAATCAAGCAAGCTGTTTGCCCTGAATCCACAAGATTATGTATAAGTGAAACCTTTGCATTAACCCCTCCTTTTACCGGACAGATGTTCCAGTTATCTAGATCTCTCTGAAAATCCGTTGTTGCAATAACAAGATCTGTCACAGGCGGAGAAAGGCCTGATGGTGGGCATGCAACAAGAAATGCCGCATTGCATGTGACTTCCCTGGCATCTCCAGTGTAGGCCTCCGTCTCCACAGTTAAATATTTGACTTTTCATACTTCTGTGGCTTCTGCCAAAATCTTCTTTGTAGATTTCTTGACATCGTGTTCGAATTTCTTCAATACATCTGCTAGCACCATGAAACCAGGTCTTCGAGCTGCGAAAAAGGGATTTGGAGGGCGCTGAGCATGAATTAGAATGATTCTATCCTGCGAAGTTAACACGTTGTTAAGAGCCCAATGAAGAGTGTTAACGCTCTCGTCGCTCTCCTCTATGGCCATCAATACGAGCCTACTTGATGTCCCCTGTCCTTCGATGGATTTCATTAAAGCACTAATTTAAGTTTTGCCTCTGCTTACACGAATCTTCACACCCATTAAATAGTTTTGCTACATGCCGTGGATGAGGAGATTATAATAAAAATTACCTAAACTGAACTGATAATTCATCTCTTCCCGTCCACAGTGGTGATTATTATCTCTGGTAGTTCCATAGAAAATTCTTCTAGTCTCTGAGCTTTTCCAAACAAGACGGAAACTGATGGTAAAATATACTCAACAACGCCCCCAAGGTAACCTCTCCTCCGCTGACAGCCGATAAATTGTGTGTCTGTAGTCAATTGCAAAGATCCACACTGTATATGGAAGCACAAATATTTGGAAGATCTAGAGAGCTTGGGAGTATATGTTGATTGTGGATCTCAATATCATTGCGCAGTTCATTACCAATATTCATGCACAATGCCTTCATTTTCAAAGACGCTGTTGAAAATAGTTAATGCATCCATTAAAACACCTTCATTGCTATTTGTCACAAACTCACCTATCTCTGCCATGTGTCTTTTTGATCTCTTCCTAGCAGCAGCCTAGAAATAGCTGCACAATATTAACTGTGCCTCAGGAGATAGTATATCATGAATAAGAGAGTATATCTTTACAACAGGGGCAAGAGCTGAAGCAACCATCACAAAATCAACAAAAACATCAAGAAGAAGAAGCTAAGATCGAGCCCGCCAGCGAAGATGTCTCAGATCAGCGAACAATTCCCCAATTTCGTAGCGCAACCAATGCGCTACGAAATCACCTAAAAGATGTCACGCTGCAAAACTGATAAAGGGATCTATGCGCTGCGGAAACACTTTGTCCTTAAGCCAGTCTGAGCAATTTTGGCAACAGAATTTTCAGTGATAACAGTGGCTCCACTTGGGATAGTGTGCCCTTGTGGTACACTAAGAACTTGCAGGTCCAGTGCCTTATCTATTTATGACAAACAGAAATTTACTTGACAAGCATGACTGTAGGAGAAAGAAAGCTACATCTACTGAAAAATGCTCAGTTAACCTTGAGCTTATTTGCATTTACCTACCTACCTACCCTAACAATTTCAACTTCTTTCTGCTCAATCAATATGAAATTTCCAATGTAGCCAATCCTCTGTTTTATCTGATATTTGAGTTTTTTGACTGCATCGGAGTTCAGAGCCACAATAATATTGTGATGACCACTGCCACTGAAATTGCCTCTGATCTTCATAGAAAAACTGAAAAACTTGAGAGTAAAACTCTTCCATGTAGTCAGCTACAGGATCCCAGAATACATAATCAGCTTGATGACTCTTGTAACTTTCAGGTTGTGCAAACTGATCTTCAACAACAGTGTACAGTTCCTTAATCGTGAAAGAAAAAGGAAGCAGCACTCTCTCCTTGTGTTCTGCCATAGAAAGCTTCTGAAAATAATGATCATGATTATGAAAACTATATGCCTGAATTTGACTTTCTAAACCTTCAATTTCTTTCTCAATGTCCTCAGCAAATTCATCCAAAAATTTCATCTTATCCTCTGCCTTGCAGTCACATGACTTTAGATACGAGGACAAGGACAAAGAAAAATTTTCATCTGTTTCTCCATTACTATGATCATTATTCCATTGTTTGAAACCTTGAACTGAAGGAGAGTTCGCCACCGCATCTGATCTATCCATCCATTCCTCCAAAAACATAAGCCAAAAGTCTTGAAATGACTTAATGGATTTGACAGGAAAGCTTTCAACCCATTGTTTACATTTCCCTTGAAGTGAATCATAGAATAACATAATGCAAACATCCTCATGTTTAACTCTAAGAAGCTTTGAAAATTCACAAAAATCTGTTATATGCTTCAAAGTTAAACTCAAATCTTCTCCGTTGAATTTTGGACCATTCCTTAGAAAATATGCATCCTTGGGAAAATGATTTGGGAAACCATGAATTCCTGAAAAATCTATGCATGCATACCTTGAAATAAGAATGGTAGCATCTGGGTCCTTCATAACTCCAGTGGAATCACCATGAACCTATGAATTTCGAATTCTTCAACAATGGAGTCGCCAGGGTAGATTTGCAGCTTCGAAAACCTTTCTGAGCTCCTGCTACCTTCAGAAGTTCAGTCTTATAATTTCGGGAATGAGTAATCTTCAGACTCCCGGAAGATGCACCAAAATGTTATCACAAAATCAGGTACTGAAGGCTGCCAATCAGCAAGATTCTGTGTAAATATTTCAAACCAGGCTTTAGACTAAGGCTTAGCCTCCTTAGTCAGAGAGGGCTCTCTCACAGACTATGAATATTGACTAATGACAAGGAAAGATGGCTAACTCTTAAAACACATGAAAAATAAGCTGGCTGGACAAATATCAAAGTGATTCCCATTGGGCTTATGGAGTCTCACACATCTCAGCAAACAAAAAACACTATCCTTTCATAGAAATCAGGGCACTTTACATCTAATGTTCAAACATAACTTACATAAAACATAGTTTGCCAAGGCATACAGGAAGTCAGAGCATGACACATGAGTTCTGAGTGATTATGCAGTAACAAAACTGTAAAAGAACACTAAAGAGAATAAACCATCATACATTTGAACCATTAGATCTATTGTGAATCCTAAGAAGAAACAACAGTCATTTGCATTACTGAAATCTGCTATACATAAACCAAAATAGTCTTGTCTTTTATCAAAAATCCAACCCCTTGTCTATCTTTCTTTCAGCTATTTATAAAGTGCTTATTCTATCTCATTTGAGCTTCCTCCTCCAGCATGAGGGGAGCTCGATGACTGCCTATGATGACACCTACTAATTTTTAACTAACTAATAATTACAGCTGATTACTAATTGACAGCGCTGGAATCATAAAACAATTAAAATTCTAATTCCACTAAATCTTCTAGACTTCTAAATTAAATAGGACTTAAACTCCATAACAGCCTTGATCTTCAATCCTTTTCATTCTCTGACATCTGGAGTTTGGCTGAGATAGCTGTAATGAACCTTTAATGCTCCATGTTTGTTTTCCATGACACAACTTTTCTGTTATCCTGAAACATAGGCCCTTGTTTGTCAGTCTTTGATATGCTTCACAATATTCGAATCCAAAGAAGCATGCCTTTTATCTTTGATTACTCAAAATAGCACAGGCTGCCACGTCTTCGATGTGCTGGCCATTTTTCCATGTGTGAAGACAACACCTTTCAGAAAGATTCGCTGATTTGTCAATCATAATTGATTGGCTCAACTGAAACATGCAGCTACAGCAGTTTCGTAGCGCGCTACGAAACTGCTGTGTAATTTCATCATACACAGTCTCATCACTTCTCTGCATTCTTGCTATCTTCTCCCCATATTTCTCTTTCAGCTGATTGTTCACATTTTCCTCAACAAATGAATAACAACTTGCAAGTAATCCTGTTCAGCTGCCAGGCTTCAATGTCAATAGCTTTTCCTATAAAACTCAAACAGCATGCTCAGATTTCTCTGCAAGCCCTGCCAACCTGGAACCTTTCACTGCAAAGAACTTTTTCTTACAGCCACTTCAATAGATTCTAGACCGCGAAGAACACAACTTTGACAGATGTTCAATTAGATCAATAAATCATCCACCTCAAATGATTGTGAAGTATCCCCATGGACCATTCGAGTGTGCATAAAGCCCAATTTAATGAACAAATGACCAATACAGTTAACAACGGCATGAAAAATGGAAACTCCAGATTGCTTGCCATAAAGGTAACCACCAAATATGTGGTGTTTACAACTTAACCATAAGTGATTCAACTTATTTAACCATTGCTTGCAAGAAGTAACCTGTTTTCTGGAGATACTTTGGCTGGAACATAGTTTACTAGTTTAGCATTTAGTCCAGCTCTCTCAACCATATGAGCCTGCCAGTATCGAGAAGTTCTTTGCATTTCAAGCCTAGTATTGCCCTTTCAGCTGGCTTCAAGCATCTAATAATATTCCCAACATCATGAACATTAGCAGCATCTTCAGTGGTATTGCAAACATTTAAGTTGGTTCCAACTTTAACGCCATTAGAATGATCAAAGCAATGCTCCTCATCAAGTGCCCAGCTGGTCAGCCATGTTACAGCACAAAATTCTTCTCTTGTAAAGCTCAGGTTTATGAAAAAATGTTTATTCACATAAGATTTCCATTGGCAAAGATGGTGGCAACATGTTGCAATTGCAAGGCCTTTTATGTAAGGATGATTTCCTCCTCTGTTCTTCTGGAATTAGTAAGACAGTTCTGAAAGTAGCCAAACTGAGGAATTGGTATTGAAAGAGCATATAGTACATTACAGAGATATTCAATATATAATGATAGTTGTTGAGCTCCGTGATCACTTAATGACTGAATACCTCGCAATTGTTCAATGTAAAGGGCTGTGGCACCTTCTGCAACCTTGAACATCCACTCAGTTGCAAAAAAAAATTGAGCTTCATCAGTGTTTGCGTCAGCATTGGTATTCAATCCATCTTCACCATATAGAAATTGAATAACATCACCAAGAGAGTTCCTGACAGTCCCATCATATTTAACCATGATGTCCTTCATAGCTTTCACAAGACGCCTCTGTATGTACCCTGTTTCTGAAGTCTTCACAACAGTATCTATCAAACCTTCTCTACCACAATACTTGGAGCTGGATTGTCTTCTGAAAGAGAAATAATGGCCAAGCTAAGCTGTTCTATTCTATAGAAAGGAGATGAGTGTCGAAGAAGGATGAAGCGAAACAACGTTTACATCTTCTGCTAATGCTATTTTCTGGAACCGTGGCTTTAAGTGAGCACCAGAAATTATATGACAATCTTCATTCTCTAAGCCAATAGCTAGAGCATGTAACCAGCACGGTTACAATGTTTGTAGAAGGAAACATCAAACTAATACAGTCCACCTTAACTGAGGAAATTTGTCTCTTTCGAGCTCTACCATCTGCCTCCTTGTCTCTGCGGCAGCAACTTTTGCTCTCTGTCATCGACATTTGGTCATGAAGATCATTTGAAATATTAGTGCCAAACAAAGATTGTTTGGAGTGTTCAGATCAAGAAACCCTGAATTCACAGTATCTTTCGTAGGAATTGCGCCATCCTTCTTTATCTTCAGATATTGCAGTCTTATACTCGGGCCAACGGCAAACAATGATTGCATATTCGCATTAAAGTCTCTTTAATGTGTTCATACACCTTCTCCAAAAATGGGGTTGTTAAATGCTGTGTTGTGACACCTGTCCAACGGACCTTATCGAGCTTACAGGAATCAAGCAAGCTGTTTGCCCTGAATCCACAAGATTATGTATAAGTGAAACCTTTGCATTAACCCCTCCTTTTACCGGACAGATGTTCCAGTTATCTAGATCTCTCTGAAAATCCGTTGTTGCAATAACAAGATCTGTCACAGGTGGAGAAAGGCCTGATGGTGGGCATGCAACAAGAAATGCCGCATTGCATGTGACTTCCCTGGCATCTCCAGTGTAGGCCTCTGTCTCCACAGTTAAATCTTTGACTTTGCATACTTCTGTGGCTTCCGCCAAAATCTTCTTTGTAGACTTCTTGACATCGTTTTCGAATTTCTTCAATACATCTGCTGGCACCATGAAACCAGGTCTTCGAGCTGCGAAAAAGGGATTTGGAGGGCGCTGAGCATGAATTAGAATGATTCTATCCTGCGATGTTAACACGTTGTTAAGAGCCCAATGAAGAGTGTTAACGCTCTCGTCGCTCTCCTCTATGGCCATCAATACGAGCCTGCTTGATGTCCCCTGTCCTTCGATGGATTCCATTAAAGCACTAATTTAAGTTTTGCCTCTGCTTACACGAATCTTCACACCCATTAAATAGTTTTGCTACATGCCGTGGATGAGGAGCTTATAATAAAAATTACCTAAACTGAACTGATAATTCATCTCTTCCCGTCCACAGTGGTGATTATTATCTCTGGTAGTTGCATAGAAAATTCTTCTAGTCTCTGAGCTTTTCCAAACAAGACGGAAACTGATGGTAAAATATACTCAACAACGCCCCCAAGGTAACATATCCTCCGCTGACAGCCGAGAAATTGTGTGTCTGTAGTCAATTGCAAAGATCCACACTGTATATGGAAGCACAAATATTTGGAAGATCTAGAGAGCTTGGGAGTATATGTTGATTGTGGATCTCAATATCATTGCGCAGTTCATTACCAATATTCATGCACAATGCCTTCATTTTCAAATACGTTGTTGAAAACAGTTAATGCATCCATTAAAACACCTTCATTGCTATTTGTCACAAACTCACCTATCTCCGCCATTTGTCTTTTTGATCTCTTCCTAGCAGCAGCCTGGAAATAGCTGCACAATATTAACTGTGCCTCAGGAGATAGTATATCATGAAGAAGAGAGTATATCTTTACAACAGGGGCAAGAGCTGAAGCAACCATCACAAAATCAACAAAAAAATCAAGAAGAAGAAGCTAAGATCGAACCCGCCAGCGAAGATGTCTCAGATCAGCGAACAATTCCCCAATTTCGTAGCGCAGCCAATGCGCTACGAAATCACCTAAAAGATGTCACGCTGCAAAACTGATAAAGGGATCTATGCGTTGCGGAAACACTTTGTCCTTAAGCCAGTCTGAGCAATTTTGGCAACAGAATTTTCAGTGATAACAACATCCATGCACATGGGATGATGTTTAGAATGCAACAAGATGATGGAGCTTAGTGGAAAGAATTCGCCTTCACTAAGTGGTCCCATAGGGTATTTTTGGCACAAAGTCTATTTTTAGACTGTCTTTTTTAAACATATGGATCATGGTCTATGAGTTGCAGGGATGCTATTTGTGGATGATTGGTCATGTTGGTAAAAATAGATGGAATTCTATTTTTAGACATATGGGCGGAGTCTATTTTTAGACTGCCCGGCTAAAAATAGAAACATTCAAATATTATTAGCCCTTAGTAATATTTGGACTATAAACATTATCTTATCCTCTTGGAGCACTTCAGTTCGAGCTACGGATGTGGCACATGCAGCTGACAGAAGGAAATACGCTTTTCTTATGTGTTAGTTGAGCTATTGCATGAAGGACTTCAGTTAGAACTCATGCATGTGAGTTTGGTGGAGTTTATTGAGGAGTTGATGGAGTTGTGTTCAATTTGACTTAGTTGAACTAGTTGTATTTAGTCTAACTGAAGAAGACACTAGTGATGAGTTGTGTGAATTAATTATTAATTAATTCACTAATTATTAACTCATAATGCAACTAAAGAATACATCAGTTAACTCAGTGCATGGACAGTTCAACAGAGACAGGTGTTAGAGGTGAGTGAAAGGGTGAGACTGCTATCAGTTGTGACTATAGTTGTGCATGAGATTTGCACATGCATGGATAGAGATTGCCAATGAGGCTTGCGTAGTATACCAAGGGAATTCGAATTCACATTGTCATTGATTCTCACATTGGATTGCGCAGTAGAGGCAAGCAAGCAGCGGAGGAGATTTGAATCTGTATTGATTCAGATCTGAGCTAGTTTGTGTGTAGCAGGTGGAGATAGTACTGATTACTTGCGAGGAGTATTGTACTATGTATTGTTACATGTTCTCTATCATTATAATATACAGATAGTTGGGGGTTTTCAGCTGTATGCTTTCCCCGGTTATATACTGTGTTTATATGTGTGATTGATGTTTCAATGTGCGCATGCGATTGTCTTTTATTCCACGAGATTGATGATCAATAGTAGAGGAGGTTATGTATTATGCATGCATTCTGAAATTAGTGTATAATTAGGATAATCTCTGTGAATAAGGGTTTATTATTCAAAATTTCTACATGGTATCAGAGCAGTGTTGATCATCAGATCTATTATTCAGAAAGTGTTTACATTTTATTTCTTCAGGCAGAGTCTATAATCGGGCCAGGTAGCCTCTGGATTCATCCTTATTTTGGAAGGTGAGATATCCGGTAAATGCCCATACAGTAAATCTCTATACAAGAAATACTTTGCTCTCACGAATTTTAGATCAGAAGCGGTTGAGTTTTGAGCTGGTGGAATTTGAATTTGCAGCAGTGTTTTCTTGGTGTCAAAGTTGAAATGTCTTTCAACGGATTGCGATTGGAGTATGCTCTTGAAGGCAACTCGAATTATATTGCATGGAAAGACAGGATGGAGACCGTGTTAGATGATAATGGGTTGAAGGAGTTCATAGAGGTTGAAGTCCCAAAGCCTACTGATGTTGCCGAAGCTGAGGCTTGGCAAAAGAAGACAGCAAAGTGTCGAAGGATTCTATTGGAGGGCATGAAGGATCACACTATGTCCAGCCTGCATGGAAGGGCTTCTCCATACTTGGTGTGGAAAGCGTTGATAGATCTATTCCAAAGCAAGAGCGACCAGAGGAATTTAGCACTCAAGGATAAACTCAGAAACATTAAGTGTGAGAAAGGAGACAGTATGCCCAAGTATCTCACAAAGTTCACTCAATGCCGGGATGAGCTGGGAAGTGTGGGGGTGACTGTAGATGATGAGGACTTGGTGAGATTGGCTCTTCTTGGTATTCCGAAGAGTTGGCATGCCTATCAGGACTCTGTCAATGGTCGGGAGAAATTGCTAGGATGGGAGAGACTTTGGTCGGATCTTGTGCAAGAGGAGATCAGACGGAATACCAGGGACGGATCTTCATCAAAGGCATCTGATGAATAAAATTGCGCTTTGGCTACCAAAGCAAAGAAGGGGAAGAACAAGAAAGCTTCTCATTCCAGTGCGAAAGGCAAGAAGCAGGACGTGTCCAAGGTGAAGTTCTTTCACTGTCACCAGTATGGACATTATGCCACAAATTGTCCGAAGAAGAAGAAAAATAAGCAAGCTGCTGGATCTGCAGCGGGAGAGGCCTTAGCCTCACAGTTCGAGCTAGATTTTTCATTGATTGCATGCTTGGTATCAAGTGTGATGGGATCGGTATGGTTCTTGGACAGTGGTGCATCTTTTCACATGACAGGAGATCGATATTTGTTTTCTGATCTAGATGAGAAAGATCTTGGAGTGCACATCGAGATTGGCGATGATGGTAGATACAGTGCGACCGGTATCAGTACCATTTCCTTTGAGAGGGAGTCTGGTAAACCCTTCGTATTGAAGGAAGTGATGCATGTTCCAAGATTGAAGAAGAATATTATCTCTGTGGTGATGTTAGAAGACAAGGGATATGATGTTGTTTTCAGCGAGGGAAAGGCTTTCCTGCGCAGTAAGACAACTGGAAAAACCCGGAAGATAGGGGTTCGAGTCAAGAACCTTTATCAGTTGCATGTAGATGGCTGCGCAGCAATGGCATGCAAGGCAGAAGGAGTGGTGAGCAGGGATGATGGCGAGCTGTGGCACCGGAGATTGGGCCACCTTCACCATGGAGCCTTGAAGATACTGCAGCAGATTTCTACTGGGCTTCCTAAAGGCACTCTTGCGCAGTCAGATCAGTGCAAGGGGTGTACTTTGGGAAAATTTGTGAAATCCACCTTTCACGAGAAGGATAGTTGCGCCACGACGATCCTTGAGAGAATTCACACAGACGTGTGTGGAACTTTCTCAGTAGCTTCGACAGCAAAGCACAGGTACTATGTGATCTTTGTTGATGATTTCTCTAGAAAGTGCTAGATCTTCTTCATGCAGAAGAAGAGCGAGACATACTCAAAGTTCTGTGAGTTAAAAGCATTGGTCGAGAAGGAATTGGGGAAGAAGGTGAAGGCTCTTAGGAACGACAATGGTGGTGAATTCATCTCTGGCGAGTTCAAAGATTTCTGCAATGCAAAAGGGATTCGAAGAGAGCTCATAGCTCCCCATAACCCACAACAGAACGGGGTTGCTGAGCAGAAGAACAGAACGATCATGGGTGTTGCACGGGCGATGTTGCATGATCAGGGCCTACCCCTTCACTTGTGGGAAGAAGCATGCAATACTACAGTATATGTGCAAAACCGTTTTCCTCACAAGATACTTGGCATGAGTACACCCGAGGAGGCTTATTCTGGTAAGAGGCCTGATATTTCCCATTTGAGGATTTTTGGTTCTCCTGTTTACATGCATGTGACGAAGGATGCCAGGAAGAAGCTGGAGCCGACCGCAGAGGCTGGTATATTTATGGGGTACACTGATACGCCCCACAACTATTGTGTGTATTTTCCAAACAGTTGCAAGACTTTTGTGCAACGGGATATAAAATTTCAGGAGGAGAAAGCCATGAAGTGTTCGCCTAAGAGGGAACCACACTTGCATGCAGATGAGGAGCTATTAGTTCCTAAGGATGAGCTTCAGGACGTGGATCAGCCACAAAATGAAGTTCATGGAGTGGAAGAGACCAGTCATGCAGCACCAACCATCAGAGGGCGAAAGCGTGCTACAGAAGCTGAGTGACTGGCTCAAGATGCAGAGAAGGTTGTAGGACCACCTACAGCAGAGCAGAGACAGAGACATTCACCTGATCAGTACACTAGATACATGGCTCTTGTGAGCAAATGTGTCGTGACTGAGCCATCCTCTTTCGAGGAAGTTGTGGATGATCCCGCATGGGTAGAAGCCATGGTGGAAGAGTATGATTCGATTGTTAGAAACAGTGCATGGGAGATTGTCCCAAGAGCGAAGAGGAAATCAGTGGTGGGTTCAAGATGGATCTACAAAGTGAAGCAGGCAGCTGACGGGAGTGTGGAGAAGTACAAGGCAAGATTTGTTGCCCGAGGCTTCTCACAAATAGAGGGGATCGATTATGAGGATACCTTTGCACCTGTCGCAAGGTATTCTTCCATACAGACGATTCTTTCTCTCTCAGCGCATATGGGGTGGCACATTCATCAGATGGATATGAAGACTATGTTCCTCAATGGAGTCATTGAGGAGGAATTGTACATAGAGCAGCCCGAAGGTTTCGAGATCTTCAGCAGCGAGTCGCATGTGTGCAGGTTCAAGAGAGCGTTGTATGGGTTGAAACAAGCACCTCGTGCTTGGTACACACGGATAGACAGTTATTTCACCAGACTTGGATTCTCCAAGAGTGAGGTGGATCCTAACCTATACCAGATTGTGGTGGAGGGTAAGTTGCTTATCATTGTACTTTATGTAGATGATTTGATTTTGACAGGTGATGAGCTGTTGATACTTCCATGCAAGGAGGATCTTGCTAGGGAGTTTGAGATGAAGGACTTGGGCCTCCTTCATTATTTCTTGGGATTGGAAATTTGGAAGCGCAATGATGGACTATTTGTTTCTCAGGGTAAGTATGCTCAGGAGATACTGGAGAAGTTCAACATGCATGGCTGCAAGCCTGTTGATACTCCTCTTCCTGGAGGTTGGAGGAAGGAGGATGCTACTTCAACGGAGGTAGTGGATGCCACCATTTATCAACAGTTGGTGGGGTCGCTTATGTATCTACTGAATACACGACCCGATATATGTTAGGCTGTTAACTAGCTTTCACAAGCTGGTTAAGCCAACCAAGCTCTTCTGGAAGGCAGGCAAGCATGTATTGCGTTATCTCAGAGGCACATTGGGATATGGATTGTGGTACAGACAGTAGGATGAGGTGAAGCTATGTGGCTTCACGAATGCAGATTGGGTAGGGAGTCCAACGGACAGAAAGAGCACATCTGGAGGGATCTTCAGTATCGGGTCGACAACAGTTTCTTGGTACAGCAGGAAGCAGAGATCTGTGGCTCTCAGTTCAGCAGAGGCCGAGTATATGGCAGCAATTTTGGCTGCATGCGAGGCTATATGGATGAGGAAGATCCTGGTCGAGTTGTTTGGGTCGCACTTGGAGCCTACGGTGATTTATTGTGATAACCAGAGTTGCATTAAACTCTCAGCTAATCCAGTATTTCATGATAGATCCAAGCATATCGACATCAGGTACCATCATATCAGAGATTGTGTGTAGCGGAGAATCATGTTACTTTCATACATTCCAACAGAGGATCACGATGTTGATATCTTGATGAAGGCACTCACTAGGAGCAAATTCGAATACCACTGAGGCAAGATAGGGGTTGCAGATAATCCATATCTTGTTGAGAGGGAGTGTTGAGAATGCAACAAGATGATGGAGCTTAGTGGAAAGAAGTCGCCTTCACTAAGTGGTCCCGCAGGGTATTTTTGGCGCAAAGTCTATTTTTAGACATATGGATCATGGTCTATGAGTTGCAGGATTCTATTTGTGGATGAATGGTCATGTTGGTAAAAATAGATGGACTTCTATTTTTAGACATATGGGCGGAGTCTATTTTTAGACTCCCAGGCTAAAAATAGAAACAGTCAAATATTATTAGCCCTTAGTAATATTTGGACTATAAACATTATCTTATCCTCTTAGAGCACTTCAGTTCGAGCTACGGATGTGGCACATGCAGCTGACAGAAGGAATACACTTTTCTTATGTGTTAGTTGAGCTATTGCATGAAGGACTTCAGTTAGAACTCATGCATGTGAGTTTGGTGGAGTTGATTGAGGAGTTGATGGAGTTATGTTCAGTTTGACTTAGTTGAACTAGTTGTATTTAGTCTAACTGAAGAAGACACTAGTGATGAGTTGTGTGAATTAATTATTAATTAATTCACTAATTATTAACTCATAATGAAACTAAATAATACATCAGTTAACTCAGTGCATGGACAATTCAACAGAGACAGGCATTAGAGGTGAGTGAAAGGGTGAGACTGCTATCAGTTGTGACTATAGTTGTGCATGAGATTTGCACATGCATGGATAGAGATTGCCAATGAGGCTTGCGTAGCATACTAAGGGAATTTGAATTCACATTGTCATTGATTCTCACATTGGATTGCGTAGTAGAGGCAGGCAAGTAGTGGAGGAGATTTGAATCTGTGATTGATTCAGATCTGAGCTAGTTTGTGTGTAGCAGGTGGAGATAGTACTGATTACTTGCGAGGAGTATTGTACTATGTATTGTTACATGTTCTCTATCATTATAATATATAGATAGTTGGGGGTTTTCAGCTGTATGCTTTCCCCGGTTACATACGGTGTTTATATGTGTGATTGATGTTTCAATGTGCGCATGCGATTGTTTTTTATTCCGCAAGATTGATGATCAATAGTAGAGGAGGTTATGTATTATGCATGCATTCCGAAAATAGTGTATAATCAGGATAATCTCTGTGAATAAGTGTTTATTATTCAAAATTTATATAGATGAGAGCCTCCCCTATGTTCAGCACAGCTACAACCAAGCTCTCCACAGCTCGACTAGCCACAACCCTTTTCAGGTGGGCTTGGGATTCCAACCACTATGTCCCATTGATGTGGCCATGCAATTTGCAGCTACTCACACAGATTCGGCTCATCTCCAGTCCGAAACATATAAGGCAAACAGCTTCATTGAGCACATCCAACATATTCGCCAATAGGTCCATGACATTCTGGAGAAATCAAATGCCAAGTACAAGCAACGACATGATCAACATCGGGTGCCACACAATTTTTAGGTGGGCAACAAAGTCTGGTTGGATTTGCAAAAGGAATGCCTTACCAGAGCATATCGGAAACTTAGAGCACTCCGATATGGTCCTTACACCATTACCAAGGTTGTGGGAGACAATGCGATTGAGCTCAGCATTCCCCTATTCGTTATCCTACACCCAGTGTTCAATGTGGACTGCCTTCGACCATACTTTCCACCATTACTAGACACATTCGACATTGCAGAACAACTCACACCCACAAAGTTGCATCTAGATTGCATGGAACAAGCTACAAATGATCAGATCATGGACACACATATCAAGCACACTCGCCAGCAGAATATCCAACTATATCGAGTTGTCAAAGTAGGCCAACTCCTTCACCAGGGCAAGTGGTTCACCAGGGACCAAGTTCAGCAGAAGTTTCCTCATCTCATGGGGGAACCCAATGCAATGGGGACCATTGCTTCCTAAGGGGGGAGGAATGATCCATGTGGATATTGGTGGCCACCCTTCAATTCCACATGGACCCCCACCATCGCTTGTTTCAATTTTTCAGTTTCCTTAATTGTAGCACAGTTTACTATTTTTAGCAGTTTTTCGGGTCCTAAACTTTCGGAGCCGTTTTGAGGCCATAAACGATGTTTTTTTGGAAATATACCGCTAGCAATTAGCTGTCTAAAATTTTCCTTACTATAATAGTCCTCGGAGAGATCTTCCAAACGGATTATCATGCGCATCAAACGAAGATAATATGACCAAGTCGCGACCCCGAGAAGTTGGCTATCGAACTCACCCCAACGGGCCCATAAACTCTAGTGTTACGTCTCCTCGAGTTAGGATTTTGGTTGTTTAGGGTTTCCTCTTATTGTTCAATAATAAAAATTCCCTTGAGCCTCATTGGAAGGCAGTTCAGAGGCATGTAGTCGCCACATATCTTCTCAGAGATAAACTACCATCGCCCTAGCTGGTGTATTTCCATTTATTTTTGTAAGCATATTTCAATATTTTACATTAATGAAATGAAGTATTATTTCCACTGCATCTCTGTGTTTATGGTTATCTCTGTAATTTGTTGCGTTCCTGTTTAAATCCGGATTAGATAGGGAACCCTCACTATTTTTAGTCGCACCCACTTGGAATTCATTCCGAGATGCCATCAAGGAGTAGTACTACCCTGTCGGGAGCTATGAGGATAAATGCATAAAGTGGACCACAATACGATAGGGAAGGGAAAAAGACGTGCCAAACTTTATCGATATTTTTCATACTCTTCGCATGAAGTTGTGTATCAAGGATTTTTAGTGGCATTTGGTACTCAAATAATGTGGTTGCCTGCATAGGTACATCCAAGAAGATATGGAGTTCCTATACATATCCTCACTTGGCACGACGTAATGATACGCTGTCAAGATCAAGTAGAAGTTTAAACAAAAAAAGTGAGACTTTGGATCCGTGAATCCAAAGCAATGGAAAGGAATCTCCAAACCACATAACCAAGGACAAAGCCAAGGCGGGGTGACCTAAGACAACCCATCGAAGCCTCAAGAAAACAACACCACCACGAAGTCAAAGAAGGACACAGGAAAGTGGTGAGAGTTCCAAAAGAGCCCCACTCACAACACAAGTGAGTGTCGAGCCAAGCAGTCATTGGCGGCCGAGTTGAAGGATTAAGAATCATATGCATGTCCTGACCCTGAGTCAAAACCCGACAAGAGGAATGAAAAAGTGAAGCAGATTATTGATGTGGAGCCTAGCACCATAGTTGCCACCACCAAGATCAAGAAGAATGAGCCTGAAGATCCAGAGGGGGGGGAACATCTCTTCCACTCACAGATGTGGGTGAAGGATTCTCTGCTGCAGTTCATTGTCGACAACGAGAGCCAAAAGAACCTCATTTCAACAGAGGTCGTGAAGCAGTTGGGCCTACAGACTACAACACACCCACAGTCGTACAATATCAGGTGGCTTCACCAAGGATGACATCTCCAAGTCAGCCAACATCTCCACCTTCCCTATAGCATCAAGCTCTTCACAGATGAGGTATTGTGTGATGTTTCTCCTCTCGACGTTTGTGATGCATTATTAGGACAACCATACTTGTGGAAGTGACTTGTTGTATATGAGTCAAGACCTCTCTCTGTTATTATTTCTTTGGGTGCTAAGTTATACAAGATACGGGAAGTAGCCCCACCTACCACCATCTCTTTGATCTCTGCTAAGAAATGCAGTAAGATCATCTCCCAGACTAGGAAATTTATTTTATTTCTAGTTCACTCTCAAAGTAAGGGGAAGATCTAAGCCACATCCATGGCCCCTGAGAAGGGTTCCTCCACGCAGCAGAAGCAGGTGGATATGGTCATGAAAGAATACAGGGACATCTTCTCTTCACCCATAGGGGTATCGTTGCAATGTTAGATCAATCATTCGTTCGATCTGACTCTCGGAGCACCTCTACCCAACAGGCCAATATATTGTCGCTCCATTGTGTAAAATGCCAAGTACAAGCAGGGACATGATCAGCATCAAGTGCCACACAAGTTTCAGGTGGGCGACAAAGTTTGGTTGCATTTGCAGAAAGAATGTCTTACCAGAGCCCATCGGAAAATTAGACCACTCCGATATGGTCCTTACACCATTACTAAGGTTGTGGGAGACAATGATTTGGAGCACAACATTCCCCCATTCCTTTAATTGCACCCAGTGTTCAATGTGGATTGCCTATGACCATGCTTCCCACTATTACTAAACACATAAGAGATTGCATAACAGCTCACCAAGGACCAAGTTTAGCATAATTTCCCCATCTCATGTAGGAACTCAATGCAATGGGGACCATTTCTTCCTAAGGGGGGGGGGGAATGATCTAGGTGGATAATGGTGGCCTCCCACTTATTCCACTTAGACCCCCACCATTGTTTCTTTAAGTTTTTCAGTTTCCTTATTTTTAGCACAATTTATTATTTTTGGCATTTTTCAGGTACTGAACTTCCAGAGCCGTTTGTAGGCCCTAAACGATGTTTTTTGGGAAAACGGGGGCCAACATGGGCCGAGGACTGATGTTGGCCACTCGAGAGATGTAGTCATCGGATAGATCTTTCTAACGAGGTACTGTGCACATCAAACTGAGATCGTATGCCAAAGTTACAACCCTGAGACATCGATGTAAAAATTTACCCAAACGAGGCCCATAGTTTGGCGCTTCATCTCCTACGGTTAGGTCTTTGGATGTTTAAGGTTTTCCATTGTTTCTCAATAATAAATAGGCCTTCGAGCTTCATTGTAAACACAGTTCAGAGCCATGTAGCTGCCACATCTCTTCACAAAGATAAGCTACCATCGCCCGAGCTAGTCTTATTTCCATCTTGTTTGTAAGCATACTTCAATCTTTGGTATTAATAAAATGAAGTGTTATTTCTGTTGCATCTTTTTATTTGTTTATATATTTAATTTGTTGCGTTCCTGTTTAAATTCAGATCAAAGAGTGAGGCCACCGGAATTTTAAGGAGTGCCACAAAATGATGTAAACTCAATAAAAAGACTTGATTTATAAAATAATAAAATAAAATAAAATATTTAAATAAAGTCATAATTTAATTAATCTTTGTTGAGAATGCAACAAGATGATGGAGCTTAGTGGAAAGAAGTCGCCTTCACTAAGTGGTCCCGCAAGCTATTTTTGGTGCAAAGTCTATTTTTAGACTATGTCTATTTTTAGACATATGGATCATGGTCTATGAGTTGCAGGATGCTATTTGTTGATGAATGGTCATGTTGGTAAAAATAGATGGACTTCTATTTTTAGACATATGGTTGGAGTCTATTTTTAGACTGCCAGGCTAAAAATAGAAATAGTTGAATATTATTAGCTCTTAATAATATTTGGACTCTAAACATTATCTTATCCTCTTGGAGCACTTCAGTTCGAGCTACGGATGTGGCACATGCAGCTGACAGAAGGAAATGCGTTTTTCTTATGGGTTACTTGAGCTATTGCATGAAGGACTTCAGTTAGAACTCAAGTGGTTGAGTTTGGTGGAGTTGATTGAGGAGTTGATGGAGTTGTGTTCTGTTTGACTTAGTTGAACTAGTTGTATTTATTCTAACTAACAAATTCACTAGTGATGAGTTGTGTGAATTAATTATTAATTAATTCACTAATTATTAACTCATAAAGCAACTAAAGAATACATCAGTTAACTCAGTGCATGGACAGTTCAATGGAGACAAGTGTTATAGGTGAGTGAAAGGGTGAGACTGCTATCAGTGGTGACTATAGTTGTACATGAGATTTTCACATGCATGGATAGAGATTGCCAATGAGGCTTGCGTAGTATACCAAGGGAATTAGAATTCACATTGTCATTGATTCTCACATTGGATTGCGCAGTAGAGGCAGGCAAGCAGCGGAGGAGATTTGAACCTGTGGATTGATTCAGATCTGAGCTAGTTTGTGTGTAGCAGGTGGAGATAGTACTGAGTACTTGCGAGGAGTATTGTACTATGTATTGTTACATGTTCTCTATCATTATAATATACATATAGTTGGGGGTTTTCAGTTGTATGCTTTCCCTGGTTACATATTGTGTTGATATGTGTGATTGATGTTTCAATGTGCGCATGCGATTGTTTTTAATTCCACAAGATTGATGATCAATAGTAGAGGAGGTTATGTATTATGTATGCATTCCACAAATAGTGTATAATCATGATAATCTCTGTGAATAAGTGTTGTATTATTCAAAATTTCTACATGGTATCGAAGCTATCTGATTTGTAGAAAAATTTATAAATGAGATCAGAGGTGGATTGATCATCAGATCTATTATTCAGAAAGTGTTTACATTTTATTTCTTCAGGCAGAGTCTGTAATCGGGCCAAGTAGCCTCTGGATTCATCCTTATTTTGGAAGGTGAGATATCCGGTAAAATCCCATACAGTCAATCTCTGTACGAGAAATACTTTGTTCTCACGAATTTTAGATTAGAAGCGGTTGAGTTTTGAGCTGGTGGAATTCGAACTTGCAGCAGTGTTTTCTTGGTGTCGAAGTTGAAATGACTTTCAACGGATTGCGATTGGAGTATGCTCTTGAAGGCAGCTCGAATTATATTGCATGGAAAGACAGGATGGAGGCAGTGTTAGATGACAATGGGTTGAAGGAGTTCATAGAGGCTGAAGTCCCAAAGCCTACTGATGCTGCTCAAGCTGAGGCTTGGCAAAAGAAGACAACAAATGTCAAAGGATTCTGTTGGAGGGCGTGAAGGATCACATTGTATCCAGCCTGCATGGAAAGGCTTCTCCATATTTGATGTGGAAAGCATTGACAGATCTATTCCAAAGCAAGAGCGACCAGAGGAAGTTGGCGCTCAAGGATAAACTCAGAAACATTAAGTGTGAGAAAGAAGACAATATGCCCAAGTATCTCATGAAGTTCACCCAATGCCGGGATGAGCTGGGAAGTGTGGGGGTGACTGTCGATGATGAGGACTTGGTGAGCTTGGCTCTCCTTGGTCTTCCAAAGAGTTGGCATTCCTATCAGGACTCTGTCAATGGTCGGGAGAAATTGCCAGGATGGGAGAGACTTTGGTCGGATCTTGTGCAAGAGGAGATCAGGCGCAATACCAAGGATGGATCTTCATCAAAGGCATCTGATGAAGAAAATTGCGCTTTGGCTGCCAAAGCAAAGAAGGGGAAGGAGAAGGTTTCTCTTTCTGAATCCAATTCTTCCAATGATGGGAAGAAGGTTGACAAATTGAAAGTGCGATGCTTTCGTTGTCATGAGGTGGGCCATTATGCTTCAAATTGTCCACGGAGGAAATCCAAGAAGGGATCCGGGGAAGGATCTGAAGGTGAGGCACTTGCTTCACAGTTTGAGTTAGATTTCACACTCCTTACATGCATGGTTTCATCCTTGGTGGCAAGTGGTTGGTTTCTTGACAGTGGAGATTCTTTCCACATGACCAGTGACAATAGTTTCTTCAATACTTTGGAGGAGAAAGATCTCCAGATACTCATAGCGATGGGTAATGATGAGAAGTATAGTGTCTCAAGTGTAGGCACGGTTATTTTTCAGAGGGAGCATGGAGCTCGCCTTACCTTGACCGATGTCAAGTATGTACCAGGACTGAAGAGAAACTTGGTGTTGATCGCGATGCTGGAAGATAGAGGCTATGAAGTAGTCTTCAGTAAGGGAAAGGTTTTCCTTAGACACATCATCACTAGACAGGTGACGCAGATTGGTTCACGGGTCAAGAACCTGTATGCTCTTGAGGTTCAAGATGCATGCAAAGCCTTGAGCAACGAGGCCACTGATGGAGACTTGGTGGTTGAGAGGGAGCGTATATTACCTCTCAACATGCAGAGCCAGAAGAAGTCTCAGACGATTGTGGAGGAGCCACAATTGGTGCAGCAGCTTCAGGAGGTTGTGGAGCAGCCACAACAAGGGAAGCTGAGAGGAGATCGAGTAGAGACATCTACTCATGCAGAGACCTCCAGTAGGGGGAAACTTCGAGCTAGGTGGGCTGAGGGATCACATGCAGCCATACCTCCAAGTAGGAGGTGGGGCAATATAGAGTGATCATCCCAAGGAGGAAGGGCAGGATCCTTGAGGTACCCAACCTCTTGGATGAGACCTTGCTACGGGAGCCCCAATGTGTAGTAGCAGGAACTGACTGATTGGGTAGAGACAGATGCGGATGGAGCGGCAGAGAGAGCGACAGTGTAGGGAATCCCAGGACAGCGCATAGCTAGTAAGTTGTAGCAAATGCAAGAGGCACAAGTGTTTTGCGCAAGTGCTAGGTGGCACAGAGAGGTGTGCAATGGTGCGAGATGCATGGAGATGTTGTAGTAGCGCAGATGTCAAAGAGGGAGCACTTGTCAGCAGCAGGTAGAGCATCAGCATTAGAGTATGTTCCTAGCCCAACAGAGTGGTCAGTTGGGAGTGTTATTGTTTCAAGTGTTGTTGGAGCAAGTGGACCGGGCAAATGTGTTGCATGCAGAACATTCCAGAGGCAGGATAGGGGTTGCAGATAATCCATATCTTGTTGAGAGGGAGTGTTGAGAATGCAACAAGATGATGGAACTTAGTGGAAAGAAGTCGCCTTCACTAAGTGGTCCCGCAGGGTATTTTTGGCGCAAAGTCTATTTTTAGACATATGGATCATGGTCTATGAGTTGCAGGATGCTATTCGTGGATGAATGGTCATGTTGGTAAAAATAGATGGACTTCTATTTTTAGACATATGGGCGGAGTCTATTTTTAGACTACTAGGCTAAAAATAGAAATAATCGAATATTATTAGCTCTTAATAATATTTGGACTCTAAACATTATCTTATCCTCTTGGAGCACTTCAG
This sequence comes from Pinus tabuliformis, assembly GCA_031772625.1. Taxonomy (NCBI): domain Eukaryota; kingdom Viridiplantae; phylum Streptophyta; class Pinopsida; order Pinales; family Pinaceae; genus Pinus; species Pinus tabuliformis. The sequence goes on along the minus strand of CM062806.1, from coordinate 45,557,999 downwards.
TTCGAGCTACAACTGTGGCACATGTAGCTAACAGAAGGAAATACGCTTTTCTTATGGGTTACTTGAGCTATTGCATGAAGGACTTCAGTTAGAACTCAAGTGGTTGAGTTTGGTGGAGTTGATTGAAGAGTTGATGGAGTTGTGTTCAATTTGACTTAGTTGAACTAGTTGTATTTAGTCTAACTAACAAATACACTAGTGATGAGTTGTGTGAATTAATTATTAATTAATTCACTAATTATTAACTCATAAAGTAACTAAAGAATACATCAGTTAACTCAGTGCATGGACATTTCAATGGAGACAAGTGTTAGAGGTGAGTGAAAGGGTGAGACTGCTATCAGTTGTGACTATAGTTGTGCATGAGATTTGCACATGCATGGATAGAGATTGCCAATGAGGCTTGCGTAGTATACCAAGGGAATCCAAGTTTGAATCATTCCTATTCTCACATTGGATTGCGCAGTAGAGGTAGGCAAGCAACGGAGGAGATTTGAACCTATGGATTGATTCAGATCTGAGCTAGTTTGTGTGTAGCAGGTGGAGATAGTATTGAGTACTTGCGAGGAGTATTATACTATGTATTGTTACATGTTCTCTATCATTATAATATATAGATAGTTGGGGGTTTTCAGCTATATGCTTTCCCCGGTTACATACTGTGTTGATATGTGTGATTGATGTTTCAATGTGTGCATGCGATTATTTTTAATTCTGCAAGATTGATGATCAATAGTAGAGGAGGTTATGTATTATGAATGCATTCCACAAATAGTGTATAATCAGGATAATATCTGTGAATAAGTGTTATATTATTCAAAATTTCTACAATTTTTATGAATTTTTAAATTTTTGGAATGTATTTGTTTCGATGCTTATCATGGGGTGATCTCTATCGACGTTTACAACCATTTATTTTATGTAGCTGCCCTTATTTTAATAGTAGTCAGGGATAGAATGTTGAGATTTATCTCAAAAATAATTATGACTTTTGTACTTTTCAATTTAATTACAATCTATTTTTATTTTATTTATTTATTTATTAAGGTAGTTATACTTTATTAAGTTTTCTTGTTACATATTTTTTTAAATGGTTATGTATGTTTGTATTTAGCTCATACATTAATTATTTTTATATTGGTGAGACAGGTCGATCCATAAACCAAAGGATTTGTGAGCACGCTGCCAACATCAAACATGGAAGGTCTCGCTCCTTCGCTTTGGCAGAGCATGCAGAAAAAACCAATCATCACATCTGCATTGAAGAGGCTAAGGTCATTGCATGGATTGACCATTTTCATCATTGTAAATTTAGGGAGGCCTTAGAAATTGAAAAGAGACATGTTAATTTAAATAGGGATGATGGCTGGAGTATCAACAGATGCTCGATTCCTGCGATTTCTTCCTGATATTTTTTTTTGTGGTTTATATTATTATTAGTATTGGTTAATCCACATTGCGGTTAGTTTAGTGCTCTCTATATTTTGTTTTTATATTTGGATATGAATAAGATTAGACCTTAATATTTTTAGAATATTCATTAATAATGTTATTAGGGGTTAAAAAAAGTTTAACAATAATTAATTAAATCATCTTAATATAACGTCTTGTTTTAGAGTTTTATTCTAGCAAAATAATTTTCCCTTAACTTTTTCAGTCAAAACCCTTTCTAACTTTATTACCCTGAACAATATTATTACTTTATATAATACTATTATTTGTTTAGCCCCTATTATTTAATTTTTATAGGAATAATATTAAATCATTAAATTCTTTTTAGAATATTATACTTTATATGTTTTTATAGTTGTATTAATTGGTTAGCCCCTATTATTATTTTTATAGGAATAATATTAAATCATTAATTCTTTTAAGAATATTATATATAAAAATATACGTTAATATTTTCTAATTCATGACTCTAAAATTATTTAATATTTATATAAGATTAAACCATTAGTTCTTTTTAGAATATTCATTAATATGGTTATAAGGAGTTATTAAAATATTTAATTAATTCTTTTTATAACTTTTTATAATATTATTTGATCAAAATTATTCTTTTCTTCATTTCCCTTTTTTTTTTTTCAGGTCGAGACCTTGACTATTTTCTGTACTTAGTCAAACTAGTTGTTACCTGCTAACGGCTAGTTAGTTGTTCTCTTCATCTATTTATCTCATTGCCTGGCTCTGGTTCCTCATCTTGTTGTGAAGATGAACCACACTGGCTGGTTCGAAACACATTGATGAGAATATCTTGGATGTGATTTTTACCAAAAGATTTTGTTAAAATATTATGGATCACAGAAGTCTTAGTTCAAAAATAATAAAATTACAGTTTAGTTAAATTTGTGAATTTTTTTGACAATGTAAAATGTATTATAAGATAAGCGTCTTGATATATATTATGAATTGATCTTATTGATATTTATTGACCATTTTATTTATTTCACTAATACTAATTTAAATTAAATTTAAAACTACTTTACCTAATTAAATAATTATTAAAAAAATAAAAATCACTATTTCAATGTTATTTCAATTACTTTAATAATTTATAAAAAAAAACACTTTCCGAAATATTTTTAAAAGTTGTACCACTATTTTAATTTTTTCCCTAATGGTAAGATATCTCATATCAAATGGATAATTTCCCTGATAGAACCAATATTTCATTATCTATGATTTAGTTAGAAACATTCTGAATACACGACACCAACACAACACGGTAAGGAATATTAGTTTATCTACAATTTAGTCACACAATTTTTTTGTTAAGGTTAACTTTTTGACCATTTGAAAACGAAAAAAACATTGTATTTTTTTTTAATGTTTCACTATTCAAGGAATTGTTTTTAGTGAAGTGTTTCATGACTCTGCTCCTCACACTGAATTATCTCATTGTTTTATATTTTTAATATTAACATTGTCTGACAAAGTAAGGCTGTTTGACCCTTCTATGCAATGAATCTCCCAGTGCCCTTCTGATTTCCAATTAATAATCCACCCATCATGTTTTTTTCAAACCCAATGGGGCTTGACTCTTTGAATGCCCTGCTTTACATGAATATAATATTCTTGTTGGGTTTTAGAGGAACATTACACCCAATAAAATCTTTTCAGGACATAAGGAACATCACATGCAATTACACATTATTTAAAAATAAATAAATGGCAGAATATTCAATTCCAAAAGCAATGCCAATGCATCTCTACTTCAATCCTCGTGATTTAAATTGTCATAATGTAGATACGGCGTATTGTATACGAACTGTATCTATACATAGAATGTATATGCAATGGTATACGAGTATTTTTGGGAGCGGATAACGACAGGCCGTCGAATTGACGGCGGAGGACAGGTTGTCTTCACGGCCGTTGACGGCCCGGCAGTCCGTCTGACGCGCGCGCACGCGATGTCTCAAACCTTCGAAATTTAAAAACGTTGAAATAACGCCACCCAAAAGTTTTGAAATAGATAACAATATTTTGGTCAAATAAATAATAATTTGGAAAATAGTACGTGCCACCCACAAGTAAGGCTTTACATGACCTTTGGTGTTGTGAAATTAAGGTCTTGGGATTGAGAGAGCCATGTGGGGTGTTTAGGAGTGAGTGCATAAAGAGAGACCTAGCAAAGGGCAAGGGGTTTTTAATAAGATTTTAAAATTCGTTGGGGTATGTTTATGCTCAATTTTATTAGGGAATAATTCGGTTAAGGTGGGTGCCTTTGCTGGCTTATAGGAGTTCATTGGCTAATACTTTGCTTCTCAAGCTCTGTGCAATGCCTATTTCTTAAATGCACATTTCTCTACTTCAAGGGATTGGTTTTGAACATTGTTTATTTGTTCAATTTACATGTTATGGTTAATTTATTTGTATATGAGCAATGTCCTATTATAGGGAAAGGTGTGGAGTGACTTGAGATTTGATTAAGTGTTTCGATGTAGGGAGATGCAATCTAAATTTCAGATAGAAATGATAATTTATTTGAGTATTAATATGAATAAGAATACAAGAAATGATAATCCATTTTTCTTTCTATATATATATATATATATATATCTTAGTTCTGGATTATTCATTAAAACTATATGAGTTTTTTCATAATTTTTAACAAATAGAGTGCGTTTTTAAAGATTTGAATCCACTATGGCCAGAAACATAATATGTGCTTCTACTATTTAAGCTCAACTTCTTCAACAAAATGAGAATTGATATTGAAATTTATTGTCTACTAAAATTATTTATGTTGATAATATTGAAAATTTTCATTTAAACTATATAAGCTATTTCAATTAATAAGGAAATATTATATGTTAATTTGGTATTTAACTAAATTATAAATTTAAATTATATTATTTTGATTATTATTATTCATTTATCATTACACTAAGAGATATATTTTTTAAGTAACATAAATCTATATCTTGAACAAAGTTTTAAGGTGTTCAATTTTGCATCGAAACAAGTAGACTTATTTTAGAGTTTAGTATCAAGGAAATGTGTCATATCCATTCTTATATATGCCCTTACATGTAGAATAAACTAGCCCAATGTCATAATTACAAAAGCATTAAATATAACAATTTAACATAGATGAGATGTGTACCATCCATTCTTATTAACCAAATGTAAAATTACATAAAATTTCTATTTTAAAAAGGAAAAAAATGAAATGAATGTCAACCATCAATTCACACACAATAATGTAAATATATATTAACTCAATAGTTTTAAGAGTTTTATATTTCAATTTGTTTGGTCCTTCTCAATTTTTTATACCCCAAGAGTTAAAATGAACTTACACTATTGTACATGAGAAAGTTATGATTGGACTTGTTTGAGAGTCTAAATAATAAATAATGTATTCCAAAATATACCAAAAAAACTCAATATTTTATTAAATCCAAAAACGTTAATGTAAGTAAACACCATAAAAGAATCCTTTTGTGGAAGGGTAAACTATTGTCTACTTGTCTATTTGAGGAGCTAACCTGGAAATGAACATTGCTCCAATAAAATAATAATTATTTGAGTATTCCATAAGGACTATTCTATCCTTACTCATAGTTACTTAGGAAACCCTAATACTACCCATTAGTGACCCCTACATTGATGAATAGGCATATTACATTTAATCAATTATAACTAACTAAATTGACACCATACATATTGTAATATCAACTCTAATTGGCTATTAAGCCCACATTACATTAATAGTGGGCATCGCACATTTTCGCCCTATTTTGAAGATTGTTTCCCTAAACACGTGTACTTATAATGTAAATCCATAAGCCAAAATCCCATGTATGGGCTTGCCATCTACATTAAGATCTTTTTCTAAAATCTTGGGTCCCAAGTGTTTGTGCAACCCTCAATGCTAAGAAAAAATAATCAAGAAGTGTGTTCATAAGCCTCATTGCCATGTATAGGTGCACAAACTAACTCTTCCACTAATAACCCATGAAACCAACAAATGGAAGAACACTTTGATTAAGAAGCTCAATAAGGTCATATGGATCCAAAAACATGTTCACCCAAATATTAGGACCATCCTAGATAAATAAATCATCCATAGAAATAGAAAAGGGTGGTTGTGGACCTATATGTATAACTACTGTTGAAAATAGCAACAATAAATGCTAAAAATAGAAGTGCTAAAAATATCACTGCTATAAATAGCAGTTCGGGTACCAGTGTTGGACATAGCAATAAGGAATGAAAAATGGAAGTGCTAAAAATAACATTACTATAAATATCATTTCGGGATAGATTCCAATTTTAGTTAGTCCTTGAACTAAAATTGAGAAGTAAAATTTGAATTTGATCTTAGCAGCTGTTTGTAAAATAATTAATTAATTCATCTTGAGTTAATTAGATGGAGAAAATCAAACATGAAGTCTATATGAAAACATGCAACAGTTTCTCCATTGATTGAGGAATTTATCCCTTAGTTAAGGAGATGAGGATGAGTTGTACTTTGAGTTGTAATTACTTAGCTCAGTTATCTGAGTTAAGTCCAGTTAGATTAGTTCTAACAGTTTGTAGAATTAATTGTGAGTTCAGTTAGTTAATGCTTGCATGCATGTAACTGTTGCTCTCCATATAACTGAATATTCTCTCATAAATAACTCATGCATGTGAGTTCAGTCAGAGACCCAATTGAGATCAGAGGAAGGGACAATGTACTATCAGTTGGAGGATTTTTCCTATATAGGAAACTCATCCATGCAAAAGTAATTATCTCCTTCAGGACTGCGCAATTACTTTTGAGTTTAATGTGTTGTGTGGGAGGTAAATTCACACAGGTGGCAACATTGGATCCCAGGAGAAACTACGCAAGGAAAAAGGAGGCTTGGAGGGCAGAGGAGAAGGTTTGTGAGAAGCCTTTAACTGTCTATGAGTAGTAGAGGGATTGTACTAAGAGCAGGATAGCTTGTAAGCTAATGATTTGTGTAATCCGGACATATTTCCACTTGTATGATATTACAAAGATCATGGTTTTAGGCTGAGGCTTTCCCCAGAGTATTCTTTTGTGTTCATGTGTGATTGCTTTCTCATTCTCAGTTATATGTGTTCTATTTGATCTTGCTCATATTCGATTAAGCTTCCGCAAGTTTTTTGTAGAAGTAGATCTTGTATTTTGCTTTAGTATATTGCATAATCTGTCGATCTACAATGCGAAATTCTACAACTACTAGTGGAGAATAATCAAACTAAACTCTAATAGTCATACCCTATTGTAACACTTCCCACCCCTTTAAACCATCTCAGGTGTGGGAGTGTTACTCTTTGGACCTGATTCCCAAGTTCTATTAAGAAGATGGGGTTACGACAACCCCTTTTCTCAAATTATTTGAATCTGAAAACTAACGCCACCATTATTTTGAACTCATGAAGAGCTTTCTAGTGACATAAATTTTACCACAATCTAAATCCTAGGGAGAAATTTATGTCCCTTAGAAATTTAACTCATACACATGTCATAAAAAAAAATCTTTGTGACACCAATGTGTGCTTGCCTAGTCCATGTGATGCCACACCACCACCAGGTGGGGTCCACAAGGTACCCATACCACCCCAAATTGGGTTATCTGACATATTAGCATGTAATGAAGTTTGACCAAGGGTCAATGGCCGAAGGATGGTATCAACCCATCAACATTAGGGCCATTATCACTAGGCTTATCAGTGCCAAGCCCATAATATATTTTTTTAACTCTTTCAAGTCCCAATGGTTGACAACCAACATCCCAACGGAGTCCACCTAAAACACATCATCTCAACATTGGGGTCCTTCCCTCATATTAACACATACTATGAAATTATCTATTAGCAAATCTCCTAATACATGTGTTAGGTTAATCAATTGAGGTTAGCACCAATCACATTCATTAATTTACTTAACTATAAGTAATGATCAAGCTTAATAAAGAGATTTTCCAAGAAATTCCTTTGTTTCTTATTTTAGGAATTCTTCCCAATATGATTCCATACCAATACAGACACATATTTTAGCTTTCTTAGTATTACATTTCTAGTTTTACCTTCCCTAGGCTAGTAATCCATAGGACCACTTCCCCTAGTATTGTGTTCCTTGTGATCACCGCCCTAGTACCATGTTCCTGGAGATCACTTACTTAGTGTCATCCTCCCTAGTACTATACTTACCCAAGATCACTTTCCATAGGTGTTATTCCCCCAGCTAGTATTGTGTCTACTTGGTATTATAATCTTCAACTAGTACTACATCTCCTTGGGTTGACATTATATCTATTCAGTACTACAATCCATAGGTTGGTAGGCTTAAAACATTGTTTGAAAATTGATTAAAATCTGATTAGATGTCTTAACTAAAAGGATTATTAACTAATCCCAAGAATACCATTTAACAAATTCTATGAATAAAAACACATTGTTTCAAGGATGTTTTTCATTTCACCAGTTCAACAAAATATTATTAAATTATCATTGACTCCTTGCACATCTTGTGATCTCGATAAACATGTTCATATATATGTGAATAAAGATTAAAAAAGCATGAATACACAAATTTGCATAATTATATAATAAGAGTTGTAGTCCTTTTATCAGACATTGCCAATCCTATGAGCAAACTATATTAATATATACATAATACCTTGCTATCAACTGAAAGAGCATAAACACACCATTTCTCATATCAATCATGAAAATAGAATTGAACAACACAATCTGGACATTCATCAAATCATAGGCATACCATATCCCATACAAGTCATAAATAAAGCATTGGACATCGTTGTTCATGATTCAAATGTATAAATGTAATATACTTATCTATATGTCTCAAACTAATCGGCAATTGAAGAAAGACATAATGGATACCCATCATCAATGTTATGCTCTTAACCTGCAAGACGATACCAGAATACCAAATATGTGAAGAAATATACCCAGAACATAGAACAATGAGAAATAACAACAAGTATTTTATTATTCAGAAAGCAATGTTCACTTGCCTCTTGGAGGGTGCAACCTCCAATAGAGCAAAGCTCGATTACAAAATAAGACACGATGCTCCTCGAGGGGAGTCTCTTTCCTTTATATAGGATTCATACATGCAATACCATGGTGCTTATTAATACCATCTATCTAATACCATGGCCCATTTGCAACTAATTGTGGTCCCTTCATTAAATGTGGGTTAACCACTTACAATTATTAATATGGGCTTTATTGGCTCTTTACTTAACTATAACTATGACTCGATCCTATTACATAAACAAGGGGGTTAGGGTGGGACCCTAACATGCCCTCCCCCATAAGAATAGCCTTGTCCTCAAGGCTGAAGCTGTGGAAACTGCTGAAGAATAGTGGTTGGTTCCCAGGTTGCATCTTCCAGAGAGGTATCTTTCCACTTGACGAGGACTTCCTTGATCATGCGGCCACGCAGGTGCCTTTCTCGTGTATCAAGAACTTGTTCAGGTTGGAGCCAGATTGACCCTTCTTCATCTAGTTCAGGTAGATTGGTTTGAATTCTTCAATTATTCCCAATCACTTTCTTGAGGCATGAGACATGGAAAACTGGATGGATTTTTGTAGTGGGTGGCAAAGCTAGCTTGTAGGCAACTTCTCCAATGTGCTGAAGTACTTGATACGGTCCATAGAATTTTGGAGATAGTTTCTAACAACTCTTGTCTTTGAGTGATGTTTGCTTATATGGTTGCAACCTCAAAAATACCTAATCCCCTTCTTGAAATTGGCGTTCTGAGTGATGTTGATCTACCTGTTGCTTCATGTGGTTTTGAGCTTGATGAAGATTCTCTCTAAGGTGAGCCAGCATGGTTGTGCGGTTCTGTAGGAGTTGATCCATTGCTTGTTCCTTCGATCATCCCTTGATATAGGAAGTAGGGGAAGGAGGGAGTTGGCCATAAACTGCTTCATATGGAGTCATTTTGGTGGTGGCATGATAGTTGGTGTTATACCACCATTCAGCTAGAGGTAACCACTGTACCCAGAGATATTGCTTTTCTGAAGTGAAACAACTAAGGTATGTTTCCAGACATTTGTTGAATGCTTCAGTTTGACCATGAGTTTGTGGATGATAGGAAGTACTAAGTTGTAGTTGGGTACCTTGTAGCCAGAAGAGTTTCTGCCAAAAGTTACTGGTGAAGACCGAGTCACGATCAGACACAATGGAAATGGGCATGCCATGCAATTTGAAGATCTGATCCATGAAAGATTGAGCGACCAAAGTCGGTGTAAAAGGGTAGGGTAGGGCGCAAAAATGAGCATACTTAGAAAGTCTGTCCACAACCACCATGATGATTGACTTGTTGCTTGACTTTAGAAGACCCGTAATGAAATCCATAGAAACCTCCGTCCAGATTAAGGCCCAGATGGGCAATGGCTATAATGTGCCTGGGGATTTGACTATTTCTCCTTTGTGGTGCTGATAGACATCGCATTTAGCTACAAAATTAAGAATTTCCTTTTTCATGCCTGTCCAAAAAAAAGATCTTCAAGTGCGAGCATACGTCTTCTGAAAGCCTGAATGTCCTACAGTGGGAGATGAGTGCAACTCTGCCAAAATGCGGCTTTTGAGGGTGGATGTTGGTGATATTACGACTCTGTCCTTGTAGCGAAGAATCTCATCCTGCCACGAGTAGCCCGCTATGGAATTTGGATCCGCCTGCAATTGATTAATGAGTTGGGAGAGCCAGGGATGTGAAAACCATTCCTTGCAGGCCTCTTCAATCCATTCTGGAATGGGAATGGAAATTGCAAGCAGGGTACTTTCCTCCTCAAATTGGTGGGATAACACATCTACTACAATATTTTCGCACCCTTTCTTGTAAACTATCTCATAATCATATCCCAGCATTTTGGCGAGCCATTTATTTTGTTGTGGTGAGGATAGGCGTTGCTCCAAAAAATATTTAAGGCTTTGATGGTCAGTGCAGATTTGGAAACGTCGCCCCAATAAGTATGGTTGTCAGGTAACTACTGCATGTAAGATGGCCATCATCTCCTTCTCATAGGTAGATTGTCCCATATTCTTCCCACTTAGTTGTTGGCTTGTGAAGGCCAAGGGTCGACCTTCCTGCATTAAGACTGCCCCAATACCTGTACCTGAAGCATCACATTCAATCACAAAAGATTTGGTGAAGTCGGGTAGTGCTAAGACTAGAGTGGAACACATGGCATGTTTGAGAGCTGTAAAGGCATGTTGTGCTTCATCATTCCAGAGGAATGAATTTTTCTTGAGGAGTTGAGTGAGGGGCCTAGCAATGCGACCATAATTGCGGACAAATTTGTGATAGTAGCCTATGAGACCCAAAAATCCTCTCAAGCTCTTCAATGTCTTAGGTTGAGGCCAATCCTACATTTCCTAGATCTTTTTGGGGTCCACCCTGACACCTTCACGCCCCATAATGTGGCCCAAATACTCAAATTCTTCCATGCCAAAAGAACACTTGGACATCTTAACAAATAATTTATGCTTGCGGAGCAGTTGCAAGAGCAGATATACATGCTGAAGATGTGCGGACCAGGTGCGACTTTAGATGAGGATGTCATCAAAGAAAACAAGGACAAATTTTCTGAGATACGGTTTGAGCAGGTGGTTCATAAGGCTCTGAAAAGTGGATGGGTCATTACAAAGACTGAATGGCATGACCAGGGACTCATAATGGCCTTCATGAGTTCGGAAAGTAGTCTTTGGGATGTCTACTTCTTTCATGTGGATTTGGTGGTAGCCTGAGCGAAAGTAAAGCTTAGTAAAGAATTGAGCCCCATTTAGTTCATCCAACAAATCATCAAAAACCGGGATGGTAAATTTATCTTTGGCTGTCAACTTATTAAGGGCCCTAAAGTCTGGACACATATGCCATTCCCCATCTTTCTTGAGCACCATGACCACCGACGATGAATAAGGACTAATGCTGGGACGAATGACGCCTGCTTCCAAGAGTTCCTTGATTATTTTTTCTATTTCATTCATTTGGGCAAACGAATATCTATATGGGTGCACATTTGGTGGTTTGGCCCTTGGGACCAAAGTAATTCTATGATCATGTTCCCCTCTCGAGGGTGGAAGCTCATGAGGCTTGTCAAAGACTAGCAGATGGTTGTTTAACATTTGTTGTATCTTAGGATGAATATGAATAGGATTGGGTTCGCAGGCCTGGATGGCATTAAATTGAGCTATAACTCCATGGTGGCCCTTTTTTAACAATTTTTCCATCCGATGTGAGCTGATGATAAAGGGAGCTCCCGCCTGGAGTCCGCGGAGGGTATGTGTGTGGTTGTTCTGCTTAAAGCTCATATATAACTCCTGGAAATCCATTGTGATTGGGCCAAGTGTGCGAAGCCATTCAGCACCGAGGACAATTTCACACCCTCCCATGTGTATGGAAAACATGTGGGTATTTAATTGATAATCCCCCCTTTGAAGTTTGACATTTTCACAGCGGCCTTCACATTTCATTGTTTCCCCATCAGCAATTTGGACCTGGAAGTTAGAAACTGCTCGGACAAAACAATGCACTGCTTCCGCGACTCTTTGATGGATAAAATTATGTGTACTTCCACTATCAATCAAGACTACTACTGGTCGATGCTTAATAAAACCTCTAATTTTGAGAGTTTGAGGTGAAGAAATCCCTGCCAAAGCATGCAGAGAGATAACTGGTTCTTCAAGTACATTGTCCTACTGGTTTTCCTCTTCTTCCTACTCTGGTTGCTCAAGTGGTGGGGCTTCCTCCAATGCACTGTGATTAGTAGCATCAATTTGAAAAAATTTGGGCTCCTTGCATTTATGCCCGGGGAAGTATTTCTCATCATAGTAGTAACCTAATCCTTGCTTTCTTCTTTCTGCCATTTCTGCTGGTGACACCTTTTGAACCTTGAGTGTCTGGGTAGTTCTTTGAGCCTGTGGGGGGCGACCCTTGGCGATGAAATTTGGGTGATTGGACTGTGCCGCCAACGCACGTTCGACTTCACGAGCTATCCTGCAAGCATGCAGCCATGAGCTAGGGTGGTGCAGTCAGACGTGGGCTTGTATGGCTTCTTTGAGACCACTAACAAAACATTATGTGTAGAACTCATCTTGTAGACCTCCAGTGCGGAAAGCTAAGGCTTCAAAGGCTGCAATATATTCATTTACTATTCCTGTCTGTCTGAGCTTAGTGAGATAGCCAAAAAAGTCAGATTCATGGTCAAAGCGATCCATAAGAGCTTTTTTGAATGTATCCCACGTCAAGGGCCTTCCATAGCAACATTGATGCTATTGCCACCATTGCCATCTTTCATTGTCCAAGTACATGATACCCACACTAAGCTGAGTTGCATTATCCAAGATGTAATTCAGTGTGAAATATTGCTCCATTTGTGCTATCCATGCGGCCGGGTGAGAGCCATCAAATTTATACATGTCCAATTTGGGTGGTCGCTTATGGGATTGTTGGTGGGTGCCAAAGAGGTGAAGAGACTGGCTAGACTCACCCTCACTGTTTTCATTGCCAATATATGCATCCTCGCGTGCCTCCACCTTGCCCTTAGAGAGTGTTGTAGTTAATTCCTTCAGCTGTGATACGATGTCTTTCAAGGATGATTCAAGGTTGTCCATCCTCTCATTCGCCATAGCTTGAGCTCTAGTTTGTACCATGCACCAAACCGATTTACTTGAAATTTGGGACCGCCCAAATTTTTTGGCACTAATAATTGAATGGTACCACCTTTCTCAGCTCGTCGTCCTGATTCTTATGGGCTAAGTCACCAATAAGTAGCCGAATCCCAGAAATGTCAATTCTGCCAAAAGTCCTGCGAAAATCATGCCCAAGTATAGGAACCCATACAACTACTCAGATCTGGATGGCGGATCTGATGGATTTGTGAGATCTGAATGGCTGATCTGATAGATCTGAACGGTGGAATTGATTGCTGATGCGGATTTGATGGATCTAATATATCTGAATGGGTATCCTGATAAATCTGAACGGTGGAATTGATTGCTGCTGCTGCTGCAAAACCCCACTTGCGAGATCTGATCTGGCAGAGATTATGCATGATCCAGAGATAGAGAATGGAAATATGGTCTCCAGGAGTGTCATGTGCTACAAATCGCAATATACATAAGGGTCTAACAGTAGTACTCGACCCAATTTTTCAGGGCACTAACCAAGGAGGATCAACCATACCCTTAGCCGTACAACCCAACTACCCTATCATACGGGCGAGTAATCTCTTCGGGTGCTATTCTCGATGTACTGTAGCAGCAAAACGGCCGACAGTTTATCTATGGCGAGGTTTCAAGGAAGCTAGGGGGCTTCCGATATACCCAGAGGGTACTTGGAAGACAATATGTGCGTGGTTCTATTTAAAGCACTACTACTCGAAGGGGTACCCACAGGGGTTACAAGGGATTCCAACAAGCGTGACCACCTCTTGTATTTCCTATGTGCATACCTCCCCAAGTCTGCAGGTTTATGCGCTCAACGATAGATCTCGTGGTTTAAAGATGCCGAAACACGTCTCTAGCCAAATTTTTTTTTTTCTAAAAAATGGAGATCCCACCGGCCTTGGAAAGCACTCTGATACCACTTGTTATGCTCTTAACCTACAAAACGATACCAGAATACCAAATATGCAAAGAAATATACCCAAAACATAGAACAGTGAGAAATAACAACAAGTATTTTATTATTCAGAAAGCAATGTTCACTTGCCTCTTCGAGGGAGCAACCTCCAATAGAGCAGAGCTCGATTACAAAATAAGACACGATGCTCCTCGAGGGGAGTCTTTATCCTTTATATAGGATTCATACATGCAATACCATGGGGCAATACCATGGTGCTTATTAATACCATCTATCTAATACCATGGCCAATTTGCAACTAATTGTGGTCCCTTCATTAAATGCGGGTTAACCACTTACAATTATTAATATGGGCCTTATTGACTCTTTACTTAACTATAACTATGACTAGATCCAATTACATAAATAAGGGGGTTAGGGTGGGACCCTAACAATCAATAAGAGAAGGAAAAGGAAATGTTCACTAAATGTGACTCAAAACTAATCTCAATAACTAATATTATTATATTGTACATTTTTATTCCTTCCTTACCATTGTTATAGATACCTTAAAAATAATTTTAAAAATTATTTAACATTATTAATTTAATAATAGTTATCATCAATATGTTAAGAAACTTCTCAAATCATTTATCTTCACTTTATGAATATTACAAGTGTAATTGTTTCATGTTTCTACTAAATTAAAAAAAACAATGATGATCGAGACACCATTTTTCCAAATCACCATCACAAATGAATAACTCACATTTAAGTGCTCACATTGCGCCAAGAGGTGCATTCTACAGCCCAATATGACCTCGATGTGTAAGTATGTCTGTGCTCAAAGCTAAATTGTAGCTGATGTTGGCCAACATAAAAATAAAAAATTAGAAATCTAAATAATGTTTATGTTTGTCTCTCTAATAAATAATAATAATGAAAATAGAAAAAAAAATGTTGGCCACAAAAAAAAATCGTATAGATAAAAAAAAAGGTTAAAGGTTAATACAATTATCTCATGCATTTAATAGTTCTTTTATCATATACGTTGAATTTGAATGGATCATAAATTTGCTTTCAACAAAAAAATATACCACATTAAAATTTCAAATTGGGTAAAATTTTAAACATCTTTACTCTTTACTAAAGCCACTACCATTTCTTAAATCGAAGTAAAAAGGTTAATTCAACACAATGAATCCAAAATATTGCTCTAAATTTTTTTAATATTTCTTTGAATTAATTATTTGTAAAATGAATCTTTAAAAGGAAAACCATATCCTATGGATATATTAAAATCTCTATACACAAGTATTTTCACGTCAAAATGTAGTTTTATTATAAATTTTGTTATCATGTCATGTAAAAAACATCATTAAATCTAATATTAATATTAATATTATTCAACTTAATACCTTTTAATTAATACAATATTAGATTAAATATATATATATATATATATATATATATATATTATTATACTAATATATATTAACTCTAGATATATATGGGAGGGAAGAACAAACACATAGAGTGATAGAGGTGGAGAGATAGAGGGAGTGATAGAAAGGAGGAGAGAGGGAGGGATAGAAATATGGAGTTGGAAGGAGAGAAAGGGAGGGAGGAAGAAAGACATAAAGAGAGAAAAGAGGAGAGAGAGAGGAAGTGAAAAGGAAGAGATGGGGAGATAATGTTTATGCTTGGGGGTGAGATAGAGAGACAAAGAAGGAGAGATGGAGAGAAGGGGGCGAGAGAAGGAGAGAGGGAGGGAGATAGTGACAGAGTTGGAGAGGGAGAGAGAGTTGAGGGGGAGAGGTAGAGGGAGGTGGGAGAGAAAGGGAGAGAGAGAGAAGAGAGAGTAAGGGAAATAGTGATAGAGTTGGAGAGGGAGAGAGAGAGAGAGAGAGTTGAGGGGGAGAGATAGAGGGAGGTGGGAGAGAAAGGGAGAGAGAGGAAGGAAGAGAGAGAGGACATGAGAGAGAGAAGGAGAGAGGAAGGTAAGAAAAAATACACATAGAGAGAAATATGGAGAGAGTGAGAGGGAGTGATAAGGGATATAGAGAGAGAGGGAGAGAGGAGAGCAGGAGGGAAGAGAGATAGAAGGGGGGGAGAGGGAGAGAAGATGAAGAGAGAGAGTGATGGAGAGGAAGATGGAAGTAGAGATAGATAGATATAGAAAAAGAGTGTGTATGTTTTTGGGTGGATATAGAAAGACAAAAGAGATACAAAGGGAGATAGAGATACAGATGAAAGGTGAAGAGAGGGAAGAAGAGAGAGATACAGAGAAGGAGATATAGATAAATATGGAGAGAGAGAGAGAGAGCATGTGTGTTTGGGGGGGGTGAGATAGAGAGACAAAGAAGGAGAGATGTAGGGAGATATAGATATATATAGAGAGGGGAGAGAGGGAAGAAGATTTCTTGCACTAGATGCATTGATTTCAGTGTAGATGGTGATTTCTAATCCTATTTGATTGCTTTCATTGAAGAAGATAAACTAAATTAGAGGGGAGAGGAGGAATGAAGAGAGAGAGAGAAGGAGAGGAGTGAGAGAGGGAAAGAAGGCTAAGAGATAGATAGGGAGACACAAATATGGAGGGGGAGAGAGGAGGAAAGAGAGAAGGAGAGAGGGAGGGAGAAGGTAGCAGGGTTGGAGGCAGAGAGAGAGAGAGAGAGGGATAGAGGGGAAGGACGAGAGAGAGGAGGAGAGAGGGAGGGACAAAGAGATCGAGTTGGAAGGAGAAGAAGAAAGACATGGACAGAGAGAGAGAGAGAGAGAGAGAGAGAGAGAGAGAGAGAGAGAGAGTGAGTGACAAGGGAGTGTTGAAGCCTCGAAAATTGTTGCGACATGGGGGAAACCACCTGGTCCAGACCTTGAAAGCAACTCCTTTTCCATTTGGTATAGTGGCTCTGACTGGGGATAATGGGACCAGTTTCCCAGAAAAGATTTGATAGTGTTGGTGGGATGATATATGATCTAACAGGAAATGATTAAACTAAGTGTAATCTAATATGACTACTAAACACATGCATGTATCCTAATTTAACACTAATTAACTATAAATATACCTGGGAATCAAATACAATATGCGATCTACAATGATGTCTTACAACAATTGGTAATACAGATCATTCAACTGCAACAAGAAATTAAATCGTTTAATAATAATCATTTTTGATAAATAGTTAGACAAAACGATTGAGAAAAATATATCACATATAAAATCGCCCATGCATTCAAAACAAAATTAGAGCTAACATCATACAAAACTGCAATAATGCTAAACTATAATTCAGACTTTCATACATAAAACAATTGAAAGAAGAAGTATTTCTTAATACATAAATAAAACATGATCATATGATAAAAGTACCATATATGATAAGTCATGCTCATGTGCTTCAACAATATTGACCCAATTTCAATCAATCCAACACATTCTAAGAGTACAAAAGTGCATTTTAGTAAAACATGCTAGATATTTAAAAGAAAATAGATATTGTTCCATTCATTTCATCAAAACCTCCTCAAAAGTACAGAAGTGCAATGTTTTGAAAAGTGTTTTTGATAAAATTTATGGACCCCTCTCTATATGCATGAGAGGTGTTTAAATACTAAACTATATGTATTAAAATAGATTATTACAAAAATAGCTGAAGAGGTTTCAAACAACCTTGCTCAGAATATGCAAAAATAAAACTAAAAGAAAAATAAATTAATGACTAACTCCTTTGAACTTGATCTCTAAGGTTGCAAATATCAGTGATTGGCTTGTGCTAAGGCGGTTGGCTGATTACAGATTTTAACTACCCAACAAATATGGCATTTGCAAGTGCTCAAACCATCTTTTGTGTAGAGGTTGGTAACCATCTTAGAGTCATCCACTGGTTCTATGGTTTTACTAGGAAATGCCAGTATGCTTCCCAATTCAGCTTGTCTAACTGTTTGATTTCCTCCTCCCTTTCCTATGTTGCCTATTTCCACTGCTGCTCTAGATGTTTAACATTCGGAAGAAACCTTGGTACACACTCCTTGAGAAGATTGGTGCCATGAAGATTTTTGTTAATGGATTCTATTATGTTGTTTGTTGTTGTCTCTGCTATCGTTGTTGCCCTTTCTGCCTGTTTCAACCGAGAATCCTAATATGTGAACATAATATCTTTATGAGACTCTTCCAGCTTTGGTAGGTAAGCCTTTCTTCCATCTTCTAATTCTTGCCAAGTGATAAATTCAGAAGCCCTTTTGTGAATTTCGTCGTACTCAAACCTCATATCAATAACTTGGTTTGTTAATTTATCACTGGTCTCACAATAATGATTTATTTGCAATATTTTCTGGAAAAATACTTCCTTTTGCTGCATTAGTAGGGAATTAAGGTTGAGTGCTTCCTTCATGAATTCGTTGATTTGCAGATTATCTTTAAATTTATCTATCATGGCTTGTATCCGCGAATCCTTTTCTGCTAAGCTATCTTGGTGTTCTATTCTCATCTGTTAAAATTCCCTTTAGAGCTGCACTACTTGTAATTCTGCTTTTTGATTAGGATTTTCTTGGGCTAATTGTTGTTCTAGCAACATAATTCTCTGTTACTTTTCCTTGAGCAGAATTTGGACCTCTATCGCCTTGTCAATGGTTGTTGTCGCATAGGCTCCTGCGAATTGCGACAGCTTTGTGAGATTCTCAAATGGGTCGATAGGCGAGTCCTTCCATACGATATCCACTGGTTCATTTTTTGAAGTTGTAACAGCCACAACATCCAATTTTCTTTTCTTCCTTTATCTCTTGACTACAACTTTTCGGGTAGGACTATAGAATACATCTAATGGAGGTATTTCCTCAATTATTAAAACAATTTCTGAAGTAGGAATAACATGAATGATCTCAATGTCCTAAGTTCTTGTAGCTCCTTCCTCTGTTGTTTCTCGATTTGACTTATTTTGGGTTTGTTTAGGAGTTTAAATTCTATATGTTTGCTTAGGGTTTGTATCTGTGTGGAGCTTTTTGTTGAACTATTCCCATTCTTGTTCCAGGTCAATAATTGGAGTTTTACCTAACTAAGTTGAAGTAGAGCTAACCTCTACTTGTTTCTTTGCTAAGTCTTGCTTGGTCATCTCCTTTGTAGTTCCATCTGTGTTTTTTCAGACTCTTTATTTGTGTTTCCTGCCCCATTTTGAGATTGTCGCTCTGAGTGCTTTGACTCATGCGTAGATCTCTCTTGGGTTTCTTCTTCAGAGTTTTCTTTGGAGCTGCCCTCCAAGCTTACGCTGGGAGTTGGCTCCCTTATTGGTTCAATCTGCAGTAGGTCTAATGGGACCTTTAATAATCTCTTTTTCTTGTACACATGGAAAGCCTTAACATCTTCCGGGATCAAAAGTAGTGATTCCATATGCAAAACTTGTGAAAAATTTTCTGCTTGTAGGAAGAGGTCATCAAAGGCATCCTCTTCGTGGGTGAATTGTTTTACTTTTACCATAGTAGTAAATTCCTTAACAGTTCCATTTGGGTCGTATTGCCTTCCCGAAACTATAGCTAATTTCAGAGACATAATAATCTCTGCTTCTTTTAATGAATGTCCATAATTGTGTAGTGAAAAAGAACCACATTGTATTGGGAATGTACGCCAAATGGCCTTCTTTTGCTCTTTCAGTCCTCTGCTTAATCCGCCTTCCCCTACTGTTTGGTAGGTTATTTCTCTGGCCATTAGTTTGTCGGGGACATAATATGGGAGGACATGCAGTGAAGCAATTCTCCCAAAAACTTTGATGTAGGTGAATGTCTCTTCCCCAAACCATCTGGCTACTGGAAAGATATCTACTTCGGCCTCTTTAGAAAACCTAGGGGCGGTTTTTTCGTACACTACTCTATGAATGGGTAGCATAACCCCTTGATAAATTTTATAAAAATGGGGGTGGAAATGAGATTCCCACAAAATATTGTGGTATATATGGATTGGAAGCGGGTTTTGTACAGTCTGCTTCCATCCCATATTGGGAAATTGAGAACAAAAACAGATTGCATCCATAACAACAGCACTCATGATGAAAGGGGGGGAAATCCTTAATGAAGAACTTCTTTTCCTTCTATATTCTATAATGGTCTTTTCCAAATTATCTGATAAAATTTGAGCACAGTTAAAAATTGTTGCATTCACTACTGCGTCTATTAACGGGAGCCATTCCATGGAAAACTTGGTGCTATTAGATCTACCGAATAACTTACATATCATTGATGCTGCAAAACTATGAGGGGGAGAAATGGATGTCGTTGAGTAAATACCACTTTTATCTCGTTTGAGCTTGCCTTCGCTTGATTTCCAGGTCTGCGTGACCTCTAACGGGTCCTCATTTTCTTTGGTGAATTGCTCAAGGAACTGTTTGTTGTAGAGCTTTTGCAGTTCTAGTAACTGGTACATTAGTCATAGGCTATCTGCTGAGAAAGACCCCATGACCTCTTGCCTATGATTCTTGAAGTTTCTGTCTATGATGTCTACCTCGTCAATTACCCATTTGACCATATCTGTGTGTAGAAATTTTGAATAATATGACACTTATTCACAGAGATTATCCCGATTATACACTATTGTGGAATACATGCATAATACATAACCTCCTCTATGTTGATCATCAATTTAGCAACATTAAAAAAAATGAAACATCAATCGCATGCACGCATTAGCACAGTATGTAACCTGGGGAAAGCATACAGCCGAAAACCCCACACTATCTGTATATTATAATGATTGAGAACATGTAACAATACATAGTACAATACTCCTCACAAGTACTCAGTACTACCCCCACCTGTTACACACAAAACTAGCTCAGATCTGAATCAATCACAGGTTCAAATCTCCTCCACTGCTTTGCCTGCCTCCATTGCGCAATCCTGCAAGAGAATGAATGATTATGGCTGAAGAAAACTCGTATTTGCTTGGAAAAATCACGTGATCACAAGCTACAATTTCCCTTGGCCTCATTGGCATAACTCAATCCCTGCATGTGCAAATCTCATGCACAACTGATGGTCACAACTCACCATTTCACTTACCTCTAACACCTGTCTCTGTTGAACTGTTCATGCACTGAGTTAATTGATGTATTCTTTAATTTCTTTATGAGTTAATAATTAGTGAATTAATTAAAAATTAGTTCACACCACTCATCACTAGTGTATTTGGCAGTTAGACTAAATACAACTAGTTCAACTAAGTCAAACTGAACAGAACTCCATCAACTCCACATCCAACTCCATAGAACTCACATGCATGAGTTCTGACTGAAGTCCTCCATGCAATAGCTCAACTAACACATAAGAAAAGTGTATTTCCTTCTGTCAGCTGCATGTGCCACATCCATAGCTCGAACTGAAGTGCTCCAAGAGAATAAGATAATGTTTAGAGTCCAAATATTACTAAGGGCTAATAATATTTGACTGTTTCTATTTTTAGCCTGACAGTCTAAAAATAGACTCTAATCACACCGTTGTGAACCAAAAATAGAAGTCCATCTATTTTTCCCAACATTACCAATCATCCATAAACATCTTCGTGCAACTCATAGACCATGATCCATATGTCTAAAAATAGACATAGTCTAAAAATAGACTTTGCGCCAAAAATAGCCCGCGGCCCACTTAGTGAAGGCGACTTCTTTCCACTAAGCTCCATCATCTTGTTTCATTTTCAACACTCCCTCTCAACAAGATATGGATTATCTACAACCTGATCCTGTAACTCTGGAATGTTATGCATGCAACACAATTGCCCGGTCCACTTGCTCCAACAACACTTGGAACAAAAAAACACTCCCAACTGACCACTCTGTTGGGCTAGGAACATACTCTGATACTGAATCTCTACCTGCTGCTGACAAGTGCTCCCTCTCTGACATCAGTGCTACTACAACATCTCCATGCATCTCGCATCATTGCACACCTCTATGTGCCACCTAGCACTATGCAAAACACTTGTGCCTCTCGCATTGCTGCAACCTACTAGCTACGCGCTATCCTAGGATTCCCTACACTGTCACTCTCTCTGCCGCTCCATCCGCATCTGTCTCTACCCAATCATCCAGTTCCTGCTACTCCACATTGGGGCTCCCGTAGCAAGGTCTCATCCAAGAGGTTGGGTACCTCAAGGATCCTGCCCCTCCTCCTTGGGACGATCAATCCACATCACCCCACCTCCTACCTAGAGGTATGGCTGCATGTGATCCCTCAGCCCACCCGGCTCGAAGTTTACCCCTACTGGAGGTCTCTGTATGAGTATATGTCTCTACTCGATCTCCTCTCAGCTTCCCTTGTTGTGGCTGCTCCACAACCTCTTGAAGCTGCCGCACCAATCATGGCTCCTCCACAATCATCTGAGACTTCTTCTGGCTCTGCATGTTGAGAGGTAATATATGCTCCCTCTCAACCACCAAGTCTCCATTAGTTGCCTCACTGCTCAAGGCTTTGCGTGCATCTACATGCAACTAATAAAGGTTCCTGACTCGAACCCCTATCTTCCAGGTTTCTCCAGTTGTCTTGCTGCGCAGGAAAGCCTTTCCCTCGCTGAAGACAACATCATATCCATTGTCTTCTAACATCGCCACAGAGATAAGATTCTTCTTCAATCCTGGAACATGCATCACTTCCTTCAATCTGAAGGGTTTACCAGACTCCCTCTCAAAGGAAATGGTACTGATACCAGTCGCACTGTATCTACCATCATCACTCATCTCGATGTGCACTCCAAGATCTTTCTCATCTAGATCAGAAAACAAATCTCGATCTCCTGTCATGTGAGAAGACGCACCACTGTCCAAGAACCATACCGATCCCATCACACTTGATACCAAGCATGCGATCAATGAAAAATCAATCTCAACCTGTGAGGCCAAGGCCTCTCCCACTGCAGATCCAGTAGCTTGCTTATTTTTCTTCTTCTATGGACAATTTGTGGCATCTCCATTCTCAGCTTTGATGTTTCTGAGTTTATCCTTGAGCGCCATTCCACCAGCTCAAAACTCAACCGCTTCTGATCTAAAATTCGTGAGAACAAAGTATTTCTCGTACAGAGATTAACTGTATGTGCATTCACCGGATATCTCACCTTCCAAAAGAAGAATGAATCCAGAGGCTACCTGGCCCGATTACAGACTCTGCCTGAAGAAATAAAATGTAAACACTTTCTGAATAATAGATCTGATGATCAATCCTCGCTTTGATATCCTCTAGAACTTTTTCTACAAATCAAAGAGCTCTGATACCATGTAGAAATTTTGAATAATATGACACTTATTCATAGAGATTATCCCGATTATACACTATTGCAGAATACATGCATAATACATAACCTCCTCTACGTTGATCATCAATTTAGCAGCATTAAAAACAATGAAACATCAATCGCATGTGCACATTAACACAGTATGTAACCCGGGGAAAGCATACAGCTGAAAACCCCACACTATCTGTATATTATAATGATTGAGAACATGTAACAATACATAGTACAATACTCCTCACAAGTACTCAGTATTATCTCCACCTGTACACACAAAACTAGCTCAAATCTGAATCAATCACAGGTTCAAATCTCCTCCACTTCTCTTCCTGCCTCCATTGTGCAATCCTACAAGAGAATGAATGATTATGGCTGAAGCAAACTCATATTTGCTTGGAAAAATCACGTGAGCACAAGCTACAATTTACCTTGGCCTCATTGGCATAACTCAATCCCTGCATGTGCAAATCTCATGCACAACTGATAGTCACAACTCACCATTTCACTTACCTCTAATACCTGTCTCTGTTGAACTGTTCATGCATTGAGTTAACTGATGTATTCTTTAGTTTCTTTATGAGTTAATAATTAGTGAATTAATTAACAATTAATTCACACCACTCATCACTAGTGTATTTGGCAGTTAGACTAAATACAACTAGTTCAACTAAGTCAAATTGAACACAACTCCATCAACTCCACATCCAACTCCACAAAACTCACATGCATGAGTTCTAACTGAAGTTCTCCATGCAATAGTTCAACTAACACATAAGAAAAGCGTATTTCCTTCTGTCAGCTGTATGTGCCACATTCGTAGCTCGAATTGAAGTGCTCCAAGAGAATAAGATAATGTTTAGAGTCAAAATATTACTAAGGGCTAATAATATTTGACTGTTTCTATTTTTAGCCTGGCAGTCTAAACATAGACTTTGATCACACCGCTGTGAACCAAAAATAGAAGTCCATCTATTTTTCCCAACATGACCAATCATCCATAAACAACTTCCTGCAACTCATAGACCATGATCCATATGTCTAAAAATAGACATAGTCTAAAAATAGACTTTGCGCCAAAAATAGCCTGCGGACCCAGTTAGTGAAGGCGACTTCTTTCCACTAAGCTCCATCATCTTGTTGCATTTTCAACACTGTGGATGGTATTATCTTTAGTCTTGCAGAATGAACATGATATTTTGAAATAGGAGGCATCAGAAGACTCTTGAGCATCCGTTGTGACCTTTGTTACTAGTGGCCTAGGTTGCTCTTATACTAACAAGTTATACATGGCCTCCCATGTCGAAGTTCCTCCGTCCTTGCTGCATGTGGTATCAGAGAAAAGCGACACCATTTCTGATTTCTCAGACATAGTCGCCTTTCCCTTCTTCACCATTATTTCTAACGATGTCCTCTGGGGAGTTTTCCTGAAAAAGAGAAAAATGGAAGTTATCGGATAAACACAAGCGAGAATGACAATGAGAATAAATGATACAGTTAACATGAAAAATGTGACAAGAAAGGAGATTTTAATCAAAACACAGATGAAAAGATATTGTATCACGTCGAGCCGCTCTTTAACATAAATGCCATTAAATTTATTAAATAGCCACTAAGGTCTCTTATCATTGCCTTTATTACTCATTAAACTACCATATTGCAAATGGGAAGAAAAACTTTAAGGTGGGGAGTTTAAACTACAAGAACGCCGATTTTTCGATTGCGATAAGATTATCGCAATATTGCACTATCGCATTTTTGGTTGGACACTTTCCTAGAGTTTTTCAATACTCTACGGGATGCGAGATGAGTAGCATGTTCTTTATCATTTAGAGCGTAGTTTTCCCAAATGAATAATTATTTCATAAAGTGATTTTCACTTCATGCCGAACTTAACTTACAATTTATAACTTTTGCTTCTATCGGGTCCGGGTTTTATCGCACTTCGCAAGCTTGCAGATTGGGCTTTTAAGTAAATTGACGTGATGCCATAAGGTTGACTTGTTTTTATCGCAATATCACATCTCGCATGTTACGACATGCTTTGCGAGTTGCGTCCTTTGTGAACGCCAA
This sequence comes from Pinus tabuliformis, assembly GCA_031772625.1. Classification (NCBI taxonomy): domain Eukaryota; kingdom Viridiplantae; phylum Streptophyta; class Pinopsida; order Pinales; family Pinaceae; genus Pinus; species Pinus tabuliformis. Next base: position 45,532,595 of record CM062806.1, on the reverse strand, counting down.
TATGCGATTGCGATAAGCGCTTCATTTTATAGGAAATGCCTTAAGTCTTAGTTTTGAATGAAAATTCTAATGATGTCTAAGTTAAATGCAGTGATTCATTCTATCGCAATTCACGGATTTTGTTTGTTAATTAACCTTTCAATGCACTTGGTCCAGCGGTATGCGAAAATGCGAGAATTACTAGTCTTAGAGGGTTTTGACTTGATATCTTGATTTATTTCTAAAAGTTCAAAAGAAAGCGCCTAAGTGCTAAATTTTTCTTGGAGATTTTTTTACTAAAGGGTCCCCATTTACTAATAGAATATTAGTTATTAAATCAATAAAATTGCGGGGGAGGGGGGGTTGTTGAATAGCACAACAGGGAGATATGGAGAGAGTGTGTGTATGTTTGGGGGTGAGATAGATATACAAAGAAGGAGAGATGGAGGGATATATATATATATATATATATATATATATATATATATATATATATATATATATATATATATGGAGAGGGGAGAGAGGGAAGAATATTTCTTACAATATATGCATTGATTTTAACATACATTGTGATTTCTAATACTATTTTATTGCTTGCACTAGATGCATTTATTTTAATGTAGATGTTGATTTTTAATGTTATTTGATTGCTTGCACTAGATGAATTTGTTTCAATGTAGATGTTTGTTTCTAATCCTATTTGATTGCTTTCACTAGATGCATTGACTTCAGTGTAGATGTTTTCTAATTCTATTTGATTGCTTACACAAGGTGCATTTATTTCAGTGTAGATGGTTATTTATAATCCTATTTGATTGCTCACACTAGATGCATTACTTTAATTTTATATGGTGATTTATAATCTTATTTGTTTGCTTGCACTAGATGCACTGATATCAATGTAGATGTTAATTTCTAATGATATTTGATTTCTTGCACTATATGCATTGATTTCAATGTAAATGTGATTTATAATCCTATTTGATTGCTTGCACTAGATGCATTGATTTCAATGTAAATGTGATTTCTAATCCTATTTGATTGCTTGCACTAGATGCATTGATTTTAGTGTAGATGTTTTCTAATTTTATTTGATTGTTTGCACTAAATGCATTGATTCCAATGTAGTTGTTGATTTCTAATTATATTTGATTTCTTGCACTAGATGTGTTGATTTTAGTGTAGATGTTGATTTTTTATTATATTTGATTTCTTGCACTAGATGCATTAATTTCCGTGTATATGTTGATTTTTGATTTGATGTAATTGGATGTATGATGGTACATTAATTTTAAATTGATTGGATTAACAATGTGATTAATTTTAGTGTAAGCACACAAAATTATTGACAATGTACATTGATTTTTGTGTTATAGTAATTCAACCTATTAATATTGGAGAGCAAGAGAGAAAAGGTAAGATGTTTACTACAATAGCTCGAGTTAAAGATTTGAATGGTTTACGATTTAAACTGCACTTTTCATATAATCGATATGAAAATATGGCAAAACTAACAGGGGTGACAATAAGAATAGTAGAAGAAAATAGTTGAGATTGATCACAATGAAGACTATTTGTAATTGAATACATTCTTATTATTCACATTTTTTGCCATTCAACACTATTACATTGTCACTTTGCATTCAAAAATTTTATTTCATCATTTTTCATAATTAAAGTTATTAACAATATCTATCATCTCAACAGATTGAGGTAACTCAACAAATTTAAAATTAAAACTACTCTTCAAGATATATTTAGTAATACCTGGAGGGACACTATTAAGAATTAATTAGTTGTCAAAAATTGTGATACTTAAAATTAAATGAAATAGATGTGCAATATGAATCCTCTTGTAAGCTATTGACAAGATTGTCTTCTTTCTTCATCACCAAACTAAATACTAATAAATAAATTACATACACATATAGAAATATAACACAAAAACTCTAACATTCACAAACATTACCATCTAAGTCCAAACACAAAAAAAACATCCAAACATAGACACACAAAGCACTCAAAACATCCAAACAAATATGTACAAACCATTCAAGGAAAACAACATAGACTAAATTAAAGAACATAATTATATGGTCATGTCAGACAAAGAAAACATAATGTAAATTTCAAAGTATGAATTTTATCTCAAACATATACATAATAATGATAATCTAAAAATATGACATTGTTGCTCTTAGTTGGAACCAGCCTAGATCCATCTAAATCCTGATCTATTATGCATCGAGAGAGATCGAATTCCTCGAGATGCAAACCTTTCCTCAAATTCTACACTCCAAAAAAAAGACTTACACCTCGAAAGATTTGATCTCTCTCCACACATGATAAATCCGAAATTAAATAAATTTAAATTAATTATATAACACACTCGAATGCAATGATTATCATACTTATTTGACAATCTAAACATACTGAAATGTTATCCTAGCCTTCCACTTTTATAGATAATCTATAAAAGTGTTCACATCAACAGACCACATAAGCATGTATAACCCACAATCTATAAAAGTGTTCACATGGACACACCACATAAGCATATATAAATCACATTGCATGCCCCTTTAAAATTTGCATTAAGTGCTTATAGATAGTTGAGTCATATATCTTCATGCATTCTACAATTATCTTCCTTTGTTGGTTGTTCTTTACCTATAAACGTGGCCTTTATAGATAGTTGAGGCATATATCTTCATGCATTTTACCATTATCTTCCTTTGTTGGTTGTTCCTTACCTATAAACGTGGTCTTTGCGGGTGTCTCTCCGTTATATTATTCATATCCATCTACAATAAGATTTAGCCAAGTATAAATTAAATCCAAGAAATTGTATCTACATATAAATAAAGATTTTGCTATATTATATAATAGTTTTGTGTTCAAATTGTTCAATATATTAATTATATATATAGATATCATATTTTCTTTATATTCATTGTATATTTACATTTCCTGAAATAGGCAAAATATATTTTCTTGTTTGTTTTGTTTCAATATTAATTTTGTTATATTAATTATATATAGATATCATATTTTCTTTATATTCATTGTATTTACATTTCCTGAAATAGGCAAAATATATTTTCTTGTTTGTTTTGTTTCAATATTAATTTTGTTATCTTAATCACAAATATATTTTTACAAATAAAATTATAATGAATATTATATATTTGCATTTCCGAAAACAAATGCTACGAAGGATTTTGTTTCTCCGTTTGTTTTTTAATAGGAAAAAACTATTTTCTTATTGTTTTGTTTGAATATTAATTTTTATCTTAATCAAAATTTATTTTTTTACAAATAAAATTATATTTTTATTAGTATTTTAATTTACTATACTTGTGTTAGTCTAGTTGTTGGATTTTGCAAGTTGTTCTTTTTTTAATATTACATGAATTGTGTGTTTTATTTTTTCATTAAATTAGTATTAATTTAATAAATAATTTAGCTACATTATATTAGTTTAAGTATATTTAATTTAAATTAAATAAGTATAATTTATATTAAATTATTTTAAATATATTTATGTTGATAAGTGTGTCTATTTTAGAGTAGGGTTTTTACAATTTTAATATAATTACGAATAATTATTAAATAGATAATAAAGATTTAACTTTTATAGAATATGTATATTAATAGACATATTTATTTTGGAATAGAGTTTGTTGGTATTATGGTGTGCATGGATCTGGCTAGCTGATATTGGCATGAGTTCATGATGGTAGCTAGCTCATGTTGGCATTGATATTAACCCTTGTAGCCTAACTTATGTGTTGATGACATTCATTGTAGTATGGTTGCAACTAGGGGAGTTGACATTGAGTTGATTGTGTTGGCATTGGTGTCAACCTATGATGATGTAGATTGTTGATGGAGTAGTTGGTTTATGTCGGCATGTGCTGGAATTGATATTGATCCTATGATCATGGCACACCTAACGACTTGTTGCAATGTGTTGGCCTTATGTTGATGATGGAGATGTGCAATAGTGTATTGTAGGGATGTCAGAGGTGTTGCATCTTGTGCAAATGTTTGTTGGAGAGTGGAGGACTTGTTAGTGGTCTTACCAACCTATGTTTGTTGGCCTTTTAAGTCAAATTGGCAATGACACTAGAGATACTTTTGTCATGGTTATCAGAGGCTTGCCTGCCATGGATATTCAGAGGTTCTACAATGTTAGGAGATGCCCCCCAAGTAGATAAACAATTCGTGGAAGTTTGGTGATCCGAACTTAAAGAGGAACGCAACAAATCACATATAAAACCATAAATACAGAGATGCAGCAGAAATAACACTTCATTTAATCAATATCAAATACTGAAATATGCTTACAAACATAAATGGAAATAAACTAGCTCGGGCAATGGTAGCTTATCTCTAAGAAGAGATGTGACGGCTACATGCCTCTGAACTGTGTTACAATGAGGCTCAACGGCCTATTTATTATTGAAAAATAAGGGAAAACCCTAAACAACCAAAACCCTAACCCCAAGAGATGGAACACCAAGAGTTTGTGGACCCCGTTGGGTTTAGTTAGGCAGTCAACTTCTCGAGGTCGTAACTTGGTCATATTATCTTTATTTGGTGCATACGATACCTATTTGGAAAGATCTCTCTGATTTCTACAAGATTTGTGACATGCCCTTACCCGTTGCTACGGGCCTACTGCGGACCTAAAAAAAAACGTTGTTTAGGGGGTCAAAACTGCTTCGGAAGTTCAGGACCTGAAAAACTACTAAAAATAGTAAATGTTGCAATAAATAAGAAAACAGATGAAACTGACTGGAGGTCTGGGTGGAATAGGTGGGTGGCCACTAACATCCACCTAGATCAGTCCTCCCTCCTTAGGAAGTAATGGTCCCCATTGCGTGTAGAGCCTCCATGAGGTGAGTAAATTTATGTTGAACTTGGTCCCTGGTGAACCACTTGCCCTAGTGAAGCAGTTGACCTGCTTTTACAACTCGATATAGTTGGATCCAATGTTGGTGAGTGTTCTTGATCTTTGTATCCATGATCTAATCAGTTGTGGCATGTACCATGCAATCTGGATTCAGCTCTATTGGTGTGAGTTGTTTTGCAATATCGGATGTGTCCAGCAATGGTGGAAAGTATGGCGGAAGGCGGTCTATGTTGAACACTAGGTGCAGACCAAGGAACAGTGGAATGTTAAGCTCAAAGGAATTTCCCCCACAGCCTTGATGATGGTGTATGGCCCATATCAGAGTGGGTGAAGCTTGCGGTGGGGTCTAGCGAGGCACTCCTTTTGAAAATGTAACCAAACTTCGTCGTCCACCTAGAACTTGTGTGGAACCCGATGTTGATCATGGCACTACTTGTACTTAGCATTGGATCTATCCAATATATCATGGACCTACTAGCGGATGTGTTGAATGCACTCAATGAAGTTGTTATCCCTGTTAGCTTCAAACTGGAGGTGAGCCTAATCTGCCTGAGTAGCTGCAAATGGTATGGACACATCAATGGGACATAATGGTTGAAATCCTAGCCCTACCTGAAAGAGGTTGTGGCCCATTGAGATGTGGAGAGCTCTGTTGTAGCTATGTTGGATATAGGGGAGACTTTCATCCCATGTGTGTGGATGCTTCGAGTTGTACATGCGCATAATGTGTACGATCATCCTATTGATGACCTTTGTTTGGCCATCAGTTTGGGCATGGAAAGTCGTAGACTTAGTAAGTTTGGTATCCAGCATCGACTAGAGACTTGACCAAAATGCACTCAGGAATATGTTTTCTTGATCTAAGACAATGGACTATGGGATCCCAAATTGTACCCACACCTACTCAAAGAAGATATTATCAGTGGCCTATGTTGTGATATTATTCTTGCAGGCTGCCATAATAGCCATCTTAAAGAATCTATTGATGACTACGAAAATGCAGTCATTGTCGTGCTTAGAAGAAGGAAGGCTCGACATGTAATCCATGGAGATGGATTCCCAAGGTCATCTCGGAGTAGGAAGAGGAGTATATAGGCCTTGCTTCTTGATGGTTGGTTTGGCAATGGCATAGATAGTGCAAGATTTAATGTACCTTCCAACATCCTGACAAAGGTTCGGCCAATAAAAATATGTCTGCAATATTGCCACTATTTTCTCTACTCCGAAATGTCCATCGACCTGACTGTAGTGTGCCTCCCAAATCATCTTGGCACACTCGCTTGAAGGAACACATATGTGTCCCAGGTGGCCTAATATTGCATCCTAGAGGTGAAAAATCAGAACTTTCTTACCTTCCAGGAGTGTCTGGTATGTGCTGTCGAATTCTGGATCGCTCTTGTAAAGATGCAACCCCCCTAAAGTCTTGTGCCCATAGGAGTCGAGCACAGTGATCAACACCATGACTGGTGGTTGGCTGAGGCATTCTACAACATTATTGGTGCTTCCCTTCTTGTACTTAATGTTCAAATGGAATTTCCGCAAGTATGTGCACCATTTTTGATGGCGATCATTCTACAACTTCCCTTGTGCTTGTATGAACTGCAGGGGTCGGTGGTTTGTGTGGATGACTATTTCCTTCCGCATAATGTAATGCTTCCATTGATGGAAAACCTGCACAATGGGATACATTTCTTTGTCATAGGTGGGATACTTTCGAACTGTGTCTGAAAGTGTTTCACTATGGTAAGCAATTTGATACCCCTGCTGAGTAAGAACTACACCAATAACAAAGTTCGAGGCATCTTTCTTCATCTCAAATGGTTGTTGCAGGTCTGGTAATGTGAGTACTAGTGCAGAGCAAAGGTGTTGCTTCAACTCAACAAATGCCTTATGTTGAGTTTCGGAACAAAAGAACTTTTCTTTCGCTCTGCCCTTGGTGACTTGACTTAAAGGCCAAGTGATATGAGAGAACCCCAACATGAACCTATGGTAGAAATCGACAAGGCCCATAAAGTTGTAAAGCTCTGTTAGAGTGGTTGGGGTTGGCCAATCCTGAATGACTTGTATCTTGGTTGGGTCCAAATGCACACCTTTCTCATCAATGATGTACCCATATATTGAACTTGGGTCATGCCAAAATTGCATTTCTCCATATTGGCACACAACTTTTGTTGTTGTAAGGTTTGGAGGACCTGTCAAATATGGTGGAGGTGCTCTTCCAAACTTTGGCTAAAGATTACGATGTCATCTAAATACACCACCACAAATTCATTGGTGAAGTCTCTCAAGATGTCATCCATCAACCTCATGAAGGTTGCGGGGGCATCTGTCAACCCAAAAGGCATGACCAACCATTCGAAAAGTCCCTCCTTAGATTTGAAGGCAATCTTCACCACATCAAAGGGTTCGGTAGGAACCTGGTGATAACTAGACTTCAAGTCAATCTTGATAAAATATTTGCCCCCCTTGAGCTGGTCCAGAAGGTCATCAATCCATGGGATTAGGTACCTATTTCGGATAGTGATCTTATTCAGTGCCTGATAGCCAATACATAGTCTCCAGGTCGCATCCTTCTTCTGTACTAATATAATCAGGGTCCCATAGAGTGATGAGCATGGCCTGATGTGCCCCTTCTACAACAGCTCCTAAATGTTCCTCTTGATCTCATCATTCTCTAGAACAAAGCGTTAATAGATCGGTCCATTGGGTAGTGGCACACTTGAGGCTAGATCAATGGAGTGCTTGACTTGACAGTGAAAAGGTACCCCTATAGGTGAGGCAAAAATGTCCGTGCACTCCACGACCTTATCCATATGCTGCTGTTTTACGGAGGAGCCATGTTTGGAAGACATGGCGACAATCTTCTTCTTGCCCTAAGGGCGAATAATAAGGAAAACAAATTTCCTATTCTGTCAAATGATCTTACTGCATTGCTTTGCAGAGATCAAAGAGATGGCAGTAGGTGCAGCTCCCTCCAATATCCTATACAACTTGTTGCCCAAATTAATAATCACAGATTGAAGTCTAGACTCATATACAACATGTCACTTCCACAAGTATGGTTGTCATAATAATACATCAACTTCAAGAGGAGCAACATCACACAGTACCTCATCCGCGAAGGGCTTGATGCTATAGGGAAGGCAACATTGTTGGCTTACATAGAGATCTCATCCTTAGTGAAGCCACATGATGGTGTACGACTATAGATGTGTTGTAGTTGGTAGACCCAACTTCTTCATGACCTCTACTAAAATGAGGTTCTTTTGTCTCCCGTTGTCAACAATGAACTACAATAGAGAATCCTTCACCCACATATATGGTTGCAAAAGTTGTTCCCCCTCCTCTGTATCTTCAGGCTCGTTCTTATGGATCTTGGTGGTGTCCATGGTGGCACTAGGCTCTGTGTCAATGATTTTCTTCCCTTTGTCATTCCCCTTGTTGGCTTCTGACTCAGAGTCAGAACATGAGTCTGATTCGGAAGCCTTTAGCTTGGCCACTAGTGACTACTTGGCCCGACACTCACTTGTGTTGTGAGTGGAGCTCTTGTGGAACTCACACCATTTTCTTGTGTCCTTCCTTGTCTTCGAGGTGTTGTTCCTTTATTGCAGCTTCGACGGGTTTTCCTAGCTCACCTCGCCTTGGCTTTGTCCTTTTCTCTGTGGTTTGGGGGTGCCTTTCCCTTGCTTCAAATTTTCAGATCCAAAGTCATGCTTCTTATATTTAAACTTATGCTTGATCTTGACAGTGTATCGGTACGTCGTGCTGAGCGTGGAGATGTCCAGGAACTCCATCTCATCCTAGATGTATATGTGTAGACAATCGTTATACTTGAGTACCAAATTTCGCTCTAACTCCTTGATACATAACTTCATGCGGAGGGTATGAAAAACATTGGTAAACTTCGACATGTCTTGGCCCCTTCCCTACCGCAGTATGGTCCACTTTATTTATCCTCATAACTCCTGATAGGGTAGTATTGTTCCTTGATGGCATCCCAGAATGAATCCCAAGTGGGTGAGACTGAAAATACTGAGGGTGTACTTTCGTCCTTCTTCTCACAGTAGGTTTACCATGAGTCCTTGATGTGGGGGGTGGCTTTGAGAAGTGAAAAGTAATCTTTTCCCAACTGGAAATATCATGAACTGAAAAGTATCCTTATAGCATATTTAACCATTTATCTACGACGTTTGCATCTTTCTTACCTTCAAATATGGGGATGTCAAAGTTAACTTGTACCTTAAAGGGTGTGGCACTTCCAGAGTGGTTGTTGGAAGAACATGCGTCCATGGAAAATTTTAAGAACCACCCTAAATTTATATGTATAATAAATGGGCGAATCCCCATGATACATAGGAAAAATGGGAGGTGATTTTATCAATAATATAATATGTATATATAATTTTTTTGGTGAATCTCTCACCGAATTATATTATCATGTAAAGTCATGGCGAATCTATCACTGAATTATAAAATCTTGTAAGATCTTGGAAAATCTTTCACTAAATAATAAAAAGTGAAGTCTTGGCGAATGTTTTGTTAAAGTATGAAACCATATATGATAATAGCAAAACATATTCATTAAATTGTAATATACTAACTTACATGTTTGGAAAAAAGAAACATAATTTTCTCTTCCTACAAACAATGTTGCAAGTTTCAGTGGCCATGTTTGTCAAGGTTCTCATTGTACACTCTTTCATATCCTTCTATTAGTTTTGATAATATTCGACAACTAAGTTCTTGTAGGTGTTGATCTTGATCACCAGTTCCGTCAAGGTAGGAGAGTTTAATCTTTTCTCTACCACTTTTGTCAAGCTATCAAATTTCTTTCTTATTCCATAAAGTCCAACTACGATATTAAAAATAAATAAATAAATAAATAATAATAATAATAAATAAATTATATATATATATATATAGATATATATATATATATATATATATATATATATATATATATATATATATATATATATATATATATATATATATATATATATATATATAGATATAGATATAGATATAGATATAGATATAGATATAGATATAGATATAGATATATATATATATATCTATATCTATATCTATATATATATATATAGTACCACTTTTGTCAAGTTATCAAATTTCTTTCTTATTCTATAGACTCCAACTGTGACATAAAAAAAAAAAAAAACACATTTTGTTTACCCCAACATGGCAACAAGTAGCAAGCCCCAACTATATAATATAAGAAAGTAGTAGGTATCCCAAAGGCCTGAAGGGGATCTAATGGAAAGAAGTGACCGTTGTCAGAAACCTTTCAATCAATATATTAATATATACATATAGATTTATTATTGTTTTAATTGAAAATCTTCAATTAAATAATAAAATTTAATTATGTCTCTCCCAATCTAAATTGCTTATTAGCATAATTCACTACCTTCATACATCTTGCATTTTTTAACAACGTTGTAACATGTGGATTAATTTCTTTTTTGGTGCACAATCTCTGCCTTTTAGGACAATATGGTGCACTGGCCCAACCCCTATAAATCATTACGACAAATTAAGAAAAACAGAGAAGATGAAAGGTTGTACAAACCAACATATTTTTCAAGCACTGGCCCAACCCCTACAGATCATTACGACAAATTAAGAATAATAGAGAAAATGAAAGGTTGTACAAACCAACATATTTTTCAAACAAATAATCCAACATCAATACCTTAACTTTTCATGAAGATATCATATTGAGAATTTTCGAAAAATGGTGGGAAATCTAGGCACTCACTATCTCTCTTTTGCGAGGGTGATGCGGAAAGAGTGATAAGATTTCACTGTTTTGAATTTTTTTTTGTTAAATCAGAAAAACCAATATTAATGGAGATATTGGTATTTTTTACTAAATTTTGTGAAGTGACTAAATGTAGCTTTAACCATGTTTTTTATAATATAATTTCCTAATTCTATTTAATATCTTCATTATCATAAAAACCAACCTATATCCATCTTAACTCCACTTCTACCACTCTTGGAGGGATGAAATCTATTTATCCCTCTCAGCACTTGGTAGACCCAAAATTAAGATGGGATCTAAGCTGAATACCATGAAATTACCATGGGTCAATACCATGGGATATCATAAACCTGGATCTTAAAAACTACTATTAGTAATTTATAAAAATTAATAAAATTAATAAATGACTTTTTTGTATTTTATTTTTTTATTTTAACCAAATTAAAATGTTTAAGTGACATTAAATTACAAGATCCATTTTTACCCTTGATATACCAAGCCCGAGGATCAAATATTTTTTCACTCTATGTTAGTTTTCATATCACGATATTTGAACCCTCCCGGGGCTTAATAGATATAGAGTAAAGATGTATCTATGATGGTTTAATTCCCCCCTTTAAATAGCCTACATTCCACGTGAATACCATGGGTCAATACCATGTGCCATCGTTTTTTATTAATACTAATAATAGGGTTAATAATTTTTTTTTTGCATGGTATTAATAATAATTTGGCCCATGGTATTTGGTCCATAGTATTTGGCCCGTGGGCTTCACCTAAATATAACACATTTTTTTATTGTTCTTAAATATAATGTGACTTCTCCGATAAATATAAAAAAATGTTTTATTTATTTACCATACCTCTCGTTTATTTATATTTTTATTAATTTACCATAACTCTTTTATAAATATGGTATTTGGCCCATAGGATTCACTTAAATAAAACCTCTTTTTTGAGCCTTCTTAAATAGAAAGAGGGTTATGGACTAAATATAAATTGAGGTTTTATTCATTTACCATACCTCTAGTTTACCATTGGAGTAAGTATAAAAAGAGGTTTTATTTATTTGCCATACTCCACTTTATTTATATTTTTATTTATTTACTTGTAAATATAAGGTGACTTATGGAGTAAATATAAAAAAAATGATTTCCATTATTCTTTATATGATTATGACTAAGAAAACCTTTAAAGAAAAAAACCTTTTTTACACCTGAAAATTAGGGTGAATGGAAGGTTATAACCCCTAATTTCAAGGGCTAAATTTACTTTTTTTACTCTCTCCCTTAAAATAAGGTGGGCTAACCTCCATACCTAATTTTTTTATAAAATAAATTTGAGGCGATTTGTAACAATGCACTGTGATAAAAAATATTCGCCCAATAAAAATACAAAACCCCTTAATTTTGCCTAAGGGCGAAAATTTTCCACTAAAATTTTCCTTGCATGCGTCGCCTTTGGGTAGTGCTGAAGGATCTGGGCAAAGTTTTCCATCATCACATTCATTTGTCGCTTGAGGGATTCTTTGGTGAATATTTTGAAAGGATCTCCTACCCCTTCGTCTTTCTTCTCTTCTACCAGGGGAGGTCGTCGGGATTTGCAAGGCTGGTCTTGCAAAGGTTTGACCAGTTCAAGCCCTAACTCCATATATCTTGACCTCTTTAGGTACATGCAAAGAAAAACAGAAAAATAGAAGGTTGCTCTAGTACCACTGATCCGAACTTAAACAGCAACACAAAAAATCATAGATAAAACCATAAATACAGATATGTAACAGAAATAACACTTCATTTCATTAATATCAAATATTGGAATATGCTTACAAATAGAAATGGAAATAAACTATGTCAGGCGATGATAGCTTATCTCTGAGAAGAGATGTGGTAACCACATGCCTATTTATTATTGAAAAGTAAGGGAAACCCTAAACAACCAAAACCCTAACCTTAGGAGATGGAACGCCAAGAGTTTATGGGCCCCGTTGGGGTTAGTTGGGCAACCAACTTCTCGAGGTCGTACCTTAGTCATATTATCTTTATTTGGTGCGTATGGTACCTTGTTGGAAAGATCTCTATGAGTACTACAGGATTTGTGGTAGGTCTTTGCCTATGGCAATGGGCCTATTGCATACCTCAAAAAAACGTCGTTTAGGGGGTCAAAACTGCTCCGGAAATCCAGGACCTGAAAAAATGCTAAAACTAGTAAATGCTACAATAAACAAGGAAACAAATGAAACCGACTGAAGGTCTACATGGAATAGGCGAGTGGCCATCTACAGGGAAAATTTTAAGGATGGAAAATTATCTTGAAGTTTAGAAACATTGACGAATCTCACTAGTCCCTAATATGCAAAGTATAAAATGTTTATTGATGTATTTGTAAAATTATTCGAATTAATAATAATTTTATATCTACTCCCTATATAATGTTCTCTATTTTTAAGGTAAAATAATTTTATATTGTAAAATTTTGGCGAATCGTTTTTATAAAAAATGGAAATTGGCGAATCTTTTTTTTGGAAAAATCATGGAAAATTAGCCCACCTACGAATATTAGCCCCTAAAATTTTCCATGGCCACCAATATTCACATGGATCATTTGGAGCTAACTAGAAGCAAGATCAGGACTAGAAAACTCTTGAGAAAACTGAGTTTTGAGAGGCATACGTAGGTCTTGTGAAAGAAACCAATGTGTACATGAGTTTTAAGAAGGAAAGTCGAGTATATGTCCAGAAAGTGAATTTCTCTGCATTCCTCATGCAAATCAAGAAAAAATCGACATGGTAATTCGCAGAAGCTTCTTAATTGGTTAGTTAAGGTCGGAAATGGTTTGAAAGGGTCCTCCAATTATGTGAGCTCATTTAGTGCACAAGTAGTGATGTTGTTGGATTGATTTGGTCCAATTTGTGCACCCTTGATCCTAGCCCCAAGCTGAAGTTTGCGCTACATGTTTTATATTATTTAGTTTGGAGCTTAGTGGTTGATGATGTTGAGTGTATGCGTGTAAGAGAAGGCTGCATAGATTGATTATGTTTTATACCTATTAAAGAGCATAAATTCTTTACTGTATGAATGTTAATGGTTGCATAGTGTGAAAATTTGCAACATCTTGCAAAATAGATAAGATTTACAGTTGCTGGAGTAGAGTTTGTGTTGAGAGCATTGTTGATGGATGAGAGTTTTGCTGTTAGTGATTGGTATTCATATTTGATGCATAGTGAGCCACTATTTTGCTATTTTGAGAGGACATTGTTGGTGGTGTTTTTAATTATAATTTGCATAGAGTCTTGCTACTGAGAGAAAGATTAAAGAGTTGAATTCTTGTTGATGAGAGCCTTTTGTATTTAGTCTGAAAATAGATGAAATGAGGTCTACATAGTGTTGGGGAGTAGTGACTTCATGAGAGAGGAGCAGTGATATTGAAGCTTTAGGGAAAGGAACAATTTCACCATCCAATTGGAGTTGGATAGTCCAGTTAGAGTTGAGCAAGGATCATTGATCATGGTGGCCTTCAACTAATCGTAGTTTGTATGTCTGTGTGAGAACAGATTCTTGCAAGCTAATCAGTAAAATCAAGTCTCCTAGCTAATTGGTATTGACCTATTGTATACGAGGTCAAGTCTCCAAGTTGATCAGAGTCAGCTAGCTATGTAAAAGACAAATTGCTTGACATACTAGAAATTCAAAGAAGAGAAACAACAACAAGGGTGGTTTTTCTTTTGAAAGGTTTTCCACCAGAAATCTTGTGTCTTATGTGTGATGATGTGATTGTGTGCATTGTTTATTATTTATGTTGTTTCATATGGTTTTCAATTATGCTTATGTGATGCACATGTTTAATGAGTTGTTTCGTATATGTATGTGTTTCAGTAAGTGAATTTAATAAAGGAAAAGTCATATACAAGTCACATTATTGATTCCCCCCCTCGCCCCACAGTAGTGCTCAAAGGTTTCCAATAATTGGTATCAGAGTGTGGCTTTTGGTTGCAACTTGATAGCTGGAGAGTAGATCTGGGATTTTTTGGTGAAAATTGAATTTTTTTTTAATGGTTGTCCTCACTACTCCAAATTACAAGGTATGACACAAAAATGTAAAATCCCAATTATTACCTTGTGGATCTAACATTTGGAGAGTATTATGTGAAGGTTGTGGCAAGGATCAAATTTCATATGAATATTTGCAGCAAGATGCTTAATCTACAAGAATCTTTGTGATAATGATATAAAGAGACTAGTGGGTTTGAAACAAACCAAAGAAATGTGGAACAAGCTAGAATCCATATTTGGAGATGGTACCAGCAGTAATAAGAAAAATGAGAAGAAGAGAAACAAGAAGAAAAATAAGAAGAAGATCCTTCAAAACCAAGAATTTCAACCACAAGAGATTCATTCTTCTAGTGCACATGATTCAGGTGATGATGAGAAGAAATCTGAAAATCCTAAACCCAAAGGTATAAATATTAATGATTTTTTGTTAAGTTATAATTTTAACGATTCAGGTTTTAATCATGTTGAAGTGCCTAGTGAAGATGAGAATGATATTAAGGTTCTTAAAGTTGATATTTCTAGACAAACAAATGCATGCAAGGATCATGAAAATTTATTGCATATTTGTGATGATAAGGAGGCCAATATCAAGGAAGAAATTGTGATCTTAAAAGTTAAATTGGCAGAAGTAGGAAAAGTTGAGGAAGGTATGAGGAAGTAATACTAAGTGAAGGTAGAAGAGGTTGAGAAATTAGAAGTTGAAGTGGTTTCCTTGAGAAAGCAACGAAAGATGAAGAAGAGTATCGTAGCCTTGGATAATTTGCTTAAGATCCAAAGATCACCATTGGATAAATCCGGTTTTGGATTTCAAAAGGGTGAGTCTAGTTTGCATGCAGGAAAAAATAACAAAGAAGAACCCAAGAAACCTGTATCAAACAATACAAGTAGCAAAGTGAGAACTAAGGAAATAAGAAGCAGATCGAACATCCAAGTAGCAAACAAAAGAACTAGCAACAAAAAAACAAGCAGAACCAACAGCAAAGAAGAAAATCTCAAGGAGCACCTACTTTCAGAAGACCTTTTGCTCCTAGAGATGATCGTGGAAGCTCCATTAGATTTCAAAGGAAGCAAAGTCCTTTTATTCCTTTGATGCATGAGATACAATGCTATAACTGTCACAATTTTGGGAATTTGTAGCTAATTATTGGAGTAGAATGTGTAGATCACATCAACAGAGATTGTAGCAATATCAATAGCCAAGGAGATTGGCCAATAGGTGTAATTGTGATTTTTATGGGTATCGTTACTCATGTCACCTGTTTGGACATAAGGAAATAGATTGTAGGTATAACTATTGGAGGAGAGGCACATTTCATGCAAGGTTTAGATATAGCATGAGAAAAAGAAGATTTAATCCTCTTAGCCACGTGGAGTGTTATACATGCCATAAATTTGGCCATATGGCAAGAGATTGTTTATTGCCTCCTTATTCAAACCAAAATCAACAAAATAAGAAAAAACAAAGAGGACCTAGCACAAAACCTAAGAAGAAGAAAATAAGCAGCCCAAATTCGTTTGGAGAAAGGAGCAACCACTCTTCAACTAGTGAAGAGGATTCCCTCTTTCAATCCATGGTTATTTCATGCATATTCATAGAGGACTAGAGAGTTCATGAGAGGTTCATAACCTCGGGGGGCATGTATGGTAGAGTTTGCAACAACATATTATGAGTTCATTCTAGCCTTGTGCACATTCATGTCCATGGGATCAAGCTGTTTATTGGAGATATATTAAACTCAGGGGAGCTATGCATGGTATTAATATTCATGATCTATTTTTTTTATCTTTCATTCCTTTCTGCTCATGTGATTGTAACAACGTTACATGTCTTTCATGAGTATAAAAAAGAGCACATTTTCAACCATGTATATGCTTTTGGTTTCCTCTAACAACTGGTTGAAAAGATGTGCAACCATGCATAGATTGTGATGATTACTTTAGGATGTATTGAGATGACTTATGAGTCACATGGACCAACCATGTATAGGTTGTTATATGATGATTACTACACCCATGTATTTGCTATTATTTCATCATTATGTATTAGTTGAGAGTCCAGTCAATTGTTGGAGTCATCATGGTGATAGGCTTGTTTTAGAGGAGTATCATCAGTCTATTTTGTAGCCACATGTATGGGATAATGTTGATGTAATATTCATGATGTATTATGTTTTTAAGTCATTGGTCCATAGGATATGATCACAACAACTATGTATTTATTGACATATTCATGTAAATAAATCATGAATCCATGTACTTTATTGTACTATCTTTTGGGTCTTATGGTCATATATGAGTCATTCATGAGGTCTTATGTCACTGCTACATCCATGTATTTATCAACGTATTGTCACTTGAGTTATGGTCATGTGGAGTCTTGGTCCATATGGTGCTTCTTTCTTGTCAAAGAAGCATTGTTCGTAGTTGAAGCGATCACTACAACTTAGAGATGGCATGTGTTTAGGGGGAGCATCTATTTTCTCTTATTTACTTCAGCCATACATTGTTGGCATTATGATCAACTTGGAGGTGTCATGACGTGCCTCATCCTATGATATGACAATTGGGTTAGTGCCCCCATGTTATGTTCAAAAATATTTGGTGATTTCTTCTATGTGGTTTCTAAGGAGATGTTGGATGTTGCACATGTGCATGCTATTGCATATACTTGATACTACTCATGATTACTATTATATTTTTTCTCATTGATGTTGATTGTGGTTGCCTCATGTTGGCATATTTTTGCTTGCTGATATAGGTTGTTGGCTGGTATGATGCTTTAGATGATGATTTCATTGGGTGTGTGTCATATTCTTTCCACAACTACCCCACGTGTGGGGGGAAGGGGGAGTGGTATCCCCCCTTGTATGTTGCGACGAGTGCAGTAGGGGGGCAGTAGCCCCCCTGCACAAGGTCTGAGGAAGTGCTCCGAGAAATTTGTTTTTGGACCTTATATTAGGTGGGTGGACCTACCTATGGCTTTATGCATGGATTTCACTCATGGTTTTGGGCATGATGGTTTTCTATCCATGATATTTTGTACATCCAGTCAAGGGAACTATAGTTATGTTCTAACCCATGATTAATGGATTAGGGTTTATGGATGCTTCGACATGTATGCATATGTATTGTAACATTGAAGGGAATATAACGAAAATTCAATAGGGTAGTCTTGGGTTTGGGATCTAGGGGTAAATATTTGTGTATATCTGTTTTATGTTTTATACTCTCACCATTGTTTATTTTCTATTTTTAGAATTCGTATGTAGGTAGTTTCTGTATGGGGTTAAAACCTACATTTGGTATCAAAGTCGTTTGGATTCAAGGGGATGCCTTTTCTGCTTAGGGGTTTTTCTCAAGCCTGTGGTAGACCCTGTTCATGGGAGATCTATGGGATCGATTCTT
Source organism: Pinus tabuliformis (assembly GCA_031772625.1). NCBI lineage: Eukaryota > Viridiplantae > Streptophyta > Pinopsida > Pinales > Pinaceae > Pinus > Pinus tabuliformis. The sequence goes on along the minus strand of CM062806.1, from coordinate 45,514,456 downwards.
GTGGTGAAAAAAGATGGCAAGCAGTGGAAAGATAGAGATCGAGAAAATTAATGGTCAGAGTTTTGAGTTGTGGAAACTCAAGATGGAGGATTTGTTGGTGGATAAAGATCAGTGGATCATAGTATATCCAAGTGCTAAACCAACAGTAATGTCAGCTGAAGACTAGGCAAAGTTGGATCAGAAGTTAAATATACAATACGATTATGTGTCTCAGATTCAATATTGTTGAATGTATTATGGGAAGCTTCGGCGAAGGCTTTGTGGGAAAAGTTAGGGAATTTGTACCAATCTAAGTCTCTGGTGAATAAATTGTTCCTATGGAAAAAGATGTATAACCTGAGGATGAAAGATGGAGACTTGGTGACAAAGCATATGAATGCATTTAATACTGCAGTAAGCCAGTTATTATCTGTTGATATTAAAATTTCAGATGAAGATAAGTGCATCAATTTGTTGTGTTCTCGACGAGATTCGTGGGATAGTCTGGTTGTTGCAATAAGTAACAATGCAACTTCCTTGCAGTTTGATGAAATAGTCTCATCCTTGCAGTCAGAGGAGATGAGACGAAAAAATATGGAGGGCCAGAATGGTGATGCATTGTTTGTACGAGGATGCTCCCAGAACAGAAACAAAAATAAGTCCTCAAGCGGGAGATCTAAATCTCCATGAAAACCTGTAAAGGTGTGCTGGAAATGAAGAAAGGAAGGGCACTTCAAAAGTGACTGTAAATCTAAAGCTCCTGAGAAAGGAAAGGGATCTGATGATGCTCATTTTGTAGAGGTGAAAACCACCTTAGATGAAGGTGGGGATGTGTACTTGGCTTCTTCTTAAAGTACACATGTAGATCATGAGGCACAGTTGATTGACTCAGGTGCATCCTTTCACTTACTCCCATAGGGAGTGGTTCTGCGAGTATGAGAAATATGATGCCAGTGATGTCTTCCTAGGGGATGAAAGGAAGGCTAGAATTGTTAGTCGTGGAAAAGTCAAGTTGAAGTTGCAAGGTGGAAGGATTAGAACACTTCCAAGTGTTCTGTATATTCCTGCATTGGCCAGAAATATGATTTTTGTAAGCAAGCTGGATGATGCAGGTAAAAAAACGATGTTTAAGAAAGATACATGCAAGATGGTTCAAGGAGAACTGGTATTGATGTAGGGAGTTTGGATTGGAACTCTGTAACATCTTTAGGGTAGCATTGTTATTGATGGGTGTAACAGTTCTGTGGTTCCTAAAAATGGAGCAGAAAATATAATGGTCTCTGGAGAAAAGACCATGTTATGGCATCAAAGGATTGGACATATTGGAGAGAAGGGCCTTCGAATACTTCATGGTAATGGTATGGTAGAAGGTATGTCTAATTTCTCTATGGATTTTGATTTCTGTGAAAATTGTGTATATGGGAAGCATAATTGGGTGAGTTTCCCCTCTCGTGCTAAGAGGACGAAACATATATTAGATCTTGTGCATATTGATGTGTTTGGATCTGTGTCGGTTCCATCACTGGGTAAGTCTATGTACTATGTATCATTTATAGATGACTCCTCAAGGAATACATGGATATATTTCCTTAGGAAGAAATATGAAGTCTTTGACAGGTTTAAAGAATTTAAGGCTCTGGTGGAAAACCAGACAGAGAAGAAAATAAAGGTGTTGAGGACAGATATCGGTGGAGAGTTTTGCCAAAAGGAATTTGAAGTGTTCTATAAGAAGTGTGGTATAGCACGGCAAAAGACTACTCCATACACACCTCAACAAAATGAAGTTGCAGAAAAAATGAACAGGACATTTATGGAAAAGGCAAGAAGCATGCTCAGTGGTGTTGGGTTAGGAGATGAATTCTGGGTAGAGGCAGTGGAGACTGCATGTTACCTACTCAACAGATCACCTTGATCAACTTTGGAGGATAAAACTCCACAAGAGGTATGGACTAGTAAGAAACCTTCTGTTTTACATATGAGGGTATTTGGATGTAATGCATATGTACATGTTCCAAAGGAGAAAATAGGAAAGTTGGATAGTCAATTTGAAAGGTGCATCTTTATTAGGCATAAGGATGGTTTAAAAGGTTATAAGCTTTGGAACCTAGAAATAAGGAAGGTTGTTTATAGCCAACATGTGGTGTTTAGAGAGGTGAAATATGTTATTAAACATGAAGTCCTACCAAAGGAACCTGAGAAGATAAAGTTTGAGCTAAAGGAGGAAGAATCAGACTTTACAGCAGAAGAGGAATTCGAAGATGAAGAGACACAAACTCTAGTTGTGAGAAGATAAGTTCGAGAAAGAAGGCAGCCAGAAAGGTATAGTCCACCTGCTTTCTATTCAAATTTTGCTTTATCTATTATTGTTGATTGTTGGGTGTGGAGCATGATTATTTAGAGGTCTTTGTTTCAGCCAGATGTATACCCCAGGAAGTTTGTACACTCCTCCACGCGGTGGGGTGCGGGGGGGACTTGTCCCTGCCACGGGGGTTTGGGGGGCCGATCCCCCTTGGCCGGGGGGTTTGTGGGCCAGCAGTCCCCCGACGGGAGTTTCGGGGGCAGCGCCCCCAAAGCTAAAAAAAGATGTAAAATTGCCTTGTAAAAGTATAGTAATTTCTAGTCAATCTGGGTCGTTCATTAGCCAGATGATCTGACGGTAGAACTTATGTTTATTTTAGGGTTTTTTTCCCTAGAAGGAAACCCCTCTCTTTGTATGAGGGCATTGTATTGATGTTGTCTAATAGATGTGTATTCTCTGAGCAAGAAACAGAGAGGTGAGACTGTGAGAGAAAATAGAGGATATTACAGTGGATATGTTGTAGGTTGTGTCTCTTCATTTTTCTGGATAATAGAAAGGATGGATTGGTTGTTCGGGGTGGACGTAGCCCAAATTGGGTGAACTACGTATATCTGTGTCTCTTGGTTTTATGCGTTTTCTGTGTTTATATTTATGCAATATTCTATGTGATCCATTACTCTGTAATATATAATTTTCTAACAACTGGTATCAGAGCCAAAGGTCTATTTGGCTGATAAACTCGCAAGAAGGAAGGATTCCTAGTTCGAGTGGGAGAAATGGCGGAAGATGGCAAGTTTAAGGTCGAGAAATTTAATGGTCAAAACTTCTCACTGTGGAAGATGCAGATGGAAGATTATCTATGTCAGAAAGATCTGTACCTACCATTGGGTGGAAAAACAAAGATGTCGATGGTTATGACAGATGAAGAATGGAACCTTCTCGATATAAAGGCACTCGGAACAGTGCGGTTGTGCCTCGCAACATCGGTCGCCTTCAACATTTCGAAGGAAACAACGAAAGAGTGTTTGATTGAGGCGTTGGCGAAACTACATGAAAAATCCTCAGCCTCAAACAAGGTATTTCTTTTGAAACAGTTATTTAATATGAAGATGTTAGAATGTGGATCTGTTGCAGACCATTTAAATGATTTTAATATTGTTACAAGTCAGTTAAGTTCTGTAGGGGTAAAATTTGATGATGAAGTTAGAGCTCTGTTATTCTTGTGCTCATTGCCAGAAAGTTGGAATGGTTTAGTAATGGCCATTAGTAACTCTGTTTCTGGATCTAGTACTTTAAAGTTTGATGATGTTGTCGGTGCTATCCTTAGCGAGGAAATGCGACAAAAAATCTTCGGTGAGACATAGGGTAATGCTTTAAGTGCAGAGTCTAGGGGAATAAAAATGGAAAGAGGAAAGAGCTCAGGATATTGCAATAAATCAAGGAAAGGCAGATCCAAGTCCAGATCGGGGATAGTGTGCTGGAAATGCGGAAAGAAAGGACATCTAAAGAAAGACTATAGATTTCGGAAGGGAAAAGAAGGAGATGCACAACAAGAAAACAATCATGAAGCAAATATGACAGGTGCGGTGTTACAAGATGCTTTGATTCTTTCTTTCGAAAATATTACTGATTCCTGGGTGGTATATTTAGGGGCCTCATTCCATGCCACACCTGATAAGAAATATTTTCATGAATATGTTCAAGGAGATTTTGGACAAGTCCGTTTGGGTGATGATAAACCCTGTAAAATGGTTGGAATGGGTAAGGTTCTTGTAAAACATAAGAATGGAAACCAATGGCTAGTAAAGGAAGTAAGGCATGTTCCATATCTGAAGAAAAATCTGATTTCAATAGGGAAGTTAGGTAGTGAAGGTTGTGTGACAACTTTCACAGATAAAACTTGGAAGGTTACCAAAGGAGCCCTGGTAATAGCAAAAGGCAAAAAGGTTGGTACATTGTATTTATGCAATGGTATTTCTAACTCTGTTAATGCTTTAACTTCCAAAGGAGCAGATGCAGCATTATGGCATGTTAGGTCCGTACAAATTACCCCATTACTATTGTAGTTATATCCCTTATTAATATTGTTGTGCCCCTATTGTCCCCATATTGTTATTACTGTGCCCCATAGAATCCATCTATTGTTATTTTTGTGCCTTTATATTATTATTGTTAGGTCGGCTAGGTTATATTGTGACTCCTTAGACTCCTATATATAGAAAGGAGGTTTTGTCATTTAATCATTAAAGAATCACTCATTTGTGTAATGTAAAGGAGCTTGCCCCCTCGAAGAGGCTGAATTCTAAGGCGTTGATCTATCTTTTCTATATTTTTGTGAGCTAGTTTCATAACATTTGGTATCAAAGCTTTGGATTCTAGGATTTTGCTGCTCCAAATAGGTCATTGTGGAATTTTCGCTATAACCTTTTTTTGTGACGTTTCAGAAGCAAAAAAAAAAACCCATTTGATATGAAATCGTACTGAACCTTGGGTCCGAATTTCAGAGCTTTTTGTGCTATATTTGCAAAGATATGATCTGAGGAATTTCGTCATTTTGCAGACTCTTGAATTACATTCCAAACAGGTGACCTGGGGAAATCGTCATAACTTTCTCTCTGAGCATCAGATTGAAGTTTCATAAGAAGGGATAGAAAGAGGACAAACTTTAGTTTCTTGTGTATATTTTTTAGAGCCAAATGTCGAAACAGGGACACGTGGCATGTTGTACAAGTTCGCTCTATTGAACTAGTCTATAATCAGGTCACTGTGGGAGATTTGGCATAACTCTTCTTTGGAGAATCCAATTTGGATCCGACTGGTGGCATTGGAAAGAGGACATAGAGGGCTACTGTAGATTGCAATTTCAAAACTAGATGATCCGAAATTACAGTGATACATCAAAGGCAATATCGAGCTCCTACAAAGTGAAAAAAGGTGTGTAGATTTTTTTAAATTTTTGCTTAAGCTTGGTTTGAAAAATTATTTTGAAGGAATTCAAAAGGAATAGTAGAGAATTATTATCGGTAACTGATGCCCCGAGGAAAGAAAATGCAAACACCTAGTAAGCAACCTGAAAACTCTAGCATGACTCATGAAGAAGAGGAAGAAATGCTACATAATATATCAAAATTACAAGACCAAGTGCAACAAATGTGACTCTCACAAAAGCTAATAGAAGCTAAGATAAATGGCGTGGAATCTAAAATAAACGGCATGGAAGCTAAGATGGACGATTTGAAGATAGATTTGAACACATATTTGAAGAGAGACATGGAAGATTTGAACACATATTTGAAGACAAACATGGCAGATTTGAAGACAGATTTGACAAATTTTCTACAAAAAATACTTACAAATGGTGAAAGGGTAGTAAAGGAAACTCATGATGCGAACAAAAGAAATGTTAATCATGATTTCATAGACTCTAATGTTGGATCGAAGACCACCATATTCCAAAAATCGATATGAGGAAGTTTGATGGCAAGGATCCCGCAACATGGATATTATAGATGGAGCAATTTTTCGATCTTAATAATGTGCAAAACACACAACAGTTACATATTGCAACTTTATATTTGGAACCAAATCAGTTTGTATGGCATCAATGGCTTTGCTCTCGTAAACAAATTATCACTTGGGCAATTTTTACAGAAGAATTGACAGCACATTATGAGGATACAAAAAGCAACACTTTTTTTAGCCAATTGATAAGTCTCAAACAAAAGGGTTCAATAATGGAGCACATTGAAGAGTTCCAAATATTGAACATAAGGGTAAATAATATTCCAAATGGACATAGGATTGATGTGTTCATAGGGACTTTAAAGGATAATATCCAACATGATGTTCGCCTTTGGGAACCTGATTCATTAGAGAAGGCATTCAGGTTAGCAAGAAAAATGGAAATCAAAATTATGGAAACTAGGAAGCATACCACTCACAACTATAAAGATGGAAGTGTTGTTGCCCATAGTCTTCCACAACCTATAAGGTTGACACCCAACAATTGGAAGAAAAATGATCAAAAGGGCTTTGTTTCAGTTGTGATAGTAGATACACTAAAGGTCATAAGTGTGCTGAGAAGAAATTATTCTACATAGATTGTGAAGAGGAAGAAGAAAAGGAGTAAGAAAGGTCAAAAGAAGAGGATATACTCTAGGAACAAAGCCTAGATAAAGAAGAAATGAATCCAACCACATCTTGTAATGCATTGGCGGGAATTACCACTCCTCAAACCATCAAGATAGAAGGACAAATCAAGAAGAAAAAGGTAATAGTGTTGATTGATTTAGGAAGTACCCACAATTTTATTCATTGTAAGGTAGCAAAATAATTGAATTGCTTCCTATATCAAGCACCAGAGTGTCAAGTGATGGTTGCAAATGGAGGAACAATAAACTGCTCTAGAAAGTGCCATAATATAAAGCTATCCATGGGAGAATATGTATTGACTAGCCCAATGCTTTCCATTCCAATGGGAGGTGTTGATGTTGTACTAGGAGTCCAATGGCTACAATCCTTGGGTACAATAGCTTTTAATTTTCAAGAACTTTTCATGAAATTTTCAGCAGAAGGAAAGGAAGTTGAATTAAGGGGTATTGCAGGGAAACCGGGAAAGATAATCAACTCTAATGGTATGAAAAAGCTTCTAAAAAAGGAACAAAGAGGTGTAATTGCACAATTATGTTCGCTAGATGTTTCCACATCAAAATCATCTATTTCTCCAGATCTCCAAAAGGTCTTGAACAATCATTCCAAGGTATTTGAGACTCCCAAAGGCCTCCCACCTATTCGTGATCATGATCATGCTATTCATCTAATTCCAGGAAGTGTTCCTCCAAACATCAGGCTGTACAAATATCCCTATGCCCAAAAGAATGAAATTTAACATATGGTTGCAGAAATGCTAGAGGCTGGTATAATTCAACCTAGTCAAAGTTCTTTCTCTGCTCTAGTAGTATTGGTGCACAAGAAGGATGGATCATGGTGCATGTGTCCAGATTATAGGGGGCTCAACAAGCTCACTATGAAAGATAAGTTTCCATTCTTGTCATTGATGAATTACTGGATGAATTGCATGGATCAATTTACTTCACCAAGTTGGATCTTCATTCAGGATATCATCAAATCAGAATGAAGACTGAAGACATTCCCAAAATAGCATTTAGAACTCATGAGGGTCATTATGAATTTTTGGTCATGCCTTTTGGCCTTACCAATGCACCTTCTACGTTTCAAGTTTTGATGAATTCCATTTTCAAACCCTTCCTTAGAAAATTTGTGTTAGTATTTTTCGATGATAGACTAATCTACAGCAAGTCTTGGAAGGATCATGTTGAAAATATTGACAAGGTGCTACAACTATTGGAGGAGAAACAATTATATGCAAAAAGATCCAAATGTTACTTTGGAGTACAAGAGGTAGAATATCTGGGTCATATTGTATCTCATGAAGGAGTTAAGGTAGACCCTAGCAAAATTAAAGCCATTAAGGAATGGAAAATCCCCACATCCATAAAGCATGTGCGAGGATTTCTCGAGTTGACAGGGTATTATCGCAAGTCTGTTAAGAATTATGGGAGAATAGCAGCACCTCTAACAACATTATTGAAGAAAGATGCATTTTCATGGACTCCAGAAGCAACAAAGGCCTTCGAACATCTTAAAGAGGCAATGTGCCAAGCACCGATCTTAGCTACACCAGACTTCAAAAAAACCTTTATTGTGGAATTTGATGCTTTAGGAAATGGAATTGGTGCTGTTTTAATGCAAGATGAAAGACCCATTGTTTTTTAAAGTCATCCAATCAAGGGAAAGTTTTTACACAAAGCTATTTATGAGAAGGAAATGTTGGCAATACTACATGCACTTAAGAAATGGCGACCCTAATAATGGGAAGAAACTTCAAGGTAAAAATGGATCATGATAGCCTTAAATACTTTTTAGAACAAAGGTTATCCTTTGAAGAGCAACAAAAGTGGGTCACAAAGATGTTGGGTTATAACTTTGAAATCATCTACAAAAAAAGGAAGCAAAATGTGGTGGCAGATGCACTCTTAAGAAAGGATGAGGATGTGGAAGCATTGTTGTGTGCCATTTCTATTATCCAACTAGATTGGATAAACGAAGCAAGGGAGGAATGGAAGAATGATGAAGAAGTGTGGGCCCTTATTCAAAAGTTACAAGAAGATTCCAGTACATCTGATACATTTACCTGGAAAAATGATTCGTTATGGTGCAAAGATCACTTATACCTCTGTAAGAATAACCAACTCAAACAAAATATTCTTATGGAATTGCACACTTCTCCCTTAGGAGGGCACTCGGGATTTTAAAAAACTTACCATAGGGTTAAGAAGGAATTTTTTTGGGCTGGCCTTAAATCAGATATTCAAAAGTTTGAGGCAGAATGTTTGGTTTGCCAATAAAATAAAGTTGAAACAACTAAGAGCCTGGGTCTATTACAACCTTTATCCATTCCAAGCCAACGTTGGGAGGAGGTTTCAATGGATTTTATCACAAATTTACCCAAGTCTGAGGGAAAGAGTGTCATCATGGTGGTAGTTGACAGACTTACCAAGTATGCACACTTTTGTGCATTATCACATCCATTTAAAGCTAGTACAGTTTCTACTGCATTTATGGAAACAATTCAAAAGCTACATGGAAACCCAAAGATTATTGTAAGTGACAGAGATCCCATTTTCACTAGAAATTTTTGGATAGAATTATTTTCTTGTCTCGGTACTCAGTTAGCTCATAGCTCATCTTATCATCCTCAATCTGATGGGCAAACTGAGATAGTAAACAAATGTTTGGAAGGATATCTTCATTGCTTTGTATCTGATAAACATACACAATGGGTCAAATGGTTGCCTATGGCTGAATGGTGGTATAACACTTCCTTCCATACAACAACAAAAATGACCCCATTTATGGCACTTTATGGATATCAACCACCATTCATCACATCACATTTAAGAAAAAATTCTAAGGTTCAAGTAGTGGAACATCACATTGAGCATCAATAACAAGTCCTTTAACTCTTAAAGGACAACCTCGTGTTGGTGCAAAATAGAATGAAACAACAGGCAGATCAACATCACAGTGAAAGAAGTTTTGATGTAGGTGATTGGGTATTCCTATGGCTACAACCATATAAACAAATGTCCCTGAAGAAAGCTAAGAAGGATAGTAAATTATCACCAAAGTATTATGGTCCGAACAAGGGGTTGCAAAAGATTGGTACTATGGCATACAAATTGGAGCTTCCTGTAGCTTCCCGAGTGCACCCATTTTTCCATGTTTCATGTTTAAAGAAGGTTATAGGCGACAAGCTCCCAGTTCAAACAATATTTCTAGAACTTGACAAGGAAGGAAAAATTATATTGGAACCGAAAGCATTCACAGAAACAAGAACTCGACAGCTACAAAATCGATCAATTTCAGAGTATCTCATCAAGTGGAAGAACTTATCCACTGAAGATTCCACATGGGAGGATGAGAATTTTATACAGAAGCATACAAAACTACTCAAGCGTTGAGGAAAACACTTTTTTGAAGGAGAGGGGCATGTTAGGTCCCTATAATACTAGTGATTACCCCATTACTATTGTAGTTATATCCCTTATTAATATTGTTGTGCCCCTATTGTCCCCATATTGTTATTACTATGCCCCATAGAATCCCTCTATTGTTATTTTTGTGCCTTTATATTATTATTGTTAGGTCGGCTAGGTTATATTGTGACTCCTTAGACTCCTATATATAGAAATGAGGTTTTGTCATTGGAATATTCAAAGAATCATTCATTTGTGTAATATAAAGGAGGTTGCCCCCTTGAAGAGACTGAATTCTAAGGCGTTGATCTATCTTTTCTATCTTTTTGTGAGCTAGTTTCATAACATGGCATCATAGGCTCGGACACATGAGTGAGAAGGGGATGAAGATCCTTCACTCAAGGAATTTGTTGCCAAGTTTGAAGAATGTTGATTTGGACTTCTGTGAGAATCGCATTTATGGAAAACAGAAGAGAGTCAGATTTCTCAGAGTTGGGAAAGAAAAGAAGAGTGAAAAATTAGAGCTTGTGCATACAGATGTATGGGGACCTGCTCAGGTATCGTCTCTCGGTGGCTCTCGTTATTATGTTACTTTTATTGATGATGCAACTAGAAAAACTTGGATTTATTGTATTAAGAATAAATCTGGTGTATTTGATACTTTCAAGAAATGGAAAGCTTTGGTTGAGATTGAGATAGGAAAGAAATTGAAGTGTCTCAGATCAGACAATGGAGGTGAATATTGCAGCAAAGATTTTGATAGGTACTGTTCAGAGCATGGAATTCGCAAAGAGAATATAGTTCCAAGAACATACAAGAAAATGGTGTGTCAGAAAGGATGAACAGAACAATCATGGAGTGTGCAAGGTGAATGAGATTGCATGCAGGATTGCCTTTACAATATTGGGAAGATGTTGTAGATACTGTTTTTTATCTAATAAACAGAGGGCCTTCAAGTTCCTTGGATGTTGGTGTTCTAGAGGAAGCATGGACAAGTAAAAAGCTAAACTACTCTTTTTTAAAGCCTTTTGGTTCTGAGGCCTTTGTCCATATTAATAAAGAAAATAGAACAAATCTTGAGGCAAAGTCAAAAAAATGTAACTTTATTGGATATGGTGTTAATGATTTTGGTTATCGCTTATATTATTATGAAAATCACAAAATCATTAGGAGTAGAGATGTAATATTCAATGAAAAGGTCTTGTATAAGAATCAGTTGCAGGAAAAGAAATAGGAAAAGGAAAACAAGGAATACGCAGTTCTTGATGAAATCACTGAAAAAGTAAAAACAATGTAAACTTTGAAACGGGAACTATAAACTCAAAACGAAAACTCTGGCCAAAAAACCTCAAAAAAAACATCAAAAACAGTGCTAAAAACGAAAAATGTGTATACTGGAACGATGATTTTATTTTTTAGGGGTGAATTTTGAACATGTTTTAAAAATGGCAGTGACTACAAAATTTACTACAAAATTTTCGGGCAAAATATAGCTCCAAAATGAAAAAGTGATGATACTGGAATGATGATTTTTTTTTAGGGTCAATTTTTAAACTTTTTAAAAAATGCTAGTAAAACCAAATTTTTATGTGCCAAACAATGTTGTTTATGAGGAAAAAAGCACATTAATGTTTTTGGTAGAATATCATTTTTCTTTCCTAAGTATAAATTCAACATGTTCTCAACCATAACATGCTAGATACAAAAGAAATTGAAATTTTTTCAACTATAAAATTAAAAAACCATGACATGATGATCTGGAATGAACTTAAAAATTGCAAACCTAATGACGGTGCCCATTCTGTAGTAGTTGAATACTTCTTGCCCCATATTAGTGTTTTCCCATCAATTTTTTTGATACGAAATTGATGTTGGAAGCTAAAGTTTCTAAGTTGTTCAATGCATTTCCCCTCACCATATGATCCCAGAATAAACCTTCGCATGTCAACAGTTTCTTCCAACACATCAAAAGTAGGCTCTGGCATGTATGATTTCCTAATACATTCAATTAGTGATGGAAAGCTCCCAACTTCCTTCCTCCTCAATGTGAATGAAAAACAACTGAACATCTGATCAATATGGTCATGAGTGTGCCCAAAAAGAAGGAAACCAAGGGGCGAAGAGTAAGCATAATCGTCAGAGTTCTCAGTTTCCTCCTAGGAGCGATCTTGAATGCTAGAGTTGTGAATCTCGTCATGCTTATAGTCGGCCGCATTCTTCTCGGCGTCGACGTTGGATTCAGCAATCAGGTAAGTGATCTTTGGGCTGTGAAAAGAGTGCTCAAATAAAACTAGGTAAGTGATGTTGGTCCAGTGGGCATGGAACCAACATGCGAGTTGAGGTGTTGCATTATGGGGAGTTTTGCGTTGTGCTTCTTGGATTATGGTGGATGAGATTCTTATTATAGGGGATTCAAAGGTTATTATAGACTGGGCCTTGGGGCATCACTCCCTCTTTGTGCCCTCTCTATTCCACTGGCTTGAGAAGATTGCTTACTTAAAGGCCTGCTTCTCCTTTATCTCATTTTTGCCACATTTTCCAGGAGAAAAATGTTTTGGTTGATCAACTTTCACAACGCGGAGTCACTGTCTCTCCTGGGCTTATTTATTATGAATGCCTGGACAATGGTCTCCCCATTGGATCAGGGGCTTTTGTTACTTCGTGATGGCCCATATTTTTTGTTCCATGTGGTTTTTACATGCCTCCACTGTTAAGTCACTTTCCTGGCTCCTCCCTGTTTTTCTCTCTATTTTTGCAGGCAATCTTTATCTATTTGTTTTTTCTGTTGTGTGATCCTTTTGCACTCATTGCATTTTCAAGCTTATTTCTTTGCCATCGTATGGGAGGTTTACATTTGGTTTTTATTGCAATGTGTTCCTCTACAATATATGGTGAAGTTTTTGGATGTTTTGTGCTCTTCCATGAGCATTTTTTTACTCAAGTGATTGAAACCTCTTTTAGTTTTAATAAAAGTTGTTTTTTCTTCTGGAAAAAAGGTATTGAGCCATGGAAATTGCTTAAGTTTTTGTCACTCAAGAGAGATCCAATTTAACTTTCCTTAAAAAACATAACCATGCATATGAGTCAAGATAACAATTCAACAAAATTTTATCCTATGTGATTTCTACTGGAAATTTTTTTCCTAATTATCGAAAGAGTTCATACTTTTAATGTTATACATAACAAATCCTGAGAAAAAAAAAAAAAAAAAAAAACAAAACAAAACAAAACAAACAAAAAAACAAAACAAAACAAACAAAAATACAAAAACAAACAAACAAACATTTTTATTTAACATGATCTCTATGTCAGAGTTTCAAAAGCATAATTACTCCATGCTACAAGGTATGAGAGTCTTTGAAACAATCTAAAACCCAAAAAATTCCTTAATAACAGATTTCCTCAATAACAGATATTTCCTCATTCAGTTTCATTCTCACTCATCTCATATGCAAACCAATTCAACTATCCTCCTAGAAATAAGATCATACGTACATTGAAAGATAAAAGATTATTCAAAATAACTACATTTTTTCAACAAATTTTTCTCCAAACAAAAATTCTAATCTCTAAATACTTTCATGTGCTCAAATTTAAAAAATAATAATCTTATTTTGATAATATATTTTGGATTAATCAAATTATTAAAAATAATAATCTTTTATACCCAAAATTTAATAATTTTTAAATTTATATTAAACTCCAGAATATATTTTAACATACATATGTTGAAAGATAAAAGATTATTCAAAATAACTACTTTTTTTCAACAAATTTTTCTCCAAACAAAAAATCTAATCCCTAAATACTTTCACGTGCTCAAATTTAAAAAATAATAATCTTATTTTGATAATATATTTTGGATTAATCAAATTATTAAAAATAATAATCTTTTATACCCAAAAGTTAATAATTTTTAAATTTATATTAAACTCCAGAATATATTTTAACATTTTATTTAAATTAATATAATAAACTTTAACCAACTCCAATAAAATGAAGTTTCCACACAATTTTGAGTAACACTAAGTGGCCCTCATAAATAGAATAGATAATACAAGTCCGCACGTAAGGAGTATAGCTAGGAAGTAATTGAAAGAGACTATTTATAGAACCTATACATATTCTATGATGGACATTAAATTTAATTTTCTATCGTTTCTTGCGAGCGCATATAAGTGGAGAGAAGTTGTAGCTCTCTGAATTCTTTCTGGTTCAAAATTTCTCCAGCCTTAATACAATTTTATCGCACTCATCACGCTGCCATTGAATTATTAAAAATAATAATCTTTTATACCCAAAATTTAATAATTTTTAAATTTATATTAAACTCCAGAATATATTTTAACATTTTATTTAAATTAATATAGTAAACTTTAACCAACTCCAATAAAATGAAGTTCCCTGTTGGGTCCCTATAATACTAGTGATTACCCCATTACTATTGTAGTTATACCCCTTATTTATATTGTTGTGCCCCTATTACCCCCATATTGTTATTTCTGTGCCCCATAGAATCCCTCTATTGTTATTTTTGTGGCTTTATATTATTATTGTTAGGTCGGCTGGATTATATTGTGACTCCTTAGACTCCTATATATAGAAAGGAGGTTTTGTCATTTGTATCATCCAAGAATTGTTCATTTATGTAATGTAAAGGAGGTTTCCCCCTCGAAGAGGCTGAATTATAAGGCGTTGATCTTTCTTTTCTATCTTTTCTTGAGCTGGTTTCATAACATTTGGTATCAGAGCTTTGGATTCTAGGGTTTCGCTGCTTCAAACAGGTCATCGTGGAATTTTCGCTATAACTTTTTTTCGGTGACATTTCAGAAGTCGCAAAAAAAACCCATTTGAGAAGAAATCGCGCTGAACCTTGGTTTTGAATTTCAGATCTTTTCGCGCGATATTTGCGGAGATATGCTCTGAGGAAGTTGGTCTTTTTGCAGACTCCTGAATTACATTCAAAACAGGTGACCTAGGGAAAATCGTCATAACTTTCTCTCTGGGGATCGGATTGAAATTTCATAAGAAGGTATAGAAAGAGGACGGATTGTAGTTTCTTGTATATCTTTTTCAGAACCAAAGGTCGAAAATTGTACACGTGGCACTTCATACAAGTTCACTCTTCTGGAAAGGTCTATAATCAGGTCATCTTGGGAGATTGTGCATAACTCTTTCTTGGAGAATCCAATTTGGATCAGACTGGTGGCATTGGCAAGAGGACACAAAGAGCTACTACAGGTCACAATTTCAGAACTAGATGATTGGAAAGTACAGAGATACATCAGAGGCAATATCAAGCTCCTACAAAGTGAAAAAAGGTGTGTAGATTTTTTTAAATTTTTGCTTAAGCTTGGTTTGAAAATTTATTTTGAAGGAATTCAAAGGGCATAGTAGAGCATTATTATCGGTAACTGATGCCCCGAGGAAAGAAAATGAAAACACCTAGTAAGGAACCTGAAAGCTCTAGCATGACTCATGAAGAAGAGGAAGAAATGCAACATGATATATCAAAATTACAAGACCAAGTGCAACAACTGTCCCTTGCACAAAAAGGAACAGAATCTAAGATGGATTGTTTAAAGAAAGATGTAGAAGCTAAGATGGATGGTTTAAAGAAAGGTGTAGAAGCTAAGATGGACTGTTTAAAGAAAGGCGTAGAAGCTAAGATGGATGGCATGGAAGCTAAGGTGAATGGCATGGACGCTAAAATTGATGGCATGGATGATAAGATGGAAGAATTGAAGATAAATATGAATAAGTTGCTACAAGAAATGGTCACTAAGGGTGAAAGAGTACTAAAGGAAACTCATGATGAGAACAAAAGAAATGTTAATCATGATTCCATAGACTCTAATGTTGGATCAAAGACTCACCATGTTCCAAAAATCGATATGAGGAAGTTTGATGGCAAGGATCCCGCCACATGGATATTACAGATGGAGCAATTCTTCGATCTCAATAATGTGCAAAACACACAAAAGGTACGTATGGCAACTTTATATTTGGAACCAAATCAGTTTGTATGGTATCAATGGCTTTGTTCTCGTAAACAATTTATCACTTGGGCAATTTTTACGGAAGAATTGATAGCACATTATGAGGATACAAAAAACAACACTTTTTTTAGCCAATTGATAAGTCTCAAACAAAAGGGTTCAATAATGGAGCACATTGAGGAGTTCCAAAAATTGAACATAAGGGTAAAAGATATTCCAGAGGAGCATAGGATTGATGTGTTCATAGGGTCTTTAAAGGATAATATCCAACATGATGTGCGCCTTTGGGAACCTGATTCATTAGAGAAGGCATTCAGGTTAGCAAGAAAAATGGAAAGAAAAATTATGGCAACTAGGAAGCATACCATTCACAACTATAAAGACAGAAGTTTTGTTGCCCATAGTCTTCCACAACCTACAAGGTTGACACCACAACAATTGGAAGAAAAAAGAGCAAAAGGGCTTTGTTACAATTGTGATAGCAAATACACAAAAGGTCATAAGTGTGCTGAGAAGAAATTATTCTACATAGATTGTGAAGAGGAAGAAGAAAAGGAGCAAGAAAGGTCAAAAGAAGAGGATATATTCCAGGAACAAAGCCTAGATGAAGAACAAATAAATCCGACCATATCTTGTAATGCATTGGCGGGAATTACCACTCCTCAAACCATCAAGATAGAAGGACAAATCAAGAAGAAAAAGGTAATAGTGTTGATTGATTCAGGAAGCACCCACAATTTTATTCATTGTAGGGTAGCAAAAGAATTGAATTGCTTCCTATATCCAGCACCAGAGTGTCAAGTGATGATTGCAAATGGAGGAACAATAAATTGTTCTGGAAAGTGCCATAATATCAAGCTATCCATGGGAGAATATGTATTGACTAGCCCAATGCTTTCCATTCCAATGGGAGGTGTTGATGTTGTACTAGGAGTCCAATGGCTACAATCCTTGGGTACAATAGCTTTTAATTTTCAAGAACTTTTCATGAAATTTTCTGTGGAAGGAAAGGAAGTTGAATTAAGGGGTATTGCAGGGAAACCAGGAAAGATAATCAACTCTAATGGCATGACAAAGCTTCTAAAAAAGGAGCAAAGAGGTGTAATTGCACAATTATGTTCGCTAGATGTTTCCACATTGGAATCATCTATTTCTCCAGATCTCCAAAAAGTCCTGGACAATCATTCCAAGGTATTTGAGACTCCCAAAGGTCTCCCACCTATGCGTGATCATGATCATGCTATTCATCTGATTCCAGGAAGTGTTCCTCCAAACATCAGGCCGTACAGATATCCATATGTCCAAAAAAGTGAAATTGAACGTATGGTTGCAGAAATGCTAGAGGCTGGTATAATTCAACCAAGTCAAAGTTCTTTCTCAGCTCCAGTAGTATTGGTGCACAAGAAGGATGGATCATGGCGCATGTGTCCAGATTATAGGGAGCTCAACAAGCTCACTATTAAAGATAAGTTCCCCATTCCTGTCATTGATGAATTACTGGATGAATTGCATGGATCAATTTACTTCACCAAGTTGGATCTTCGTTCGGGATATCATCAAATCAGAATGAAGATTGAAGACATTCCGAAAACGGCATTTAGAACTCATGAGGGTCATTATGAATTTTTGGTCATGCCTTTTGGCCTTACCAATGCACCTTCAACATTTCAAGGTTTGATGAATTCAATTTTCAAACCATTCCTTAGAAAATTTGTGTTAGTATTTTTTGATGATATACTAATCTACAACAAGTCTTGGAAGGATCATGTTGAACATGTTGACAAGGTGCTACAACTATTGGAGGAGAAACAATTATATGCAAAAAGATCCAAATGTTTCTTTGGAGTCCAGGAGGTGGAATATTTGGGTCATATTGTATCTCATGAAGGAGTTAAGGTAGACCCTAGCAAAATTAAAGCCATTAAGGAATGGAAAATCCCCACATCCATAAAGCATCTGCGAGGATTTCTTGGGTTGACAGGGTATTATCGCAAGTTCGTTAAGAATTATGGGAGAATAGCAGCACCTCTAACAACATTATTGAAGAAAGATTCATTTTCATGGACTCCGGAAGCAACAAAGGCCTTTAAACATCTTAAAGAGGCAATGTGCCAAGCACTGGTCTTAGCTACACCGGACTTCACAAAAACCTTTATTGTGGAATGTGATGCTTCAGGAAATGGAATTGGTGCTGTTCTAATGCAAGATGAAAGACCCATTGCTTTTGAAAGTCGTCCAATCAAGGGAAATTTTTTAAGAAAAGCTATTTATGAGAAGGAAATGTTGGCAATACTCCATGCACTTAAGAAATGGCGACCCTACCTAATGGGAAGACACTTCAAGGTAAAAATGGATCATGATAGCCTTAAATACTTTTTAGAACAAAGATTATCCTCTGAAGAGCAACAAAAGTGGGTCACAAAGATGTTGGGTTATGACTTTGAAATCATCTACAAAAAAGGGAAGCAAAATGTGGTGGCAGATGCACTCTCAAGAAAGGATGAGGATATGGAAGCATTGTTGTGTGCCATTTCTATTATCCAACCAGATTGGATAAACGAAGCAAAGGAGGAATGGAAGAATGACGAAGAAGTGTGGGCACTTATTCGAAAGCTACAACAAGATTCCAGTACTTCTGATACATTTAGCTGGCAAAATGATTCGTTATGGTACAAAGATCGCTTATACCTCTGTAAGAATTCCCAGCTAAAACAAAAGATTCTTATGGAATTGCACACTTCTCCCTTAGGAGGGCACTCAGGATTTTTAAAAACTTACCACAGGGTTAAGAAGGAATTTTTTTGGGATGGCCTTAAATCAGATATTCAAAAGTTTGTGGCGGAATGTTTGGTTTGCCAACAAAATAAAGTTGAAACAATTAAGACACCGGGTCTATTACAACCTTTATCCATTCCAAGCCAACGTTGGGAGGAGGTTTCAATGGATTTTATCACAGGTTTACCCAAGTCTGAGGGAAAGAGTGTCATCATGGTGGTAGTTGACAGACTTACCAAGTATGCACACTTTTGTGCATTATCACATCCATTTAAAGCCAGTACAGTTTCTACTTAATTTATGGAAACAGTTCAAAAGCTACATGGAAATCCAAAGATTATTGTAAGTGACAGAGATCCCATTTTCACTGGAAATTTTTGGACAGAATTATTTTCTTGTCTTGGTACTCAGTTAGCTCATAGCTCATCTTATCATCCTCAATCTGATGGGCAAACTGAGATAGTAAACAAATGTTTGGAAGGATATCTTCGTTGCTTTGTATCTGATAAACAGACACAATGGGTCAAATGGTTGCCTCTGGCTGAATGGTGGTATAACACTTCCTTCCATACAGCAACAAAAATGACCCCATTTATGGCACTTTATGGGTACCAACCACCATCAATCACATCATATTTAAGAGAAAATTCTAAGGTTCAGGCAGTGGAACATCACATCGAACATCAACAACAAGTCCTCCAACTCTTAAAGGATAACCTCGTGTTGGCACAAAATAGAATGAAACAACAGGCAGATCAACATCGCAGTGAAAGAAGTTTTGATGTAGGTGATTGGGTATTCCTACGGCTACAACCATATAAGCAAATGTCCCTAAAGCAAGCTAAGAAGGATAATAAATTATCACCAAAGTATTATGGTCCGTACAAGGTGTTGGAAAAGATTGGTACTATGGCATACAAATTGGAGCTTCCTGCAGCTTCTCGATTGCACCCAGTTTTCCATGTTTCATGTTTAAAGAAGGTTATAGGCGACAAGCTCCCAGTTCAAACAATATTTCCAGAACTTGATGAGGAAGGAAAAATTATATTGGAACAGGAAGCAGTCACAGAAACAATAACTCGACAGCTACGAAATCGATCAATTTCAGAGTATCTTATCAAGTGGAAGAACTTATCCGCTGAAGATTCCACATGGGAGGATGAGAATTTTATGCAGAAGTATCCAGAACTGCTCAAGCATTGAGGACAACACTTTTTTGAAGGAGAGGGGCATGTTGGGTCCCTATAATACTAGTGATTACCCCATTACTATTGTAGTTATACCCCTTATTTATATTGTTGTGCCCCTATTACCCCCATATTGTTATTTCTGTGCCCCATAGAATCCCTCTATTGTTATTTTTGTGGCTTTATATTATTATTGTTAGGTCGGCTGGATTATATTGTGACTCCTTAGACTCCTATATATAGAAAGGAGGTTTTGTCATTTGTATCATCCAAGAATTGTTCATTTATGTAATGTAAAGGAGGTTGCCCCCTCGAAGAGGCTGAATTCTAAGGCGTTGATCTTTCTTTTCTATCTTTTCTTGAGCTGGTTTCATAACATTCCCACACAATTTTGAGTAACACTATGTGGCCCTCATAAATAGAATAGATAATACAAGTTAGCACGTACAGAGTATAGCTAGGAAGTAATTGAAAGAGACTATTTATAGAACCTAGACATATTCGATGACGGACATTAAATTTGATTTTCTATCGTTTCTTGCGAGCGCATATAATTGGAGAGAAGCTGTAGCTCTCTGAATTCTTTCTGGTTCAAAATTTCCCCAGCCTTAATACAATTTTATCGCACCCATCGCGCTACTATTGATTTAGTGGAGCGCACTGTCACTGTATTTGGGATTTTTTTCTCGTGTTCTTTTAGAGATTTCAGAATGATGCAGCAAGACACCACGGTAGCCCCCGCGATTGATTCCCAGCACCAACAACATCAAGTATTCTGCGATCTTGAATGCAGATGGGGTGATTCTTAGAATCACCGGGTGGCGGGGCGATTCTGAGCGGCAGCCCCCGCGATTTATTCCCAGCACCAACAACATCAAGTATTCTGCGATCTTGAATGCAGATGGGGCGATTCTCAGAATTGCCGGGTGGCGGGGCGATTCTGAGAATCGCCCTGCCACCTGGCGATTCTCAGAATCGCCCCATGTGCACATGACATAGTAGTGTTTGCTCTGAAAGGGAACTCTACTTTCCATATTGGAATCATTGAAAACATGTGTGTGACTCCATAGCCATAAATTCTCATTGCAATTGCAAGAATACTTCATACTCTTGGTAACTATCACTCCAAAGTGTGCGTAATGGTAAATGTACGACCCTAGAAGAATTTATGAAAGACCAATGGTACACGAAGTTTGATGGTAAAAAATTTCATGCCACCAATGCTCATAGAGCAAGGGGTAACATCCCTTTCAACCCTATTTGGTAGACAATTTATATTCATTTTACTATGACAATACAAGCTTATTTAATTCATTTCCACGTTTAATAATATGCAGTTTAAATCTTTATGTGATGAATCTTGATAAATATTTCAAAATATGTTATCTAACAACTCGAAATATCCTTTTCTTACATGATTTGGGGTGACTTAATTATCCATGCAATATACTTTTAGGACGATTATTAAATTGCGCTTCCATCGTCAAATTGTGGCACTTCCATTGCTAAGAAATTAAACATTTACTGAGACAAATTACGTGATGTCCCATACGTCCACATCTTTTGGTACTTTCAATGTTAATAAATGAAAACATTTACTCAAAAAGATTAGTTAACGTATCATTTTGGCATGTCTTATGATATCACCATGTGATATATAGGGATGGGTTGCAGAAATTATTTTGTCACTACATTAAAAATTTCGAAATTTTTTGTGGTTTTGCAATGTTGACATTGGGATGTTCATATAAATTTTTTGGTGACATATGCACCTGGTGGCGGGGCGGTGGCAGGGCGATTCTGAGAATCGCCCGGCCACCCGGCGATTCTCAGAATCGCCTAGCCATAAATTCTCATTGCAATTGCAAGAATACTTCATACTCTTGGTAACTATCACTCCAAAGTGTGCATAATGGTAAATGTACGACCCTAGAAGAATTTTTGAAAGACCAATGGTACACAAATTTTGATGGTAAAAAATTTCATGCCACCAATGCTCATAGAGCAAGGGGTAACATCCCTTTCGACCCTATTTGGTAGATAATTTATATTCATTTTACTATGACAATACAAGCTTATTTAATTCATTTCCACCTTTAATAATATGTAGTTTAAATCTTTATGTGATGAATCTTAAAAAATATTTCAAAATATGTTATCTAACAACTTGAAATATCCTTTTCTTACATGATTTGGTGTGACTTAATTATCCATGCAATATACTTTTAGGACGATTATTCAATTGCGCTTCCATAGTCAAATTGTGGCACTTCCATTGCTAAGAAATTAAACATTTACTAAGACAAATTACATGATGTCCCATACGTCCGCATCTTTTGGTACTTTCAATGTTAATAAATGAAAACATTTACTCAAAGAGATTAGTTAACGTATCATTTTGGCATGTCTTATGATATCACCGTGTGATATATAGGGATGGGTTGCAGAAATTATTTTGTCACTACGTCAAAAATTTCGAAATTTTTTGTGGTTTTACAATGTTGACATTGGGATTTTCATATAAATTTTTTGGTGACATACGCACCTGGTGGTGGGGCAGTGGCAAGGTGATTCTGAGAATTGCCCCACCACTCGACAATTCTTAGAATCGCCTAGCATCGCTACAAATTTTCATCGAACGGGACAATTTGGTGGCTCCATATTGTCTGATGAGCTAAAGCCAAAGCAATATGTCGGGAGGCAGCCCAAGATGGATGGGTTCCACCAACGTGTGATGGTTTCAAACTTGGCTAATTCCTCCTACCACGAACCTGGCTAATTTCTCCTTCAAATCCTACCTAGTTGTAGAAAGAATAGAACCTGGCCTCCTAGCACAGTGAGTGGAGTCTGCCCTCGAACGACTCACTACACTTTTTGCAATGAATTGATAAATGCTACTCCTCTATGATTCAAGAGATAGAGAAGTCCAAGATATAGAAGTAGTTCCCACGATTGAAGGCATGGTTCCCTCCATTGCAACGACCAGGTAATTAGTAATTCAACCATGAAACCAAGCTGCTAATTAATTCCTTGTTCAAGGAGCAAGAATATTTGTGCTTATTACTAATTCAATTCCTTTCTAGGATTGGTGATTAATGACTTATATAAAATATCTAGGATATTCTATAGAGTTGTCGGACATGGCTCAACTGCCCTAAAAATGAGCAAGAAGGAAGGTCAGCTTATTGTGGGCTCTGTCAGCCCACTTATGGATATAGATTTTGATCTGCCAACCAATACAAACACTCTCAGCCACAAACAACTATTAATTACCAGTTCGCTTATGAATATAGATTTTGATCTATATGCACAGTTTGATATATATGTATTAGTCTCTGAGGAGGAAGAGGAACTCCTTTTCTAGGATTTCTCTACTTAATATTGTATTGGATGCCCAATAAGCATTGTTTGGGGCGATTCGTAGTAGATGGGGTGGGTGGTGGGGTGATTCTCAGAATTTCCCCACCACTAGGCGATTCTCAGAATAACCCCATGTGCGCATGACGTATAACTCCACATTACTTTGCTATATATTCTTCTTAAGTGGTTGATAGGGAAGGAGTCTTCTAAAGAATGTGCCATTATCTATACATTTTTTAAATGGATTTCTTTTAAATCCTATAATAAAGATTTTTTTAATTTGATTACGAATCAAATAAATGAGACTGCACACGAATTTCCTTTAGGAAATAACATTAACTTTTAATCCTTTCACTCCTGAATGACCTTCTATGGCATTTCGAAAATAACTCTAACTTTTAAATCATCTAATTCTTAAGTCAACTTCACTGTTAACGAATATGATGTGGGACAAATCGTATTTAATTTGACGGATAAAGATTTTGCATCCATCTACTAAATGTAATAGAGAAAGGTTAACACTACTCAAAAGAAATGTAAGAGAGAAAGTTCAACACTACTCCCAATATTGATTAAATGATCAACATAAAGTGTCACCATGAAAATGTAATGATATTGTGTACGACTTCTTCAAGTGAACCCACTGAACACAGTTCACATCACATTGCGAGACAGATGTTGAATATATGAAGCGAAGCAACATATCTCCCTGTTATATAATACTGAATTGTTGATTACATGCAACTTTTGCTCTGAAAGGGAACTCTGCTATTCTCAATTTTCCCCATTTGATTCAGTACGTGCCTCGACCTCCTACCTCTTCGCCCAAAGACATTAAAGCTACTGTTGCAGTAGTAGCAACAAAAATTAGTTTAATATTCCGTCAATCGTTTGCACAGAGCAGCATCAATGAAAATCTTTTCTTAAAATGGTATTTGAAATAGTTATTCAAGAAAATTTCTAAACATTTCAGCCTTTCATGATAAAATGTTCATTTTTACATTCTCTTGTATGTTTGTTTTGATTAGGTCTATTGAATCAAATTGGTTTTCAATAGGTTTGTTTTGAGTATGTGAGGTTTCTATTTTCTTATTAATTCAAGTGGAAAAGATGTTTCTTACATATCATTAGATTATGAAGTGACATTGGACATAATTAAGCTTTGGGCCATACCCTTTTAGAAACAACAACCCAAACTAAATGATTAGTTATTAGACCTTTTTATTTAGTCGATCTAAACTAGAAGATTATAAAAAAAAATTCCTTTCATTGCGCCTCATAAACCAAGATAGATTGATTCATCCCTCCTTTTTAGTGTACAAAGAGGAGTGCTTGAGTTTTACTCAAAAAGATGGGGTGTTGATGTATCTATATATGGGTGCTCAGTTTTTTATATTAAAAATTTTCTCCAGTGCTTGATTTGTAGTCAAAGAGATGTGGTGATAATGTATCTAGATATGGGTGTTGAGTTTTTTATATTGAAATTTTCTCTTTGTTTCAATTAGAATTAGAAGGATTTGTTCTTTTTGTTTTCCTTATAATAAACTATTGTTCTCAATTGAAATTGGATCATTTGTATTAATGTTTCTTTTCAATGTAAGTTTGAGGTGCAAGTTACTTATTTTATTTTTAGACTATGATATTTAACACATAGTGACCTATGCTTAATAAACTAAAATTAGGAAGGTTTAATAACTTGTTTAGTTTTTTTTATGGTTTTGGTGTAGCTTGTTTGTAGAGAGACTAGATATTTGTCCCTGTTATAGACATTTTTTGGCATTGCAACCCCAATCATACATGTCCATAAAACAAGGGCTTCTAAGTCCCTAAAAGTGTTGCTTCACACCCTAAAGGAACAAGGTCAACTGATTACATCATCTCCCAGAAGTTCTCCACAGAAAACTGCTTAGAACTGGTCAAAGCTGGACCATACAGACTGCCCAGTGCAGAGGGTGCGATGCATCTCACCTGCTCAGTGTAAAGGGTGCGATGCATACTGGAAAGCCCTTCTATAGGGTGTGATGGGCGAGAGTAGACAAATGGCAGAGACAGTTTGCAAGGTGGATCGTCATGGAATCTTCCAGAAACTTCTCCTGTGACACTTGCCTCTCTAAATTCTCTAGGGATGAGTAAGAAATCATCAATCTCCAAGTGGAATCAAGAACTTTCAGAGAGAGGACACTAATCAAAATCCCAGAAGCTGACTCACCCCCCTGCAATCATCTATATATGGATCCCTCATACCAGAGATCCAGAGGCTGGAATTTTGTATCTTGTAAGGAAGTGCTATTGGTTTCTTGGTGGAATATCATAGTGTTGGGTGATCTAAGCTTTTCATGAGGTCAAGAAGGACTTTCATGCTAGGAGGATGACGTTGGGTCAGATAAATGGGTTGTAATCCTCTCTTCTAATCTTTATATCAATAAAGCTATTCAAGTTTTCCTCCACATTCTTGTATGTCTGACTGTATATGCATTTGTGTGGTCAATATATATCTGGTCCTATATTGTTTATGATTGTAGATCTCTGCACTTCGAAGGTATTATGCTGCTTTGACTTTACAGGTACTCTTTGAAGCGGAGTGGTCAAGGGAGAAGCGGCGAAGACCTGTCGGTGAGGAGAAGGGACAAGCAAAGAACTGAGCGAAAGATCGAGGTTGTTATTCTTTGATCTTCTCCTATCTACTTCTCATAAATGAAAATGAAAGTAACTTTAATCTATTTGTTTCTAAGATAGCTACCCATCTTAGTGGGACTAGTAGCTCTGCATAGACACTAGATTTCCCGATAACAAAATGGCGACTCCATTGGGGAGTGAATAGATTGTTTTCTTTTCTATATTTGTTTGATTTATAAACTTACAGACGGAGCCTGAAGTTAAGCTAGCTAGCCTTCGAACTGCATTTTCTATGCAAGTGCAAAATAGATCAATGCTGCTTCAGTCTATCTCTGGGTTTTGTTTATAAATTGAACAATCGATTTGCAAAAATCCTAATTTCCCTAGTTGTGGCTCTAGTAACCTCATTAGATCAGCCCCTGTGATTTCTATTTACTGACTATCATTAGCTCGGCCTAAATCCCTAAACTGAGCTGCAAACTGTGACCAAGAACCAAGTTGAAGTCTCGTCCCTGGACCATCGCACTTTCTCCTCTTGGGAATCTGGATGCATCGCACCTCCCGTGTGTAGTAGGTGCACTGCATCGCACTTTCCCTGTGTTGCAGGTGCGCTGATCAGATAAGACCTCTTCTGCTCTCAGATTTTGCTGTCTGTGATCAGTATACCACTGTGGAAACTCCCTTCCTTTGCATGATTCCGCCTCCATAGTAGAAAGAATTGTGAATGTTTTTATGTATTGTGCGCCATTTACAGTTCTCTTTTACAGAAAGTAATGTAATCAAACTGTCATCTTTTGATTTGGAAGTGTCGCAAGCGTCATTTTCAGTCAAAGAAAAGAATTCTATTATTCTTGATGGTCGATTATACAGTTACTCTTGTATTTGATTTGGACTAGTAGTTTTTCAAGTGTCGAAAGCAATTTTCAATTCAAAGTCGCAAAGTGTCATCATTATCTTCCTTTCGTTTTTGAAGAGAAATTTGTTAGTAGTGTCACTTTGCAAAGATAATTCAGATTTGTACTAAGCATTCTTCTTGTCATTCACACATTAAGAAAGCTGAAAACAAATACATGCATGTGCATTTTCATTTAGACTTCTTATTGGTTTGATTTAGGACAGTGCATCTAGTGTGTGCTCTCTGCTCTATGTTGAAAGAATATCATCTCTCTTTCTTTAGTAGCTAGGATTTTCATTGCAAAAAGAAGATTAAACGATCGTTTATCATCTTAAATTTAATTTTAGGAATTGTATATATACATCATGCAGTGAACCTGAAAGGCAAATTTCTTAAGAAAGATCAACTGTAAAATAAATTCAATGAACATAAAAATGCTTTGGAACCTAACGCACAGCATCTAGAAGTCTAGGATAGAGACGTATTCCGGCGTCGTAAATCCTGGTAACTATCGCTTTCATTGTTGGTTGGGTGATTCCTCCTCTTTGAGACGAAAAGTGCCAGTACAGACTTGTGCTCCCACGTACCGTTAAGTATATATTGGGAGACCACAATAAGCTATATAATTTATCCATAGGAAGCCATGTCTGCCGCCCTATTGATCGCAATGCACTGAACATAGCATTCGGGAAGATTGACTGCCATACCATAAAAAGTATTATGCAATTTTGTGATTGGTTTGGTAATCCCTCTGTCTAGATTTCCAGAGTAGTCTCTTTCGTTCCTTTTCAAACTCCTTAAAGGAAAAGGTCCATCTGAGCACTTGTCACTTCAGGCTCATTAAAAATCGAAGGCGACTAGAGTCATCTTTTTTTTTTCTCGACTCTTAAAAATTGAAAAAACAAGTTGTGTCAAAGCATCTAAAATTTATTTTAATCGAAATAATATCACTGTTCCCACGTTGGTCTTAGGTTGAGGAAAATGGAGTCCACCAACCAAGGGTTTCCCCTTGGAGGAAATCCTAGTCCTTTCTCCTCTTGGGGAGATGTTGGTGCACCCCATATGGCCACATTGTCACTTCCAGGATTGACGATTGGCTTGCCAATATGGCTCTTCTTGACCTCCGTCGTTCAGAACACCGTAATTCCTGAGCAATCGAGTCAGCAACTAGATGATACTAAAATTACCCCCCAACCTTCTACTTCATTCGATTCTCCCTCTCCTCATTCCTCTTCGCTTTATGAAGCTGGTAAAGCCAAAAATCAAGTAACTAAGAAGGAGAAGAAGGGGAAGGAGAAGAAAGAGAAGAGAAGAAGGAGCCAAAGGCGAAAAGGGGTAACCGGGCATCGTCTAGTGAAAATACACACACTGCACTGTCCAAGCCTAAATCTCCATGTGTCATTTGCAAAGGAGACCACTATCATCGAGATTGCCCTTGCATCCCTCAGATCTTAAGGGACTGGTCTCCTCGTTTGCACAATCTGGTGTCATCAACCTCTGAAGATCATGTTGAAAGTACACCATCAACTAGTGAAAGCGAAGCATTTGGACAAAAAAGGAAATGTAAATTTCCTTGTAAACTGTGTGAAGGCGATCACGTCATCCACTGTTGTCCCTTCCTAGACGAAGCTAAAAGAGTCTTGGATAACCGTCCTACTTCACCGCTACGACTTCGTCCTGGATACAAGAAACTATTGTCGAGTCCATCACTAGTTGAAAATCCGACCGACACGCCATTATGGTCGGTCGAAGCATCTATCATTGAAGATAAACCCGCTAAATATATACCAGACGAAAGTCAAAAGGTTGAGGCGGCAGTCAACCCGGTCTTGTCTTTGGAAGGTCCATCTTCAGATGATACAATCACCGAAGAGAATGAGAATGACACCATTCAAATTCTTTTCGTAAACACAGACTCCAATGAACATGGGGGCAATCTACCTGTTCCTTTACCACAGGAAGGAAGTTCGTCAGAGTCATATCCGGCCGTCTATTCGGTCCCACCTCCAAGCAACCTAGTCGTTTACTTCGATTGGAATCTACTAGGCAGACCCCGTTTACCAGCTAGTGTACCATTCCAAATCATTGTACCATCATAGATGAAGGGGCTTCTGTGAGTATCCTTTCCTCAACTACTTGGAAAGCGCTTGGTTCGCCATTGCTTCTACCTGAGATGAGAAACCTGACAGGCTTCGACAAAGGAACCAGTCGACCATTAGAGATCCTTCCCAATGTACCTATAACGTTGAGAAGGAAAACCATTTATATGAATGTAATGGTAGTCCAAGGACCTCTAGATTATAATCTACTCCTTCGACACGACTATATTTATAGCATGGGAGCCATTGTCTCCTCACTCTTTAGAGTAATGTGTTTTCCGCATGAAGTCCAAATGGTCCAGCTCGTAGACCATCTTTCGTTCCTCGGCTCACACATAGCTAATAGTCAAATTCCATCCATAAATTGTCTTTTCACGCAAGGAATGTCTCATCAATCTCCAGTCCGTCCACCTGAAGAACTCGAGTAATTCGAGGGGACATGACTGAAACCTAGGGGGCATGCACCCTGGTCTGCTTCGGCAGGGAAACTCTGGGTATAGGGTAAGTTTCCACGAAGGATATATGATTGGTCTGATGCCCGTCTGCATAGGAAGAGGGAGTTAGATCGGGATAAGATTCCTCCATCAAGGTTAGGTGATTGGAGCCTTTGTCCAAATGGACTAAGCCGAGGAGGTGTTTCTGTCTGCTGTGTGGATGGAAACCATCTTGCAAACACGAGAACTTCTAAACGGTAACCTGGAAACTTTACTTCACTATACCTGGGGGCATGCAAACCTTTTGTGAGCAAGTGAAAAGCGACCAACATAACGGTAACTCTATGGTTCTGCTGACTTCAACTGCCTAAGTTGGGTGAGTCGGCGAGTCGACCATTCGTCTTCGCAGGGGCCAAATGGAACCAGCAAAGTAAAGGAAAAATTTTCCTACCTAACCTTGGTAGTGATCTTGGTAGTTAAGTAGAGGAGCATAGTTGGTCATTCCTAGCTTGCATACGAGAGGCAACGGAGCAGAGCTTCAAAAGGTGCAACCTCCATAAAAATGGAATCTATCGATGAGACATCCTTATTATATGACTGGCATGAGAAGTTTTTATGTGAAGTTCAGGCTCGTTAAAAAATTAAACCGAAGCAATGAGCAAATGTTTCCCCCAGAGTTTAAGCTCATTAAAAATGAACCAATTTCCGGTAAATAACCATTGTGAATGCATTATCATCAGCTTTTGAGCCCTGGTCGTGTTCTCATCATCACCTCCACTCTGTTTTAGCCAAACATTCACCTCCATTTGATTGTTTACCCCTTTTGAGGAACAGCCGCAAAGAGTGATCCTGTTAGCCATCCTTGTGATACTGCCATGATTGGAAAATTCCAAACCTTACCTGGAATTAGCTGCTACCTGAAATTATCACTCGTTCCTCAAAAAACGAGTCTCCTTTAAGCTCTTTTCGTCTGACTCGTAAAATATGAAAAGATTGCCGAGCAGTTGACCTCTCCAGCTTGTTAAAGCTACCGGGAGTGCTATCCCTCCTCTAGATTTTAATCTTTTTGGACCTGAGGGATTATTACACAAAAATATCGAGCACTTGTTTTGTTCGGCTCGTTAAAATTATCGAAAATTCATCCCTTTTGTATTATTTTATACTTTTTCAGACTTAAGGGATTATATGACGAAAAAGGATTATTGGAGTTTCCTTTACGTCCCTTCCAGACTCTCTAAAATTGAAAAGGGTCGAGTTATCTTTGTCATTAAACTCGTTAAAACCAATAGTGACAAACTTGTCCATATAGACAAGAACGAGTTTCACTGTCGCTAGGCTCGTTAAAACATAGCGACGGGTTTTCCCGAAGGGAAAATTATAGAACAAGCATATGTTATCCTCCTCAAGCTTGATAAAAATAAAGAGGTACTGGTCAGCAATGACTGGGGAAAAATTGGGAAGAAAACTTGAAGAAACTTTATTGGTAGCAAGTCGCTCTTGAACATGACACTTTCACTCCACGTCCGAGTCGGGTTGGGTTATTCCGTTCACCAGTCATATCACCATTGGTCCTTCGCACCATCCACATTTGGGGTTAATGCTACCAATCCATGTCAGTGTTGCTAGTATGTTCAAGAGAAGTCACTCAGAGAATTCACCTGTGTCTCATCTGCTGCAATACATTCACGCTCTATTCTTTCATGACCGCCACCCTAAACCCTATATCATCATATCGTTTTCACCTCCAAAATCGTTTACTCCATTCCATGTCGTAGATGTGGGATTCATTAAGGCCCTCCTATGACGGGTCGCTTCTTGTCGACATCAACTCATTATCCAAGAAGTCGACTTAGGAACAACCCTTTCAGTACTTTGAAGCTTGCATGCCTCAATGGCAAATTTCTCACTTCCGGCGACAGGTTTACATCAATGGCCTTCGACCGAAAGATTTTGCGTGGTGTTTGATGCCAAGTCCCTTTTTCACACCACGCGAATTGTACTCTAGTACCTTGAGGGTCATCATCATTATCGGTGATTCCTCTCGTGCCTGTTAACAACTTAAATCATTGGCTGGTAATCAAGCGATGTCTTTCCATGTTCGACTCCAGAACATCTTTCACATGGATCGACTTGTACTCCGAGTGAAGATTGGACGAGTTTGAAGACCCTGGATCTAGTTTCATCCATCCAGGCTGCGATATATTCAAGAAAAAATGACATCAAATGTACATCATTGCTACACAGATGATCATCCGAATCAAAGGATGATGGCTCTATCAGAATCATCAGTCTGCTACAACAGATGGCTGTCTATCTTATGTACATGAAAATGAATTTATAATGCTGAGCATGGGAATGCCCTCCTCAACTAGATCATGAAAAATATTATGAAGATAATGTATTGTATTGTATCTTATTACAGGTCGCCTTCCAGCTCAAAAAAACTTCGGATCCTCATGATAAAGCATTTCACCCGACATCAAAAGATTAATGACCTCATGCTTTAGGGGGAAACTGTTATAGAAATTTTTGGGCACTGCAACCCCAATCACACATGTCCATAAACCAAGGGCTCCTAAGTCCCTAAAAGTGTTGCTTCACACCCTAAAGGAACAAGGTCAGCTGATTACATCATCTCCCAAAATTTCTCCACAGAAAACTGCTCAGAACTGGTCAACGCTGGACCATACAGATTGCCCAGTGCAGAGGGTGTGATGCATCTCACCTGCTCAGTGTAAAGGGTGCAATGCATACTGGAAAGCCCTTCTGTAGGGTGCAATGGGCTAGAGTAGACAAATGGCAGAGACAGTTTGCAAGGTGGATCGTCATGGAATCTTCCAGAAACTTCTCCTGTGACACTTGCCTCTCTGAATTCGCCCAGGGATGAGTAAGAGATCATCGATCTCCAAGTGGAATCAAGAACTATCAGAGAGAGGACACTAATCAAAATCCCAGAAGCTGACTCACCCCCCTGCAATCATCTATATATGGATCCCTCATACCAAAGATCCATAGGCTGGAATTTTGTATCTTGTAAGGAAGTGCTATTGGTTTCTTGGTGGAGGTGAAGAAGGGCTTTCATGCTAGGAGGATGACGCTAGGTCAGATCTATGGGTTGTAATCCTCTCTTCTAATCTTTATATCAATAAAGCTATTCAAGTTTTCCTCCACATTCTTGTATGTCTGATTGTATATGCATTTGTGTGGTCAATATATATCTGGTCCTATATTGTTTATGATTGTAGATCTCTGCACTTCGAAGGTATTATGATGCTTTGACTTTACAGGTACTCTTTGAAGCGGAGTGGTCAAGGGAGAAGTGGCGAAGACCTGTCGGTGAGGAGAAGGGACAAGAAAAGAACCGAGCGAAAGATCAAGGTTGGTATACTTTGATCCTCTCCTATCTACTTCTCATAAAGGAAAATGAAAGTAACTTTAATCTGTTTGTTTCTAAGATTGCTACCCGTCTTAGTGGGACTAGCAGCTCTGCATAGACACTAGATTTCCCGATAATAGTCCCCTAGGCAATAACATTCTCTTGCATCTTTGAAATCTTATTTATTGGTTCTATGTGCTTGCATTACCATCTTTTCTTAAATAGTATTTGAAATAGTTATTCAAGAAAATTTCTAAAAATTTCAGCCTTTCATGATAAAATGTTCATTTTTACATTCTCTTGTATGTTTGTTTTGATTAGGTCTATTGAATCAAATTGGTTTTCAATAGGTTTGTTTTGAGTATGTGAGGTTTCTAGTGTGTTATTAATTCAAGTGGAAGAGATCTTTCTTACATATCATTAGATTATGAAGTGACATTGGACATAATTAAGCTTTGGGCCATACCCTTTTAGAAACAACAACTCAAACTAAATGATTAGTTATAAAGAATTAGAAATTTCACAAATATAGTAAACCAATATTAAGTGTGATTTATGGCCTTAAATGAGTTTTGGAGGGTAAACTTTGAAATGCCACAGAACTGAAATTAGAGGTCAATAGAGTGTGTGAGGTCCAATTATTGTATAGAGTTCTTGAGAAAATGCTCCTATAACATTAGAGTTAACCATGAGGCATCTCAAGTCAAGTGCCTAATGGTTAAGAGCATGTGTTTCCTCCTAAGAGGTCATAGGTTCAAAAACCAGAAGGGGTTAGAGTAGGTATTCCTTCGTAGACTATAATCAAATCGTTGCGTGGAGGTGGGTCTCTTGTCCCACAAACAAGGGGTTTTCACACACCAATCTGGTGTCTGGCTTGGCTATGACCTTAAAATTGGATAATAATAATAATTAGGATATAAATTGTTAGAAATTCACAATCTATACGGGTGAAAGCATGGAGCTGGGTTACACTTTGTGGCAAGAGATGGCACGTTTGGGTGGAAAAAATGATTGCTCAATTGAGCCCTTTTTAAGCACTCGATCGACCCGTTTGAGCACTTAAACAATGTAACCCAATGTTATTTAGGAGCTCAATTTAGCCATGTCTTTGCGGCAGTCAAATGAAGGAGATTGGGTTTTGGATCTATTTTCTGGCTCAGGTAAGTTTTATTATATGGAATTGAATTTCAATATGTTATTTATTAATTTATATGTCATTGTACTAATTTACTTCATTATTTCTTTTGTGCTTGATAATTAGCTACAACACTAGCATGTTGCCCTTCAAAAAGGAAGAAATTGCATTGCAATTGAAAAAGATCCAATACAATGCAATTTCATTAAGCAAAGAACTAATGCTCTTCAACTTCTTCCAGATGCAATGCAAGAAATTGGGTTGAAGAAAGGGGACTTTAGTGAATCACGTGTGGCAAAAAAGGCAAAGGAACCCCAACCACCATTACATGAAATGTTTGGAAAGACATATATTAAGAGATTCGCAGACATCAAAGATCCATTAGAAGAGGAAAATGAGTAAAAGGAAGCAGAAAATATTGTGGAAAAAGACAATGATGAAACTCTAGAGGACGAATAGTTTGGATTACGTGACATTGTTGATTAAATTTAAGTTATGCTTGGAAATCAAGCTTTGCAATGTTTTGACTTTGACATTTCATGAGAAGAATAAACACTCAATCAAGGTTGTTATGCGTTCAATATTTGTAATATGTTATTTTCACATTGATTTTTAAGTTAATCATTATTTTTTGAAAAATAAAAAGTGATTATTATTATTATTTTGACATGAAATTCATTAAAAAAAAAAAAAAAAAAACTATTATTTAACCATTTTTAGTTAAAATTTTCGTATAAAAATTGTGAGTTTGACATGTCAATTCTAGCAAAAAATTATCAAAACATGTAGTTTTTTAGTTATCTTTATGTTAAAAATGGTTATTTTTATGTCCATTGTTAAAAAATATTTTTTTTTAGAAACAATTATTTCATGTGGATTGAAAAATTAATTAAGGATGTATAAATATGTAGAATATCAAAAATTCAAAATATCGACCTTCTAATTTAAAAATGCAAAACAATAAAAACCTCACTACAAAAAAATCAAAATTAGAAAAAAAAAAATATATATATATATATATATATATGAAGAAAATGACCATTTCAAAAATTAGTAAATTTACAAAATAATTATTTACATTTCATACATTAGAAAATTTAAAGTCAAAAAATAAGCCTTTTAAAAAAAGGGTCTGATGCAGAATACCCACTTTTTAAAATCAGCATGAAAATCACTACCACTCTAAAACGTAATGTACATAAAAAGAATTAAAGTGCAAAAAACTATGCTCTAAAAAAAACATGTGTTCTGCATCACCCCTTTTCAAAATCAGGTCAGTTTTTTGCTATCTCTACGAAACGGGTAACAATATCAGTTCCCGTTTCAAAGTTTACATTGTTTAAAGGTGCCTAAAAATAATAATAATCAACAACCACCACAACAGCAACAAGAACCCTAGACACGTGAAAGTGGTGTTAGAATATCTACCAGGATAAGTATACCCCCTGAACGATACTCTCCTTCATTATATTATTTATTGTTGACTGGTTCTGGTGAACCCGAATGTTATGAAGAAGCAATGCATATTGAAAGCAGGAAGAAGTGGGAGTTAGCCATGGAAGAAGAGATGGACTCCTTAATGCATAACCAGACTTGGGACTTAGTCAAGTTGCCTGCAGGAAAAACTACATTGAAGAATAAATGGGTTTACAGGTTGAAGGAAGAAGATGGAGGAAAATAAAGGTACAAAGCTAGACTTGTGGTGAAGGGGTTTGCATAGAAGAAAGGTATTGATTTTGATTAAATATTTTCTCCTGTTATTAAAATGACTTCAATTAGAACTATTTTAAGTCTAGTAGCAGTTGAAGATTTGCATCTTGAGCAGTTAGATGTAAAGACAACCTTTCTCCATGGGGATTAGGAGGAAGAGATATATATGCAGCAGCCACAAGGATATGAGGTGAAAGGGAAGGAGAAACTAGTGTGCAGGTTGAAGAAGAGCTTGTATGGCTTAAAACAGGCTCCTAGGTAGTGGTATCTAAAATTTGACAAGTTTATGTCTGAACAAGGTTATACTAGATGTCACTCTGATCATTGTGTTTATCTGAAAAAGAAAAATGATGGCAACTATATTATATTGTTATTGTATGTAGATAACATGCTTGTTGCAGGGTCTAACATGCAGGAAATAAATGTGCTCAAAAGAAAATTGGCAAATTCATTTGCAATGAAGGATTTGGGAGCTGCAAAACAAATCCTTGGTATGATAATAGCTAGAGACAGGAAAAATCGCAAATTAACATTGTCTCAGAATGAGTACATACAAAAGCTGTTGAAAAGATTTAATATGCACAATGAAAAACTAGTTAGTACACCTTTTGCTAGCCATTTCAAACTTAGTAAGGAAATGTGCCCAAAGACCCAAGAAGACATGGATTATATGTCTAAAGTTCCATATGCATCAGCAATTGGAAGCTTAATGTATGTAATGGTCTGCACAAGGCCTGATATTGCACATGCAGTGGGAGTTGTAAGAAGGTACATGAACAATCTAGGAAAGGAACATTAGATGGCAGTGAAATGGATTTTCAGATATTTGAAAGGTACCACAAATCAAGCATTATGCTTTGGTGGTTCAAACATTTCTCTACAGGGATATGTTGATGCAGATATGGCAGGTGACAAAGATAACACGAGGAGCACTACAAGCTATGTATTTATTGTAGGTGAAACAGCTGTCAATTGGGTTTCAAAAATCCAAAGTGTTGTTGCACTTTCAACAACAGAAGCAGAGTATGTTGTTGCTACAGAGGCTAGTAAAGAAATGATTTGGTTACAAAGGTTTATGGGTGAATTGGGTAAGAAGCATGATATAGGCATGTTATATAGTGGCAGCCAAAGTGCCATTCATCTTGTAAAGAACTCAGCATTTCATTCCAAGACTAAACAAATACAGCTCAAGTACCATTTCATATGATCAGTGTTGGAAGATGGAGAGTTGAAGTTGGAAAAGATACACACTAGCCAGAATCTTGCAAATATGCTAACAAAAGTTGTAACCAGGGAGAAACTGAGAATATGATCAGTTTCAATTGGTCTTCAAGGATGACGATGAAGATGAGAAACAAACAGGTCCAAAGAGGAGTCATTGTCTAGCAAATGAAGCAGCGGTGGAGTTTCTACAATCATTCTCCAAGTGCGAGATTGTTAGGTGTGGAGCATGATTATTTAGAGGTCTTTGTTTCAGTTGGATGTATACCCCAATAAGTTTTTACACCCCTCCACGAGGGGGGGACTTGTCCCAGCCACAAGGGTTCAGGAGGGCCAATTTCCCCTAGCTAGGGGGTCCGAGGGCGAACGGTCCCCTGGCGGGGGTTTCGGGGGCAGTGCCCCCGAAGCCAAAAACAGATGTAAAATTTCCTTGTAAAAGTATAGTAATTTCTAGTCAATCTGGGCCGTTCATCAATCGGATGATCTAACAGTAGAAATTATGTTTAGTTTAGGGTTTTTGCCCTAGAAGGCAACCCCTCTCTTTGTATGAGGGCATTGTATTGATGCTATGTAATAGATGTGTATTCTCCGAGTGAGAAACAGAGAGGTGAGACTGTGAGATAAAATAGAGGATATTACTGCAGATCTACTATAGGTTGTGTCTCTTCATTTTGCTAGATAATAGGAAGGAAGGACTGGCTGTTCAGGGTGGACGTAGCCCAAACTGGGTGAACCACATATATTTGTGTCTCTTTGGTTTTATGTGTTTTATGTGTTTATATTTATGCAATATTCTATGTGTTCCATTGCTCTGTAATATATAATTTTCTAACAATGATGATCTCAAAACTCTAGAAATTTTGAATAATATGACACTTATTCACAGAGATTATCCCGATTATACACTATTGCGGAATACATGCATAATACATAACCTCCTCTATGTTGATCATCAATTTTGCGGAATCAAGAAACAATAACATGCGCACATAGAAGCATCAATCACACATATCAACACAGTATGTACCCGGGGAAAGCTTACAGCTGAAAACCCCAACTATCTATATATTATATTGATTGAGAACATGTAACAACACAGTACAATACTCCTTGCAAGTAATCAGTACTAGCTCCACCTGTTACACACAAAACTAGCTCAGATCCGAACAAGTCACAGGTTCAAATCTCCTTCGCTGCTTTGCCTGCCTCTATTGCACAATACCAAGTGAAAATCACATGAGCACAAGCTATTTCACTGGGCATATACTGCACAATCCTCACGGGCATACTCAATCCATGATTGTGCAAATCTCATGCACAACTGATAGTAGCAACTCACCCTTTCACTTACCTCTAACACCTATCTCTACTGAACTGTCCATGGACTGAGTTAACTGATGTATTCTTTAGTTTCTTTATGAGTTAATAATTAGTGAAATAATTAACAATCAATTCACACAACTCATCACTAGTGTATTCTTTAGTTGGACTGAATACAACTAGTTCAACTAAACACAACTCCATCAACTCCACATCCAACTCCACAGAACTCACATGCATGAGTTCTAACTGAAGTCCTCCATGCAATAGCTCAACTAACACATAAGAAAAGCGTATTTCCTTCTGTCACCTGCATGTGCCACATCTGTAGCTCAAACTGAAGTGCTCCAAGAGAATAAGATAATGTTTAGAGTCCAAATATTACTAAGGGCTAATAATATTTGACTGTTTCTATTTTTAGCTTGGCTGTCTAAAAATAGATTCTGATCACACCACGTGAACCAAAAATAGAAGTCCATCTATTTTTCCCAACATGACCAATCATCCATAAACAACATCCTGCAACTCATAGACCATGATCCATATGTCTAAAAATAGACTTTGCGCCAAAAATAGCCTGTGGGCCCACTTAGTGAAGGCGACTTCTTTCCACTAAGCTTCATCATCTTTTTGCATTCTCAACACTCCCTCTCAACAAGATATGGATTATCAGCAACCCCTATCCTGCCTCGGTGGTATTCGAATTTGCTCTTGGTGAGCGCCTTCGTCAAGATATCAGCATCCTGATCCTCCATTGGAATGTATGAAAGTAACATGATTCTCCGCTGCACACAATCTCTGATATGATGGTACCTAATGTCAATGTGCTTAGATCTATCATGAAATATTGGATTAGCTGAGAGTTTAATGCAACTCTGGTTATCACAATAAATCACAGTAGGCTCCAAGTGAGAACTGAACAACCCGACTAGGATCTTCCTCATCCATATAGCCTCGCATGCAGCCAAACTTGCTGCCATATACTCGGCCTCTGCTGAACTGAGTGCCACGGATCTCTGCTTCCTGTTATACCAAGAAACTGCTGTCTACCCGATACTGAAGACCCCTCCAGATGTGCTCTTTCTATCTGTTGGGCTCCCTGCCCAATCTACATCCGTGAAGCCATAAGGCTTCACCTCATCCTCCTGTCTGTACCACAATCCATATCCCGATGTGCCTCTGAGATAACGCAATACATGCTTGCCTACCTTCCAGAAGAGCTTGGTTGGCTTAACCATAGCTTGTGAAAGCTGGTTAACAGCATAGCATATATCGGGTCGTGTATTGACCAGATACATAAGCAACCCCACCAACTGTCAATAAACAGTGGCATCCACTACTTCCGCTAAAGTAGCATCCTCCTTCCTCCAACCTCCAGGAAGAGGAGTATCAACAGGCTTGCATCCATGCATGTTGAACTTCTCCAGTATCTCCCAGGTATACTTACCCTGAGAAACAAATAGTCCATCACTGCGCTGCCAAATTTCCAATCCCAGGAAATAATGAAGGAGGCCCAAGTCCTTCATCTCAAACTCCTTAGCAAGATCATCCTTGCATGGAAGTATCAACAGCTTATCACCTGTTAGAATCAAATCATCTACATAAAGTACAATGATAAGAAACTTACCCTCCACCACGATCTGGTATAGGTTAGGATCCGCCTCACTCTTGGAGAATCCAAGTCCGGTGAAATAGTTGTCTATCCGTGTGTACCAAGCACGTGGTGCTTGTTTCAACCCATATAGCACTCTCTTGAGCCTGCACACATGTGACTCGCTGCTGAAGATCTCGAAACCTTTGGGCTGCTCTATGTATGTGCCACCCCATCTACGCTGAGAGAGCAAGAATCGTCCGTATGGAAGAATACCTCGCAACAGGTGCAAAGGTCTCCTCATAATCGATCCCCTCTATCTGTGAAAAACCTCAGGCAACAAATCTTGCCTTGTACTTCTCCACACTCCCGTCAGCTACCTGCTTAACTTTGTAGATCCATCTCGAACCCACCACTGATTTCCCTTCCGGTCTTGGGACAATCTCCCATGCACTGTTTCTGACAATCGAATCATACTCTTCCACCATGGAATCTACCCATGCGGGATCCTCCACAGCTTCCTCGAAAGAGGATGGCTCAGTCACAACACATTTGCTCACAAGAGCCATGTATCCAGTGTACCGATCAGGTGACTGTCTCTGTCTACGTTGAGCTGTAGGTGGTCCTCCAACCTTCTCTGCATCTTGAGCCAGTTGCTCAGCTTCTGTCAAGCGCTTTCACCCTCTGATGGTTGGTGCTGCATGAGTGGTATCTTCCACTCCATGAACTTCATCGTGTGGTTGATCCATGTCCTGAAGCTCATCCTTAGGAACTAATAGCTCCTCATCTGCATGCAAGTGTGGCTTCCTCTCAAGCGAACACTTCATGGCTTTCTCCTCTTGAAATTTTATATCCCGTCGTGCAACAGTCTTGCCACTGTCTGGAAAATACACACGATAGTTGTGGGGCGTATTAGTGTACCCCACAAATATCCCAACCTCTGCGGTCAACTTCAGCTTCTTCCTGGTATCCTTCGTCACATGCATGTAAACGTTAGAACCAAAAATACTCAAATGAGAAATATTAGGCCTCTTACCAGAATAAGCCTCCTCGGGTGTACTCATGCCAAGTAGCCTGTGAGGACAACGGTTCTGCACATATACTACAGTATTGCATGCTTCCGCCCACAAGTGAAGGGGTAGGCCCTGATCATGCAACATCGCCCGTGCAGCACCCACGATCGTTCTGTTCTTCCACTCAGCAACCTCGTTCTGTTGTGGGTTATGGGGAGCTATGAGCTCTCTTCAAATCCCTTTTGCGCTGCAGAAATCCTTGAACTTGCCAGAGATGTATTCACCACCATTGTTGCTCCTAAGAGCCTTCACCTTCTTCCCCGATTCCTTCCTGACCAATGCTTTGAACTCACAAAACTTTGAGTATGTCTCGCTCTTCTTCTGCATGAAGAAGATCCAGCACTTTCTTGAGAAATCATCAACAAAAATCACATAATACTTGTGCTTTGCTGTCGAAGCAACTGAGAAAGGTCCACACACATCTGTGTGAATTCTCTCAAGGATCGTCGTGGTGTGACTATCCTTCTCGTGAAAAGTGTCTTTCAAAAACTTTCCCAAAGTACACCCCTTGCACTGATCTGACTGCGCAAGAGTGCCTTTAGGAATCCCAATAGCGATCTGCTGCAGTATCTTCAAGACTCCATGGTGAAGGTGACCCAATCTCCTGTGACACAGCTCGCCATCATCTCGGCTCACCAATCCTTCTGCTTTGCATGCCATTGCTGCACAGCCATCTACATGCAAATGATAAAGGTTCCTGACTCGAACCCCTATCTTCCGGGTTTCTCCAGTTGTCTTACTACGCAGGAAAGCCTTTCCCTCGCTGAAAACAACATCATATCCCTTGTCTTCTAACATCGCCACAGAGATAATATTCTTCTTCAATCCCGGAACATGCATCACTTCCTTCAATACGAAGGGTTTACCAGACTCCCTCTCAAAGGAAATGGTACCGATATCGGTCGCACTGTATCTACCATCATTGCCCATCTCGATGTGCACTCCAAGATCTTTCTCCTCTAGATCAGAAAACAAATCTCGATCTCCTGTCATGTGAAAAGACGCACCATTGTCCAAGAACCATATCGATCCCATCACACTTGATACCAAGCATGTGATCAATGAAAAATCAAGCTCAAACTGCGAGGCTAAGGCCTCTCCCGCTACAGATCCAGCAGCGTGCTTGTTTTTCTTCTTTTGCGGACAATTTGTGGCATAGTGTCTGTGCTGGTGACAGTGAAAGCACTTCACCTTGGACATGTCTTGCTTCTTGCCTTTTGCACCGGAATGAGAAGCTTTCTTGCTCTTCCCCTTCTTTACTTTGGTAGCCAAAGCGCAATTTTCTTCATTAGTTGCCTTTGATGAAGATCCGTCCCTGGTATTCCGCCTAATCTCCTCCTACACAAGATTTGACCAAAGTCTCTCCCATCCTGGTCTCCTGACCATTGACAAAGTCCTGATAGGAATGCCAACTCTTCGAAAGACCAAGGAGAGCCAAGCTCACCAAGTCCTCATCATCGATAGTCACCCCCACACTTCCCAGCTCATCCCAACACTGGGTGAACTTCGTGAGATACTTGGGCATACTGTCTCCCTTCTCACACTTGATGTTTCTGAGTTTATCCTTGAGCGCCAGCTTCCTTAGATCACTCTTGCTTTGGAATAGATCTGTCAACGCTTTCCACATCAAGTATGGAGAAGCCTTTCCATGCAAGTTGGACACAATGTGATCCTTCACGCCCTCCAACAGAATCCTTCTACACTTTGTTGTCTTCTTTTGCCAAGCATCAACTTGAGCAGTATCAGTAGGCTTTGGGACCTCAGCCTCTATGAACTCCTTCAACCCATTATCATCTAACACCGCCTCCATCCAGTCTTTCCATGCAATATAATTCGAGCTGTCCTCAAGAGCATACTCCAATCGCAATCCGTTGAAAGACATTTCAACTTTGACACCAAGAAAACACTGCTGCAAATTCGAATTCCACCAGCTCAAAAAATCAACCGCCTCTGATCTAAAATTCGTGAGAACAAAGTATTTCTCGTACATAGATTGACTGTATGGGCTTTTACCAAATATCTCACCTTCCAAAAGAAGGATGAATCCAGAGGCTACCTAGCCTGATTACAAACTCTACCTGAAGAAATAAAATGTAAACACTTTCTGAATAATAGATCTGATGATCAGCAGCTCTGATACCATATAGAAATTTTGAATAATATGACACTTATTCATAGAGATTATCCCGATTATACACTATTGTGGAATACATGCATAATACATAACCTCCTCTACGTTGATCATCAATTTTTCGGAATCAAGAAACAATAACATGCGCACATAGAAGCATCAAGCACACATATCAACACAGTATGTACCCGGGGAAGTCTTACAGCTGAAAACCCCAACTATCTATATATTATATTGATTGAGAACATGTAACAATACATAGTATAATACTCCTTGCAAGTAATCAGTACTAGCTCCACCTGTTACACACAAAACTAGCTCAGATCCGAACAAGTCACAAGTTCAAATCTCCTCCGCTGCTTTGCCTGCCTCTATTGCAAAATACCAAGTGAAAATCACGTGAGCACAGGCTATTTCACTGGGCATATACTGCGCAATCCTCATGGGCATACTCAATCCATGATTGTGCAAATCTCATGCACAACTGATAGTAGCAACTCACCCTTTCACTTACCTCTAACACCTGTCTCTATTGAACTGTCCATGGACTGAGTTAACTGATGTATTCTTTAGTTTCTTTATGAGTTAATAATTAGTGAATTAATTAACAATCAATTCACACAAATCATCACTAGTGTATTCTTCAGTTAGACTGAATACAACTAGTTCAACTGAACACAACTCCATCAACTCCACATCCAACTCCACAGAACTCACATGCATGAGTTCTAACTGAAGTCCTCCATGCAATAGCTCAACTAACACATAAGAAAAGCGTATTTCCTTCTGTCAGCTGCATGTGCCACATCTGTAGCTCAAACTGAAGTGCTCCAAGAGAATAATATAATGTTTAGAGTCCAAATATTACTAAGGGCTAATAATATTTGACTATTTCTATTTTTAGCCTGGCAGTCTAAAAATAGACTCTGATCACACCGCTATGAACCAAAAATAGAAGTCCATCTATTTTCCCCAACATGACCAATCATCCATAAATAGCATCCTGCAACTCATAGACCATGATCCATATGTCTAAAAATAGACATAGTCTAAAAATAAACTTTGCACCAAAAATAGCCTGCGGGCCCACTTAGTGAAGGCGACTTCTTTCCACTAAGCTCCATCATCTTGTTGCATTCTCAACAAGAACTGTGAGGGAAACAGTAAATTAAAAGGATGGAAAACTTTGGAAAGAGGCCATGGTTGATGAAATGGAATCTTTGCACAAAAATGAGGCTTGGGATATGGTGGAGTTTCCAGCTGGAAGGAAACCCATT
The DNA here is from genome assembly GCA_031772625.1 of Pinus tabuliformis. NCBI lineage: Eukaryota > Viridiplantae > Streptophyta > Pinopsida > Pinales > Pinaceae > Pinus > Pinus tabuliformis. Next base: position 45,470,420 of record CM062806.1, on the reverse strand, counting down.
GGCAGCAAATGGGTGTTTAAGAAGAAGATGAATGCAGAAGGATAGGTGGATAAATACAAAGCTCAGTGGGTAGCAAAAGGTTATTCCCAGGTGCCGAGAATTGATTTTGGTGATATTTTTTCTCCTGTTGCTAAGGTAGCTTCTATTAGATTACTTTTATCTATTGCTCATGCTTTTGATTTTGAGGTAGAACAGATGGATGTGAAGACAACATTTCTTCACAAGTATATGGAAGAAGAGATCTACATGAAGAAACTTGAGGGATTTGCGGTGAAGGGTAAGAAATAACTTGTATGCAAGTTAAAAAAGTTTATGTATGGGTTAAAACGATCACCACGGATGTGGTATTAGAAAATTGATACATTTATACGGGGACTTAGCTTCACCAAAAGAAAAGAAGTTCAATGTGTGTATTTTAAATTAATTGGTGACCGTGTTATTTATCTGGTCTTGTATGTGGATGATATGTTGCTAGTTGGAAATGACAAAGAAATTATCTAGGATTTGAAGACCCAATAGTCCAAATTCGACATGAAAGATCTTGGTGTTGCAAACTATATTTTGGGCATGGAAATTAAATGAGATCGGGCAAAGAAGAAGCTCTTGTTAAACCAGACGGAGTATGTTGAGACAATACTGCAAATGTTTAATATGCAAGATAGTAAACCAGTGAAGATTCCTATTCCCGTAGGTGTAAATTTATCTGTTGAACAGTGTCCCAAGGCACAAGAAGAGGAAGATGACATGTCTCGTGTTCCATATGCAAGTGCAGTCGGTAGCCTGATGTATGCAATGGTATGTACTAGACCAGACATTGCACATGCAGTGGGAGTATTGAGAATATTTATGTCAAAACTAGGGCAGGAGAATTAGACAACAGTGAAGCGGGTTTTTAGGTATTTGCATGGCGCTAGTGATTATGGTTTCTGCTACCAATGAAGACCAGGATTGGACAGATTTTTAGACATCTGTGGCTTTATTGATGCAGACTGGGCTGGAGATATGGATCAGAGAAGATCTACAAGTGGGTATGTGTTTAACCTATTTGGAGGTGCAATCAGTTGGATGAGCAAGAGACAGTATGTAGTGGCACTTTCAACTACAGAGGCAGAATACATGACAACCACTCGTGCAAGCAAGGAAGCAATTTGGTTGCAGAGATTTTGTTCAAGTATGGGGTTAGTACAATGAACTATATAGATAGATTGTGACATCCAAAGTGCAATTTTATTGGCAAAGAACCCTGCTTATCTTTCAAAGACAAAGCAAATTGATGTTCAGTATCATTATGTGAGGGATATGGTTGAGGACAAAATGGTGTTTCTGGTAAAGGTGGATACTTTGAAGAATACTGTAGATGCATTGAAAAATTTTGTGAGTACTGAGAAGTTCTCTTGGTGTAGAGAAACAATGGGCGTTGTAGGGTTGGATCAAAGACTAAGCCCTCCTGTGGAAAGAAAACAACAAGTGGGAGAATGCTGGGTGTGTTTTTATTATTTCCGCGACTAGTCCACGTGTGGGAGGGTCACAGTGGGGGCGGTAGCTCCCCCTATATGTTGCGCCAGACAAAGCAGGGCGATCACGGGGGAGCAGTTGCCCCCCTTGTCGAGGGGTATGCAGGGGGTGGTAGCCCCCCTGCACGGGGTTCGGGGCAGCGGCCTAGGAAAATTTTTTTTTGGACCCTATATTAGGTGGGTAGACCTACCTATGGTTTTGTGCATGGATTTTGCACATGGTTTTGGGCATGATGGTGTTCTGTCCATGGTATTTTGTAGATCCGATCAAGGGAACTACTGTTATGTTCTAATCCAGGGTCAATGGATTGGGGTTTATGGATGCTTTGACATGTATATATGTATTGTAACATTGAAAGGAATATAATCAAAAATCAATCTGGTAGTCCCGGTTTTGGGATCCATGGGAAAATCTCTGTGTATATCTGTTTTATGTTTATGCGCTTGCCATTGTTTATTTTATGTTTTTAGAATTCGTATGTAGGTAATTTATGTACGGGGTTAAAACCTATAGATTGATATATATGTTATTTTCTTCTTGTATGGAGGCATGGATGATCTTTGATATGCATTATATTTCAGCCATGTAGAGATGTATTACTCCAGTATTTGTGTTTTAGTTCTTGCTACCTTATCATATGGAGTTGAACCTTTGCCATTGATGTCAAAGGGGGAGAGATAGAGGATGATGGTATGGAGTTTGTGTATGGTTTCCATCAATGCCAAAGGGTGATATTGTTGGCATTATGATGTGCATGGATCTAGCTAGCTGATGTTGGCATGAGTTCATGATGGAACCTAGCTCATGTTGGATTGATGTCAATCATTGTATCCTAGCTTATGTGTTGATGTCAACCATTATATCCTAGCTTATGTGTTGATGTCATTCATTGTAGTATGGTTGTAACTAGAGGAGTTGACATTGAGTTGATTGTGTTGCCATTGATGTCAACCTTATGAGGTCATGCACTTATGTCAACCTATGATGATGTTGACTCTTGATGGAGCAGTTGGTTTATGTTGGCATGTGTTGGAATTGATATTAATCTTATGATGATGTCACACTTGATAACTTGTTGCGATATTTTGGAATTATGTTGATGATGGATATGTGCTATACTGTATTGCAGGTCTATCAGAGGTGTTGCAGCTTGTGCAAATGTTTATTGGAGAGTGGAGGACTTGTTGGCAGTATTTCCAACATATGTTTGTTGGCCTTTTAGTTCAACTTGGCAGTGACACTTGGGAGACTTTTGTCTTGGTTATCAAAGGCTTGTCATGGGTTTTCATAGGTACTATAACGTTAGGAGATGCCCCCCTAAGTAGATAAACAAGTCCTAGAAGTTTGGAGTTGATAGAAGCAAGAGTAGGTCTGCAAAAATCTTTATAAAACTCAGTTTTGAGAGGCATACATCGGTCTTGTGAAGGAAACGAGCGTATACGCGGGTTTTATGAAGGAAAGTTGTGTATATGTCCTGAAAGTGCATTTCTCTGCATTCCTCGCGTAGATTGGGAAAAAATTGACATGGTAATTCGTGGAAGCTTCTAAATTGATTAGTTAAGGTCGAAAATGGTTTGAAAAGGTCCTCCAATGATGTGAACTCATTCAGTGCACAAGTAGTGATGTTAGTGGATTGATTTGGTCCAATTTCTACACCCTTGATCCTAGCCCCAAGATGAATTTCTCCGTATAGGTATTATATTCTTCACTTTGGAGATTAGTGGTTGATGACGTTGAGTGTATGTGTGTAAGAGAAGGCTGCATGGAGTGATTATGTTTTAGATCTTTTGGAGAGCATAAATGCTTCAGTGTATAAGTGTTAATGGTTGCATAGTGAGCAGATCTGAAGCACCTTGGAGAATATATTAGATTTACAGCTATTGTAGCAGAGTTTGTGTTAAGAGCATTGTTGATGGATGAGAGTTTAGTTGTTGGTGATTGGTATTCATATTTAATGTATAGTGAACCACTATTTTGCTAGTTTGAGAGCACATGGTTGGTGGTGGTTTTTATTAAAATTTGCAGAGAGTCTTGTTGTTGAGAGCATGATTGCAAAGTTGAATTCTTGTTGAGTAGACCGTCTTGGATCTAGTTTGAAAATAGATGAAATGAGGTCCACATAGTTTTGGGGAGCAATGACTTCATGAGAGAGGAGCAGTGATATTGAAGCTTCAATGAAAGGAACAATTTCTCCATCCAATCAGAGTTGGATAGCCAAATTAGAGTTGGGCGAGGATCGTTGATCATGGTGGCCTTCAAAAGATGGTAGTCCGTAGATCCGTGTGAGAACATAGTCTTCTGAGCTAATTAGTAGAATCGAGTCTCCTGACTGATCCATGTTGGCCTATTATATATGCGGTCGAGTCTCCAGGCTGATTGGAGTCAGCGAGCTATGTAAAAGACAAATTGCTTGACATAATAGAAATTCAAAGCAGAGCAACAACAAAAAGGGTGGAAGGGTTTCCACCATAAATCTTGAGTCTTATGTGTGATGATGTGATTGTGTGCATTGTTTACTATTTATGTCGATGCATATGATTTTCAGTTATGCTTATGTGATGCACATGTTTAATGAGTTGTTGCATATATGTGTGCGTGTGCGTGCGCATGTGTGTTTCAGTGTGTGAATTTAATAAAAGACAAAATCATATACAAGTCACACTACTAAGTCAACCCCCACCCCTCTTAGTAGTGCTCAAAGGTTTCCAACAGAGTTTTCACAATTTTAATTTAATTATAATTATTAGTAATAATAATTTTAAATAAAGTAATAATTTAGTTACTTTTATGTTTTTTGTTTTGTTTTTAATCAATGTGAGATGTCTAATGAATTGTTTTTGATGCTTATAATGAGGTGATGCCTATAAGCGTTTACAACCATTTATTTAATATAGTTGTGTTAGTTTTAATAGTAATTGGAATAGAGGGTTGAGATTTATTTCAAAGGTTGTTTTGACTTTTTATTTTTCAATTTAATTATATTTCATTTTTATTTATGCCATTAAACTTTTATTATTACTTTATTGAATTTCTCTTATTACATATTTTTCTAATGTATTTTTGTGTGTGTTTAACTTTAATTATTTATGCCATTAAACTTTTATTGTTACTTTATTGAATTTTTCTTATTACACATTTTTCTAATGTCTTTTTGTGTGTGTTTAACTTTAATAATAATAATAATAATATAATTAATTTTAGACTTTTTTTAATTGTCACAATGCAAAATGTATTATAAAATAAGTGTCTTAATATATATATTATAGATTAATACTTATCCATATTTACTAATTACTTAATTTACATAACTTTCCTAATTTAAATTAAAATTAAAATTACTAATAATTTAAAAAATCAAAATAACCACTAATTCAGTTTTATTTCAATCACTTAAATAATCTTATACCATACAATTCTTTCCTAAATATTTTTACCACCCCTATTGGTTTTTTCCAACTAAAATGGTAAGTTGGTAAGATAACTCGTATCAAATTAATCATACGATCCCATACATACATATGACTATTAAATACAAAATAGCAATTTAGCATATGGTAAGGCATGTTGTTTTTATGTGTGATTTAGTCAGAAACATTCTGACTACAATACACCAACGGAGCGTGGTAAGGCATATTGGTTCATCTACAATTTAGTCACACAATTGTTGCTAAGGTGTACTTTTTGACAATTTAAAAACTCATTTTTTAGGTGTGAAAAATCTCATTTTTTTTAATGTTTCACTATTCTAGGAATTGTTTCAAGGTTTACTTTTTGACAATTTTAAAACTCATTTTTTAGGTGTGAAAAAACTATTATTTTTTTTTATGTTTCACTATTCTAGGAATTGTTTCAGTGCAGTGTTTCATGACACTGCTCCATAGGCTCAATTATCTCATTGTTTTATATTTTTTTATATTAACGTTGTCTGACAGGGTAGCCTTTTTGACCTTTTTCTGCGATGAATTTCCCCCATACCCTTTGATTCCAATTAATAATTCACCCATCATGTTTTTTTCAAAGCTAATGGGGCTTCACTGGTTGAATCCCCTGTTTTACATGCATACAAAATTCTGGTTGGGTTTCAAAGGGACAATACACCCAATCAAATCTTGTCAGGACTTAACGAACATCACATGCAATTACACATATTTAAGAAAAATAAATGGCAGAATATTCAATTCCAAAAGAAATGCCAATGCATCTCTACTTTAATCCTCGTGATTTAAATTGTCATAACGTAGATACGATGTATTGTATACGAACCGTATCTGTACATGGAATGTCAGTGCAATCGTATACGAGTATTTTTTTACGAGCGGATAACGACACGCCGTCGAATTGACGGCGGAGGACAGGTTGTCCTCACGGCCTTCGACGGCCCGGCAGTCCATCTGACGCGCGCGCACGCGATGTCTCAAACCTTCGAAATTTAAAAACGTTGAAGTAACGCCACCCAAAAGTTTTCAAATAGATAATAATATTTTGGTCAAATAAATAATAATTTGGAAAATAATATGTGCCACCCACACCAGCAAAGCTTTACATGACCTTTGGTGTTGTGAAATTAATGTCTTGGGATTGTGAGACCCATGTGGGGTGTTTAGGAGTGAGTGCATAAAGAGAGACATAGCAGAAGGGCAAGGGCTTTTTTATAAGATTTTAAAATTTGTTGGTGCAGGTTTATGCTCAATTTTAGTAGGGAATAATTCGATTAAGGTGGGTGCCCTTGCTGGCTTCTAAGAGTCCATAAGCTAATACTCTGCTTCTCAAGCTCTGTGGAGTGGCTATTTCTTAAATGCACACGTCCTAGTCTGTTCCTCTCACTTTGTGCATTGTTCTGCTTTAAGGATTGGCTTTGAACATTGTTTATTGGTTCAATTTACATGTTTTGGTTAATTTATTTGTATATGAGCAATGTCCTATTATAGGGAGGGAAAGGTGTGGAGTCACTAGAGATTTGACTAAGTGTTTAAATGCATTTTACATTTTATAATTGAAATGATAATCTATGTGAGTGTTAATATGAATGAGGATGGATAATCGATAATATTGGCTTATTGTCATGATTATTATAATCTATGTGAGTGTTAATATGAATGAGGATGGATAATCAATTAATATTGGCTTATTGTCATGATTATTAGAATGAGAATTGAGATCGAAATTTATTATGTATTAGAATAATTTACATCGATAATATTGAACTCTTATCAAATTTTTATTTGAATTGTATAAGTTATTTTAATTAATAAGGAAATAAAAATGTTATATGTTAATTTGGTTATAATAACAAATATGCTTTTGAGGTGACATAAATCTGTATCCTGAACAAGGTTTTAAGGTGTTCAATTTTGCATCAAAATAAGTAGGATTATTTTACAGTGTCTTATCAGGGAAATGTGTCATGTCCATTTTTATAGATGCCGTTACATGTAGAATAAACTAGCCCAATGTCATAATTATAAAAACAGTAAATATAACAATTTAACATAGATGAGAGGTGTAACATCCATTTTATTAATCAAAGGTAAAATTACATAAAATTTCTATTCTAAAATGAAAAAAAATTGAAAAGAATGCCAAGCATTAATTCATACACAATAGTGTAAATATATCTTAACTCAATAGTTTTTAAGTAGCAAGAGTTTTACATCTAATTTTTTTTTGTCCTTCTCAATTTTTAATACCTCAAGAGTTAAAATGGACTTACACTAGTGTACATGAGAAAATTATGATTGGACTTGTTTCAAAGTCTAAATAATAAACAATATATTGCAAAAAATATCGAGAAAACTCCAATATTTTATTAAATCCAAAAACCTTAATGTAAGGCAACACCATAAAATAATCCTTTGTGGAAGGGTAAACTATTGTCCACTTGTCTATTGAGGAGGTAACCTCAAAATGAGCATTGCTCTAATAAAATAATAATTCTTTGTGTATTCCCTAAGGAGGATTTTATCCTTACTCATAATCACTTACGAAACCCTATTCCTACCCATTAATGGCCCCTACATTAATGAATGGGCATATTACATTTAATGAATGATAACTAACTAAATGGCCACCATACATATTCTAATATCAACTCTAATTGGTTATTAAGCCCATATTACATTAATAGTGGGTATACATATTTCCACCCTACTTTGAAGAATGTTGCCCTAAACACGTGTACCTATAATGTAAATCCATAAGCCAAAATCCCATGTATGAGCTTGCCATCCACACTAAAAAACATGTCCAAAATCTTGTGTCCCAAGTGTTTGTGAAATCCTCAATGCTAAGAAAAAGTAATCATGAAGTGTGTTCATAAGCCTTAGTCCCATGTATGGGTGCACATACTAGCTCTTCCACTAATAACACATGAAACCAACAAATGGATGAGCACTTTTATTAAGGCGCTCAATAAGGTCATATGGATCTAGAAATCCTTTCACCCAAATATTATGACCATACTAGATAAATAAATAATCTATAAAAACAGAAAAGGGTGGTTGTGGACCTATAGGTATAACTAATAGTGGAGGATAATCAAACTAAACATTAATAGTCATACCCTATTGTAACACTTACCACCCCTTTAAACCATCTCGGGTGTGGAAGTTTTACTCGTTTGACCCGATCTCTAAGGTATGTTATGAAGATGGGGTTACAACAACCTCTTTTCTTAAATTATTTGAATCATAAAACTAATGCCACCATTATGTTCAACTCGTCAAGAGCTTTCCAGTGACATAAATTTTACCACAATCTAAAAAATGGGGGGAAAGTTATGCCCCTTATAAATTTAGCTCATTAGTAGAGGACATGCCATCAAGAAAAGTCTATGTGGCACCCATGTGTGCTTTCCTAGTCCATGTGTTGCCACGCCATAACCAGTTGGGGTCCATAAGGCACCCATACCACCCTAAATCGGGTTACCCAACATGTCACCCTATAATGAGTTTTGACCAAGGGTCAATGGTCGAAGGCTAGTATCAGCCCAACGTCATTTGTTGACATAAAATTAAGGAAGGGAAGAGATCTTGGGTTTAGGCACAGGGGCCAACAAAGGTGTTTGTTGTAGTCTAGCGTAACACCGACATTTTCACTTTACTCAAAGAGAATAAGGCGTCTCACCCAAGGCGTGTAGTGACCTTACTTAGTTAAGGGATTAGAGCTAAGCATCAGTAGGAGTTGTGTAAAGGCTAACAGTTCTGATTAACTTAGAAATACAATGAAAAATGCATAACCATTGAGAAAGAAAATGAACAAAAAATTTAAAGGAACAAAGAGTATACACATGCAATAATATTAAAAAATTTAAAAGAGTCCCATAAAACCACCATAGGTAGATCCAAAAATCCCCCCGCAACTCCCATTCATTAGCTCCAATCATCAATACATCATTACATTTAGGCTTTGAGGCATTTCTGATAGAACCAAGAAAATGAGAACATAAACTAATCTAGGATCAAACAAACACAGAACGATGTTAATCCCAATATACCCAGCGACAATATTTCAGTACATAAGCTCTTTGTGTGTATGTTTTTCCTTTTTCTTAAGCTTTTATGCACTCTGCTTGCCTGAACTGTTGGTTTCTTCCTTGTATGCCCTGCCCTTTCCTTCTCTGTTGCTTTTGTTACTCATTCGTGAATGCTTCTCCTCTTGTTGACAGTTGTTTTGGCTTGGGTATGACTGCATGTGTTTTCCATGACCAACCTTCTGCAAGTGAAATATCTAAGTAGATTCCTTCTCTTTCCTCGGTTACTTTCTCTGTGACACCCCGTCAGTCAAATTTGGTCAAAACATGTCAAAACTTTGTCCCCCCAAAATGAAATATCTAACAAGCTCTGACCACAATCGATTGACTCATCCCCGAGTCAATCCTATGTCTATATCGTCAGTGCTTCTTGTTGCTGCAGGGCTCCTATTGGGGTTTCTCCTTCCTAGCCCGTTCCTTCAAATGAAGGACCCAACTCTGGGATGGATTAGATGGTTGTGGTTTTAAACTATTTGTACTCAATACGGACCACCTACCATGGGCCTGTGAGATTGCTAGCTTGCTCGATGAAGTGCGCAGTGAGTTCAACTGTTTTTTGGGTAGGTCTTGTAGTCATAATAACACTCCATTGAGTTTCTTCCTCTTCACAGAGTTGCTGCAAATTTTAAAAATGGATCTGTACTGGCAGTTTGAGGTTGCAAAGAAGAGCCTTAGTGGTGCAAGAGTCCTCCTCAATCTGTTGGATTTGTTTCTCTAGGTTGTCTTTCTATGCAAAAATTTCCTTCTGCTACTCAAGGTCAACCGTGGTCAATGCTTGGTTGAAGAGCTTGTGAACCTGTTATCGTAGAGAATAGACTAGTTGATTCTTCTTAGCGAGGAAGCTCGACAATGCATGCACCTGAGCGAAGATTTATTTCACTTCTTCCTTAACCTGATGAAGGGAATTCTTTAGTGAAGCCACATCATTGATATTTTGTATCATTTTTATTTTCATAATGGGTGGCTAGATCGGGGAGTGTGCATTGTCTTGCTTCTACAGTATTCTGAAGATACTTTTTTGTTGAAACAAGTTCTGTGAAAGAGTGTAATCCGCGAAGTCTTCCTGTGCATTTGGTACTATATCAACGATGGTAGGCCACGTAGCTTGAAACTTAATGCTTATATCATCAAGCTATTGTTGTAGTGCTTATTTTTCTTGTAGAAGCTCATCACGCTCGGCTACAATGGAGAGTAGTCGTTTTTGTTGATGCTCATGTTATGCTGTCAAGGTGTTATGGAGTGCCTCCGCTTGATGAGTAGCAAGTTGAATGAAAGAAAACAATTGTGAAGATGAATAGTTCTGAAGATCATCTTGTGCCATTGTGGTAGGCAAAGGGTATCAGCTTTGCAGTGGTTGGCCGCTGGTAACCAATTTTTTAGAATGTCCTAGGGGTGAAGTCTCCTGGTGAAGGGTCTTTGCATGTGGGTGTTGGCATGCTCTGGAGTAAAATGTGGTGGAGAAATTGGAGTGAGGGTGGAATTCTGAGATGGGATGCTTATGAATTCTTGACCATGAGTAGAAAGTGGACCAGTTTCCGATGGAAGGGTTGATGCTAATAAAAAAGAGAATAGAGGTAGAGTATCTAAATTTGCAGTTGTAGGAAGGACAACAAGGGTGTCCTGGATAGTGTTGATGATGGACTAGATTAAACAATCAACCTCCATTTCGGTCTCAATGTTGAGGAGGTTGCTGGTCCGTGCGAGGTATGAAATGGTCACGAAAGGAGAGGTTGTGCGGGGTGAAGGGTTGTGAGACGTTGGGGATGAATTAGAGGTGGGACTCGAGGTTTCTTCAAATATTCATGTGCTAACAAGGGAGTGTGGTTATTAGTTAGTGAGGTAGACAACTTGGGCGGTGGTAACTCTAATGGGTTTTGTTGTCGTTCTGTATTTTTGAGGTTGAGGGATTAAACACATAGGACAACATCAAAACCACTTTAGAAGCTGGGATCTAGCCCTACCAACTTTAGAGAGGGATCTCTCTGTAAAATTTAGCTATGTTTGATGTGAATTTTAGGCTAGTTATGACTGTACTAATTGTTTGGTTGATTAAATTGCTATAATTCCATTGGGCTATGGAGTCTAAAGATTAGCTGGATGTGCATCAAACTTTGAAGGAGTTTCACAGGGCAAGCTAGGTTGCACTAGTTGAATCTTTCAGAATTAAATGGATTATGAAACAACATAAATGTAAGATTCAGTAGAAACTAAGAAGCAATGAAAAATTCCTTAATTTGACCTCAGCAGAAAACATATAAGTTACTAACATCCAGAATAGGGTGCTCTAAATAACATATCCTATTCATCACAATTTTTTTTATGTAATTAAGCTTTTCAGAAATGACAAAGAAAGGAGACAATGATTAAACACAGAAATTGAAGAAAAACATCACCATTTCATACACCACATGAATCCTGTGAAGAATGTCCTTGTATTATTGATGCTTCCAACAACTAGAAAATTACAATTTACAGAGGAAATTATATTCAACAATCAACATCTCTTAATTCAAATGATGAAGTATTTATACAAATTCTAAACTAAAATATCTTGAAAAAATATCAAAATTTGTTTACAAATATCTCAAACTGTCTTACACAAATAGAACTAAAATATATGACAATAAAAACTAATGAATCTACTTGGCACTATCTTTGTGGATTTCTAGTGACAAAGAAGAGCAATTCGAATTTGATAGCAACTCTTATTTGATGAGGTGGCATCCAAGTCACTAATTGTCTTTGAGCTTTTTCCTCCCGAAATTCTGAAAAATAGGGTCATGTAATACCTTCGTATTCCCAAACCATAATAGCTGTTAGAAAATGGAGAGATGTTTTTGTAAATGTTGATGTTGGAAACACAAACCTCTTTCGGGTTTTGAAAATTAATTTATGATTATCCACAATATGCTCTGCAAAAAGGTGACTAAAAGAGGACATTGTGCAGTCGGAAAAGTAGGCTAAAATGATGAGAGAAAATCTTCCAATCCCTGATAGTTGTGTGAAAAGTGAGATATAATTTTTTATTTTGGCATATTAGGAACCAAAATATCGTCTAGTTTCCCGAGATTCATCTCTAATTATCCACAATATTCTCTACAAAAAGGTGACTGAAACAGGAAATTTCTGTAAAATATGCCTTCAAAGAATCATTAGCATCTCCCAAACCATAACAGATGTTAGAAAACTGAGAGAGGTTTTTATAAAAGAGGAAGTTAGAAACAAAAACCTATTTCATTATTTAAAAACATAGTTTTACTTGACCATGAAACAGACATATGACATCGAGGCAGGAGGTGACATGGAGGCACATGGTTGGCAGGAAGATGATTAGGTGGAAGAATAAGAATGGAAAATGAGTAGAAGTGGGGGGTGGACATAACTGGGAAGGCAGCTGCGGCAAGGAGTGGATACCACTTTCAGAGGGGGTAGAGGCGGATTATGGTATTAGTGAAGGGGGGTCTGAAATGTTAAGGAGTGGACACGTAACAGCGAGAAATCGCCTTTTTCAGACCCCCTCCCCCCACCCTCCACGTTAAATAGAATCATAGTGGGGGGTCCGAAAAGCTTCGAGGGCCTTAGGATGTGGGCGGAGTTTGAAATTTGTAGTGGTAATGTGCCCGTGGATTAGCGCTGGTAGTCCCCATCGAAGTTTTGGGTAGAGAACCTTATGAATAAATCAAAACTCAAGATAAGGCCACCATACACATGATCTGGGACATATTACATTTCTCCTTTTCTCCTAAACTAATACACCTTAACCTAATTAGGGTGCATTTGGATGTGAAAACCCTTATTTTACTTTCATTTTTTTATCTACTCTTTGGAAATCATTTGCAGTATGAAATATTATTTACAATGTGATATTTCTGAGATAAAATACTCAATCACCTTAAGATCCTATAAATTATAGGACCGTAACAATGGCTCCAGTTGGGGATGGCACTCTCCATGTGAGGTGCCAAGAACACCATAAACTAGTAGCTTGATCCATTGGGTTGTTCCCAAGTCTGTAACCTATTCTGCCATAAAATATCCACGACTAAAAAAAACTGTCAAACTGAAATCAAAATCATTCTGCACACTGAAATCTGAAATATACACTAAACTGAAAGTTGTACTGCAATATAAAACTGAAACTGGAAAGAATGCTTTAAAAAACAAAAATTCTCAAGGCACTAAGCTTATTTGCACTCTGCTACCTACTCTAATCTAATAAAATGACTGCCATATCAAGTGATAACAAACATCTAGTGCAACCATTCAAGCAAATGGACACTTAACTGAAGTTTTCATTCCACTTCTTTAGGTGGAAAAAAAAATTCAGAAAATGGCAACTCAACTTTTCAATTGGATCTAATAGCTGCATTGATGAACTTGGAAAATTCTCCATTCACGAATGACTGCAATAACTGACCAAAGGATCATGGAAAACATGCAACATAAGATCTTCAGGATGATTTAAAACAGGAAAACAAACCTCATTCCAAATTGTTGTTTTGCTTATGTGTTGAAACTGATTCTCTTCAAACAGAATGGGAGAAAATTGTTTTTCCTTGTTATTATCCACTGTAGTCAAGTGTTCTGAATGCTCTTGAATCTCCTCAAATATGACAACAATATCATATGCAACAGGAAAATCCTTATCATTCGCTTGGTCACACAAAATCTTACAAGGTAGTTGCAAACGCTCATTAATTTCAAGTGAAGGAATATGACTTGCATCAATATTTTGCCTTTCTTCATTAACATCCAAGGAAGAAACTAATGATTGAGAACTTTTATTATCTTCTTCAAGTGTTGTAACTTGAGACAAGATATAACATGAAAGAGAATTGGAGACAAGATCTTCATCATGCAAATCTGATTGGTCTTTAATCACTGAAGAAAACACTACTTGTTGAAAATGTTCTTGTGGATTAAGGGAATTAAGGTTTGTTGGTTCTTCTTTCGGATCACATGGTTGTTGTAAATCAACAAATGAATGTTCAACAATATGGTCAATTACCTTTACTTGTTGATTAGTAAAAAGAATTTGTTCTTTAATTTGATCTTCTGCAATTGAGACAACCACAATGTTAATGTGTTCATCCATGGCATCTGAAATATCCTGCTGATTTTCACTATTTTCCTCTTCTTGATCGGGTTTAGGCTGCTGAATTTCTTCCTTAACCTTTGCCTGATCAATTGGTTATGGTGCTGCAAGAATTGTTTCCTGTGGGGAATCGTCATGAGCATATAGACAACATACATCATCTGTTTCTTCCTGAGAGGAAGACAATTCAAGCAAGACTTCTACTTTTTGTTCATAATGTTGAAAAGGATTTCCATCTAAAGCCTCTAGTATTTCATTGTTTGTGAACCGATCATCATCATAGTAATCTTCTAGATATTGAATAAAACTTTCAAAATGATCATAGTAGTTTTGAATCAGCAACAAAGATGGATAATCCTCTCTGTATTTCTCACAAAAAATAGTATGAAAATGCTTTAACGAACATATACTAGCAGTAGGCAGATTTTCATACCAAGATCTAGCCTTTTCCTCCAAATTTTCATAAGACAATCTTCATGAAATTTGATTTTAAGCTTACAGGTGTGCATATGAAACCTCAATAAATGTACAGAAACATCATCTCCTTTTTTATCTTTAAACAATGGAAGATAAATTAACCAATCACTGCTGGGCATGGGATTTGGAAAACCTGGAATTCTTGATCTGTCCATAGGAGCATACCTGCGTTGTATTCTTGAACTCATTTTGAAAACAATCAACAATGGAATGGAGTCACCATAAGTGCTTTATAATTCTGGATTCTTTGATAAGGGAGTCACCATGCAAACTTTGAGCTCTGGATTCTTGAAACATGGAGTCGCCAGGTGAATGATACAACCTTCTTGTGTCTGATCACTGTCCACCATCAGTAATCAGATCTGGAACTTGATATGCTTTTCTGAGGAACATGAAATTTTCTTTCCCCAACGAAGTCGCCACTATGTTGTCGTTCTGTATTTTTGAGGTTGAGGGATTAAACACATAGGACAACATCAAAACAAGTTTGGAAGCTAGGATCTAGCCCTACCAGCTTCAGAGAGGGATCTCTCTGTAAAATTTATCTATGTTTGGTGTAAATTTTAGGCTAGTTATGACTGTACTGACTATTTTTTATTGGATTTCTTGGTTGATTGTTGAATATATTTCCTTTGCAAATTGTAATTTTCAAGTTGTTGGAAGCGTCAACAATACGAGGACATTTTCACAGGATTCATGTGGTGTACGAATTGGTGATGTTTTTCTTATGTTCATGTGTTTAATCATTGTCTTCTTTCTGTGTCATTTCTTAAAATCTTAATTACGTAGCATAAATTGTGATGAATAGGGTATGTTATACAAAACACCCTATTCTGGATGTTAGTAATTTATATGTTTTCTACTGAGGTCAAATTAAGGAATCCTTCATTTCTCCTTAGTTTCTACCGAATCTTACGTTTCTTTTGTTTCGTAATCCATTTAAAATTCTAAAAGATCCAACTAGTGCAACCTAGTTTTCCCTGTGGAACTCCTTCAAAATTTGATGCAGATCTAGTTAATCTTTAGACTCCATATCCCAATGGAATTATAAAAATTTAATCAACTAAGCAATCCAATAAAAAACAATCAGTACAGTCATAACTAGCCTAAAATTTACCCCAAACATAGCTAAATTTTATATAGAGATCCCTCTCTGAACCTAGCAGGGCTAGATCCCAGCTTCCGATGTGGTTTTGATGTTGTCCTATGTGTTTACTCCCTCAACTTCAAAAATACAAAAAGATAACAGGTTTTCGGGACACAGAAGGATTTTTGGGTAATAATTGGATGGGCGTCCTGGATTGTGGGCTCAGTTATAGTGTGAGGGCCCACTAGTGGAATGGAGGCAATCAAAGGGTTGATTGACATAATGTGAATTGGATTAACATTGAGAAATTCATAGAATGTAGGTACGAAACTTACCAACGACCCGAGAGCCCCCAAAGTGTTCCGGACTGACATCATTGTTGTCTCAAATATTTTCATGGCTGTGTCTCTTCCGCTATTTTATTTTCAGAGGCGGAGGCACTCTCGCTAGGAAACGATCGTCATAACATCCCTTCAAACGAATATATCTTCTTGTTGTCTCGGATCTCGCCGGCGACTCTTGGTCAGGATAGGACCTCATTGTAGAATGCTTCTTCGGATAGATTCAAAGGTTGTGCATGCATCTAGAAGGTGTACGGGTTAACAACCTTCTAGCAAATCCATGTGGTTTCGTGGAAAATACCAAACCATATGGCATGTGAGTATTCATCCAAGAGCAGCTTTGGAATCTTGGGAATGACCTGGGTGAAAACGAGAATATTTTCATACCATCCTGCAAAAGAAGCCTCGTTGATTTATCTATTGTTGGGTTCCCCTGAAGTCCGTCATGGTGAGTACTTGAGTGGCAGGGGATAATCTTCAGATACAATCACTATCTCTCTGCCTTCCTAAGGACACCAATTCATCATAGCTAAAGTAACAACAAGATATCCATAGATGAAATAAGTTTACCTTTTGTCATGTTTTTGCAGGCTTCAAAGAGCTTGCTCAACAAATAACTCTACCAATCCAACTGTTCCTCTTTCGCATAGGCTTCCACCACTAAAATTGTGTCTAGGGTGCACTCGCCATTTGTGTAATGACACATTATTTTTCCAGAAATTATATAATAGGAGAATTTAATGGTGGGAATGTTAATTGGCTCAATATGGATTCCCTTGCCACTGAGTTGCATATCATACTTGGTGTAGTAATTGTTGTCACCCGTCTTCTTTCCACGCTTTGAAGTGGTCTGGAATACAGATGACACTATGGTTCCCACAAAAGATAGACCTATTAATTGTTGAATTTTGTTGGCATGTATGGGGTATTCTTCATCAAGAAAGAGAGAACCTTCATGCATTCAACTGATAAGAAATTTAGTACACTACATTGTTGCTCCTAAAGTGTCGAACACTGGTAAAATTTTCAAGTTCAGCAGTGTGGACCTTTGTATCCCTTTGAAATCCTCTTTGATTATGGGTGAATGGGTTCCATCTAGTTTGGTTACAACATCTGTAAAAACTTCGCGCTTGAGCATGGGGAAATGAAAGGAATCTGAGAGGTTGTTGTCCATGAGCGTGACCTCATATTCGTCTTAGATATTTTCAATTTTAGTGACCCTGGAGTCCAATGGAGGAGTGGGAATGGAGGTTTTGGAGACTTTAGTCATGGCTGTAATTCAGCGACTATACACAACAAACAGGAGGTTTGAATTTGGGTTGGGGACCGGGGGAATTTGACACAGAAGCCGAACTGGGTAATTTGACCACCTATTCATTGATAATGAAGAACTCAATATTTCCATGCAAACTAGGTAGAAAGAATTGAAATGATTCTTTTGATTAGACAGTTTAACTAATTAATACGAAAATTTTCTAAACTTGATTCAAATCATGGCATTAACGACAACTGTGACGTGGACCTGACGCCGATGATGTGAAAATTGAAAAGGAGAGTGGTCATGATGGTTAATTATGATGAGATGATGGTTGATTCCAAAAATTTGCTAACCAAATTGTGTCAGGGATATTATGGGATACATTTAACCCAAATTAAAAATGATGGAGGGAATTATGACTAATTATTGTGGATAAGACGACTACCATGTGTGATTCCCTAACCATAATCAGTTTTTGAGGGTCACATTGGAATGACTAACAGAACTAACTGATGTAACTTTATTCTCGACTGACATAGCTAAAATAAATGATGTAACTGAAGTAACTAAATTGACTACAAAATTAATTTACTGACTCTACCTAAACCTAATTACGACCCCTTTCGAAGATCAAATCAATTTGATGAAGAAATTGTTGGGCCATGGAAGGGCTTCAAGTATGCACCGTTCACCCAACCAGATAATAGGGCTCCATCTAGTTGCACTAGTTTGACAACTCCTGACACTCTTACTTCCGCAAAAATGAATGGTCCCAACCAATGCATTCATAACTTTCCAGGATGTTTTAGAAACTTACTGTCGGATAAGAGAACTTGGTCCCCGACTGCAATTTTTTTTTTTTATGTGTCGGTCATGCCTTGCTTTCTACCTCTATTTATCAATAGTTTGGTGGAAATACTCTAATAATCTGACTTCATCCAACTTCCAAAGCTAATCCAACTGTTTCACAATTGATTCATATTTTGATATGTGGGTGGTTCGCACAATAAAAGGATTGGGAATAATCAATTCGGTAGGCATTATGACTTCTCAACCATAAGCAAGCTGGAACGACGTATATTTGTGCAGGCGCTTGATTTTGGTATGATAGGCCCATAATTTAGCTGGTACCTAATCATTCCAATCGTCTCATTTTTCACAACATATTTTGGTCAGGCCTTTCTCTAAGATTTTTTTAAAAGCTTCTACAATGTCTTTTGCTTGTGGGTTGTATGGGTTACTCTTGTGGTAATGAATCATGAAGTTATGAAATAGTGAGGTGAATTTCTCATTAATAAAGTGGGTCCCCTAGTCACTTGTGAGGCTTCAAGGGAACCCAAACTGAGAAATAATATTTTCAAAGATGAACCTGACGACGGTGCTTGCAATACAATCTTTAACTGTTGTAGCTTTAGCCCATCTGGTAAGGTAATCTATAGCGATGATGATGTACCTAGCATGGGAGTGACACGTCGATGGATTAATGAGTACCACAAAGTCTACCGCCCATTTCTTAAATGCCTAGATTTCCCATACCGGCTACAAAGGAATTTCATCCTGATGTGAAGGTTATCCCACCATTCGGAAAATATCACATTTCTTGGTGTACTTTTTTGCACCTCTGAAAAGTGTGGGTCACCAGAGTCCTACATGTAGCACTTTTCTAGCAGTGGATTTTCCACCCATGTGTCCACCCACAACTCCTGAATGGAATTACCATAGCACATCTTTCTTCTCATGATCAAGGATGCACCACCGCAATATCTGATTAAGACCCATCTTGTATGATTGTCCAGTGATCAGTGGGTAATATGAAACTCGATCTACCATGTGCTTTCATTGTGTCATTATGTAATCCTCTAGACATTTCCCTGTGGTTAGAAATAATGAAATATCTTCCAAGTAGTTGGGTATGGCATAAACCTGAAACAACTCAACATTCGACAGTTGATCATCTATTGACGCCCCAACTTCACCTGACTCCAGTTAGGAAAGATGACCAGGACCCACGTTCATCCTCCTGGGTTTTACAATTACTTCGAATTTGAATTCTTAGAACTATTTGATCCATCTACAAATCCTTCCTTTGAGCATAGGAATATTTATTAGATACTTCATTGTGGAGTGGTCAATAAAGAACTTCAGTGGACCACCTAGAAGGTAGTTCCTGAATTTCTGTAGTGAGCATACCATTGTGAGAGCCTCCCGCTCAGTCATGGTATAGTTATTTTCTACAATGGAAAGCTTTTTGTTGGAAAAATAGATCAAGTGTTCAAGGTTACCATCTCCGAGCTTAGCCAAAATAGCACACAGAGTGAGTCTTGATGTGTCAATATGTACATGAAATTGCTTGTTCCAATCTGGGTAAACCTGTAGCTTCTCTAGTGGTGCAATAATTGAAGTGTAGTTGTAGATGAACCTGGGATAATATCCTATGTGGCCGAGATTTTATCTCATCTTCTTGACACTTGTTGGTGGAGGGATATTTAGGATTACGCAACCTTGGCAGGATCAACACACACTCCCTCTTTACAAACTATATGCCCCAAGAGTGTTCCAAAGGGGAAAACAAAAATGCACTTCTTCAAAATCATGGAGATTTGCAGCTGCCTGCAGTGGTCAAACATCACTCAAAGCAATTTGGAGTGTCGTTTTAATAAACTATGGACTTTACAGTCATCCATGCACACTTCCATAAATCTATGAATGTAGTCCTAGAAGGAAGCAACTACGATCTTGTAGAACATTGTTGGTGCATTCTTCAATCTGATTGGCATAACAGGGTAGGCATAAGACCCCCATTCAATTATGAAGGTGTGTTACACTAAAAAATGTCACCTTGACTACTTACAGTTAGTATGGCTAAAATCAACAGTCATGCTACCCTCTTAGGCAAGTCTCATGCCTCTGTTATCCATCTCAAACTCAAAATAGAGAGAAAGTCTTGTAAAAATCATGTTTATCTCTGGGGTCGCAGGTTCTCTCTAGTCTTACCTGCGGGGACGCGGACCTTGTTCATAAAAACTGCGTCCATAGACGCTCTGTATGTAAAGGGACAGGTGCGTCCCTCTGTAAAAGACAAAATGCGCGAGTTTTATCTTGAAAAAGTTACTTGTGGTTACTTCTAGAACATTCTAGAGGTCGGTTTGAGGAAATGGATTCGCCTCCAGTTGGTTCATGTATCTCTATTAAGGGGAGTCTTATCCCATCAATAAGGGAACTATCCCACCCAAAGAGGGGGATGATCCCATTGATGGTGGACCAGAATAACCTCTTTACAACACTATAAATAAAGGCATTGAGCCAGGAGGAGAGGAGGTTGGAGCTATACATTTTCTTTGGGTAAATGCTGCAGGATTTAGGTCTTCCATTAGAGCCTTTGTGAGGAGAGATTGTCTTCACTTGATTCTACTTGGGAGAGGGTGAGCTTTGTCAAAGAAGAGGAAAACCCTTGATGGACCCTGGGAGGAACTTGCACAACACCAAGGCCAGGTTGTAAGAGTTTCTTTGTTTCGTTATTAATACAAACTGGTTTATTTTTCTCAATAGCTTATGTTAATGAGTTATTTCATGTGTTCCTTGGTCTGCATGTTGAATATATGTTTTATTATATGAAATGCAAGTGCTTGGTAATTGTTTGATTGTTTGTGGTTGCAGGAATTGACTTGAAGGAGGAGCTCATCCGGATCGTCAAGAACGGACTTCAACAACAACGTTTTGGAATAAGGTAAACCTAAACACTTGTAGTTTTCATGTTATAAAAGGTGTATTTAGAGAAAGATCACTCCTTTTTGTCTTGTTTGTCATTAGAATGTCTTAGACTTCTAGGAAGGTCAGTCGTGTCCGCACCCCTGACAGTTTCCGTGTGACAAATTGGCGACTCCGCTGGGGAGCCATTAATGAGAAAGTCTTTTCCTTTTTATGAATTTGGCTTTGAGAAAATCATTTTTGTTTTCTGGTTTTTGACTGTGGGAATTAGTATTTGGGTGGCTTAGCTTTAGATTTAGTTAGATTTGGTTTTTCTCTATTTTTCCAGACGGACGCACCCTCTTAGTACTGCACAGTGCGTCTTTGGACGCGCTGTTGCCGTCTGCACAGAGCGGGGCCGCACCTGTGACAACAGGTTGCCTGCGTCTTCCTGTAAAACTTGAGAAAATTCCATTTTTGCTTCAAATTGCTCTTAGATTTTGTTTTTCCTTAGTGTTTTCCGCCCAGATCCTTTAGTACCCTGTCAAGAATTTTCACCTAAGCTAGTTTTGTGAGCTTTGAGTGTTTTAGTGGTTTTCAACGAAGTTTTGACCTAGGGTTTGATTTTTGGAAAGGCTTTGTAGTGACTTTGCTATTAGAAAGTTGTCCAGCCTTAGATATCTCTGGTTAGTCAACCTTCTTAGAAGTCTGGCCTGTCGTAAAGTCTCCTTTTGTGTGCAACTTGCCATTTGAGTTGTGTTGGGTCAATTTTCGAATTACTTGTTTATAAAGTATTGATTTCCATTTTAAAAAAGAACAAAAAGATTAGAATTTTGTTTTGGCTAGTTGTTGATTCTGCAATAAGCTAGCCCTTGATTTGATTGTAATCAAGTAAAACACCTTAGAAATAATCATTGTTAGTTTTGACCTCATTAAGATTGCTTAGGGTAAATTTACTTTTAGTTTGCTTATGAGTGCATTTTCATAGATTTTAAGAGTTATTAAGATTGATTTTTTGTTTAAATTAGATTTACTTGCTTTATTAAAAGAAAAATACAAAAACATTCTTAAGAGTCTTGTTTCAAGTAGCTTTTTGTTTTCAAAAGAAGGAAAGAGTTTTTTCGTGCATGTAAAGAGAAGTTATGTTTTTATGCTTGGAAAAGACAAACGAAATATTTCTTTGATTGTTTTCAATTAAAAGGTTGCTTTTATAAAGTTTGCATTCTCTCAACTTTTTAGTTAAAGCAATTCATCGAAAAGTAAAGTAGTGGATAAATCATTCTAGGTGCATTTTGTAGTGGTTTCGAGTCGAGTCAACACACCACTAGTTTCACTTCCATCACCTTTTGACGTAAGAAACAACCTTAAAAGTAACGCTTAAATTAAAATCAATCTAGTAATCTTTATTTTTCTAGGGCTCTGAAGCACCAACATAGCTTAGGCTAGGGTCTTGGAGTAGGTGAGTACTTAACTCTCCAAGACTACAAAACCAAACAGATAGTCTATCTTGAGTAGAACAAATCCAATTGTTTCAGTTACATTCTGGGAAAGCTCCTCTTAAAGGAGAAGCACGAGCTCGTGTCCGAACCAGTGAGGGGATCATTCCTCCCTCATTGGGAACGACGCCAGACAGTACGTATTACAAACGGTAAACCTCGGATTAACCATTGTCGAGGAGCCTGGGGTCACTTATCGGTAAACCTTGGATTGTTATCAAGGAGCCGGTAAGGGGATTGGAGCTTGCTACTCTGCCCTTGCGTGCTGTTGGAGCCTAGACTGTTCCCCCAGGTGTAATTGTTGTGATTGGTAACCTTAGTGGCTATAATATCTAGGATTCTACCCAAGGTGACGGTGGAGGGAAGGTCCCACTGTACCTGGAGCAGACGTCGGTTATACTCACTTGGATTTTCTGGGGGGTTCGCTTCACTTCGAGACGGTTAAAGTGGAGGAACTTGGTCCAGTCTATTCATTAAGCAGGTTGCCGGGGTAACTGTTCCACCCACTATTTCTGTACTGAATCCTGCGACGTTGGGCTTCATCACCAACTAGCGTTTTTGGTCCGGAAGACTACTGTTTGTGTATGGTTTGACGCTCTAGATTATTTAGGCGTATGCTTCAAAATTGATTGGTTCTTTAGAAGACTTTAGGTGGTTTGATTTGAACTTTTTTATTTTGTTTTCGTGTGTTGTAGTTAAAATCTTTAATTGTGGCGGAATCACCGAGAAGGTCCCGTCGAATTGCGGGCCAGTCTCCTGAAGTTGTGTCTGTGGCCGAATTGTTGAGAAGATCCCGTAGACTTAGGGGATCCCCTCCTCGAGACGACCCAGGTCATTTGGAAGGGTTAAAGGTCCTTGTAACTCCTCCTAGTGGCAGTAGAGTAGGATCACCGGAAGAAGGAGAATCTTCCTTGGTAGTCCATCCGTATTACCAAAGTTTAGAAACAGGTTACAATCCCGAAGCTGTCGAAGTTTCCGAGCTTGCTGGTAGTTTTTCATCTGCCAGTGAAACAGGCGAAGAACCTGAAATTTCAGAACCTGTTACTCCAACTCCTAGTGTTCCTGATTCACCAAGAATAGAAAGAATTATCACCGAAAATCTTCCCGTTGGATTAATTGCCATAGAAGAACTTGTTCCAGAGGAAGAAATAGGCGTTTCTAATTCTGAAGATCTAATTACCCTTGATTTAAGGGAGCGTGAATCCATATTCTACAGTCCTCCTAGAACTGAACCTTGGTACCTTGCATTAACCAATTTGTTAGACAACTCAGTAGGTTTTTCTACCCCTCGTACTCCGATTCCACCTAGAGGTATACATTCTCCTGTAAATATGTCTGGTCAGTCATCTGTGTTTTCACAAAGTCCTGAATCATTTTTACATGGCGGTCCTTCTGTTCCTACTGGGTATCAATCACTTTCTGGTACTTTTGTGGGAGCATCTCCTAAACCTGTTGATCATGGGTTATTACTTGGAAACAGTGGTAATGTACCATTGAGTATAGGTGACGTTTATATGATGTCAGGTTCAACTCCCATTAACCAACCTTCAGGTGGCCAATTACCGCCTGGGGGGCAACCTTCGTTTATACCTGGGGGGCAACCTCAAGGTACTTCATTTGCGACTGGGGGGCAACCCCAAGGGTATCAACCCCAGCCTCAATTTGTACCCCAAAGTCAACCTCAGTATCAGTATCCGCCTCAAGGATGGCAACCTCAAGGATGGCAACCCCAAGGGTATCAACCCCAAGGGTATCAACCTCAAGGTTACCAACCTCAAGGTCAAGGTCAACCCCAGTATTCGTATTTACCCCAAGGTTATCAACCTACGGGTCAATACCCTAGTCAAGGTTATCAACCACCTCAAGGGCAATCATATGGGACTGCACCTTACAGTTATCAACCCTATCCTCAATACGGCGGCTATGGCTCTCAGTATCCTCAACCTGTTACGAGTCAATACCCTGGAATGTTAACATGGGATCCGTCACAGGGTCAACAGATGTTGCAACCAAGTATGCAGTCGGTACCTCAGGCAGGACAACCTGCAGTTCCTGGTCCATCCCAGCAACCGCAACCTGTCCAGTCAAGTGTTCAGACCCCTGTAACTTCGGTAGTTACTCAGCCGCCAATTGCACCAGGTACTCCACCTCACACGGCTGTAGCAACTACCGCTTCATCTACCATGTTTACTTCCGGAGTATCGGCAGCTCCAGTTCCTACTGTCCCTGTTACCACTCCTCAGATATCTGTACCGTTGCCTGGACCCACGGTTCAGACCACAGTCCAGATGCCTGTAGGCCAACCTGGTACTAGTACGGTTGTTACTACTCAACCTCAATTTGTTCAACCTCCGTACCAGGGACAGTATCAACCTGGGCAAGCTGCCCAACAACCGGTTTACCAGTATCAACCGTATCCTGGGTACAATTATCAACCACCTCAACAACCCCAGTACGGTCCGGTTAATCCTGGTTTTCCAGGAGGATACAATATCCCCAATGCGAATCCTGTTCCTAGTTATCCGGGATATCCTCCTCCTGGGGCTGGTATTGTGACTCAGAGTTTCAGAGATCCTAACCGGCAGTTACCGTTTATTGCAACTTTAGATTTACCCGACTTGACGCGCCTCACGAACGATCCAATTCAATATCTTCCGTTTTGGCCGTCAATGCCAAATAAGTTGCCCAGTGATATACCCAAGTTCGAGGGGAAGTCTGGAGAGGATCCGTCTAATCACGTGATGACTTACCACCTCTGGTGTGCATCAAATTCCATCATAGATGATTCTATCCGTTTACGTCTTTTCCAGCGTACACTCATTGGTCTCGCGGCCAAGTGGTACATTGAGTTACCACGGGCCTCTTTTTACAACTTTAGTCAGTTAGCTACCTCGTTCTTAACTCATTTTCAGTTACCAGTCAGATACGACAATGGTACTGAGTTATTAACTTCGCTAAAACAATCGACGTCCACGTACATTTCTGATCACATTCATGAGTGGAGACGTCGAAGGAGATTAGTGAAAGTTTTTATCCCAGACCAGATCTTAGCTGAATGGTTTGTCAAATCGTTATTACCTAGAATTACTGAAGATGTCGCTAAGGCCGGAGTAGTTACTGAGGAGCAAGTCATTGCTCAGGCGCAGTACCTTGACTTGGTTTATACTCAGTCGGGTACGTTACATGAAAAAATTCCGGATCTTCCCAAGTCAAACCAAATCGCTGCTGCTCCTTCGGGATCTCATGCCGCTGATGGCATGATCGGTATCGTGACTACGAAGAGTAAGAAGAAGTCTTCCAAGGCCTCCAATACTCCAATTATCACTTTGCCTGATTCTCCGACAGGAGAGTCTTCTCCTCCTGAACTTACCGCCGACATTCACGCTGTAGAGTCAACTACGGCCAAATCTAAAAACGGTGGAAAGAAGAAAGGAAAGAAGAAGGCTAAAGCAGACAAGGCTCCAAAGGAGAAAACGGAAAAGTCGGAAGCCAATGACGAGAAACGTAAACCTCGCTATCCTTGTCTTATTTGTGAAGAAGATCATTTTACAAGAGACTGCCCTCATCGGGCCGAGGTAGTCAAAATAGTCAAAGGTTCTCCGACTCCTGCTGTGTTAAAGAATCCATTCCCAGAGCAGGAAAATAAGATGATAGGTTCTTCTTCGAATGCCAGTGAAGAACCCATTTTGATGATGTCTCATGTCAGGATTGCGACTCGATCGCAAGATTATGGTAGTAAGGCTCCTGTTGATGGTAAGGAAGCAGAATCTTCTCACTCTAACCCATCAACCTCAGCTCCTGGTTCCGATCCACTACAGATCGAAAAACCTAACCCGGACTTAGTGATAAAGCCGCCCGCCAAGGGTGTACTTCGAAGGTCTGCTTTCAATCCACATGCGAGAGCAGCCCAGAATTACAACATTGTTGAAGACTTAGCTGTTTCACCTTCAGCAATGTCGGCACTCGAAGTGCTACAATCATGTCCAGCGCAACGGAAATTGCTTTTGTCGGCTATTGGAGCTGTCGATGTTCAGGACCCGAACCTAATGATCTTTGATCTAGAAAATAGTACACCACGTCTCCCCCATCAAATGGCTTTCCAAATCCCAGTGATAGTCAAAAACAGGCCTATTCATCGGACTGTGATTGATGAGGGAGCTTCTACGTGTATTATGTCGATTCAATGTTGGAGATCGCTTGGTTCTCCTTCATTGAACCAATCCCCCACCATCCTTAAGGCCTTTGATGGCCGTGGGTTCCGTCCGTTTGGTATTCTACAAGAATTGCCTATAGGGGTCGAAGGTAAAACCGTTAGTCTGGATGTGGAAGTGGTTGATGCCCCTCTAGACTACAACCTTCTTTTGGGTCGAAGTTGGTCATATGCTATGACAGCGATCGTTTCATCGGTCTTCAGAGTCATTAAGTTTCCACATAACGGTAAGATCGTGACTATTGATCAGCTGACATACTTTTCATCCGACCCAACCTCTTTAGAAACTATCCAGCATGTCGGTAAAACGACGATCCCTTATAGGGACATTGGTGTAGGTTTAGTTAAAGATTCCGGTTTACTGGGAACTTTTCCTCTCCCTCCACTCAATGTAGACCCTTCATTCGCAACAATTCATATGATCACGTCAGAAAACATTATTTATGATGATCCTTGGTATGTTCCCTCTGACTCTGAGCTAGACTCACTCGGTGATGTTATGCCGTTGAGTCCGTATGAGATTGCTTATGAAGCTCTTATGTCTTTTACCGATTTTCATTCAACCGACCAAATGAATGTGGTCAGTGAAGAGTCACGTTTCACCTCACCCTTAGAACGGATAACGTTTCCCGAAGAAGTGTCATCTGACGAACAACTTCGCGAAATCCTAAGTGTAGATGATCTACCATGGGAAGATCTCCATCACAGATCTTCGTTTTTACCTAAGGATGATGCATTTGAAAATGATTTTTCATCTATCTTTACCGCTGAATATGTCAAAGACGCTCAGGATCCAACGAAACATTCTGATTCAGAGCTGAATTTAGGGAATATTTCTCGTACTATTCCCATTGACATTTCAGTGAAGCCCGGAATCGAGGAGAACATTCATATAGGTGCCGCATGTACTGAAACGGAAATCCAAACTTACAAGGCCCTATTCCAAGAATTCCGCGACGTGTTTGCCTGGTCTTACGAGGAAATGCCGGGAATTGATCCTGCCATTGTTGTTCATGAAATCAAAACCTACCCGGATGCTAAACCCATTCGGCAACGGTTGCGTCAGATTCACCCTCGAAAAGCGGCTGCAATCAAAGCAGAAGTCGAAAAGCTGTTGAAAGCAGGTTTCATTTATCCGATCCCGTTAACGGATTGGGTATCGAATATTGTTCCCGTCAATAAAAAACAAGGAACAATAAGAATCTGTATCGATTATAGGGATATCAATCGAGCTTGTCCAAAAGACAACTATCCTACGCCTTATATCGATCAAATCATTGATGATTGTGCCGGAAGTGAGATGTTTTCCTTCATGGATGGTTTCTCAGGCTATAATCAAATCAATATTCTACCTGCCGATCAACCAAAAACGGCATTCATTTGTCCATGGGGGACATTTGCTTATTGCAAATTACCTTTTGGACTTAAGAATGCCGGGGCCACTTTTCAACGGGCGATGTCTTATGCATTTCATGACATCAAGCACATTGTGCAACCCTATCTCGATGATTTGCCTGCTCATTCTTTACAACGAGCTGATCACCTTGTCCACCTACGAGCAATCTTTATGAGGTGTAGGCATTATCGAATTCGGTTGAATCCCCACAAGTGTGTTTTCTGTATAGAAACAGGTCGATTGCTGGGATTTGTTGTTTCAAAAACCGGCATTCGCGTCGATCCCTCGAAAGTCGAGGCTATCATCAAATTGCCTCCTCCTTCGAGTTTGCGCCAACTCCAAAGTTTGCAAGGGAAAGCAAACTTTTTACGACGATTCATCCCGAACTACGCCGAGGTCACTAAGGTTTTACACGGTTGTTGAAACAGAACGCACAATTCTTTTGGGACGAGATTGCCCAACAATCTTTTGATGCATTGAAACACGCGTTGACCCATGCACCGTTATTGCATCCTCCCAACTACAACCAGGACTACTTCTTATACCTCGCAGCTTCGCATTCCACCATTGGAATGGTGTTAGTTCAAGAAGATGAATTCAAAGCAGAGCATGTGATATATTATCTTAGCAGAACCTTAAACCCAACTGAGTTAAAATATTCACATGTGGAGAAATTGGCCCTGGCAGCCGTTCAAGCTGTCCAGCGTTTTCGTCACTACATTCTTCTCCGCAAGACTACCGTTATTTCGGATTGCAACCCTATGATTTATATTTTGACAAAACAACTGCTAGGGGGCAAGTACTCTAAATGGATTGTTATCCTGCAAGAGTTCGACTTGGAGTTCGAGAAGTCCAAGTCTAAGAAATCTTTAGTTTTTGCGGAATTAATGTGTGATTTCCCGAGTGCTGACACAGAGACTGTGGCAGAGGAGTCCATCGTGGACGAATCTTTGTTTCTTATTAGCACTTTAGATCCGTGGTATGGGGATATAATCATCTATCTCCAAACCCAAACCTTTCGGCCTGAAGCTTCCAAGGAAGACCGTCGAAAAATTCGGTTTCGATCCCAGCAATACAGAATTATTGGAGATACACTTTATCGCCGGGGGGCAGACTTAGTTTTTCGACGTTGTTTAACTCACGAAGAGGCTGAGAGAGTTTTGAATGACTGTCACTCTGGAGCATGTGGCGGTCATATGTCTGGGTACGCCACAGCTCAGAAGGTGTTGCGCGCTGGCTATTTCTGGCCGTCTATGTTTAAAGATTGTATCCTTGCTGTCAGAACGTGCCACAACTGTCAAGTTTTTGATCGAAAGATGCGCGCTCCACCTGCTCCTCTCCACCCAATAATTGCCGCTGGTCCATTCGCCAAATGGGGCATTGACTTTATTACTTGTAACCCTCACTCGGCCGGGGGGCATGCGTATATCATCCTCGCGGTTGATTATTTTACAAAATGGGCCGAGGCGATGCCTACATTCGACGCAAGCGGCAAGACAGCTGCAGTTTTCGTATTCAATCATATCATAACTAGGTTTGGTGTCCCACAAGCAATCATTACTGACCATGGGAGCCATTTTCGAAATATCATGATGACTGAACTTACAAGCCAGCTTGGTTTGCGGCACGATAGCTCTACTCCTTATTATCCGCAAGCCAACGGTTTGGTTGAGTCAATCAACAAAGTTCTAGTCGTCATGATTCGACGGATCATTGGTATCCATCGAACGAATTGGCATAACATGTTATTTTCGGCGCTATGGGCATATCGAACTTCAGTGAAAAATTCAACAGGTTTCACCCCTTTTCAGCTAGTTTATGGCTTAGAAGCTGTGTTACCTATTGAATGCGAAATCCCATCACTTCAAATGGCTGTCGAATTACTTCCAGCTACTTCCGCAGAGGAGAAACGGTTATTATACTTAGCTAAATTAGATGAGACTCGACGTGACGCTACTTTAGCTATCGAGACTCACGCGAAACGAATGAAAGCTCAGTACGATAAAAATGTGACCCCTCGAAGTTTTTCAGAAGGAGACCTAGTATTATTATATGATCAAGCTAACGATAAGCTAGGTGCCAGAAAATTCGTTCCTATGTGGCATGGGCCCTACATTGTAAAGCGAAAGCTAGCAAAAGGGGCTTATGAGTTAGTTGATTTTGATGGGGACTCTTTGGGTAAACCCAGAAATGGACTTTACCTAAAGAGGTATTATGCTTAAAATGATGGGTATGGAGAAATTTTTAGATAGGTTAGATTTTCTTTCTAGCTAGCAAGTGTGTGTTAGTTTAGTCAGTGTGCTTAGCTTAGCTAAGTGTGGTTTTTCGTCATTATTTTGGCTCATCTTGGTTTTACTCTTGATATTGTAGATGTCGACGCCTCTCCAAACATACATTGGATTTGCTGATGGTGCTTGTCGTAGTACACGGAATATCTCTTCCGCAGCTTGGGTTATCTATTCACCCTCTGACGAGTTAGTTTCTATGCATGGGGTAAGCCTCGGTCAAACAACGAACAACATTGCAGAATACAGTGCAGTGGTTGAATTATTATCCGAATCTATTTCATTTGGAATTCGACGTTTGATAGTGAGGTTAGATTCTGAACTTGTTGTATTACAGCTTAATAGAGTTTATGCCATTAGAAATCCTGTGTTGTTAAGGTTGTTTTTGAGAGTGCGTCTCTTGGAACGTGAATTTGATTACATTGAATATCAACATATTCCAAGGTCTTTGAATACATTAGCAGATGCAATTGCTTCTCAAATGTTAGACAGACATTTACGATAATCATGCAAGTAAATTTAAAAACATTTCATCACATATGTTAAACAAGATAAGCCGGTAATAGTGATATATATAGATAGGAGTGTGTCAAAAAATATATACATCGTCTTCGATCATAGGTTTAAAACACCTTATGATCGGCAAAATGATAGTACAAAAAATCAAAATGTCACATGTGACTACAAGTGACTAGTCAATCACTGGTGGTGCTCTCTGTACGACACCACTGCGCGGGCTACCTTACGTAAAAAACCTCTAAATGGTCCAGGGACCGCGACCACGAAGCGCTGAAGCCTCATTGGAATATCATCCATAGTAGTCTCAGGTATATCTGCCGTGAGACGCTCTAGATCATGCTCCAAGTCGGCTAGTACCTCTGCTGTCGCATCCTGTGGGGCCGGTGCCAGAGCAGCTGGATGTAGTCTATCATAAGGCCGGAGGTTGGCTGGTCGCTGTGGGCCAACATCTGCATTTTGAAGAATTTACTATTAGTTTTGGGACGATATATATAAAAAATACAAAAAATACATAATTAGAAAACTTGTGAAAATAAAAAGTACCTCTGTCATCCCATTGTTCTCCCTGTGGAAGAACCATGTCCGGATCACCTCTGAAATCTGTTCCGGCATACGGGAAATCCTGTATCACAAAAAGCTGGTTCTCTAACCAGTCAAAATAACTATCTGAGAATCGAACTACTGTCGCGCCCTCGTCAGGATGCCGGGCCATTACCGCAACCCATCGTATCAGCTTTGGCTGCTGAGGACCCAGAATATCAACAGTGAGTTGCTGAGGGATCAGCAATGGAACTCTCTCCAAGGCAAAGCTCACGACTATAGGCCCATATCCAAAGGTCTTTAGTCGTCCGTTCCTTGCCTTGGTTAGTTGGCTCTTCATATGAGCCGACACAGCTTCACACCAGTTGAAAATGGTGCCTTGGTAACAGTCAATTGCCATCCGCATTTGGGATCCGGAAGCAATGTGTAAAGCGGCCGCGCCGCAAATTCTGGTAACCGTGAACGCTATGACTTTGAGTTCCGGCAGAGTGATGTGTTTTATCTCTATGCCTTTTGAATGGTGAGCTCCCGGTGTGCACCAAGTCTCGCGGAGACTATCAAGGGATTGGCCACCCGGCCTAGTCCCCGCAAGGTTGAGTTGCTCACCCCTGTTTGGCAAGCCAGTGAGAAAGTATACATCCGAGGGCTCTATCTCGAGCTGGTGCCCTCCTATGTAAAAGCATTGTTCCTGTACGTTCCATCGCTCAACCAGCCATTCCAAGAATCTTACCTGGCCCCTCATGCCCGGTATGGTCCAATATTTGTATAAACCGCATGCTTTTAGGGCATCCAGAGAAGGTTGATGATTTATTGCAACTTCATCTTCCTCTACGTGCTCTCTTTCTCTCCAGTCTAACATGATTAGTGCCTGCATATCAAAAAATAGCATTAGAAATTAATTTGGGAATTTTTGGTGGTTTTTTGAGGGAGTTGGGGTTTTGAAATGCGCGTTTCTCGGAAGACGCACCCCGGCTTTGTTGCACAGGGCGCCCGGACGCAGCTGGCCTGAAGGCGGGCTGCGTCTTCCGACCGTTTTCCCGTAAGAGAAAAAGTCGGGGGACGCGGGTCACCCGAAGGGCACCTGCGTCCACCGAGAGGCGCATTCCAAAACCAAAACCCCCCCAAAAAATAAAAACAAACCCTAAAAATTGATTCTAAACGGATAGAAATGCAGAGTAGGATGTGTAAAATACCTGGATGAGACGGCGTTCGATTCCAGCGGTCAGATTTTCCGCAGCAGCCACGGGAAGTTTTCTTGTCAAAAGCCCTTTTTTCAACCTCAACAGTGAAACGGTAAAAATGACATGGTAAAAGCTCTTTTTATAGGTTTTTTGGATGATTTAGTTCATTTTTTACCATGAAAAGATATTTTTGAATGTATTTTTGCCTATTTTAAACAGGTATGAGTAATGGGTCGCTTTTGTGCAGGACAAAGGGATTTCGAGGGAAATTGTAAACTTTTCACAAACAAAATTGCAGAGTCATCTTTTAAGCCCTTTTCTGACTCCTAAAAAATGAAAAGATCGCCGAGCGTTTCTTTTTCACTCGTTAAAACGGTATTAAAAGACGGTCCCCTTTTAGCTCTTTTCTGACCGCAAAATCAGGAAAAGATTGCCGGGTTTTTGTCGTTTCGAACTCGATAAGGAAATAAAACGACGTGTCCTTGATCGCTTTTTACTTTTCAGATTAACGACACTAATATGAAAGTACTCCTTGGTCGCAAGATCAAGCGGTTCCCCCAGGTATTATTTTATACTTTTTCGGGCTTGAGGGACACAAATATACGAAAAAGTTCAACATGGAGTCTCCTTTAGTTTTTTCAGACTCTCTAAAAATGAAAAACGCCGAGTTTTTCCTATACTGGGCTCGTTAAATTTTTTACAGTACAGGACCTGTTCAATTACAAACAGGAACGAACCACTCCTTCCTAGGGTTCGAATTTAAACTAGGATGGACTCGTCCGAAGGACGAGCTTACAATCAAGCATATGTTATCCTCCTCAAGCTTGTTAAAAAATAAAGAGGTACTTGCCAGAAATGGTGGGGGAAAAAGAGAAGAATGAACCTATTTGTCACTTTTTGTCTCAGAGAAAACTTTATTACCGCTCTTGAACACGGCACTTGTTATTCACCTGGGTTGGGAAATTTTTCACCTCACAGTTGACCACTTCACTTTGAAAGTCTTTAACCGGGTTTCGGGGATTAACTTTGAGTTATTCTTCACCAAGCCATCTGTTGTGTCGTTATGTGTTCAAGAGGCCTGCAAATAACAAACTTTCATCTGCAAAATACTTGTCATCCATTTGACCATCCCTGAGTCGGTCCTTACAGCAACATTTCTTCAACTTGAACAATGATTTCGTGTTGCGGGCTTGCCTGCAACGGGTCGCTTTCTATCGACATCGACACATTATCTAGAAA
Organism: Pinus tabuliformis; assembly: GCA_031772625.1. Taxonomy (NCBI): domain Eukaryota; kingdom Viridiplantae; phylum Streptophyta; class Pinopsida; order Pinales; family Pinaceae; genus Pinus; species Pinus tabuliformis. The sequence continues at coordinate 45,436,566 of CM062806.1, read as the reverse complement.
GATGACTTAGGAATCGACAGTACCTTGAAGTCTGCATACATCAATGGCAGATTTCTCGCCTTTGACGTCAGTTTACATCATTGACTTTCGATCAGAGGATTCCGTGAAGTGTTCGACATCAAAACATCTATTCACATTTCGCGGGTTGTGCTTGGTACTTTGAGGACCATTGACATTACTGGTGGTTTCTCTCACGCTTGTTAACAGTTTACATCATTGACTGGTAATCAAGTGGTTTCTACCATGTTCGACATCAAATCATTTAATCACATGGCTAGAATCGTACCAATTCGGGAAGTAGAAGTGAAGACCCTGGATCTAGTTTCTACCATCCAGGCTGCGAGGAGTTTTGTATTCATTATCTATGTAGGCTCATCATAAACAGATGGCTGCGTCCATACTGTGTCTACAAAAGTCTATAAAAATGATGTACTGCAAGATCATTCCTGTATCAGAGTAGTTAGTTCATTAGTTAAAAGTTTTCAATCTGAGTATGGGAATGCCTACCTCAGTGATGATATATTCTTATCCATGTATTTTGTGTTGAAAATTGCAGGTTCCAACCAGGCCATCCACAAGGTAATCCTCGAAATGATAAAGCGCTTCACCCTTCCTAGAATTACAAAACCCCATTCTATTTCAGGCTTCGCACTTTAGGGGGCAATCTGTTACACTAAAAAATGTCACCTTGACTACTTACAGTTAGTATGGCTAAAATCAACAGTCATGCTACCCTCTTAGGCAAGTCTCATGCCTCTGTTATCCATCTCAAACTCAAAATAGAGAGAAAGTCTTGTAAAAATCATGTTTATCTCTGGGGTCGCAGGTTCTCTCTAGTCTTACCTGCGGGGACGCGGACCTTGTTCATAAAAACTGCGTCCATAGACGCTCTGTATGTAAAGGGACAGGTGCGTCCCTCTGTAAAAGACAAAATGCACGAGTTTTATCTTGAAAAAGTTACTTGTGGTTACTTCTAGAACATTCTAGAGGTCGGTTTGAGAAATGGATTCGCCTCCAGTTGGTTCATGTATCTCTATTAAGGGAGTCTTATCCCATCAATAAGGGAACTATCCCACCCAAAGAGGGGGATGATCCCATTGATGGTGGACCAGAATAACCTCTTTACAGCACTATAAATAAAGGCATTGAGCCAGGAGGAGAGGAGGTTGGAGCTATACATTTTCTTTGGGTAAATGCTGCAGGATTTAGGTCTTCCATTAGAGCCTTTGTGAGGAGAGATTGTCTTCACTTGATTCTACTTGGGAGAGGGTGAGCTTTGTCAAAGAAGAGGAAAACCCTTGATGGACCCTGGGAGGAACTTGCACAACACCAAGGCCAGGTTGTAAGAGTTTCTTTGTTTCGTTATTAATACAAACTGGTTTATTTTTCTCAATAGCTTATGTTAATGAGTTATTTCATGTGTTCCTTGGTCTGCATGTTGAATATATGTTTTATTATATGAAATGCAAGTGCTTGGTAATTGTTTGATTGTTTGTGGTTGCAGGAATTGACTTGAAGGAGGAGCTCATCCGGATCGTCAAGAACGGACTTCAACAACAGCGTTTTGGAATAAGGTAAACCTAAACACTTGTAGTTTTCATGTTATAAAAGGTGTATTTAGAGAAAGATCACTCCTTTTTGTCTTGTTTGTCATTAGAATGTCTTAGACTTCTAGGAAGGTCAGTCGTGTCCGCACCCCTGACAGTTTCCGTGTGACAAGGTGGTTTTCTTCTTATCCTCCTCTGCAATACAGACTTGGTGGTAACCAGATACCCCATCTATGAAAGAGTAGGATTCATTACTTATAAAATTATCAAGCAATTCACTGTTGAATGGAGTAGGGAAGGGGTTGTTAATGCAGGCATTGTTCAAACTCATGTAGTCCACATATACTTGAATCTCTTCAGAATCCTTCTTGTTCTTGATAACAATCAGATTGGCCCACTGAGCCTCATCAACAGGGAAGATAAGCCATGCTGCCAACATTTTGTTAATCTCCCTATTCACCTTCTCCTTGACCCTCAGATTCAATCTATATGGAAGGTGATTTACTGGTCTCACATCTGGCTTCAACATAATCTTCATTTTTCCCGACTCCCCCTTAATTCCTTTAATCTCTGCAACAAATAAAGGGAACATGTCCTCATACTACCTTAGGAGATTGAAGACTTCCTTTATGGTTTGCTCATCCCAATAGCCCCCAATAGAAATAAATTTTGGCTTCTCCTCAATGCTAATATTATTCTTCCACAAATTCAGAGGTTGTAGCTATGGACCAGTGGTTACGTGCCCATCTTCGATGTTTCGCTCTCCTTCAATTTCCTTGAATGTCAAGTGCCTTAACTCCTCTATATCATATCCGTCGAGTTCAAGGTTTATCTTCCTACAATCCACGACTTCATGGAATCCAGATTCATATATGTGGTCGAAGGCATCCTAGTCAAAGTAGTGCTCAGTAAACTCTCCTGTCGGGAATAATACCCTCTTAACTACTTTCAGGGAATCTATTATCCTCTCGTCGTCTTTAGTGAAGGAGAATTCACTGATGAACTGGGCAGTCATATAGTCCCATTCACCAGTTTGCCTCCTTATTTCCTCCTTCACGTACCACGCCTGGGGAAATGTTCCCAGTGTTAAGAAGATGTGCACCCAAATATTTTCCATAAGTCCTTCCCTGATCCACCTAGCTTAAAAGTTATATAGATGTTCGCGAGGATCAATATATACTTCATACTCAGTTAGACTAGACAAGCAGTCTTCAAAATATATGAATCTAGCTGTCAATGCAGACTTAATCGCTCACCACTTTCTAAGATGGTTACAATGAGATCCCCACCACCTTGTAGGTGTCACTTGAAGGGAAACATCCAGTAAGGATACCCTATGTAATTCAAAAATGTTTGAATCAACTTCATTAATAAAATTGGTAACAAAGCCCATAACATTAAAAATAGGAAATTCCCTTTCCTAGATGCCAACCTAGTGGATGCAGAGGATCGTTGCACATCACCTAGTGTTGATTTTGTTCCCACATTGCTTCCATTCATCCTATGTAGCTTATGATCATACTTCATAGCTTTGAACACTTGTCTAGTTGATTGACCCTCCTTGTGTAGGCTTGATGTAATCTTCTCTTTTTCCTATTGCGAGTCAGTATAACTGATCCAACAACTTAGGTTCTTCTTTGTCATCCACTAGCTCGATGAACCTAGGGCCTTGGTAGAGGTCCAAGGGCTAAATAACTTGAACTCCATCCACTTCAAAGGTCATGGTTTGTCTCTTCACGTCAATCATTGCATAGTTTTCAAAGGCCCAGTCTATTCCCAACAATTCTACGTTCTCCAGGCACCTGACTTGGAGGATAAAACACTAATTTTCCTTCCGTAATTGAATCAAAGAGAACACCAACTAGGGCATTCCCAAGGCTTCCCAGGTATTTATTGATAAAATATTCACATCCGAGCCCAAGTCTAGCATCGTATCCTTCATCTAGAATCCTTCAATCTAGGCATCAAACTTGACTCCTTTCATGTCCTCTTCTTGTTCCTCCACACCTGTCTAGAATGTATTTTGGGCAAATTGGCATAAATAAATCCTTCTACGGGCTCCCCATATTTGACAACAACTTTAAGATTCTTTTTCCATTGCCCCAGCATTCATTCGTCGTTCATAATATGAAAAAACAACCTGGACCATTCTGCTATAGGTTGGGAATTCATTTGTGGAATTTTAGGACTTCTATCCTTCAAATATTTTGGGTGTTCTCCTTGGATCTCATTTGTTGGAATGATCTTGTTTAAAAAAATTGTGGTTTCTTTATAGTATTTCTTCTGCTAGCTAGAATCATACGAGCACTTCGATGATGCAATATTTATGATCTTTGGTTATTTGGCGGCTCTAAAGTCAACTTCGGTCTTCTCTCCCCCCTTGAGTGACAATATTAATGTTTGAAAAGGGAGATAGTTCGGGTTCCTGTGATTTTGCATTAATTAAATTGTCTCCCCGTTGACGTTTGCGCTCCTCCCATATGGTGATTAGCTTTGGGAAATACTATGTTGCATGTGTATTGACTAAGCACTGATAGCACCAAGGTCTTATGGGTAGTGGGTAGTCTCTTGCAAAATGCCCCTCCTGATCGTAGTTGTAGCAATGGATCAAACCTTTGCCTCCTATTCTACACCACCTTATTCCTCCACCTCCTCATCCTTGAGGAGTTTCATTGATCCTGTAGGAAGAACGATCCAATTAGTCAGTTAGGGAATCTAATGCTCTACATTGATCATTGTGGTGAGTCGGTGAGCCAAAAAACTCACAGAAAACATTATTTGGAACAATTGAATACTTCTGTAAGATTGGACAGAGGTTAGGGAGATGTATGTAGATTCTGCATATTTCATAGTATTCATTTGGACTTGTATCTTGCTGATTAGGAAAAGTGTGGAACTCTATACACCTTGAATATAAACATTGCTTATCTACTTGCACAATTCCGACAGTGGGAAAGGATGTGGAAGGCATCGTAGGTACAGAGAGGGTGCGCAGGCCCTGCAATATTGGGCACTCTATGGTGTGATGCCCCTCAATATGGCAGTTGGTACACCACATGTGTGGTCACACAGGTCACGTCGGTTTCATGTCCCTAAGCTTCTCTGTCAAATAATCTATTTGATGCTACAGCCCTATGAGAGTGGAGTCATGGGAAATTGTTCCTCCTTGGTGTTTGTGTGGTTATCTTGCCATGGAATCTATTTAGGTTTCTTTCTCTAGGGCGTCTTGTAGAGTATCAATATTTTGTTCTGTCAGCGGCGTGTAGGTGAGTGGAAACAATGCTTCGATGAACCAATCTAGTTGATGATTGGCATCGAATAGGGTAACTCATATTACCAATCACATCCTTAAACCTTTCCATCATCTCCTAGGTGGTTTCTCCTTCCTGTTGCTTGATTTCCCACAGTTCCAATAACACATGTTGGTTAGTCTGCGGGAGTTTAAACTCTTAAAAAAACTCCCAACAAACTTCATTTATTTTCAGATTCTGCTATAACGTGGATTGATGAGCCATCTCAGTGCTCTCTCTCAGAAAATGGTCTAAAATTCAATCAACTTCATGGCATATTGTGTTTGGAGGGCCCTCTAGATAGCTTCATATAGGTACCAATGTTATTCGAGATCCTCATTCCCTCTCCCATAGAATTCACCATATCGAGTAAAGGATCTTTCCATGTTACCAGGAATACACAGTTGAAATGGAGAGACAAGTATGAATCCTTGGGAACTGGGTTGCAATGATCCTTGGAGACCCGAACTACAACTACCACTTATACCCCTAGAGATACCAGCCTTGTAGGTATTATGTACTATGTGGACCTGTAACTTTAGTTAGTTTAGATAAAAACTGAGTAGGGTTGTGATAAAGTACCAGGGGAAGGTTGAGGGAAGTGTTACCTAAACTGTTGGGAAATGAGTCACTATTCTAGGGAGACACATCATCCTTAGAAAATAATTTTCTCATAGTGAAGTGCATGTCATCATCTGGGCCCTCCTTCTGTCCTGTAGGGCCCAATCCTTCTAGCAAGTTGTCTGGCGTCCCCATCTTTGTCGGTGGAGGGAAATCTCTACTGCTTCTCTCAACGTTTGGCACTATGGTGGTCCCAACATATCCTACTAAACCAAAATTTACTGTTTATCCATCCTTATCGCTTTGTAACTTCAGTTGGCTCCCCGCTCCTTTTCGTGCTTCCAAACTGCTTAACACCGCTCTTGCTTAGTGTAGCTCCCTTTGTCATCTATGGGTCTCCTGTAAAGCTCTCTTCCACCCTTCTTTAGCTATTTTAGCCCTTCTTTTTGCTCTCAGATCTCTAGCCTTCCAAAATTAATTCACATCCATCTCTCCAACATTTTCGTAGCTCACAATCAGGTAGCGTTGCTCCCCTTATACCCTTCCCCCAGTATTGTGGCTTTAAGCTGCCATGGGTGGGCTCTGGAACACCATTATGTTCTCTTCTACCATTAGGAATTTAATCCACAATGGGATCTCCTTCAATAGTCTTCCTCGAAACCATAATTTGAACATGACCTTAGCCTTTGAAAAGAATAGATGGCCCTCTACAACAAACTCGATAATGTATCCTTCTAGAGTGGTTTTCACTCGGAAGTCGACAGCCCGAGTTAGGTCCATATCGAGTCAGTGTAATTAAATGAGGTCATCCTGAATATAGGTACAAGAAGATCTACTCTGGCTACCAGTATTTTATTTTATCTGCAGCCTTTGTAACTAATTGTAGAGGTCCTCTAGGAACTTTCACTAGAATATCTCATACTGGTCACTCGCAAGCTCCACATAAAAAAGTTCTTATGTCACCTACTTCACACTTTGGTGGTGGATTTGTGCTCATTAGGAGGTAAACTTATCTACTTGTCCATGCCACCAATCTTGCAGATTCTTCTTAAAATTTCTTGACACCATATTCCAGATCCCTTTGAGGAACTTCAAGTCCCGACAATAGAACCCTTTGTTGGCAGGAAATTAAAGAAGGGTAGAGACACTGGGTTGAGGCACGGGGGCCAACAAATGAGTCCATTGTAGTCTAGCGTAATGTTTTCATTTTCACCTTACTCAAAGAGAATAAGGCGTATCACCTGAGGCATGTCACGACCTTACTTAGTTAAGGGATTAGAGCTAAGAATTGGGAGGAGTTGTGCAAAGGCTAACATTTCTGATTAACATAGAAATACAATGACATATGCATAACCATTACAAAAGACAATGAACAAGGCATTCAAAGGAACAAAGAGTATACACATGAAATCATAATAATTTTTTTAAAAGAGTCCCATGGTACTACAACAGGTAGAAACAAAAACATCCCTACAATTCCCATTCATTAGCTTGAATCATCAATACATCATTACATTTAAGCTCTGAGGCCTTTCTGATAGAACCAGAAAATGAGAACATAAACTAATCCAAGATCAAACAAACACAGAACTATGCTAAGCCCAATATACTCAATGGCAACATTTCGGTCCATAAGCCCTCTATGTGTTTGTTTTTCCTTTTACTTCATATTTTATGCTCTCTGCTCTCTTGAACTGCTGGTTTCTTCCTCGAACGCCCTACCCTTTCCTTCTCAATTTATTTTGTTACTTAGTCACGACTACTTCTTCTACTGTTGATGGTTATTTCAACTTGGTTGTGGTTGCATGTGTCCCTATTTTCCTTGGCCAACCTTTCGCAACTAAAAAATATTAGTGGATTCCTTCTCTTTCCTCAATTTCTTTCTTTGCGTCCTTGTTTGTTAGATTTGGTCAAAACATGTCAAAACTTTGTTTGCCAAAAATGAAGGACCCAACAGTTTTAGGCCATCATCAACAAGCTTATCGTTTCCAAGCCTATAATAGTTTTTTTTTACTCTTTCGGGGCCCAATGGATGACAACCAACATCCCAATGGAGTCCACCTAAAACACATCATCTCGACATTGGGGTCTTTCCATCGTATTAACGCATACTATGAAATTCTCTATTAATATATCTCCTAATACATGTGTCAGGCTAATCACTTGAGGTTAGCACAAATCAAATTCATTAATTTAATTAATTATAAGTAATGATTGAGCTTAATAAAGTAATTTTCCATGAAATTCCTTTGTTTCTTGTTTTTCATACTTCTTCCTAATATGATTCCATACCAGTACTGTCACATCTTTTAGATTTCTAAATACTACATTTCCATTTCTACCTTCCCTTGGACCGCTTCCCCTAGTACCATGTTCCTTGAGATCACTACCCCATTACCATGTTCTCGAGCATAACTTAGTGTCATCCTCCCTAGTACCACACTTACCCAGGATCACTTTCCACAACTACCATTTCCCCCAACCAGTACTATGTCTACTTAGTACTATAATCTCCAACTAGTGTTGCATCTCCCTAGGTTAGCACTATATCTCCTCGATACTACAATTCATGGGCTCGTAGGCTTAAAGAATTGGTTAAAATTTGATTAAACTATGATTAGATGTATTAATTAAAAGGATTATTAACTAATCCCAAGCATACCTTTAACATATTTTACGAATAAAAACATATTATTTCAAAGATGTTGTTCATTTCCCTAGTTCAACAAAACATTATTAAACTGCCACTGATTCCTTGCAAAACTTGCAATCTAGGTAAACTTGTTCAAATATATGTGAATGACAATTAGCAAAGCATGAATACATAGATTAGCATAACTATACAAGAGGAGTTGCAGTCCATCTATCTGACATTTTCAATTCTCTAAATAATTTGAACTAATATATATAGAATGCCTTGCCATCAACGAAGAGAACATAAACACAACATTTCTCATATCAATAATGAAAATAGCATTGAACAACACAATATGAACATTTATTAAATAATAGGCATACCATATCTCATACAAGTCATAAATAAAGCATCGAACATCACGATTCATGATTCAAATGTATAAATGTAATATACTTATCTATATGTCTCAAACTAGTCGGCAATTGAAGGAGGGACTTCGACTCTCCACCCAACCATAGGTAAGAAACAACAAAAATTTCTTGCAATTGACCACCCCCAAGCCAGATCCAATGTTTGAGAAGATGTTTTCTTATGGATTTCACACTAAAGACTTCGTTAAATAATCAGAGTATAGAGCATTGTCTAGGTGGTTTATCAACTTTCCTCTAAAAGCAAGCACCAAGGTGGTTTATCAACTCTACCTATGGTGAGCACCAAGGTGGTTTATCATTTTTATCCTAGTAGTAAGCACCATAGTTCCTTTCTCTTTCATTTGAGTTCATTCACAGGGATTCACCTAAGGATTATATGGGATATTGCTCAGTCTCAAGGGTTGGAATCCACTGTCGAGGTGGTTTATCAATTTTCATTTCATAGAAAGAACCACAGGGGTTTGAATTTGATTGTCTAAGTAGTTTATTAGCTACTCAAGAAGCACCACAACACCCCAAAATTCCATTTCCAGGTGGTTTATCATATATATAGAAATCACCACAGTGATTATGTCATCCATTAAGCCTCCCACTAACCACATAGGCTTAGAAAACACAGCCCAATGGCCTCAAATAGTTCATAGTGATTTCACCCAAATCCATATGGGTTTAACTCTTGCACATGGATTTTCACAATAGCTCAAACATAACTTTGTCTTCTATTTCCCAAGGTTCAACCATGCCCACACACTCCATAAATGAACAACACACCCAAAATACCATTCTCTCAAGAATTCCAACATCAAAACTATCTAATACCAAATAGAGAAAGAGATAGAGAGAGAGAGAGAGTTCTCTTCAGTTGTGTCCTCCTCTAATATTCCCAATATCTCATTATGTATGTCTCCTTGATGTGTAAGGGGGATGGGAACCATATTTTTCTCCACCACCCCAATCACATATCATAACTCAAATTTCATCTAATAGCTCTCCTGCATTCATATCTCATAACTCAATTGTTAAGAAGTGGCTCGATCGCGTCTATAAGAAAACAATAAAGTTTAAGTCAGCCTCGTGGCTTCTTAGGAAAGCAAGAAAGCTTCCTTAGACATTGGCATATGAAATTCCATCCCCTCCTTCAGTCAATAATGAAATTTAAATGTTTTAAATACATGTTGTATGATATAGTCTTGGCTTTTGTTACCACACTAGCATTACAGAAATAAAAAACACACCCAAAATACCATTCTCTCAAGAATTCCAACATCAAAACTATCCAATGTGAGAGAGAGAGAGAGAGAGAGAAAGAGTTCTCTTCAGTTGTGTGCTCCTCTAATCTTCCCAATATCTCACTATGTATGTATCCAAGACGTGCAAGGGGGATGGAAACCATCTTCTACTCCAACACTCCAATGACATCTCATAACTCGAATGTCATCCAATAGCTCTCCCACATTCATATCTCATAACTCGATTGTTAGGAAGTGGCTCGATCACATCTACAAGCAAGCAATTAAGTTTAGGCCACGCTTGTGGCTTCCTAGGAAAACAAGAAAACTCCCTTAGACATTGGCATATGAAATTCCATCCCCATATGAAATTGTATCATATAGTCTTGGCTCTTGTTTCCACACTAGCATTCCAGACATATTTTTAAATTACAAAACTAGGGCTAAATGGGGAATTATTACAAACCCCACTCGCTTAAGGGAACACCATCCTTTGTGTTTTATAAATTGAAAAAAACTAATATTTATAATTAAAATATCTTACATCAATCTATACATGAAACAATAATGGTCAAATCTCTCTCATTTGGTCTTCAAATTCCTAGGTAGCTTCGTCATGACCAAAGTGCTTCCATTTCACCTTGACCTACTCTACTATTCAATTGCATAGCGAATTTATTTCTAGTCCAGGATGCATAGTGGTTTGGGTTGCAGTTCTCCCTCATATTCCATCTATAACACATTTAATCTATGAGTCACATGATTAGTGTCGCATACATACTCTTTAAGAAAATAAATATGAAATACATCATGTGCTTTCATTGTGGGTGGGAAGGCCAATCATAAGTTATTGATCCCACTCTTTCCAAAATCTAAAATGGTCCACAAAATATAGGTGATAATTTAGCACATGACCCCACTTTTAATGAGTTTTTCCATGGTTTGATGTGGAGATATACATGCTCTCTCGCTTGGAATTCTTTGTGCATTCTCTACTAGTCTGCATAGCTCTTTTACTTATCTTGGGCTTCTTTCAACTTTTGTCTAATATTAATCACTTCTTGTTCCATTTCTCTCAACATGTCAATTCAAAGTGCCAATATATTCATTGGATCACACCAACTAATGAGAATATTGCATTTTTTACCATATAGTGCCTCAAAAGGACTCATCTTCAATGACTCTTACTAATCATTGTTGTACACAAATTAAACTAATGGTAGGAAATTTTCCCACCTCTTCAGCTAATGCATAACATACATCCTCAACATATCTTCTATGGTTCTTTTTACCCTTTCATTTTAACCATTTTTCTAAGGATGATAAGTTGTGATAAAATCTAGTTGAGTCCCAAACCTTATAAATAATTATTTCCAAAATTTTGAAGTGAAATTAGCATCCCATTTTGACATGATCTTCTTGGGTATGTCATGTAATTTGAATATTTATTTCATATAAAAATGAGCCATGTCAATAACTTTGTAGGTGGACTTAAAAGATATAAAGTGAGCTACCTTACTCAATTTGTACACTAGCACCATAATGGCATCATGGTGTTTAGATGTCTTCATAAATTCCATGATGAAGTCCACCGATTTTACTTCCTATTTCAACTCAGGGATTGGAATTGGTTGTAGCAGTACCACTGGATGTCTTCGTTTTCCTTTGACTTATTGGCATTCCAGACATTGGAAATATATTTAACCATTTCCTTCTTAATTCTATACCAATAATATTATTTCTTTATGGTTCTTATCATTTTCTAGTAACTAGGATGACTTGAATAAAGTATTTTGTGGAACTCATCCATCATGAGTTTCTTCAAGTTGGTCACAGAGGGTACATACCATCTATCTTTGAAAATCAACATACCATCATTATTTAGCTTGCAATTTTTTCTTATTTTTCCCTCTGATTCCTGTTGAAAGCATTCCTTCACATACTAGAAATGTGCATCATGTTGTAGTTCCTCTTTAATCTTCTCTTTGATGTTGATTTCACAAGTGTTCATGGATATCAAGTGAGCTACTTGTAGACTTCTACTAAGTGCATTTTCTACCCAGTTTTCCTTGCCTTTAATTTGCTTAATTTCAAAATAAAATGCACTAATCAAAGGAATACATCTAGATTTTATTGCATTTAACTTAGGCTGATGAAACAAGTATCTTAGTCCTTCATACTTTGGTATCAATACAAATATTCTTCCAAGCAGTTAGTGCCTCCACATATTCAAAGCATGCATAATTACTGCTAGCTTTATGCCATGAGTGACATATTTCTTGTCATGCTCCATTATTTCCTTTGATTCATAGATTACATGTACTTGCATAAGGACTCCACCTAGTCCTTCCTAGCAGGAATCCTTTCAAATTAGGAAATCCTTCTCTAAGACATCTATCCTTAGAATAGGTGCATATGTGAGAAACCATTTAAGTTGCTCAAAGGTATTTGTGCTTCCTGATGTCCATTGAAATTTCACTCCTTTATTCTATAAATCTATGATTGGATGTCCAATATTTGAAAACCTTGAATGAATCATTGTTAATATCTAGCCAATCTCATGAAGGATCTGACCTTCATAACATTTCAAGGAATGGACCACTCCATGATTTCACTGTGCAATTTCATTTTTCTATTCCCGTACATTAAAATAAATAAATAATTCACAATTTATACTTGTATCTCCACAACAAACCTATAGCTCCCTTTAGTCCAACCATTTTAACATGTTGAGAGCCCTTTTCTTCACTGAGATTTTTATTTTTACACTTTGGTACCGTGCCATACAACTATATCCTTGGAGGAACTTTTACCATTGGAACCATGACTATTATCAATGGAAATTTTATGATCATGTTTCTCTAGTGTCCAATAGTCCCATAGGTCTTGGAGCTTAGCCCAAATCTCCATGTGACTGCTCATCACAACCAAAGGCTTAAAACATTTGTGTCAAATATCAAGCATGTTTCAACGTTGATGTGCCAGAGTTAGAGACCAATGTCCCATGACCACTACTTCAATTGATGATGAATTTATGGCCCAACTACAAATGATAATGAACCCCATCATACCAGGTTGGTTCACATTGGACTGCTCTTACATCCCTTGAGTCCTCCCCCCCCCCGGTATTTTGGGGCCCAACATAGGGCCTCGCTTTTCGCTCGAGCTTCCAATGTGTCAAAGCACCAAAATGTTAACACATAGAAACTTTACTAGGAAAGGGCCTTGCACATATCTTGAGCTTTTCCATGCCATGCCAGTGGAGAAATCAAAAGTTTCCACATGGTGCCCTATTCCACCTCATCAATTCCATTCTATACTCCACCGAGTCATATTGGCACAACATGGGATTTTTACATTAAAACAACACTCTCGTTCTCAGGGTCATGTTACCCTAAGGGGTTTTCCACTACTACGTCACTTGCCAAGTCACACTCCACATTAGATGCTATAAAGAATAAGAGCATGCCACATATCCAACTATTTACATGTGCTTGCTATGTTTCACTCGCCAACTCTCCATTTTACATGACCAAAATTTCCATTTTCACCTACCACATGTCAAAGCTTGGGGCTACCACATCACTACCACTTTTTCTTTACATGGAGGTGCCACCTCTCTTGTTAGATGTGTCTAGGCCTTGGGTTTTTATGTTGGTTTAATGAATTAGAACTATCCCTATGTCGGATGCTCCAATGCCCAATGGGCTCTTAGCTCATAAGTGTTTAGTGGTTGGTCGTGTATGACCAATGGTTGTGATTGAGGGCCTAACACATAGTCCTTCGGCTCTCATGGCCTAATTTTCCATCAACATGATCTACTATAGTAAGGGTTTGACCAACTTGATACACCTTCTTTTGACTTCTAACCTTCTCAGTGGGTTCCACACTTGCACATTTTCCTCTACTTAATAGATGGTTCAACCTTAACCTTATCGACTATTTGTTATAGACATTTTTGTGCTAACAGCATGAAGCATGAAATGTCAATAATATAAGGGATCCAAAGTCCCTAAACATGTTGTTCTTACCCCTAGAGGAACAAGGTCAGCAAACCACAGCACTGAAAATCAGTTCTCCACCTGAAAACACTCAAAAACAAGCAGTTTCTGGATCATGTCAGCTGCTCCACTGAGCATCTGCGCTGAATGTCAACTGCCCCACTCTGTACCTACACTGAATGTCAAAACTAATGAAGGCTACCTGCGCTGGGCGAGATTGGCCAAGTGGCACAGTCATTCTGCAAGGTGTCAACTGCCCAGGAAGCTTCCAAACTGACACTTAGGTCAAGGAATTCGCCTTGTGATGAGTAAGAGGGTCTTGATCTCCAGGTGGAAGCAAGAATCTCCAAGTGGACTCAAGAACTGAAGATTAACTAAAGTGGGAGAGGACACTAGTCAGCTTCATGCCAGTCTCAAGATGACTCATCCTTTCTCCAAATATCCTATATATAGAGCTCTCTCATGAGGTCTAAGGAGGCTGGAATTTTGTGCAAGTAAGGAAGTGCTGTTGGTTTGTGTATAGAACTATTGGGTGATTGCTTGAAGGAGGTGAAGAGGAGATTTCTTTCTGCTGGGAGGTGTTGCTGGATTGGGCCTATTATGGTTGTAACCCTCTCAGAACTTTACTTCTTCCATTAATAAAGTATTTGAGGTTCTTCTATATGCATGTGTCTTTATGGTGAATAGATGCTTGTATATTTGATTTATGCTAATCCCTGAATCGATTATGGATGTATGCTTCCTGTAGTTTCCTTTTCTTGTGCTTTTGCAGGATCTTTGTGTAGTTGGGCCGGTGAAAGAGCAAGGAGCTAGGAGCAAGCAGCAAGGAGTGAAGACTGGATCGACTATTAAGCGCAAGATAACGGTTAGTAGATCATCCTTCTCTTCTCTCTCTCATCCCATAAAGAAGTAATCTTGAATAGCTTTGCATTCAATTGTTGCTGAGGTACTATCACCCTTAGAGTGGGATAGGGTCATTCCGTATTGGATACTTTTCCCAACAACAAATTGGCGACTCCACTGGGGACCGTATCTTGTTGGTTACTTGTGTTTTTTTTGCTATTCATTTTATAAACAAAGGGAGTATCGAATCGAACTGTGTTTGAATCCTTCAAATACAAAGTAGAGGGCAGCTACTCTAGCTCAGTTTCTGGGCAAGTTTATAATTTGAAGAGCTGATCCACAAGGACTCTAATAAGCTCTTAGTGATAGCTTTTCATCCTCCTTGTCATTCCTTAGTGTGTCCTTGACTGATAGCTTTTCATCCTCCTTGTCATTCCTTAGTGTGTCCTTGACTGATAGCTTCTGATTTGAGCAAAAATTGTGAATTTTTTAGCAATCTGTGACCCGGAAACCACCAGAAACGAAAGTTTCGTTCTTCAGTGCAGGCTGTACAAAGGCTGTTTGCATTTCAGCGCAGTTCCCGAAGGGGCTACCTGCGCTAAAGGTCAAACAGGCAGTGTTCCACCTACGCTGGACCAGTCCTGCCTAGTGCTGCTGGGGTTGCCTGCTGTGTCTTGCCTTGTTTTCACTCTTGTTTTTGTTGTTTGTTACCAGTCAGTAGGCCTATCTGAAACCAACTTTCCTGATCATTATTCCACCTCGGTTGTATAAAGAAACTGTGTTTGTTCTTTGTGTATTTCTTGTACATTTACAATTTCCCATAACGAAAGTAAACTAGTCTTGTTGTGGCCTCTTAGATCTAAACCTGTGATAAAGTGTCGTTTTGATCTTAAGAGTTAGTTTATTTGCTGTTCATAGCTGATTGAGCTTTTGCTTTCGTCATATTGGTTTGAATTTATATATTTCTAGTGTCGAAACAAGTAAATCTTAAGGTGTCTTTTGATTTTGGACAAGCTTGTTTGCTTTCACTTGAAATTGAATTCAAAATTATACAACAGCTTTCTTTTTGCATTTCACCAACATTAAGAAAGAGAAAAGAAATACCTGCATCTTTGCATTTTGCATATAAGTTTGTATGTTGATTTAGGGAAAAAGTGCATTAGTGAGTGCTCTTTGATCTGTGTGAAAAGATTTTATCTCTCTTTTCCCTCAGTAGTTAAGATTTTCATAAGTCGAAAAGATTGAAAAAGCTTGCTTCTCATCTTAGACTGCATTTAGGAATTTGTATCAATACATCTCGTGGTGAACCTTGAAAGGCAAACTTTAAAAAAGATCAACTTAAAATATATTGAATGAACCTAACAACGCTTTGAAACATAACGCAAACATCTAGAGGTCTAAGCTAGAGACGTGTTCCGGCGTCGTTAAACATAGTGATTGTCGATCTCGACGAAGGTGGGTGATTCCTCCTGAGAGTCAGTGGCACTAATACGGACTTGTGCTCCCACGTACCGTCGCGTATATATTGGGAGACCCCTATAGGAATAAAGCCTTTATCCAATAGGAAACCGTGTCGGCCGCCCTACTGATCGCAATGCAGTGAACACAGCATTCACGAAGATCGACCACCCGTACCGTAAAACGTATTCTGTGGTTTTGCGAAAGGTTTGGCACACCCTCTGCCTAGATCTCCAGAGCAGTTTCTTTTGGCCTTTTTCAAACTCTATAACTGAAAAAGTCCAACCGAGCATTTGTCACTTCGGGCTCGTTAATACATCGAAGGAGACTAGAGTCATCTTTAGCTTTTTCTCGACTCTTAAAAAGTGAAAAAGCAAGTTGTGTCTAAAAGCGTCTAATAAAATTCATTCAATTCGGAAACACAAATTTCCCCTTTTAATATTTTAGTTGATCGAGTAATCCGCAATCGTGGAAGAAAGTCAATTGAAAACCCGTCGTTCGCGGAGGCTTGCGAGTCAACCGTCTTTGTCCCTGGAATCGAAAACAGTACGGGCAAAGCGAACTCGTTTAACCGGTTCAAAATCTCCTCTGAAAGTTAGAACAAGTGTTCCAATTGCAACTGAGGTTCCAGTTACTCCTAACATTTCTGGAAACCCTGCCTCTATAGAAGAAGTTCAACAGCCACAGAAGGACAGTACTACTGATCCTAGTCTAGGGGCAAATACTTGTGTAACTAAACCAGTTCCATCTGTAACCGGTCCAGAAAGTTTTGTTCCCCAAACAACTGTCACTGTCGAAACAACCACTTCTTCGACACCAGAAATATTTTACGGACCTGACGGTCTTCCTCTTCCACCGGGTTTGATTGCGATAGAGGAAATTGCAGAGGATCCGCAAGCAAGTACTCCAAGTCATTTTGGAGTAGGGGTCACTCTCTTTCCTTCATCAGAGGTTAATCCACCACAAGTGGAAGTCCCTGTAGAATCGCTAGGCAATCTATTGGATAGACTTAAAATGTCTGAACAACCGTCATCATCTAGGACTGTGTCAAATGACACAGCGACAGCAGAAGCCCCTGCCGTCACTCCAACGATGTTTTCCGGCATACCAGTTGTCCCAACTAGCTCTCAACAGCTAGAAGGAGTCCACCAAGGGACTATGTCGACAGTATGGTCTGTTCCAGTTTGTTCATCTGGAGTAATACCCGGTAATTCTTATGTTGAAACTCGACAGATTGATCCTCATGGAGGTCAGTTTGGGCAATCTAGTCCTCAAGGACTAACAATCCCTCTGAGTTCCGGATTGCTACCATATGGGGGGCAGTATGCCCTTTCATTACCTCCTCCGGGAGGATATCCATATGGCAGTTCTCAACAGTATTCTGGTTATACTGGAATTGCATCAACTAGTTGGGTACCTATGCTACCTCAACAACCAAGGATTGTATATTCTATGCAACAGTGTGTACCTGTGACGAATATCCCAACCACACCGGCTATTGTAACTGTGTCTCAAGTTCAAGCGATACCTGTTACATGTCAACCTCAGATTTCTCAGGTTGTAATGCAACAGTCGCTTGACCATGGGTCACAACCACAATCGCCAACTGGTGGGACGACACAAGTACAAACGGGTACAATTACCCCACACCTTGGTCCAATGGTTAGCATGGCACAACAGAACATGGCGTCATAACCATGGCTTGTACAATACCAACAACCGCAGTTCCAGCAAGTGTACCAAGGTTCTGAGCAGCAGATCTTTGCGAATAGTGGACAGCCGTATATCCAAAACGGTCAAAACCAACCACTTTACAGTGGTCAAGTCCACCAACCGTATCAATCATACCAACATCAATTACATTATGCTGGTATGCAAAGACCCACTGCTCAAGCGATTCCATCGTACCCTGGTTACGCTTCGCCTAACCTGAATCAACAGTTACCATTCGTGGCAACTTTAGAATTACCTGATTTACACCGTTTAACCAACGATCCGATTGCTTATGCCCCTTGGTGGCCAGCGATTCCTCATAAACTTCCATCTGACATTCCTAAATTCAATGGAAATCCAGGTGAAGACCCGTCGAATCACGTGATGACTTTTCATCTGTGGTGTTCGTCGAACACCCTTAACGACGATTCGATAAGACTTCGCCTTTTTCAGAGGACATTGACAGGTCCAGCGGCTAAATGGTATATTGAATTGGCAAGAGCCTCTTTCGACAATTTTAGTTCCCTAGCCACGACTTTCTTAACCCACTTTCAATTACCGATAAGGTATGAAACGGGAACAGAAATATTAACCAACTTCAAACAGACAACTGCTACCCATATATCTGATCATATACATGAGTGGCGTCGTCGTCGTAGGATGGTGAAAACATATGTTCCCGATCAGCTATTAGCTGAATGGTTTATAAAGTCGTTACTTCCGGCTATTACGGAAGATGTGGCCAAGGGGGGAGTCGTGACAGAGGAGCAAGTGATTGCTCGTGCACAGTATTTGGACTTAGTATATACTCAGTCCGGCACACTCTATGACAAAATACCTGACACCCCTAGACCGGAGTTTTCAATCCCTCCCCCTCCTAAATCAAATAGTGACTCTCATGCCGGTGATGGCGTGATTGGCACAACAAACGTGAAATCGATAAAGGCTTTGTCAAAGAAAGCCCGTAAGAATTCGGATCAAAATGCAAAAGAGGAAATTCTTGCTTCGGAAGTAAATGCCGTATCGGAAGATAAGGGCAAAGAAACCAATCAACCAGGAAGCAAGAAGAAACAAAACAAAGGGAAGAATAAGAAACAGGGTGAATCATCTCCTCAAAAGAATTCTTCGAGCTCTCCTTGGAAAGGAAAACCAAAAATTCCATGTTTGATATGTGACGAGGATCATTGGACGGCAAACTGTCCATACAAAGCTGAGTTTAAAAGATTCTTAAAGAATTCACAAACTCCAGCTGTGTTAACTGATCCGTTTCCGAATCCAAGTCAAAATCTGGTTGATAGTGGAAATGCTTCCCCGTCACAAGTCCTAATGTTGTCGACCTCCAAGCAACAGGATGATGCTTTGATTTCGACAAGAAGCAAAGATTGTGGGAATCCGCAGTTGTCAAACAGCAAAGGAAAAGATCAACCAAGCAGTTCGACAACAACTTCAACAGAAGTCGTTCCACCATTCATAACAGGAAGCATTCCAAAGATCCATAGAAGCAATCATTCTCTCCAAAATATCAGAGTCATTTTCCTAAAAGACCCCAGGTTAATGGGTACCTTTGCCCTACCGCCTCCAAGTAATCTAGCGGAAGTGGCCACAGTGGAATATGAAACCTTCTATGTCTGATGGATTTGGACTCCGAGGACGGTTCTTATCTTGTGTCAACCTCATTAAAAAATGAAACAAATCCCCTTTCTCAAAGGTAAACCTTCAATCCAACCACCGAGTTGAATGCAATGAAGCTTGGGGGGCATGCACCTCGATTTGCGTTATTATGCTGGGGGCATGCAAACTTATCACCGAGCAGTTTTAGCACATAGTTCATGCTCGTTAAAAAATAAACATAAGATTGAGCAGTGTTTTGGCGCATTCAAGCTCGTTAAAAAATGAACCCATCTCGGTAAATAACCACTAAGTATGTAACCTGATCAACCATAAAAGCCTTGGTCGTGTTTTGCACCCGCCACCTCCATTCCATTTGGCCAATCGTTCACCTCCATATGATTGTTTACCCATTTTGAGGAACAGCTGCGAAGAGTGATTTCACTTAGCCATCCTTGTGACACTGCCGTGATTGAAAAATTCCAACCTGTACCTGGAATCTGCTGCTATCCCTGTTTATCACTCGTTCCTCAAAAGACGAGTCTTCTTTGAGCTCTTTTCTCCTGACTCGTAAAAATATGAAAAGTTTGCCGAGTTTTGGCCTTCCAGCTCGTTAAACGACCGGAAGAGCTATCCCTCTTCTAGATTTTAATCTTTTTGGACTTGAGGGATTATTACACAAAAAGGTCAAGCGCTTGTTTTATTCAACTCGTTAAAGTTATCGAAAACTCATCCCTTCTGTATTGTTTTATACTTTTTCGGACTTAAGGGATTAGATGATGAAAAAAGAATTTTGGAGTTAACTTTCTGTACCTTTTCAGACTCTCTAAAAATGAAAAGGACCGAGTTTTCCTTGTCGTTAGACTCGTTAAAATGATTAAATAGCGACAAACTTGTCTTTAGACGAGAACGAGTTTCCCTATCGCTAGGCTCGTTAAAACATAGCGATGGGCTTGCCCGAAGGGCAGGTTATAGAACAAGCATATGTTATCCTCCTCAAGCTTGACAAAAATAAAGAGGTACTGGTCAGAAATGACTGGGGAAAAATTGGGAGAACCTCAAAGCTTTAATGGTAGCAAGTCGCTCTTGAACATGACACTTTGTCCTCCGTATCACATCGGGTTGGGTTGTTTCATTCACCAGTCTCATCACCATGGTCCTCGCCAAACCATCCACATTTGGGGTAATGCTACCGATCCATCACATTAGTGTCGTTATTTGTTCAAGAGATGTGTTCAGAAAGAGTCAACCGTGTCCCATCCACTTCCATACATTATCCTTCATCCACCCATGATCGCCACCCTGAATCATATCTCACAGATTGTTTTCACCTCCACTAAAATCATTAGCTCCGTTCCGTGTCACTGATGTGGGATTCATCAAGGCCCTCCTTTGACAGATCGCTTCTTGTCGACTTCGGCTCATTATCCAAGAAGTTGATCTAGGAACAAACCCCCCCAGTACTTTGAAGCTTGCATGCCTCAATGGCAAGTTTCTCACTTCCGGCGACAGGTATACATCAATGACCTTCGACCAGAAGATTTTGCGTGGTGTTCAACGCCAAGTCCTTTATTCACACCACGTGAATTGTACTGCAGTACCTTGAGGGTCATTGTCATTATTGGTGATTCCTCTCGCGCTTGTTAACGGTTTACATTATTGACCGGTAATCAAGCGATGTCTTTCCATGTTCGACTTCAACGCAATTCTCACATGGATCGACTTGTACTTAGAGTGAAGATCGAACAAGTTTGAAGACCTCGGATCTAGTTTCATCCATCCGGGCTGCGATATATATTCAGGATATAAAGACATTTGTTATGTACATCATTACAGCAGATGATCATCCTACTCAAAGGATGATAATTTCAGCAGAGAATTATCAGTCTACCATCAGACGATCGTCTGTTCTATGTACCAAAATGAATTTATAAAGCTGAGCATGGGAATGCCCGCCTCAGCTAGATCATGAAAGCAGAATGAAAAATAATGTATTGTATTTTATTTTATTACAGGGCACCTCTCAGCGATTGAATGAACTTCGGATCCTCCTGATAAAGCATTTCACCTGATAAACGACCTCATACTTTAGGGGGCAACTGTTATAGACATTTTTGTGCCTAACAGCATGAAGCATGAAATGTCAATAATCTAAGGGATCCAAAGTCCCTAAACATGTTGTTCTTACCCCTAGAGGAACAAGGTCAGCAAACCACAGCACTGAAAATCAGTTCTCCACCTGAAAACACTCAAAAACAAGCAGTTTCTGGATCATGTCAGTTGCTCCACTGAGCATCTGCGCTGAATGTCAACTGCTCCACTCTGTACCTGCGCTGAATGTCAAAACTAATGAAGGCTACCTGTGCTGGGTGAGATTGGCCAAGTGGCACAGTCATTCTGCAAGGTGTCAACTGCCCAGGAAGCTTCCAAACTGACACTTGGGTCAAGGAATTCGCCTTGTGATGAGTAAGAGGGTCTTGATCTCCAAGTGGAAGCAAGAATCTCCAAGTGGACTCAAGAACTGAAGATTAACTAAAGTGGGAGAGGACACTAGTCAGCTTCATGCCAGTCTCAAGATGACTCATCCTTTCTCCAAATATCCTATATATAGAGCTCTCTCATGAGGTCTAAGGAGGCTGGAATTTTGTGCAAGTAAGGAAGTGCTGTTGGTTTGTGTATAGAACTATTGGGTGATTGCTTGAAGGAGGTGAAGAGGAGATTTCTTTCTGCTGGGAGGTGTTGCTGGATTGGGCCTATTATGGTTGTAACCCTCTCAGAACTTTACTTCTTCCATTAATAAAGTATTTGAGGTTCTTCTATATGCATGTGTCTTTATGGTGAATAGATGCTTGTATATTTGATTTATGCTAATCCCTGAATCGATTATGGATGTATGCTTCTTGTAGTTTCCTTTTCTTGTGCTTTTACAGGATCTTTGTGTAGCTGGGCCAGTGAAAGAGCAAGGAGCTAGGAGCAAGCAGCAAGGAGTGAAGACTGGATCGACTATTAAGTGCAAGATAACGGTTAGTAGATCATCCTTCTCTTCTCTCTCTCATCCCATAAATAAGTAATCTTGAATAGATTTGCATTCAGTTGTTGCTGAGGTACTATCACCCTTAGAGTGGGATAGGGTCATTCCGTATTCGATACTTTTCCCAACAACACTATTGGCATCAATAACAATGATGTTCAACACAATATCATTGCATTCACCTTAGTGTGCCTTAATTTAGCTCTAAAAATATTTTCATTGTTAGCCTTGTAGCTCCTCAGTTCAGCTCTTAACCTTCTTAGGGTATTGACCATAATTAGGGGGAATTTCTTCTAACCTCTTTCCAACTAAATCTTCTTCCTGATTAGCATGGGTATTTTCCATGTTGTACTATAACATTCTTTTGATTATTCCTCTATTTTCTTTTGTAGATTATTTCTTCTAATGTGTCGTCACACACAAACATATGTCAACTAAATCAAGCATAAACATATTAATCATAGCCTTGGCATGTCACCACCAAGCATGCTGACTTGAAGTTGTTCACCCAACAAAAACCCATGTCAATTACATATTCCAGAAAATAAAAGGACATATAAGAAATCCATCAACTTTAGCAACCACATCAATTACTGGTCTAAACAAATTAATTTTATTTATCCATATAAACTTAAATTCTACTCTATGTGTATGAACCCTTCAAGTCTAGTGTTGATCCTTAGCTCTAATACCAATCTGTATCAAAGCTTCAATTTTATCTAAGATCATTTTGTTTTAAATATTCTAGGTCACATCCAGTCCAAGTGTTGAACCTTACCTTTGATACCACTTTGTAACACCTCCAACCCCTTTAAACCATCTTAGGCAAAGGGATTTTTACATGTTTGACCCAACTTGTTAGGTCTATTATGAATATGGGATGACAAACCCTCTCAAATCCTAAAACTAATGCCACAATTACGTTCAAATCATTGAAAGGTTTTTGGAAATATAAATTTTACCTTAATATGAGTCTCGGGTAGAAAGTTATGCCCCTTAGAAATTCATCCCATTAAAAGAGGACATGTCATTAAGAGAAATTTACATAGCACACACGTTGCCCCGCCTAGCCCACAAGATGCCATGTCACCAGCATGTGGGGTCCACAGGGCATCCATGCCATTGTGGATTGGGTTGCTTGACACATCATTGTGTAATGAGGTTTGATTAAGTGTCAATGGCCAAAGGCCAACATCGACTCATTGGCATCAGGCCCATCAACACCAAGCCTATTGGCACTGGACCTATCATCCATTTTATTAACACTTCCAAGTCCCAACATCCTGATGGTTGACATCCCAGCTGGGGTCCACCTTGTTGAGAAATCAATAGGATTATGTATGAGGGTTGATTTCTCTTTCACGATAATTACTTGTGAATTTGTTGGCTTATTTAAAGTTATGTTTACTTCTTTCATCAAGCAATTACCAAAAGTACATAACATAAAGATCACAAGAGACAAAAGAACACAAAGATGTAGGCTCTCCAAGTTAGGGCCAAAACCCCACAAGGGGTAAATCCCATAGAAATCACCTTCTTATAGAATCAGATCAAAGTGAGAAATCCATGACCCAAGACCATGACAAAACTCCAACCTTTCAAGAATCCAGGTCAAGCCCTCCAAATTACATGGAATATCATCAATCTCAACCATAGAAACAAGCATCACTCCAAACTTTGATTCCACATGAAGCTCAAGTCTTCTGCCATCAGAAATTTTCATTACTAATATTATCTTTCATAGAAAGGTCGCAGGTCATATGCCACAAATTTCACATTTATTTCAAGAGATCACCTATGAAAACTTGTATTAATCATAGATCTGTCATTTTAGAAAGTTCACATATATAGTTCAGATCTCTTATCACAAAAAAACTCATATACATATTTCATATTTTTTCCATAAATAAATCTTACATATCTACTAGGAATCTCATCTCGATCACAAAAGAAACATCAAATTTAATAAGGAGCCCTTGTCATTTTTATCATCCAAGAATTGTTCATTTATGTAATGTAAAACAGGTTCCCCCCTCCAAGAGGTTGATTTTAAAGTTGTTGATCTCTCTTTTCTTATATTTTGTGAGCTGGTTGCATAACATTTGGTATCAAAGCTTTGGATTATAGGGTTTTGTTGCTTAAAACAGGTCATCATGGAATTTTCGCTATAACTATTTTTCTATGAAGTTTCAAAAGTTGAAATTAAAACCCATTTGATCTGAAATCTTGATGAACCTCGAGTCCAAATTTACGATCTTGTCTCACTATATTTTCGAAGATATGATCCGAGGATGGTAGGGTTTTTTCAGTCTCCCGAATTACATCTCAAACAGGTGACCTTGGGAAAATCGTCATAACTTTCTCTCTGAGAATCGGATTGAAATTTGGTAAAAAATTACAGAAATTGGACAGCCTGTAGTTTTCTATGTATTGTTTTCAGGTCCTAAGTTTGAAACAGTGACATGTGGAACTTCGTACAAGTTTGCTCTACTGAACCAGTCTATAATCAGGTCATCATGGGATATTTGACATAACTCTTTCTTGGATAATAAAATCTTGATCATACTTGTGGGTTTGGAAAGAGGACACATAGGGCTATCACAGGATGAAATTTTAGACCTTGGAGATTATAAATTACAGAGATACAACTGATGCAATATCGAGTTCCTACAAAGCTAAAAAGGTGTGTAGTCTTTTTAAAAAATTGCCTAAGTTTGGTTTGAAAAATTAGTTTGAAGTGATTCAAAGGGCACAATGAAGAATAATTATCATTAATTGATGCCCCGAAGAAAGAAAATGGAAACAACTAGTAAGAAATTTGAAATCTATAGCGTGATTCATGAAGAAGAGGGAGAAATGCAACATGATATATCAAAATTACGAGACCAAGTGAAACAAATTTCACTCTCACAAAAAGTAACTAAAGCTAATATGGATGGCTTAGAGAAAGACATGGAAGCTAAGATGAATGGCGTGGAAGCTAAGATGGATGGTTTAGAAGTAAACATTGAATATTTGAATAAAGACATGGAAGGTTTGAAAGGAGGTTCGGTAAATTTTCTACAAGAATTGCTTCCTAATGGCGAACTGGTAGTAGAAGAAACTCATGATGAGAACAAAAGAGATGTTAATAATGATTTCATAGAATTTAACATTGGTTGAAGACCCGCCTTGTTCCAAATATCGATATGAGGAAGTTTGATGGCAAGGATCCCATACCATGGATACTACAGATGGAGAAATGTTTCGATCTCCATAATGTATAATACACACAAAAGGTACGCATTGCACTTTTATATTTGGAACCCAATCAGTTTGTATGGTATCAATGGCTTTTCTCTCGTAAACAAATTGTCACTTGGTCAATTTTTATGGAGGAAATGATAACACATTATGAGGATACAAAAAGAAACACATTCTTTAGCCAATTGATAAATCTCAAACAAAAGGGTAAGATGGTGGAGCACAATGAGGACTTCCAAAAATTGTATATAAGGGTAAAAGATATTCCAGATGAGCATAGGATTGATGCATTCATAGGGACTTTAAAGGATAACATCCAACATGAGGTTCGACTTTGGGAACCTGATTCCTTGGAGAAGGCACTCAGGTTGGCAAGAAAAATTGAAAGCGAAATTATGGCAACAAGGAAGCCTACCACTCATAACTATAAAGATGGAAGTTTTGCTGCCCCTAACATTCCACAACATACAAGGTTGAAACCTCAACAATTGGAAGAAAAAAGAGGAAAAGAACTTTGTTACAATTGTGATAGAAAATACACTAAAGGTCATAAATGCGTTGAGAAGAAATTATTTTACACAGATTGCGAAGAGGAAGAAAAAAAGGAATAAGAAACGTCAAAAGAAGAGGATATACCAAAGGAACCAACCCTAGAGAAAGAAGAAATGCATCCGAGCATATCTTGTAATGCATTAGCAGGAATTACCACTCCTCAAATTCTCAAGATAGAAGGACATATGAAGAAGAAAAAGGTAATAGTGTTGATTGATTCAAGTAGTACCCATAATTTCATTCATTGTAAGATAGCCAAGGAATTAAATTGCTCCCTATATCCAGCACTAGAGTGTCAAGTAATGGTTGCAAATGGAGGAACCATAAATTGCTCTAGAAAGTGCCATAATATCAATCTATCCATGGGAGAATATGTATTGAATATTTCAAGGCTTTCCATTCCAATGGGTGGTGCTCATGTTGTACTAGGAGTCCAATGACTACAATCTTTTGGTACGATAGCTTTTAATTTTCAAGATCTTTTCTCGATTTTTTTTGTGGAAGGAAAGGAAGTTGAATTAAGGGGTATCGCAGGGAAACCGGGAAAGATAATTAGCTCTAACACCATGACAAAGCTTCTAAAGAAATAAAAACGGGGCGTAATTGCACAATTATATTCACTAGAGGTTCCCACATCGAAATCATCTATTTTTCCATATCTCCAAATGGTTTTGGACAGTCATTCCAAGGTATTTGAGACTCCTAAAGGCCTCCCACCTATTCATGATCATGATCATGCTATCCATTTGATTCCAGGAAGTGTTCCTCCAAACATAAGGCCTTACAGATATCCATATGCCCAAAAGAGTGAAATTGAACGTATGGTTGCAGAAATGCTAGAGGCTGGTAGAATTCAACCTAGTCAAAGTTCTTTCTCTGCTCTAGTAGTATTGGTACACAAGAAGGATGGATCATGGCGCATGTGTCCAGATTATAGGGAGCTCAACAAGCTCACTATTAAAGATAAATTGCCCATTCCTGTCATTGATGAATTATTGGATGAATTACATGGAGCAATATACTTCACCAAGTTGAATCTTTGTCCAAGATATCATCAGATCATAATGAAGAGGGAAGACATTCCAAAAAAAACATTTAGAACTCATGAGGGTCATTATGAATTTTTGGTCATGCCTTTTGTCCTTACCAATGCACCTTCTACATTTCAAGGTTTGATGAATTCCATTTTCAAACCCTTCCTTAGAAAATTTGTGTTAGTATTTTTTGATGATATACTTATCTACAACAGGGCTTGGAAGGATCATGTTCAACATGTTGACAAGGTGCTCAAACTATTGGAGGAGAAACAATTATATGAAAAAACCTCCAAATATTTCTTTGGAGTACAAGAGGTGGAATATCTAGGTCATATTATATCTCATGAAGTTGTTAAGGTAGACCCTAGCAAAATTAAAGCCATTAAGGAATGACAAATCCCCACATCCATAAAGCATTTGCGAGGATTTCTCAGGTTGACAGGGTATTATTCCAAGTTTGTTAAGAATTATGGAAGAATAACAACACCTCTAACAACATTACTAAAGAAGGATGCATTTTCTTGGACTCCATAAGCAACGAAGGCCTTTGAACATATTAAAGAGGCAATGTGTCAAACACCAATCTTAGCTACGCTAGACTTCACAAAAACCTTTATTGTGGAATGTGATGCCTCAGGAAATGGAATTGACGCTATTTTAATGCAAGAAGAAAGACCCATTTCTTTCTAAATTCATCTAATCAAAGGAAAGTATTTACACAAAGCTATTTATGAAAAGGAGATGTTGGCAATACTACATGCACTTAAGAAATTGCGACCTTACCTAATGGGAAGACACTTCAAGGTAAAAACGGGTCATGATAGTCTTAAATACTTTTTAGAACAAAGATTTTCTTCAGAAGAGCAGCAAAAATGGGTTGCAAAGATGTTGGGTTATGACTTTGCAATAATATACAAAAAAGAGAAGCAAAATGTTGTTGCAGATGCACTCTCAAGAAAGGATAAGGATGTGGAAGCATTGCTTTGTGCAATTTCTATCATCCAATCAGATTGGGTAAATGAGGCAAGGGATGAATGGA
This sequence comes from Pinus tabuliformis, assembly GCA_031772625.1. Lineage (NCBI taxonomy): Eukaryota > Viridiplantae > Streptophyta > Pinopsida > Pinales > Pinaceae > Pinus > Pinus tabuliformis. The sequence continues at coordinate 45,408,345 of CM062806.1, read as the reverse complement.
AGTATGACGAAGAAGTGTGGGCACTCATTCGAAAGATACAAAAAGATCCATGTGCATCTGATACATTTCGCTGGAAAAATGATTCGATATGGTACAAAGATCACTTATGCCTCTGTAAGAATTCCCAACTCAAACAAAAGATTCTTATGGAATTGCACACCTCTCCCTTAGGAGGTCACTCAGGATTTTTAAAAACTTACCACAGGGTTAAGAAGGATTTTTTTTTGGGATGACCTTAAATCTGATATTCAAAAAAATTTGGTGGAATGTTTCATTTGCCAACAAAATAAAGTTGAGACAATTAAGACCCTAGGTATGTTACAACCATTGTCCATTCCAAGTCAACATTGGGAGGAGGTTTCAATGGATTTTATCACAGGTTTACCCAAGTCCGAAGGAAAGAGTGTCATCATGGTCGTAGTTGATAGACTTACCAAGTATGCACACTTTTGTGCATTATCTTATCCATTTAAAGCTAGTACAGTTGCTATTGCATTTATGGAAACAATTCAAAAGCTACATAGAAACCCAAAGATTATCGTAAGTGACAGAGATCCCATTTTCACTGGAAGAGCCCACTATTGTTATTGTTAAACCCTTACATTATTATGGTTATGTCGACTCTGATTATATTGTGACCCCTTAGACTCCTATATATATAAAGGAGGACTTGTCATTTGTGTCATCCAAGAATTGTTCATTTATGTAATGTAAAGGAGGTTTCCCCCTCGAAGAGGCTGATTTTGAAGTCGTTTATTTCTCTTTTCTTCTATTTTGTGAGCTGGTTGCATAACATGTACTTTTGGAGGTGGAGGTATGCCAATATATAGTTTCTCTTATATGCGAAAATACACATCCTTTCATTGAGACAACTTGTCATCTTGGAGGGCCGACTTGGCTTCTTGAGGTGAGCTAACCCAAAAATTACATTCTAATTTTTTTTTTTTCCTTCTTCTTTACAAGAGGTCCAAATCAGACTTTGACTCTTTAACTCGATAAATCCTAGAAGCATTAAGCACATGCTTAGCTAATGAAATAATAATAATTATTATTATTATTATTATTATTTTTCTATGTTTTTCTCCTTTTTACATAAAATACATAATGATACAAGTACAATGATAATTATGAAGACTGAACCTAGTTACAATTTTTCAACACTCCCTCTTAACTAGGGAGGTATTCATAATTCCACAACCAGATACAATGATACTCTGAAATTGAAATATTCTCCTAAGAAGAGTCAGATTGATAAGCCATCCTCAAGCATCAACATCATGATCAACATTGTCAAATCAATATAGCAAGGTCGTGGCTAACAAGGTCCAACTCTCCAATATATTAGAGAATAATGTTGGGAGGCATACATCTGGACACCAACACCTTATCCTCTTCAAGGAACATACCCCATCCGGACGTTCACTAGGTATGTCCTTCTAGGACTATTCTTATCTTGGATTCCCATTACTCAAAGAATATTGGTCCTCTTCAACTACTCTTATCTTGGATACCCTGTCATGTCCTCAAAGAGTATTGGCCCATGGGGCTACTACTTATCTTGGATTTCAAATCCTCAATGATTATTGGTCCGAGATGCTTATCTAATCCTCCATTCTCCCTACTAGTTCTTTCACTAGACTTACGGTTGTTAGTCCTAGCTTGGTGCATGACACATGGAGAATATGGTTACTGCCATCACTCCCTCTCAACTAGGGAGAAGATCTCCAGGGAGACATAAACATAATATTTATCTTGTCTCATACTTCATCAATACATCAACTACTTTTTCTATGGAGATATAGTTGTAGATGTAGGGATTCTTTCTCACATTACATCATACGTGAGTTTTGGCCTTCCTAGACGTCAAACATTTTACATATCTAAATTATTTGACAATCTATCTTCATGACAAGGTTTCTTTGCTCCTAACAACATCACATCATATCAAACTTCAAGCTTTTTGGATCCTTGACAATCTTTATGCAATTTTGTGATTGTCAGGTCCCAAAATTGTTAAATTTTTGCCTCCATGATGCCTTATTTTACCCCCTTGTTTTGCAAATTTTGACCTATTTACCATCCACTTCCCCATATTTTTATGCAACAATGAAGAATTGATTTTAATGTGTTATTTTAATCAACATTTCTTCATTTATGTATGATTTTCAAAATTTTATGATTTTTATGAGTCACTAATATGAGTTATGCAGTACCTGCACTAGAGTTAAAGTATATGTGGATCACCTTATCATTTGAGCTTTCCATGGAGGCCACTTCTAGTTGGTAGTACGAGCACCTATTTGAGACTATTTTGGAGCCTATATGATAGTCAAAGGCACGTTTATCTTAAACTACCTATTTTTGCACCAAGCATAGTTTCTGCACTAAGCACAGTTCTTGCACCAATTTAGAATTTGACATATTGGCGCACTTTCGGCAGAAAACTAGGACATGGTTTGTGTTCATAATGATTTTTTCATGCTCCCACATGAGTTAGAATGCACCTATTTTGTACAGATGGATTTTTAGAGAATAATTAATGCTTCAACTCCAAATTCGCAACAATTTTCAAACAACCAACTTCTTCCTCGATTTGCATGCAAATGAAGACGAATCTCAAAATTCTGGGTTATGGGTTTTTTTGAAAAATTGTATGAATCGTGAGATTTGTTTTTCCAAGTTTCCATGGTTTGGGAGATATGAAAGGGTCTTTGAGACAAATTTGTGAAAAAATACAAATTTCTAAATTTCTAGAGTTATGCCCATATTTGGAGAAAGTGAAAACTCAGTATAAGGAATAGATTTCTACCAGCATCAGATCTACGATTAGGTAGTGTTGTGCCAAAACTCCCTTAAAAACTATTTTTTTTTTATGATTTTTCTCTTTCATTTGCACTTGATTTGGCTGGTTCATGCTTAGTAATTTTTGTAAAAATTATAAAAGGGCAAGTCATGGCTTTGTGCCAGAACTCCCTTCAAAGACATTTTTATGATTTTTCTATTTCATTTTCACTTGATTTGGCTGGTTCAATGCTTGCTAATTTTTGTAAAAATTATAAAAAGGCAAGTCATGGCCCAATGCTAAGCGAGGATTCTAATGTAAACATATGATGTTGTAATCAATACCGAGATCACTCTCCATAGTTCTCACACAATGTAAAGATTGGACTTCTGTTTAACATGGAAGCCATTGCTATGTTCTACACTTCAATTTTTTTTATTTTTTTTATGTGATTGTAATTTGATTTATTTTAAGAGGCAACGAGTTGGTTGGGAGGCCCCAACCCAGCTTGTTGTCCTCTCTTGTTTGCCTCTTTTTCTTGTCCATTTGTGCATTTGATTGAATAGTATATAGATTTGTTGCCATCGCTTGCTATTTTGAAGTTGGATACTTAAGTTTAATCCATACTCCTGTTTTCAGATTCAGGAAAATTTTGTGTGTCAATAAAGGATCGATACCACATTTTCATTTCCCAGCAGAATTGTGCGTGTATTGATCTAGAAAATGAAAAGGTTAAAACTATAACAACTTATTGCCTTTAATGCGTTCTTCAAGTTAAAATTTGTACATGCATCCAAGTTTCTATCTGCAGTTTTGGTCAACGCTATTATGATACAGATTATTCCAAGGATTTGTTTAGAATACGTTAAATTTCATTAATTAAAGGTTGTCTGTTTTATGCCAGTAAATTACCATAGTCCTCCTTATTTTGTTATGTCCATATGGGAAAATATTCAGGGTGTTATATCCTTTAAAACTTGATCAGATTTGATGCACAGTTTTGGATCTGAATAAAGTTGGTCCAGGCCAACATACTGCATGCACCTGAGACTTAACATAAAATTCTAACAAAACATATTGAGTGATGGGAGGTCTTATCCATATTCATGAAAATGTTATGAGATTGTATTATAATGAAACTTTGATTTGAAATAAAGTGGCATGTACATTATTATAGTCCTTGGATGTATCCATACATTATTATAATGCTTATAAACAGTCCATACATTAATATAATGCCTAAATTCACGACATTTATAAACAGTCCATACATTAATATAATGCATAAATTCACCTCATTACATCGAATGCCAGATTTAAATGAAGTATGCTATGTTTGAAGAATCCAAGCCTTGTGTTAAAGCATGAAATGACATGGTATGCAAAAGTATCTTGAAATGAATCATCATACTTTGTAATTTTCATCAGATAAGGAAATTTTCTCAGTAGCCCTTTCTTTAATTTTGTTTTGTTCCCATGAATTGTGGAAATGAATAGTTTTCTTTGAGTAATTTTTCTCTCAGATTTTGTTGACACATACAAGCTTTTTGCCGTGAATATTGAGTTTAGGTTTCATTTACATTTTCAATTGATAAAGCAGATATAAAAGCCCTTTTTTCCTGCACATTTGGTCACAAAGTAGGACTATTATTGAACTTTCTTTTCTTGCATTCAAATAGAAACCGAGTTTATTTACAATTCTAGCCCTTTCGCTTCATGAAACGAGACTTGAGTCAAAGAACTGTAGGCCAGATTCTTGATTGACCAATAGTTAGGGTTTACTTTTTCATTGTCATTAATTAGGGTTTGATCTTTAATTGTCATTAGCTAAGGTTTGATATTTAATTTTCAACAGTTATGGTTTTCTCTTTGTTTTCTAATAATTAGGGTTTTGTCTTTTAATTTTGAATAGTTAGGGTTTGCTTTTAGTGGTTGATAGAACTGTAGGATTGGTGTTTGTAATAGTTATGGTTTCATTTTTTATGGACGTTTTGAAGTGCAGGAATGGAACAAGGGATTCACTAGTGCAGGAGCTCAAGATGTGAGCTATTTGTAGGCAAATTAGGGTTTTGTTTTGTAGGTTGTTGAAGTATTTCTCTAACATTTCTAGTGTTGTGTCTTGAAATCCACAAACTCCAGATTGACATTAAATATTGGTCATTCATATACCCTATATTGCACCCAACAACCATCAATTGGTCCATATATCACCTTAAAGGAGCCAAACTTCCTTACAGCTGCTAGCACATGTCTTCCGTCCTTTCATAACAAAATTTGGTCCTCATGTTTTTCCAATCCATCATTAGCGTCATCTACTCAATCCATGTGCACCAAAATTGAATCAAATATTAGCCGCTATAATATCATCAAACAAGCTATCTTTCTAGCCTCTTTACATACATATGTAATAAGTCCTTCCAGGGAACCAAATCATATTCCAAACAAATCATCAATATCAGAGTTATCAAATCACAATAGCCTCTAGTCAAGGTGTGTGATTCTTCTGCTACTTTCTCCCTCTGAGGACAACATTCCTTTGTATGGTTTATCTTCATACTACAGTAGAGTATTATTTTATGATCTTCAAATTTTAATCATCAATTAATGTGTTCCTAGAGGGAACCAATCAGTTGCAAGTTTTAATTGATTTCGTATCTGTCAAGGAATTTACAACTCTCTCTTTCCATCTGAGTTAAGTGGACTTCTTTTCCTCTGATCGATTACCTTAATGCAAACTTCAAATTGTTCTCTACTTATTCATGCTTTGCCACGTTCTTCCACTTCTTCCTTCTACTAGTCAAGCTTTAGGTAAGTCTTGCCTTGACCTGCAACTCTTATTAGAAAATCATGAAAGAACAAGAAGGATAAAGCACAATAATAAACAAAGGGATATAAATTACCTATCTTTTGAGAAGGACTATATCTCTTTTAATCTTGGACCTATTCGACAACCTTGTTCTCAAATTAAACATCAAGGGTTATATCTATCTTTAATAATGAGCATGATTAGATAGGGTTTTGTTTCTAGGTTTTCTTTTAGTCCAAACTATGATAGGGTTTATAAACCCTAGATTCCAAATTCTTTAAGACGTGCTACTCAAAAATTGAAAACCCTAGATCCTTCAAGGTTATCAAGACTTGTCATCCATGCATTGTAAAATTCTACTAACATGCAGCAAAACCCAAATGATATTGATTGACATACCTTCTAGTCTTCATATGCAATTGAATACATCAATATTTTACATGTCACTATCTCTAATCTAAATTTATGCATACATTTTCATGAGCATCATCATGTACACAAAAATGGTACGTACCTTTAACTTACCTCTTATTTTTGCAAATAATTGGTCAAGTGCCAATCTTTCTTCAAAAGGTGCCTCACTTCTCCAACGTCAGAACCTTTGTTGAACTAATAGGTTTCTCTTGGTTTCTTTCATAGATTTATGGTTCCTTCTAAATAGGTTGACTTCATGGTGAAATCCATTGAATATAAATGAAGTCTCATAGTTGTTGTCACAATACATCGTTGTGTAGTTGTACATTATAGGTATGAGGAAATTTAGCTATATTGTCATCTAAAGTAGGGTTGTTACTGGCATAAAAAATATTATCACTAAAAGTTACTTTGCCATAGAATGTTATCACAACCCTACTTTCATAAGTATCACTTGTCAACATATGCAATTGTCGTAGGGCACTATCACACTATTATGTGGGTTACTATCTCACTGTTATTAAAATTGTTGTCATATAAAACCGTATCACATAGTCAAATATACGTTAAGGTTATTTTTACGAAATAGGCCACTGTCAAGTACCCAAGTCACAATGATTATGGCACATAGATTTACAATCCACTAAGATATATAATGTGAGACATAATAATAATTGTGAGCCATTGTGTAATTGTTATGATGCAAGGAGAAGCAATGCCATCACAAAGATATGTCTATGCCACTATAGATTATTGTGAGCCATAAACCATTGTTTCGAACCATTGTGATGCTATGAGCAATTGTATTAATGCGGAAAATTTATGTGAGCAATTTAATGTAGCGATCTACTGAAGACTTGTGAGCCACCTCAGTGTAAATATGAACCTCAAAATATGTTACTGTAAATGGAAAACTTAGATAATAGGTTAGAATGTGAGATTAAAATGGAGATCATAATGGGATTTAAAAATATTTTTGATTCCCATGTCGCTAGGTGTGCAAGGGGAAGATAATACTCTATCATTTACTAACTCCCTTTATAGTCCCAATACTACAATTAGTTAGCAAAAAGAAAGGCCATCCATGTGGAAAAATAAATTAAATTCTTCTACCCCAGTGGCTAATTAAAAGGGAAAACAACCTAACTAAGTTTCTAAAACAGACAAGAGTTGGCGCATGTCATTAAGGGCTTCCACTCAACTCCAAAAAGAGGAGAAAATTATAATGAATTGAAGTTTTTTTAATTTTCATGGGTACTTTCTAGACAGCCGTAGAGAAAACATCACGACTATTTCTTTGAGATTTGCATGGACTAGCCCAAAAATTAAACAAAATTGAATTCCGATGCACATAGGCCAAGAGGAGGCCTAAAATGGTTATACAATAAATTTACATAGGTGATGAAGGAAAAAAAAACAGTGAGAGGGGAGCCTACACATGACAAAAAGAAGAAGAAAATAAGAAAGTGGAGTCACTAATTTGTTGTTTGTATTTTGGAAAAATGGTGTACCAAAATGCAATCTATTACAAGTTTGTTGTTCCCTGCATAGAGCCAACAAGAAAATGATTAGCAGAAAAAAAACACATAAAGAAATGGGCAAATCAAATAAATATAAATAAGATCATTTATTACAATGTGATAACAAAGATAACAACAGAGGTAGGGAAACAAGAATTCTCTTTATTGCTTGTTAAAAAGAGTTACAAAATTATCCTAGATACGCTAAAGGGAGTCGATAGGGAAATGGACCCTGTGACTGTCCTAAAGGAAGGTCATTTTTCCCTCTCTTTGCAATAATGATCTCTCTTCAAAAAAATTCCTATGAAAGTTCTCAATGGTGAGCTCTATCAACACAAAGGAATGCTAGATTGCTATAGAATTTAGGAGCATAAATTTTCTTGGGATTTTCTCTTTTTCTCGGTCCAAATATAGTGATATTTATAGGACAAATCCCATTCCTTTCATCCCCTTTGCTCATTAATGAGATTTGAACTTTGAGAAAGATAGTTGGAGATAAGGGTAGTCCTTTGGAGGCTCCTTAATGCCACTTCAATGGTGTAGTGGCTTGAGACCAAGCTACCTGACCTTCTCCTTGTAGCTTGTAGTTTCCAATTTAATTTAATTTGTCTTGTGCACTGTTGAGATGTCACCTTTATGGATCTGTGCAAATATTAAAGAAACAGTCGTGACGATAAATGCAAAAATTGCAAAGGTGACTTTGTGTGGATTGATTGTTTAAATAGAAACCATAAGAAACTTTCATTTTTCTTGCTTTATAATATTTTCCAACATTTACTTATACACTTACACATGACATTCTTCATTGTCGAATACCCTAACTAATACAATTAAGTGTAGAATTTTTTAGTGATAGCAATAACAATATAATGATATAAAAGAAAAAGATTTTATATTATTTTCACTTTAAAATATCAACTTTTAATACCACTATAAGTTAATCTCTAATTAAATTTATATAAATCAACCTATCCTCTTCTCTCTCTCACACACACATATATATTATTTTTTATATTTATTTTTACATATAATTATTAAAGCAATTAAAAAATGACAATTTTCAGCCATGTTATTTCTTATATTTAAAAATCAATTATGCATATTCAATAATCTAAGTATCCTAAACCAATAAATATTTTATAAATGGTTTATATATAGTTTTTGCACAACTACTAAATTTACCTGAGCAAGTTAACATAAATGTAGAGTTCTTAACATAGTTATCCATAAGAGAAAAATAGAACCTTGTTAAGGACCTTAAGCACAATAATTTTAACCTTGACCTTCCTCTGTTATCTCATAAAAGGTATAAAAATGTGATCAGTTTGATGCTTTTTTTTAATTTTTTAATTTAAATATATTTTAAAATAAATAAATAAAATTAGATGATTTTAAGGATATCAATGATGACGATTAATATTTATTAAAATAAAATATGATTTATTATATTTTAAGAAGGTAAGAGATTATTCAAAATTCTCTAAAATTTTATTTTTATACTCAAGAAGTATTAAGAGAAGTGTACCAAGATCACTATAGTTAAAGGTTAAGAAGGTTAATAGCATGACACATATTTTGAAATTTAAATCTAATCTGTGTACAATCTGGAGAATTTAAGAGATAGGTTTCATCTTCAATCCGTAGTGTCACAAAAGTGACAAACACTTTCATCAAATGGTGTTTTGGGAATCGACCGACGCTCAATTTTACTATGGAGCTCATAAGAATTTGTTCTTATTTAAGAAACATTTATTTTCTTCTTTACAATAGTAAAGATAGATAGATACTTCTTACTTTCAAGATTTGGGTTGATAACCTCCTTAAAAGATCTTAGTTTCCTTTTTCCCTTTAACTCTTTATCTTTTACACGGTGGGAAAACCTATCATAACTCAATTGTCAAACTAGCAGTGAGGACAACCATCTTTGACCGTTATCCGTGAATGCAGGTTGACTCATCACTGTTATTCAAGTAAAATCACGCCACCTGAAATAACCCGCTGGTGCTTCATAATGGGGAAAGATTTCACTCCTGCCAGATGGCTCTGGGTCTTGGGCCGTTAACCTGTTTCCTTACATACAAGAGGAGCTCTTAGCTATTTATCACTTTAACTCTTTATCACCCCACAACTTCCCCTTAAATTTTGTTGTAATATATTTTTAATATTATCCTTATTCTATAAAATGATATTCTCGTTTATCCTCTAATGGTCTAACCAAGATTAATCAATCTGATTCCACCCCGCTTGAACCAAAGGTGGTTTTGGATAGAGTTAGCAACAATTTTAGAAAGCCTCTTATCTTCTGTATTGTTCAACATCTTCTTCTACATAAGATCTCTAGTCATAGTCTGATCCGAGCTTAAACAAGAATGAAACAAATTAAAGATATAACCACAAATACAAAAATGCAGCAGAAATAACACTTCATTTCATTAATATTAGAATACTAAAGTATGCTTACAAATAGAATGGAAATAAACTAGCTTGGGTGATGGTAGTTTATCTCTGAGAAGATATGTGGCGGCTACATGTCTTTGAACTGTGTTACAATGAGGCTCAAGGGCCTATTTATCATTGAAAAATAAGAGAAAACCCTAAACAACCAAAAGCCTAACCCCGGGAGATGTAACAATAAGAGTTTGTGGGCCCTGTTGGAGTTAGTTGGGCAACCAACTTCTCGGGGTCATAACTTGGTCATATTATCTTCGTTTGGCATGTACAATACCTTGTTGGAAAGGTCTCCTTAAATACTACAAGATTTGCGACATGGCTTGGGCTTGTAGAGAACCTAAAAAAACGTCATTTAGGGGGTCAAAACTACTTTGGAACTTCAGGACCCGAAAAACTGCTAAAAATAGTAAGTGCTGAAATAAACAAGGAAACAAATGGAACCGTCTGGAGGTCTAGGTGGAATAAGCGGGTGACCACTAATATCCACCTGGACCATAGTCATGCTTTCAATGAGGGAAATACTTGCTTTGATGAGGAGGATAAGATGGGGTGTCTTACCTTTAATCTTGAGATTACAGGTTATAAAATACTTTTGGATTTCGTCTATCTTCCTCCACAACTCTCTGGTGACATTGCATCCCCAAAGTGCACATGCATATAAAATAGCAAGGGTGACAAGAGTCTCAAAGAGGAGGTTTCACTTTTCTTTATTATTATTATTATTATTGCATACCCAAAATATTTGTTTATTTTCAATTGTTTTCAAGTCTGTAACAAGATTTCCATCCTTCATCTATCCTTTTCTTAATGCTATAATTATAGTTGAACTTGTGATATGAATTCTAAGATATTTATATGAAGGAACTTCCTCTGAGTTGTTATTTTTGTATATGAAAAGTATCATATGTGATCTTTCTGAATTTAACTATCATGATTTTTGTTTTGTTAATGTTGCTTACCAAGATCATAAGAACTCCTCACCAAAAACAACAATATAATCAACATAAAAATGAAGAATGATGACTATACTAGTGAGAGTGGGGCCAACACAATGTGCTCCTTTCAAATACTCTTCTAATGTATCAATTTATATGCCAAAAAGGGTATGGGACAAACAATACCCTTTCTTGACTTTGATATTGTAGTTAATTTCTTCTGATTGACCCTTAGTGATCATAAACTTGGTAATAACTTTCTCATACAACCTTGTCATGGCAACCCTCAACTCACAAAGACCCTTTATCTCTTCTAGCCTCTTCCAAAGGTTTGTCTTGGGAACAATGTCAAAATATTTTCTAAAATCAATGAAACAACACAAGAGATTAGTTTTATTATTGCAACACTCCTTTGTAATGATACTAGGAGTAACAATGTGGTCCATAGTTGAATTCCTCTAAGTTGTTAATGTTATATATGGAAAGTATCACATGTGATGTTTCTGAATTTAGCTATCATGATTTTTGTTTTGTTAGTGTTGCTTGCCAATATCATAAGAACTCCTCACCAAAAACAACAATATCATCAATATAAAGACGAAGAATGATGACTATACTAGTGAGAGTGGGGCCAACACAATGTGCTCCTTTCAAATACTCTTCTAACTTATCAATATATATGCCAAAAAGGGTATGGGACAAGTGATACCCTTTCTTGACTTTGATATTGTAGTTAATTTCTTCCCACTGACCCTCAGTGGTCATAAACTTAGCAATAAATTTCTCATACGACCTTGTTATGGCAACCCTCAACTCAAGAGGAACCTTTATCTCTTCTAGCCTCTTCCAAAGGTTTGTCTTGGGAACAACGTCAAAATATTTTCTAAAGTCAATGAAACAACAGAAGAGATTACTTTTATTATTGCAAAAATCCTCTGCAATGATCCTAAGAGTAACAATGTGGTCCACAGTTGAATGATGTCTCCTAAAATTGGCTTGGTCTTTAGCACTTTTGTCATGGATTTCTAGGCATAGGCTAAACTTCTCTTCCAAAATAATTTTGTACCATGGCTAAAATGGGACTAATCAAAATGGTACTATAATTAGATGGAATGCTTTTATCCCCACTTTTAAAGATAGGTACAATGAGGTTCTATATCCAAAGCTTAGGGAAACCTTGAGCTTGTGAAAAGTAATACCTTTTTTTTTTTATGTATTAAGAGATAATTTGATAACTAAAACATACAATCATTACTACCACCAGAAAAATCAATGACCCAATATAATAGCGCACATAACATACTAAACAAAATTAGCTCCCATAAATCCCACTACTCACATATAAAATTAAAAACAAATTCAATTTCAAAATGGATATAAACCTTAATCATAATTAGGAAAATTGTATTTCTAAAAGCAGACAAAATCTTTTATCGAAACGAAGACTCGCATAAGTTCTTTTAGCTGTTGTCCAGCATGCTTCGTGACTCATTTGGCCACGTCTAATCTGTTCATTTATATGATAAGACAATCACTTGGCTTTTGTACCTCACACATAAAATAATTAAAATTATACAATATGTCACCGATCACCCCATTTAACAAGTTGAGAAATCATTATTTTAATTTTAAATATTAAAGCAATCAAATCTGAAATAAAATAATAAGACGTACTTTGATGCATTATTAATAATGATGTCTCATTTTAATTTGAAATAATAAAACAATCAAGTTTCATATAAAAAAAATAATGATATGTACTTGTCAAAATATTTGTGTCTGATATAAATAGGGCGTGAAGTGAGATTCTACTATTTTATGTATTTGTATATAAGGAAACATCGTTATATATCATATATATGTATAGAGGACATGAGGGTAATCAAGCGAACATATAGGAAAAAAATAAAATTCAATAATCATAATAGAAAATATGGATTAAATAATAATGGAAAAAAAAATCCCTTCTCGAGATTTTGATGATAAGCCATGTCATTCATTCAAAATCTTAGTTAAAATCAGTTAGACTATGTGTACCATGTTCGATTTTGATGATAAGCCATGTCATTCATTCAAAATCTTAGTTAAAATCAGTTAGACTATGTGTACCATGTTCCAATTTACATATGCATTGTTTGGTATTTTATGATTATGCATTTGTCATAAATGTTAATTGCAATTTATTGTATTTTTTTGGTATTGTGTGTTGTGTGTTTTATTTTAATTAGTAATAATGGTAAAAGTGGAATATTTTTGAGTCGGTAGGTTTATTCTACAACCCAATATGAGGAGATGTGTAAGTTTGTCTATCTGTGTCTTTGTAAATGGAGTTGACATGTGCCTCTAAAATAAAAATAATTAGAAAAATTATGCCCCATATAGAAAATAATGTGGGCTATAATAAAAAAAAAGAATATTGTGTAAAGTAATTACAAGTAAAAAAAATTGTGAGTAAGATGTTTAAATTTTACACTTCTCAAAAATATTTCAACAAGAGATTTAAATAAAGTATTTGAAGATCTATGTTAACTAATTTGTGTCCATGTCAAATTCATATAAAAAAATTTGTTAAAATAAAATTTGTTTATGTCGATTATGTATATATCATGAAAAAATTAAATTTAATGGTTAAAAAAAACTTTATATAACATTAAATTTGCACGTGAAGAAATTTGATCCCTCCCATCTCATGTTAGTTCCGTACTTAAGACGGATTTATGTTGGTGAGTATATATATATATATATATATATATATATATATATATATATATATATATATATATATATATATATATATATATCTTTTTCTTGTGTATGATATTTCTCAACCTCTCAATATATATTAATTGCATTATCATCTCATTTCTAGTTTTGATAAGTAATCGAAGAGTTTTAATGTTATATTTATGTCTAAAGTGTAAGTGTGTATGTGATCTTATGGGAAAACTAGTCTTTTTTTGCTTATTTGTGGTTATTTCTATCACTTTAAATTCTCTCATGTTTGCAGTTGTCCATGTTGCATATCCTAAGTACTTGGTTTAGATCAATTCTATCATTAATCCACAAGGCTTAAACATTAAAAAATAAACTATGAAAGAATGCACAATGAAAATGTCTTTACATCAATCCTAAAGAAGCCACACACATGCACACACTTACCACCCCACCACCCACTTTCCTAAGGGGGCCAGGGACCAAGGTGTGCTTTCAATCCCCATCACCCACCCTACGGAGAAATGAGGGCTTATTATTATGTGTTCTTAGGTACACATGCACACACACATGCCCTTACCTCCAAGAGGGTGGGTGGTAGGTGCAAGTACGCATGTGCATATTTTTCACATGCATGCAAATGATATCATGTCAATAGCCAAAAGACAACAATAATTTGATTAGGGTTAAGATAAGAAATTCTCTTTGCTAAGTGAAATTTTTTCCTTGATTGAAGAAAAATAAACTCTAGGGAGGTATCACCTAGGGATTTATAGATAGAGCTTTCTTATTTCCACTAGGAATAATGAAGAGTTCCTTGGGATTGAATTTGGACTAAGTGTCCATTTTCGTTTCTAAATCTCCCAATCAATATTATTATGCATATTAAAATAAATTTTGAATTATTCATTTTTCTTACTAAGATTTTCTATATGACATTAGAGAAAGCAGCCTAAAGTCTGGATAGTTAGTAGAAGAAAGTGTTGTGAATCTTGTTCATGCTCATTATTTGAGATAGTGCAAGAAATTGTTATGAATATTGCTTATTATAGGAAAGATGATCACGGTGTCAATATCTTTACAAAGCCTCTCTTAGAAGCTAAGTTTGTGAAACTTCAAGATATGCTTGAGCTTCAATAAACTATAGCTATGGGGGATTTCAAAATAGTAGACTATGCAAATTCAGCACACTTTTGCATCTTTTGGATATAATGTGTCGATATTAAATAGTCGATTAAGTTGTTGGATAAGTGGTCTACTAAGGGATTGACTAGATGTTGACTAAGCATTCCATTAGTCGACTAGTGTGTAAAATAAGGAAGAAATTGGGGATTTTGTTTTGTGCCTTAACCAATCTATGTGGACCACATCTTCATCACTTTAAGGGAGTTGGTTACATCTTGGTGCTATATTATATGACATTATGGGTCGATCTACAACAAGAAGTGGTGAACATACGTGGTATGTATAATGTATGGAAATATTTTGGTTTCTTATAGTACTGTGCTTTTTAAGATATGTTTGGTTGTGCTTAAGTGTTATAATGGTCTTTAAACACGACCTCTCTCTTAGAACACTAACTGTTTTATTTACATAATCTTCTAATTATTTGAAATTGTTCTCCTTCTTCCTCTTTCTTGCCCCCCCACCACCTCCCCCCTCATCTCTTTCTTCTACTTGTCCACTATGATCTTCCCCTTCGTACACCCCCTCTTCTTCTCCTTCATCTTCCTATTTTTTCTTCTTTCTATTTTTCTCCCTCCCATTCTCCTTCATCTTTGTATCCCTCTCCCTCTTCCTCTCCTTCTACTCCCTCTCCTTCTTTATCTTTCCCTTTCCTCTCCTAACCCACCTTAGTCTTCTTTTTCTTCCCTCAATCTATCCCACTCCTCTGTTTATTTCCCTCTCCTTTACTTCTTCCTCATTTTCTTCTCCCTCTCCCTCCCCCCATATTTATTTATTCCTTATCTCATTTTTTCTTCTCAGTCTCCTCCTTCATGTTTCTCTTCTCAATCTATTTTTTCTCTATTTGTTCTTCTCTTCTTCTTCCTCTTACATTTTAAAATAATCCAGATAATATTTATTATTATTCAAAATTTTTTGTTATTATTACTACTAAATTATTGTTATTATTCCCTTAAAATAAACCATAATTCAATAATTTATATCTCACTTAGGTCAATATCAATAAACATTCCCATTACTTTGTAGTAAAATAATAATTGCAAATTATCCTTTCTAACCCCTTTTGTGTATTGCATTGCAATCCCCCTCCTACTGTTTACACATATAATTATATACATCCAAGTACATACATTGGCACGAGAACAAGTCACAATGGTGTTTAAAATGGTGTGATAGGTAGTTTCTTCTAATTAGGACAACTACAAGATTCTCTTCCATAACTATAGTGTTATTTGTAGAAAGGTACCCCTCTAATTATCATTTTTCATGACCAAATCATCTCTACATATGTCAATTTTATGCAAGTATATTGTCAATTCCCATGTCAAATTATGCATATATTTTATTCCATGGATTTTATGGACTTATCTTGGTAGAATATCATTGTAATACATTTACACATTTTAGGAGTCCCAGCAAATGGAACCAAACGATGATACCTAGGGCAAGGAAAGAGATAAGGAACATTGTAGAATAATAAGTATATTAAAATTACTCAATGAAGTAAAAATTCACACAATCAATTGCAATTACATATTTTATGATTCCTATATATATTGAAAATTTTCATTATAATTCTAATAATTACTAATTAACTCATGTTTCTATTGAAGAAATGTAGAGTTTGTTAAAAAAGGGGAAAGTTTTTAAAGGATCTAACATAGAAAGGTAAATGGTATATATAGATGAGGATTATATGTGTAGCATGGGTCATGTTCAATGAATCTCATTCATAAATGCTTTACACATGTTATCCAAGGTAAAATATCTTTATTATTTCACTGATATTTAGATTGCACATTATAGTATTTATTGAATCCAATATAATAGATTTGCATGGTTCTTATCCATCCTATGATGTGGATGTCAATTTTTTAGCATGGCACATAGAGATGATGATGAATTGAGGTGAAGATCTATCTTAGTAAAGGATAAAGAATTAACTAATGAAATTATACAATTTGATTCTTAAGGAGATATTTTAAAATTTAAGTCACAAAATCTCCTATTAAGAAATGTTTTGAAGGGAGTGGTCAAAATAATATCACAAAAATTAAGAATATTTCAATAAACAAAGAACATTGCAACATCTACATAAAAGGTTGCAAAACACACAATTTAGTGATAAATGGGTCTTTTATAGATTCTTTGAGAATTTGAAGAGGAGGAAATAACAAATTGATGAAATATGTTCAAATTACTCTCTTTTATAGTTACTCATATTTATATCTATTTATTTTTATATTCATTATGTATGTTTATTAAAATTTAGACCTGACTTAGGTGTTCTTTAGTTCTAAAAAAAATCAATAAATTCCCTAAAGTGGAAGGAAAATAAAAATGAATATTGAATCCATCTACTCACTTTAATTATCATCCAAGGTACTGCTCTCTCTCTCTCTCTCTCTCTCTCTCTCTATATATATATATATATATATATATGGTTCATAGTCCCTAGATATCAATGACTGCTACATTCACGAAATATGTTTACCAAGCGGATCCACTTGAAGGGATCACTTCTTCTCGACTCAACCATGGAGCGTGACCTCTAGAGTATCGAGAGAATTGAACATGTGACCTCTCAATAACGGAGGTGCTTTAACGATGGGGACTTCACCAACTGAGCTAACCCTTGAGGTTGATATGCACTATATATGAATCTATAGAGGTCTAATTTGAATTTCTTGAAAATTGCATAATACGCAACTTCTACAATTCACGTACGTTGAATTTTCATGTCATTTAATTAATGACCTTCACGTTTAACTCCTTTGATAATGTGAAAAGGTAAATAGAGGTATTAGAATCATTACTACTAGATCATTCAATCCTTACAACTATTAGTAATTGTAGTAAGTTCATTAGATATACTTCAAAGTGATGAAATTTGTGACATAAACTATTTAAAGGAAACATATGAAGAAAAGAAATATAAGTGAAATTAAAAAATGCAAAGAAATTTCTTTTGCTATAAATTGGTGTAGAATGGCTAGTACTTTGTTTTACTATGATAGTACATCTATGAATATAAACATAAGTGAAGTATGGAAAGGAAGTGGTGATAGTGGTTCTCAGTACTCTCTTTGAGTGGGCCCTACCCAACAAAGCTCCTAGAACCCATGCAAACAAATAACACTTGGAAATTAAAACTATATCTCTTTCATTCATAAATGATCATGAAACATAAGGGTAGAAATATGCCTTCCTAAAACAATTCAAAGTATAATATCATTAGAGATGAATAGCAATCCAAAAAAGAGACTAAATATCTTATCAAATTATGTTGTTATTTATATTTAAAAATGAGTCTTATCTAATCCTTCCAATCAATACCTTGACTGATGAAAGTTATCCAATACCCTCCTAGCAATATCCTTGTTGTTATATGGGAGAGATTTCCCTCTTAGATAATACAAACTACCTAAATAAACTAGGATTCAAAATGTTTAAGGAAATTTTGGCTACCTTCAAGTGTTCGAAATTTTTGGAGATGGTAAAGCGAAAATATGCCTTAAAATCCGCAACAATCATGAAATTGGTCTAGAGTCATAAAAGAAGGAGATCACCATAGTCCCAATTGATTGAATTCCTACACTTTTAACCTTTGGTGATAACATTAGTTTTCACATATACATATGCAAAAATTATCAAAACTGATTTAGGATAAAATTCATCACATTAATACTTGGAAATTATGTATATTATGCATAAACAGGTAGGCACATGCCATTACATCCAAATTTATCATTTAAAAACATGAATTTCATATGGGAATCTTTTCTTTGGGAAAAGTATTCCAAGTATAGGATGGGCCATAAAAATGGGTAATTTGGAGGCCCTTCATTGCTACAATTATCTTTAAAACATCTTTAAGTATTATGAAGGGGCTATGAATGATCCAAATTATGTTGAGAATGAAATGAATATGGAAATGAAAAGGGAAATGTAACAAATGTATTGCAAAAGAGCATGCTAATAGAATGAAATTTAAGCTCTATTAATGAACGAAATAATGAAAACACTACAATGTGCAAAGTAATACAAAGTAGCTAAGATTTTGGTAGGTTATCTTTGAAAAGAGTTATGCGAGAAACACTCATTCACAAAAAATCCCATCACAAGAGGTTGAAATTGCCTTTTAACAAAGAGTCTAAGGCCCTAGGAGGCAAAAATCCCGAGATTCAAAACCCTAACCGTAGGAGATGATGTGGTAAAATGGATGTGGACCTTGAGAAACCGAGTTGATATTTCAACTACCTAGGGATACAAATTTCACTTATGAACTCCATTGGCGTGTTTCTTGGGCCATTAGAAATCTTATTCTAAAATTTTTTTATTTGGTTTACTTGGCACTCAAAGATTCAAAATTTATGTCAATTGCCAAAAACACATGGAAAGTGCTTGAAAATGCACTAAATGTTCAAAACCTAAAAAACTATTGTAGAACTTGCAAGATATATATTCATTTCACAGTTAGTAGTAGATATGGGCAGCCACTTATTTCCACCTAGATTAAATAAGATCTCCCTTGGGAAGGTAGCATGAGGAGTGGAGCCTAATACACCATTAAAAAAATGTCATAGAATTAATAAATAACATATAGTTAGTTGAATTATTAATTAAAATTTGTTTAGACTCATTTATCAACAATTATTTAACTTCTACATAACCAATATAAAATAAAAATGTACTTTCTTAATTTCTCAATTACTTAAAATTTCAATTTTTAGTTATTTCGTTTAATGTGTTTTTACTAATGAGTGATCTAGGAGTTGAATTCACATTCCCACATTGTACCTTTTCTTTGATGTAATCTTCTACTACCATTAACCTAAATTTAGTGGCATTTGCTAGACATTGATAAATTTAAGTGATACGATCCTATGTAAAGTGAAAAATAGACACAAAAATAAAATTACAAATTCAATTGTCTAGAAATTACTTGTAGATTCAAATTGCTTATGTAATATGCTAAAACAAAAGACTTGAATCTACTCTACTCATCAACAGAAACAATTAATCGATCGAGAAATCACAAAATAGGAGACAAGATTCAATCACATATGCTTAGAGATTTATCTAAGGGGAAATATTGCTCCTCAAAACGCCTTCCTATCTATATATTGCATTAGATAAAAAAAATAGAGAATATTTACAATTCTTTCTCAAGCCTGAGAAACATCTGCACTAGTACAATCTATCTCATTGCCTCGCAATCTTACTGAGGCCAATACTTAGCCAATCTTGCTGCCTGCCAAGCTCCTATTTCCTTATGTTGTTTCCTTGGTAATTATCTCCTTATTAATTAGGGAAATCCACATCCTGAATTACACAATCTATATAGGCCCTTCTATGACTGCATGCACCACTTGTACAACTCGAAAAATTATACAACTTATAGTACATTTCCCTTGAACTCCAGACTCAACTGGGTAACTCGAATTTCATGCATGCATGAGTTAATTATGGTTGATTTATTCGTTAACTAGTTGAACACATGAATTTGCACCCCCCTGCTAGACCTCTTACTAGTTCCTCCAATAGTTGGAACTAGTTTAACTGGCATTAACTCAGTTTAATTGAATTAAACTAAAACAACTCAAATTAAACTCAACTCAAGCTCCTAAATTTAGGAACCACTCTACATGACTCAAGTTATGCCCTCAACTTGAATTAACTAATCCAACTAAGTTAAATTAACTTGGTTAACTCATTATTATTGTCTTGTGATGTGGAATCACAATTTTCTCTTAATTTAATTCAAGGGAAAATTAAATCAAGATTTTTTTATTTCCATTTTCAGCACTCCCTGTCAACAAGAAAGAGATGATATGCTATCCTTATCCTGTTTCTATGGAACTCAAATTTGCATCTTAACAATGCCTTTTTCAAAATATCTACATCATGTTCCTCTATAGGAATGTACTCCAACAACATGATTTTCCTCTGCACACAATCTCATGGATGGTGATACCGAATGTCGATATGCTTGGCTTGACCATGAAATATTGGATTCTCAGAGAGTTTGATACAACTTTGGTTGTCACGGTAAATCATTGTAGGATCCATCATCTCACTAAGTAACCCAACAAGAATCTTCCTCATCCAAATAACTTCACAAGTTGCTTGACTAGCAACCATGTACTTTAGTTCTGTTGAACTAAGTGCAACTTACCTCTGCTTCCCCCTGTACCAAGAAATTGTTGTTGAATGTAGTGAATATCTCAAAAACTAATAGAAATTTATATATTTATTATTAACGATCGAATGAATGATGATTTACAACTGTGGGAAGCCTTGTCTTAAATACAACCATGGGTGCCCCTTGGTGAATGGTCATGATATTTGATCATGCCCTTTCCCTAATTACTTACTAACTACAGAGTATTTAATTTTATATAACATTGAATTCGCCTTGAAAATATGCTTTTTTCTCAAATCATACGTAATGATGGGTGTTGCTGACGAAATGCTTCTATTTCCCAAGAAGCTTCTTCTTCAGGTAAGTGCTTCTACTTGATCAGGTATTCTTTTATTACTCGTGATCGCACCTTCTTTTCCCTGATGGAGATGATTCCTTCAGGTTATAGAATGACCCTTCCTTCGTCATCTAAGGTTGGAAGTGTTGTTTGTGCTGACTGGTGTTCACCAAGTGCATTTTTAAGGCAGGATACATAGAAAATGTTGTGAACATGACTTTTATCAAGAAGGCTTAAATTGTACTCTACTTGGTTGATCTTTTTGTCGATCTAGTATGGTCCATAAAACCTTGGTGCCAATTTGTTTTTTCCCTTATATTTTAAGGATAACTGCTTGTAAGGTTGAATTTTAACAAAACCCCATTCTCCCACTTCAAATTCCCTCTATGTTATATTTCGATCAGCTTGCCGCTTCATACGATTTCTTGCATTACTTAGATTTTATTTAGGAGTTTGGATGACTTTTAGGGTTTCTTCTAACTGGTTTTTAATAGCTGGAAGTATCATTTTGATGATAGCAAAGTCCTTCCATTTCGGAGGTTTGTACCCATACAGAGCTTGAAATGGAGTCATTTTCGTTGATGTGTGGTAAGTAGAATTGTACCTGTTGGAAATAATATTGCCGGGGGGGGTGAATCAATATTAGCAAATCAATAACTTTTTCATTTTCATAATCAGATTAATATACGCTACTTCAATTAAGGGAACCCGTGTGTACACGCAATTGTGTTTAATGCAACTAGCGTATATCTAGCAAACTTATGATTCAGTTAATTCATCATATGTTGATCTTTAATTAGTGCATCAGAACATCATTAACCATATAAACAGTAATCAGGTGCAGTAAAAATATAACATATCATCACACATAAAAGACACACATGAACAACATGATATAAGGTGGAAACCCAATGTGAGACAAAAACCACCTGCTGCTGTTTTCTTTAAGATAAGAAAAACATGTTTACAATCTTGTACTGGCGCAGACTCACACCAGTACGCAGGCACCCACTTGCAGAAGGCTACAAACTTCTCTCGTTCTTCAGCTTCTACTGGAAGGGAGCTATAACCCCCTGGCTCTTGTACTAGCCTATATATTTACTAGTACATAGGCGACGACCTACAGAAGGCTACGACCTTCTCTTTTCTTCCAGGGACCACGTTTCATAAATTTTCAGACTGGATCCATCAATACAAAATCAATCACCACTGCAATACAACCATCAACTATATCTGCATCATCAATCTCTGAATCACCCAACAATTGAATCACTAAAACCCTGTCATTAAAACACAATCACCATAACATAGAGCAGAACCCAGAACTCTACAACAACCAACAACAACCTCAAATATCAAATCTCTTAATGTATACGCTACTTGGTTATGTCGAACCAGTGTGTATACACCTTTTCACCAAAGGGAACCAACGTACAGATCTGAAAATAATTACTTATACCTTCGCTGCAATTTTCTACTTCAGATATACCCAGATCATCAGATATAAAGGATAATACATGCGTCAGTATTCAGATCTGAACTATTCATGATCATACCATATAATGATAATGCATTTTAGTCTTCATGATCCCGGTCCATCAACCTTCATTTGCCACATAGGTGCATCCTTAGCAAAGCATCACATACCCATAACCTGCATACTAGATCTCACACTTCATCAAATATTCATCACTTGCACACTTGCACTTTGGCCTAATGATCTTCTTCTCCTTATATAGGTTTAGGCCTCTCTCAATACCATGGTCCAAAACCACGTAGGACCAATACCTTTGACCCAATACCTGGGGTTAATACCTTGGACCAAATACCATGGACCAATACCAAAATACCATGGTCCAAATAGCACGGACAAAAACTTAGTTTTCCAACATATACACGCCTTTCATTATGTGAAAGTGTGTGTGTACACTATACGCGCCTTTTGGTCTGCAAACCCACGTGTACATGCGGCTTGGTCAATGGGGAACCTGCGTATACCTCTCTTTCTTCATTCTGTGAGTTTGAACTGTGATCTGTCATTTGAGTGAGTTGTCATCAAGGACAACACCTGTGTCATAGTGCCAAATATGTATCTTAATGCCAACAGTACGACCATTCAAGGAGATGTAACCACTGAACCCACTTAATTTGTTTGCCTGGGGCATAACAATGTAGGTAGGCTTCTAAACATTTATTGACACCCTTTGTTTGTCCATTTGTTTAAGGATGGTAGGTTGAACTCATGTTGAGGTAAGTTCCTACATGATTGAAAATTTCCTTCCAAAAATTACCTCAAATTTAGCATCTCTATCGCTCACAATGACCTTAGGAAATCATGTAATTTGTAAACATTTTTGTAAAGTATCTCAGCTATTGTTTTGTTGATTTTGATTTCCTCATTCCAATAAAGTGAACATACTTGGTGAGTTTGTTGACTAATACAAAAATTTTATCCTTACCCTCAAACATAGGTAAACCTTCGATAAAGTCCATTGATATTTCTTCCCATTTCTGATTCAGGATATTTAAAGGATGAAGTAGTCCAAGTGTCAAAATATTTAAAATTTTATTCCTCTGTAATTTATCACATTCTACTACATATTTCTGAATATCGTTACTCATTCTCTTCCAAAAGAACGACTGGCGTATATTATAGTAGGTTTTAAAGAGCCCTACATGTCTAGCTGATAGTGAAGCATGTGACTCCTTGAGAATATTGGCTTTAAATTTTGAATTTGAATTTAGATAAATTCTTCGCTTGTACCATAGAATATTGTTCTTCCATTCAAATTTTTAATTATGAGGAAGGTTATTGATTATAGCAGTTGTTTCTGGATCTTTTGCATATTCACTTCGAATCTCATTAAGTCATTCGGGGAAAACAACCAAAACTGCATGTAATGATGGTTCTTTGTCCTTCCTAAACAAAGCATCAGCTACTATGTTATCTTTCCCTTTCTTATGTAATATATACATGTCGAAGGCAGTGAATTTTTCTATCCATTTTTGTTGTTCCGTAGATAACATTTTCTGTTGGAGGAAATGCTGAAGACTTTTTGTTGGAGGAGATGTTGAAGACTATTATGATCTGTTCATATTAAGAACTTACTTCCTAAGAGATATTGTCTCCATTTGGCTAATGCGTTCATAATAGCAAGCATTTACGTGTTGTATGTAGACTTGAGATATTCTTTCTTATTGAGCTCCCTACTTTCAAATGCGATTGTGTGACCATCCTGCATTAGTATTGCTCCTATGCCAAAATCTGAATCATCACACTCAATTACAAATGGTTTTAAGAAGTCTGGAGTTGCCAATACAAGGGAATTTGACATAGCTTCCTTCAAGTCTTCAAAACATTTTTCTGCTTCATCCTTCCATCGAAATGAGTTCTTATTTCAAAGGTTCATTAGGGGTGCGGTTATATGGGCATAGTTTTTAATAAATCTTCGATAAATACTTGGTCAATCCTAAGAATCCTCTTACTTTGGATATATTCATTGGTTTGGACCATTCCCTTATAGTCTTGATCTTATTAAGATATAATTTTACTCCTTCCTTGGATATTATATGTCTAAGATATTCTACTTGTTCCTTCCTAAAAGTGCATTTGGACTTCTTAGCATAGAACTGAGGTTTTTCTAATACAGTAAGAACTTGTTCCAAATGTTGTAGGTGCTCCTTCCATGTTTTACTATAAATTATAATGTCATCAAAGAATACTAACACAAAATTCCTTAGAAATGGACGAAATATCTCGTTCATAGCAGCTTGGAATGTTGTCGGTGCATTGGTTAAACCAAAAGGCATCACTTTAAAATCGTAATGACCTTCATGTGTTCGGTACACAATTTTGCTACATTTTCCAATGTTATTATGATTTGGTAATACCCTTACCTTATGTCCAATTTTGAGAAGTATTTAGCTCCATGTCGTTCGTCCAACATTTCATCGATAAAAGGGATTGGATTTTTTTTTTAATGGTTATTTTGTTTAGTCCTCAATAATCGACTCATAATATGAATGATCCATCTTTCTTTCGAACTAATACAACTAGATTAGCACACTGACTTTTATTTTTGTGATAATTCCATATTTTAAAAGATCCCGGACTAATATTTCAATTTCATTTTTTTTATGATGTTGATATTGATACGACTTGATGTTAATGGGATTTGATCCTAATCTGACTTCGATTGTATGCTCAATTTCTCTTTTAGGAGGCAACTTCATTGGAAGATCTTGGAATACTTTTTCATGCTTTTGAATTAGCTCTTGGACATCCGGTGCTTCATCGTTGACCAAATTTGAAGTTAACATTTCTAATTGATGATACTATACTGTTGAGATTGCAACAAGATGATGGAGCTTAGTGAAAAGAGTCGCCTTCACTAAGTGGGCCCGCAAGCAAATTATGGCACAAGTTCTATTTTTTGGATCCCAGCAGGGATGATCACAGCAGGAGTGACCACAGCAGGAGTGACCACAGCAGGGATGATCACAGCAGGAGTGACCACAGCAGGAGTGATTACAGTAGGAGTGACCACAGCAGGAGTGATCACAACAGGAGTGATCAAAGTCTATTTTTAGACTGGCTGTCCAAAATAGAAAAGTCAAATATTATTGTCTCATAATAATATTGGGACTATAAACTTGATCTTATTCTCTTGGAGCACTTCAGTTTGAGCTATAGATGTGGCCCATGCATCTGTGAGAAGGAACTACGCTTTTCTTATGAGTTAGTTGAGTTGTTGCATGCATGACTTCAGTTAGAACTCAACCAGTTGAGTTTGGTGGAGTTGATTGTGGAGTTGATGGAGTTGTGTTCAGTTTGACTTGGTTAAACTAGTTGTAGTTAGTCTAACTGCAAATAGACTAATGATGAGCTGTTAAACTAATTATTAACTCATAATACAACTATAGGATACATCAGTTAACTCAGTTGCATGTCATTGCATGTTCAGTTCAAGAGGGACAGGTGTTAGAGAATCAGATTGCTATCAGTTGTGACTATAGTTGTGCATCAGATCTTGCACAATCAAGGGATTGAGTATGCCAATGAGTTTGCTCATGTATTTTCCCAGTATTATAGTCTCTGCTCACGTCTAACACAGTATGAGTGATTCTTTGGAGGTGAAATACGAGTTTGGTAAACCAGTCTCGTCAATTCTTGAGCAGGTATTGAGCAGTGGAGGTAGGCAAGCAGTGGAATAGATTTGGAGATCAGATCTTAACTGTATTGTGTGTAACAGGTGGAGCTGGTACTGGATTGCTTGTGATAAGCATTGTACTTTGTAATGTTACATGGTCTCAATCATTAATATGCAGATAGTTGGGGTTTTTAGCAAGATGCTTTCCCCGGGTTACATAATGTGTTAATGTGTGAATGCTCTTGATGTTTTATTGTTATTGATGTTGCTATATTGATTATCAACGTAGAGGAGCTTATGTATTGTGTATGTATTCCGCAGTATTACATGATCAGGATAATCTCTGTTGAATATGTGTTAAATTATTCAAAATTTCTACATATACTAAATAAGCTGGTGCTCCCTTCTGAATCATTTTCATCATATGGGATGATGATACAGTTTGATTCTCAGGGGGTTGGAACCCATATAGCTTGTATTTTTTCCCTTCCCACTTAAATTTTATAAATTCCTTTTGATGGTTGGAAGAGTAAGTACCTAGGGTTTGAAGCCATTGGATACCTAGGACCACATCCACTCCCCCTAATGGTACAATGTAGAACAAAGATTCTAGATTATAGTCTTGAATATGTAATTTGAATTTATGAGATTTTCCTACTTTTTCAATTTTCTTACCAATAGCTACCATAACCTTCATGTTGGGCATGGGAGATGTGAAAATGTTGAGTCTTTTCGCCATAGTTGAGTCCAAAAAGTTTTGGGTGCTACTAGTATTGATCATAACCATTACATTGTTCTTCTTGATATGTCATTTTAACTTTAATGTTTGGGGTTGTGATATACTTGTCATGGCTAATAATGACACTTGCAGAATATTCTCATCATCTAGTTTTGGAGAGAATTTTGGGGAATCTTTGATTCTTTTATGTCTGATTCATCACTGTCTTAATCATTAGTTTCTTCACATTATACAGATTCTTGGTCTCTTTTCCTTTAGCACACCTATGTTTAGGGTCCGATTTTTCACCACAATTTTTGCACTTTCCCTCTTTCATTATTTTCATTTCCAAGTTAGTTTTTTCTCCTTCATGAAGATGTGTTGGAACATATTTTGTGTTATCTGTGTTCATGGCTTGGAAAAATATTTGTCTCGAATACGCTCTTTCAACCTTCGACAACTGCATTTTTTCATGTTTCTTTTTAGCAACTTTTTCCTTTTGTCTGGCTACCTCTATCGAAGTGATGTCATGAAGCTCGAGCTCAGCCTGGAGATGGGGTTTAAGCGTCGTGGTGTATGATTGAATGAGGAGAGTTTATGATAATCTAGGTGCTCGTGTAGCTAAAGTTTCCCATTCTTGAGTGTATTTGTCCACGTCTCCTTTTTGTTGCAATCTGGTGAGTGCTGAAAAGAACTCTTCTTCCTTGACACCTTGGAACCTTTTAAAGAACACATTTTCGAATTTCCTCCAACTGATAGCAAGTGTCCTCCTTTTCCACCACATATACTAATTATATGCTTTGCCTTCCATTTGCATGGAAGAACGCCTGATATTTTTGTCGTCGTTGTCAATACCATAAATCTTAAAATATTCTTCTACTTTATTGAACCACGCAACACTGCACTTCTCGTTAAATTTGGAGATTTCAATTTTTTCTCTTCGTTGATATGTTGCAACTGTTGGAGTAAAGAGAGGCTATTGATTCGCATGCTGCATATTTGAGAATTGATTCCAAAGCTGCATATTTTGAAAACCGTGTTACTATTTTGTTTAAGGGGTATGGACGATGCTTTTGGAGACTCGGGTTTCTCGTGTGATTCTAATGAGTTTGACGAATCCAGAGAATTGAGATGTTGATTAGATTCATTATTATGGGGTATTTTATTGGGTGTAATCTTCAACTTGTCACAAATACATGTCAACGTCACCATTGCTTGACTTTGATATAGATTCATCGTATTTGAAAGGATTGCATGATCCTTTTTAAATTCATTATGGTTTTTCTCAAGCTGACTTTATGTTCTCTTTGTTGTATTGTGGAGCTCCTTGATTTCATTGGAATTCATGGTAACCTTATTCTCAAGATCAATCAATTTTTTACTAAAATCAGCCATTGTCATAGACGACAACATTGAACGGGTATGTGGTGGTGTAAATTTATCCAACTTTAACTTTTTCCTTAACTTGAACCTAATTTTTTTCCTAACTCACTTTATTTAAATATTAATTAACTTATATAGTTATTAAATATTAATTAATTATATGATATAAATTATATAATGAATTAATAGTTCGAACTATAATGAATAAATACTGGATAAGGATTAGAATTCATACAAAAATATATTAATGTTTAGACTAAGTTTTGATTGGTGGTTTTGAGAGGTCAGTTTTATGATTCCGGTGGACGTGTCAAGTGAGGAGCAGCCACAATCAAGTCATCGGTTTAGTAAAAAGGTTTGGATGATGTGATATAGTTGCGCAAAAGTGGAGAACAAGTGGCGTGAAATGATGTAGGGAAGTGGAGATGGATGACATGATTGGGATGCAGAAGATAAGGATGCAGTCGAGTAGGGATGCTGTCAGACTGTTGGAGAAAGTGAACATAGGTGATAGACTGTCAGATTGTTGGAGAAAATGAAGATAGGATGCAGGGAAGTGGAGATGGACGATATGACTAGGATGGTAAGGTAAGGATGCGGTCGAGCATGGATGCTATCAGAAAGAAGGGAGGAATATGCTAAGATAGGGAATACAAATGGTGGATAGAACAAACGAAGACGACAAATTTGAGGGCGGTCTATACGAGTAGCGGATGGAGCGCAGTAGTGGCTCTGATACCAAATGTAATGAATATCTCATAAATTAATATAATTAATATATTTATTATTAATGATTGAATAAATGATGATTTACAACTATGGGAGGCCATGGCTTAAATACAACCCTAGGTGCCTCTTGGTGAATGGGCATGATCTTTGATCATGCCCTTTTTCTAATTACTTACTAAATACATAGTATTTAATTTTATATAACATTGACCCAATATTGAAGATGCCTCTTGATGTGCTCTTCCTGTCTAACGTACTACTTGCCCAATCTAAATCTATGAAGACTTGTAGCTTCACTTCCTCTGTCCTCCTTTACCAAAGACCAAACTGAGTAGTGCCTCTGATGTATCTCAACACATGTTTGGTTTCCTTTCAATACATTTTGGTTGGCTTAACCATTACTTGACTAAGATGGTTAACTGCATCACACATGTCTATTCGTGTGTTCACCAAATACATAAGTGAACCCACAAGCTTCTTATAAATAGTAGCCTCCACTACTTCACTTGAAGTAGCATCTTCCTTCCTCTAATTCCGTGCTAAAGGAGGCTCCATGGGTTTGTTGCTATCCATGTGTAACTTCTTCAGTATCTCATTGGCATACTTTCCCTAAGAGAAAAATAGTCCCCCATCTCCTTGTCATACTTCCATATCGAGGACATAATGCAGAAGCCCTAGGTCCTTCATCTCAAATTCTCTTGCAAGGTCCTCTTTGCAAGATTTCACTAGCTTCTCATCACCTGTTAGAATTAAATCATCAACATATAATACTATAATAAGTAATTTACCTTCAACCCCAATATGGTAAAGGTTTGCTTCTACTTCGCTTTTGGTGAATCCCAACCTAGTGAAATAGTTTTCGATCCTGGTGTACCAAACACGGGGTGCTTGTTTCAATCCATACAGTGCTCACTTGATTCTTCACACATGCGACCTCTGTTGAAGGTCTCAAATTGTTTCGGCTACTTAATGTACACCTCTTCCTCAATCACTCCAATGAAGAATGTTGTCTTCACATCCATCTGATGTATCTTCTATCCCATTTGTGCTACAAGATCTAGAATTGATCTTATAGAAGAGTACGTTGCTACTCGAGAAAAGGTCTCCTTGTAATCAATTCCCTCAACTTGAGAAAACCCCTTGGCCATAAATTTGGCCTTGTGGTTCTCGATGCTTCCATCTACTACTTTCTTCACCTTGTAGATCCACCTTGAACCTACCACTGACTTATTCTCTAGTCTTGGGACAACTTCCCAAACACTATTTTTTACTATGGAGTCATATTCTTCTACCATGGCATCAACCCATACTGTCCTATGCACTGCTTCCTTGAATGAGGATGGTTTTGTCTCAACTAGCTCACTCATCAAATCCATGTACACATTATAGTAATCTGGTGACATCCTCTACCTGTGTTGTGATTCGGGTGCTCCCACATTCTCTCTAACATCATGCAATAATCTGTCAGCTTTTCCGGGTGCGCTTCCCTCCATCTCTGGATGTCTCTGCGTGAGTGAGTGCTTCCACTCTCTGCTCCTTTGCTTATGGCTGCTCCACATCATCCTAAGGTTCTTCCTTTGGATCCAAAAGCTCCTCATCTACATGTAAATGAAGCTCCCTGTCAAGGGAACATCTCATGGTCTTATCTTCATCGAAATTCACATCTCTATGAAAAATTGTCATCCTATGAGATGGTAGGTACACCCGATAGTTGTGAGGTGTATCAATGTACCCCAAAAATATGCCAAAATCATCTATTAGCTCTATATTTTTCCTTGCATCCTTTGCAACATGACAATAAAATGATGAACCAAAGATATGGAAGTGTGACAGACTTGGTTTCTTCCCTGAAAAATATTATTTTGGTGTGCTCATCCTGAGAATATGATGAGGACTCTTGTTCTGCACATGTATTTTTGTGTTGCACGCTTCAACCCACAAGTGCAATGGTAGGCCTTGATAATTTAACATCACCTGCGCATCTCCCACAATAATTATTTTCTTCCTCTCAGCCACCCCATTCTGTTGTGGGTTATGGTGTGCTATTAACTCCCGTTGAATGCCTTATGATGCATATAGGTTATTGAGCTCATTTGACACATGTTCACCACAGTTATCACTCCTGAGAGCCTTCAATTTCCTGCCAATGTATTTCTCAACAAGTGCTTTAAATTCACAAAATTTGGAGAATGTGTGGTCTTTTTTTTTGCATGAAGAAAATGCAACACTTGCGTGAGAAATCATCTACAAATATCAAATAATACTTGTGCTTGGTTGTGGAGGTTGTCGAGAATGGTCCACACACATCTAAGTGAACTCTTTCAAGGATTACTTGCGCTCTATTGTCCTTATTATGAAAGGTGGCTTTGGTGTACTTCCCCAGTGTACACCCTTTGCATGTATCTCGCTGCTCTACTGCACCCTTGCGAAGTCCTGTAGAAATCTATTGCATGATATTCAAGGCTCCATGGTGAAAATGGCCAAGTCTCCTAGGCCATAATTCATTGATGTCTCATCTTTGCATGTTAGTGTCCCACCCTAACCCCCTTATTTATGTAATGGGATCACATCATAGTCAAGAGTCGATAAAGCCCATATTAATAATTGTAAGTGGTTAACCCGCAATTAATGACGGGACCACAGTTAGTTTCAAATGGGCCGTAGTATTAGATAGATGGTATTAATAAAACCCATGGTATTGGCCCGTGGTATTGCATGTATGAGTCATATATAAAGGATAGAGACTCCCTGCGAGGAGCATCGTGTCTTATTTTGTAATCGAGGTCTGCTCTATTGGAGGTTGCCCCCTCGAAGAGGCAAGTGAACATTACTCTCTGAATAATAAAATCATTGCTATTCTGTGTTCTGGGTATCTTTTCTTCGCATATTCTGTATTTGGGTATCATTTTGCAGGTTAAGAGCATAAAAAGTGGTATCAGAGCACTTTCCAGGGCCGGTGGGATCTCCATTTCTTAGCAAAAAAAAATTTTGGCTAGAGACGTGTTCTGGCGTCTTTAAACCACGGGATCTGTCGTTGAGCGCATAAACATGTGGATTTGGGGAGGCGTGCACGCAGGAAATACAAGAGGTGGTCACGTCTATTGGACTCCCATGTAAACCCTGTGGGTACCCCTTCGAGTAGTAGCGCATTAGGCAGAACCGCACATGGACTGTCTTCCATGTACCCTCTAGGTATATCGGAAGCCCCCTAGACTCCCTTGAAACCTCGCCATAGATAAACCGTTGGCCGTCTTGCGGCTACAGTACACCGAGAACAGCACTCGGAGAGATTACTCGCCCGTACGATAGGGTAGTCGAGTTGTACGGCTAAGGGTACGGTCGATCCTCTTTAGTTAGAGCCCTAAAACATTGGGCCGTGTACTACTGCTAGACGCTTATGTATATTGCGATCTGTAGCACCTGACACTCCTCAAGACCATAGTTCCCTTTTCTATCGAGGGATCACACATCATCTCTTCCAGATCCGCTTGTGCAAAGGGGTGCAGCAGCAGCAGACATCAGTCCCGTAGTCTCGAGTTCGCAGATCAGCCATTCCGATCTATTAGATCCATCAGATCCGCAGAAGCAGTCTGTTCCGCCGCCCAGAGCTATCAGATATGCCATTCAGATCTCTCAGATCCACCAGATCAGAGTCGTTGTGAAGGACTTTTGGCCGCATTGACATTTTTAGGATTTGGCGACTGCAATATTGATAAGGAAGGAGTAAAACTTCGTTAGGAGTTTTCAAAAAAAAAGATTTTGAGATATTTTGGGGCGCTTATTGGTGATCTAGCCCATCAGAATCAGGACGATGAGCTGAGCACGGTGGTACCATTCACTTCTTAGTGAAAATTTTTTTTAGGTGGTCCCAATTTTCAAAAAATCAGGTTGGTGTATGGTAGAAACTAGAACTCAAGCAATGGCCAATGAAAGGATGGACAAACTTGAAGAATCATTGCAAACCCTCCACATTCAGCTTAACGGACTATGTAGCATGGTCGAGAAAATAATCCCGAAGGGCAAGGAGCAAGCCCACGAGGAGGCGTATAATGGCAATGGACACAATGAGGGTGAGTCTATCCACTCTCCTCACATCTGGCACACCCACCAACAACCCAGTCAGCGACCTCCCAAGTTGGATATGCATAAATTTTACGGTTCTCACCCGTCGGCAGGGATAGCACAAATGGAGTAGTATTTCAAACTGAATCACATCTTAGATGATGAGACTCAGCTTATGTTGGGGAGCATGTACTTGGACAATGAAAGGTGGCAATGGTGGGAATGGCATCAATGTTGCACTGGACCTCTTAGGACATGGACCAAATTCACTAAAGCTCTTCAAGACTGCTTTGACCAGGAATCATCTTTTTTGGGTCGTCTTACTAAGCTCCGATAGACTGGTACAATGGATGAATATATTACATCTTTTGAAGCCTTAGCCTTCTGCACTTGGGGTCTCTTAGATGTGTTCTACACATAATGTTTTATCAGCGGCCTTAAAGAAGCTATCAAAGCCAAAGTCCTACTGCACCACCCTCCCATGGACGGAGGCTTGCAAGGTAGCTCGTAACGTGGAACGTGCATTAGCAGCCCAATACAGTCGCCCAAATTTCTCCGCTAAAGGTCGCCCCCCACAGGCTCACAACATGACTCAAACACTTGAGGTCCAAAAGGTGTCACCTGCGGAAATGGCTGACAGAAGAAAGCAAGGACTATGTTACTACTGTGATGAAAAATACTCCCCAGGTCATAAATGCAAGGAGCCCAAATTTTTTCAAATAGATGCCACTGGCTACAGCTCAACAGAGGAAGATCCACCACTTTAGGAACATGAGGCGCTAGAAGACGACAACCAAAAGGACAATGTCTCTGAGGAACCAGTTATTTCGTTGCATGCGTTGGCAGGGATTTCTTCACCTCAAACTCTAAAAATCAGAGGTTTTCTTAAACATCGCCCAATAGTAGTCTTGATTGATAGTGGAAGTACACATAATTTCATCCATCAAAAAGTCGTAGAAGCACTGCATTGTTTTGTATGAGCAGTTTCTAACTTCCAAGTCCAAATTGCGGATGGAGGCACAATGAAATGTGAAGGCCGCTGTGAAAATGTCAAACTTCAAATGGGGGATTATCAGTTGAAAACCCACATGTTTGCCATACACATGGGGGGTTGCGACATTGTCCTCGACGCTGAATGGCTCCGCACTCTTGGGCCAATCACAATGGATTTCCAGGAGTTATATATGAGTTTTAAGCAAAACAACTACACACATACCCTCCGTGGACTCCAGGCGGGAGCCCCCTCTATCATCAGCTCACATAGGATGGAAAAATTGTTAAAAAGGGAAATCATGAAGTTGTAGCTCAATTTAATGCCATCCAGGCAGTCGAAACCAAGCCTCTGCCAATTCATCATGAGATGCAACAGATTTTAAATAACCATCTGTCGGTCTTTGACAAGCCTCATGAGCTTCCACCCTCGCGAGGGGAACGTGATCATAGCATCACCTTGGTTCCAGGGGCCCAATCCCCAAATGTGCACCCATACAGATATCCGTTCACCCAAAAGAATGAAATAGAAAAAATAATCAAGGAGCTTTTGGAAGCAGGTGTCATTCATCCCAGCATTAGTCCTTATTCATCCCCAGTGGTCATGGTGCTCAAGAAAGATGGGGAGTGGCGGATGTGTCCCGACTTCAGGGCCCTCAATAAGTTGATAGTCAAAGATAAATTTCCCATCCCAGTGGTTGACGATTTGCTGGATGAACTCAATGGGGCTCAATTCTTCACTAAGCTGGATCTTCGCTCAGGCTACCACCAAATTTGCATGAAGGAAGTTGACATTCCCAAGACTGCTTTCAGAACTCATGAAGGCCATTATGAGTTCCTGGTCATGCCATTTGGTCTTTGTAATACCCCCTCTACTTTTCAGAGCCTTATGAACCACATTCTTAAACCATATCTCACGCAATTTTTCCTTGTCTTCTTCGATGACATCCTCATCTATAGTTGCACTTGGGCCGCACATCTTCAGCATGTAGATCTACTCTTGCAACTACTCCGCAAGCATAAATTATTTGTCAAGATATCCAAGTGTTCGTTTGGCATGGCAGAAGTAGAGTATTTGGGCCACATTGTGGGGCATGAAGGTGCCAAGGTGGACCCCAAAAAGATCCAAGCAATGCAGGAATGGCCTCAACCTAAGACCTTGAAGAGCTTGAGAGGATTTTTGGGTCTCACGGGCTATTATCATAAATTTGTTCGCAACTATGGTCGCATAGCGAAGCCCCTCACCCAACTCCTAAAGAAAAATTCATTCTTCTAGAATGAGGAAGCACAACAGGCCTTTACAGCTCTAAAAAATTCCATGTGTTCCACTCCAGTCTTAGCGCTACCTGACTTCACCAAATCTTTTGTCATTGAATGTGATGCTTCGGGTACAGGTATTGGGGCGGTCTTAATGCAAGAAGGGCGACCTTTGGTGTTATAGACAATTTTGTGCCTTACAGCATCAGGCATGAATTGTCAATAATCCAAGGGATCCAAAGTCCCTAAACATGATGTTCCTACCCCTAGAGGAACAAGGTCAGCAAACCAAAAGCTCTGAAATCAGTTCTCCACCTGAAAACACTCAAAAACAAGCAATCCTGAAATCAAAGCAGGTGCTCCACTAGGCTTCTGCGCTGAAACTCAACTCCTCCATGGTGTACCTGCGTTGCAAAGCAGGTAGAACAAAGGCCACCTGCGCTGAGCGAGATGGGACAAGTGGCACACTGAGTCATTGCTCTGGAATCTTCCAAAAATGACACTTGGATCAGGGATTTCGCCTTGTGATGAGTCAGAGGCTCTGTTTCTCCAAGTGGAAGCAAGCTTCTCCAAGTGGACTCAAGAACTGAAGATCAACTGAAGAGAGAGAGGAAACAAGGCAGCTACACACCAGTTGCAAGCTGACTCATCCTTTCTCAATTCATCTATATATTGAGCTCTCTCCTATGAGCTCAAGAGGCTGGAATTTTGTGCAAAGTAATGATATGTTGTTGGTTTCACTATAGAACTATTGGGTGATTGCTTGAAGGAGGTGAAGAGGAGAAATTCTTTCTGCTGGGAGGTGTTGCTGGATTGGGGCCTTCAATGGTTGTAACACTCTTAGAACTTTACTTCTTCTATTAATAAAAGCTATTGAGGTTCTTCTATGTACACTTGTTTCAATGATGTATTGTGATAATTGTATATTTGATTTATGCTAATCCTTGAATCAGTTATGATTGCATGCTTCTTGTAGTTTCTTTCTTTGTTATTTTGCAGGATCTCATTGTAGCTGGGCCAGCAAAAGAGCAAAGAGCTAGGAGCAAGCAGCGAAGAGAAGAGATTGGAGCAAATATTAAGCGCAAGGCAACGGTTAGTGCATTTCTTCATTCTCTCTTGCTTTCATAAAGAAGTAAACCTTAAGTAGTTTTATTTACAGTTGTTGCTGAGGTACTATCACCCTTAGAGTGGGATAGGGTCATCCGAATCGGATACTTTTCCCTACAACAAACTGGCGACCATACTGGGGATCATATCTGTTTGATTTTTTGTAGTATTTTGCTATTCATTTCCTGAACAAAAGAGTGCCAAATCGAAAAGCTTTTTGACTATATCAAAAGCGAAGTAGAGGGCAGCTACTCTAGCTCATTTCTGAGCATGTTCATGATTTGAAGAGCTGATCTACAAGGATCCTTGTAAGCTCTTAGTGATAGCTTTTCATCTTCCTTGTCATCCCTTAGTGTGTGCCTGACTGATAGCTTCTGATTTGAGCAAAAACTGTGAATTTTTGAGAAAATTGTGACCCGGAAACTGAGAAAACGCAACTTTCGTTTTCCAAAGCAGGTAGTACACAGGCTACCTACTTTGCAACGCAGGTCCCGAAGGGGCTACCTGCGCTGAGAGCCAGACTGGCTGTGCAGCACCTGCGTTGGCCCAATTTTTCCTTGTGTATTTGGGGTTTCCTCCCTTTTTCTTGCCTGTTTTCACTATAGATTTTGCAGCCAGTTACCAGTCTTGTACCTGTTCTGAAACCAACCTTACTTGCCATCATTCCGCCTCTGTTATATAACGAAATTGTACTTGTTCTTTTGTATTTCTTACATCATTTACAATTTCCCATAACGAAAGTGAACTAGTCTTGCCTTGGCCTCTTAGATCTGAACCTGTGTTAGGCATTTTGCTGGTCTAAAGAGTTAGCTTGTTTGCTGTCCATAGCTGATTAGTCTTTTCACTTTCGTCATTATGGTTTGATTTCATGCATTTCCAGTGTTTAAACAAGTAAATCTTAAGGTGTCTTTTGATTTTGGACTAGCTTGTTTACTTTCGCTTGAAATCGAAATCAAAGTTATATAACAACTTTCTTTTTGTAATACATCAACATTAAGAAAGGGAAAAGAAAATACATGCATTGTGCATTTTGCATTTGACTGTTTGCATGCTGATTTAGGAAAAATTGCATTAGTGTGTGCTCTATGATCTGTGTGAAAAGATTTGTCTTTCTTTTCCCTCAGTAGTTAAGATTTTCAAAGTTGAAAGATTGAAAAGTTTGCTTCTCATCTTAGACTGCATTCAGGAATTTGTTACATACATCTCGTGGTGATCCTTAAAGGCAAACTGCTAAACAAGATCAACATTAAAATAAATTCAATTTACATAACAACGCTTTGTAACATAACACAAACAAATAGAGGTCTAGGTAGAGACGTGTTCCGGCGTCGTTAAACATAGTGATTGTCGATCTCTACGAAGGTGGGTGATTCCTCCTGAGAGTCGGTGGCACTAATACGGACTTGTGCTCCCACGTACCATCGCGTATATATTGGGAGACCCCTATAGGAACAAAGCCTTTATCCATAGGAAGCCGTGTCGGCCGCCCTACTAATCGCGATGCAGTGAACACAGCATTCACGAAGATCGACCACCCGTACCGTAAAACGTATTCTGTGGTTTCGCGAAAAGTTTGGCACACCCTCTGCCTAGAACTCCAGAGAAGTTTCTTTTGGCCTTTTTCAAACTCTATAACTGAAAAAGTCCATCCGAGCATTTGTCACTTCGGGCTCGTTAAAACATCGAAGGAGACTAGAGTCATCTTTAGCTTTTTCTTGACTCTTAAAACATGAAAAAGCAAAGTTGTGTCTAAAGCGTCGTTAATAAAATTTATTTTAATCGGAACATAATCACCTGTTATTCCCACGTTGATCTTTCAGTTGAAAAGTATGGAGCCCACCAACCAAGGAAGTCACCTTGGTGGAAGTCCCAATCCCTTCTCCTCTTGGGGAGATGTTGGTGCGCCTCATATGGCCACATTGTCACTTCCAGGATTGACAATTGGCCTACCTGTATGGCTCTTTTCAACTAATGTAGTTCAGATCACCATTAATCCTGAGCAGTCGAATCAACAGTCAGACCAGTCTAGAACTACCCACCAGCCTTCCACTTCTTACAATTCTTCCTCTGATCCTTCATCTTCGCAAGGTAGAGCCGGCAAAAGTCAGCCTCCCATGGAGAAGAAGGAGAAGAAGAAGAAAGAAAAGAAGCAGAAGGAGCCTAAGGCGAAGGCGACTGGGGGCAAGCAAAAGACATCTGACAAAAATCCACACACTGCACCGACCGGGCCTAAATCGCCATGTGTCATTTGCAAAGGGACCCACTTCCACCGTGACTGTCCTTGTATTCCCCGGATACTAAGGGACTGGTCCCCCAGGTTGCACAATCCGGTAGCATCAACCTCTGATAGACATGTTGATTGCATTCCATCAACTAGCGAGAGTGAAGGACAAAGAGGGAGACCAAGATCACCCTGCAGACTGTGTGAAGGCGATCACGCCATCCACCGTTGTCCATTCTTAGATGAGGCGAAGAGAGTTTTGGAAGATCGTCCGATTTCACCGTTACGACTTCCTCCTGGATACCAAAAACTCGTGCCAAGTCCCTCGATAGTTGAAAATCCAGCTGGCCCGATCAAGTGGTCAGCTGAAGTGTCGGTCATTGAGAATGAACCTACTGAATCTAGACCAGACGAAAGTCTAAAGGTCGAAACGGCAGTTAACCCGGTTCTTCCTTCAGAGGTTTCATCCTCAAATGACACCGTCGTTGAAGATTCATCTTCAAATGACACCCTCACTGAAGAGAACAAGGATGACACCATCCAGATTCTTTTCATCAACACAGACTCTGATGAGCATCAGGGCAACGCGCCCATTCCTTTATCGCAGGAAGGAACATCGTCAGGATCGTATCCGACCGTGTATTCGGTCCCACCACCAAGCAACCTGGTTGTCTCCTTTGATTGGAATCAACTAGGCAGACCCCGGTTACCAGCCAGTATCCCATTCAGAATCATCGTCCAAATCTACAGAATGGTGATGGCTGGAACTATCATTGATGAAGGGACATCTGTGAGTATCCTTTCCTCTATTGCTTGGAAAGCACTGGGTTCCCCGGCGCTTTTACCTGAGATGAGAAATCTATCAGGTTTTGATAAAGGAACCAGTCGCCCGTTAGGGATTCTCCCCAATGTTCCCGTTACATTGAAGGGGAAGACAGTTCATATGAATGTCATGGTCGTCCAGGGACCCTTGGTGTATAACTTACTCCTTGGACGAGACTATATGTATTGCATGGAGGCGATAGTGTCCTCACTCTTCAGAGTTATGTGTTTTCCGCACGAAGGAAGAATGGTCAAGCTCGTAGACCAACTTTCATTTCCAGGATCACGCATCGCAAATAGTCAAATACCATCCCTTAACGATTTATTCACTCAAGGAATGCCTCCACCCCCGGTTCTACTTCCCGATGAATGCGAGTGATTCGGAAGAAAGAACTGGGACCCAGGGGGCATGCACCCTGGCCTGCCTTGGGCAGAGCAAACCTTGGGTATAAAGTTAATTTCCGCAGAAGAATGGGACTAGTCCGTACCCCGTCCGAAAGAAGGAAGAGAGGGTTGTTCTAGGATAAATTTCTTTTGTCAAAGTTATGTGAGTGAGATAATCAGCTTCTCACTCCCTTTGTCTAAAAAGTAGGCTCTCCTGAGGGAGGAGATCCATTTGTGGCGGCAAGTAGCCACCATCTTTGAAGGCAAGCCTCACGCATTAAAACATATGTTTTGAAGGATAAGTAGGGGCAGCCTCCAAAGAAAGAGATGAAATTGCTGCAACAAGTAGTCACCATCCTTAGCAACCTAATGATAGACATCGCCGAAAAGAGAGTTTAGTTTGCGGTAGCGAACAGAACCATTTTTCGGATAATAAGTAAGAGGCAAGCCTCCCTCCGTAACGCCAATGTTTTATCTGTTGCGATCTTGCAAAAATCTAAAAGTGAACTGATGGGAAGACAAGTACCGTCGGCACCGAAAAATAACGAGAAGACAAGTATCGTTAAAAATATAGCAAGACGACAAGTAGAAAAACAGAGGTGGGACAGAGGAGGGGTAGCCTTGAAATTATACTTTATACCTGGGGCATGCAAACCTTTTGGAGTGCAAGCACGGGACGAATATTTATTTTTTAAATTTTTAGGCCCTCCCTTTAAACCTGTAGGTCTAACCCGTTAAACTCGTAGGATTAGCCGTTTCCAGCTTGCATAAAGAAAGGATGTGGGGCAAAAGTCAAAACTTGCCAAATAGGAGCATAGCTTCGTGAGATAAAGCTCCTTAAAAAATAGCTATCTCACCTGAGGCGTTTCTTGTATTATGACTGGTATAATTGAGCAAGGTTTGGTCACATTCAAGCTCGTTAAAAAATGAACTGCCCCTTAAGGTTTAAGGGGCATATGCCTCGTCTGCATTATTATGCTGGGGGCATCCATCACCGAACAGTTTTAGCACATAGTTCATGCTCGTTAAAAAATAAACATAAGTTGTGAGCAATCTTCCCCTAGAGTTCAAGCTCACCCAGAAAAAATGAACCGGTAAATAACCTTGGTAAATGTAACCTTTGACAGCCATATTAAAGCCCTTGGTCGTGTTCTTGCAGTCTCACCTCCATCCGTTCATTTGGCCAATCGTTCATCTCCATATGTTTGTTTACCCATTTTGAGGAACAGCTGCGAAGAGTGATTTCACTTAGCCATCCTTGTGACACTGTCGTGATTGGAAAATTCCAACCTGTAACTGGAATCTGCTGCTATCCCTGTTTATCACTCGTTCCTCAAAAGACGAGTCTTCTTTGAGCTCTTTTCTCCTGACTCATAAAATATGAAAAGTTTGCCGAGTTTTGGCCTTCCAGCTCGTTAAACGACCGGAAGAGCTATCCCTCCTCTAGAT
Source organism: Pinus tabuliformis (assembly GCA_031772625.1). Taxonomy (NCBI): domain Eukaryota; kingdom Viridiplantae; phylum Streptophyta; class Pinopsida; order Pinales; family Pinaceae; genus Pinus; species Pinus tabuliformis. The sequence continues at coordinate 45,366,786 of CM062806.1, read as the reverse complement.
TTTAATCTTTTTGGACCTGAGGGATTATTGCACAAAAAGATCGAGCGCTTGTTTTGTTCAGCTCGTTAAAGCAATCGAAAATTCATCCCTTCTGTATTGTTTTATACTTTTTCGGACATAAGGGATTAGATGACGAAAAAGGAATTCTGGAGTTGACTTTATGTACCTTTTCAGACTCTCTAAAAATGAAAAGGACCGAGTTATCCTTGTCGTTAGACTCGTTAAATTCATTAAATAGCGACAAACTTGTCTTTAGACGAGAACGAGTTTCCCTATCGCTAGGCTCGTTAAAACATAGTGATGGGCTTGCCCGAAGGGCAGGTTATAGAACAAGCATATGTTATCCTCCTCAAGCTTGATAAAAATAAAGAGGTACTGGTCAGCAATGACTGGGGAAAAATTGGGAGAACCTCACAGCTTTAATGGTAGCAAGTCGCTCTTGAACATGACACTTTGTCCTCCGTATCACATCGGGTTGGGTTGTTTCATTCACCGGTCTCATCACCATGGTCCTCGCCACACCATCCACATTTGGGGTAATGCTACCAATCCATCACATCAGTGTCGTTATATGTTCAAGAGATGTTGTTCTGCAAAGAGTCAACCGTGTCCCATCCACTGCCATACATTGTCCTTCATCCATTTCATGACTGCCACCCTGAATCATACATCACAGTTTGTTTTCACCTCATCACAATCACTAGCTCCGTTCCGTGTCACTGATGTGGGATTCATTAATGCCCTCCTTTGACGGATCGCTCCTTGTCGACATCAGCTCATTATCCAAGGAGTTGATCTAGGAACAACCCCTTCAGTACTTTGAAGCTTGCCTGCCTCAATAGCAAGTTTCTCACTTCCGGCGAAAGGTATACATCAATGACCTTCGACCAGAAGATTTGGAATGGTGGTCGACACCAAGTCCTTTATTCCCACCATGTGAATTGTACTGCTGTACCTTGAGGTTCATCATCCTTATTGGTGATTCCTCTCGCGCTTGTTAACGGTTTACATCATTGACCGGTAATCAAGCGATGTCTTTCCATGTTCGACTTCAAGAAATTCTCACATGGATCGACTTGTACATCGAGTGGAGATCGGAAGAGATTGAAGACCCCGGATCTAGTTTCATCCATCCGGGCTGCGATATATATTCAGGATATAAAGACATTTGATATGTACATCATTGCAGCAGATGATCATCCTTCTCAAAGGATGATAATTTCAGCAGAGAATTATCAGTCTATCATCAGACGATCGTCTGTGCTATGTACCAAAGTGAATTTATAAAGCTGAGCATGGGAATGCCCGCCTCAGCTAGATCATGAAAAAGAATGAAAAATAATGTATTGTATTGTATCTTATTACAGGACACTTCTCAGCAGATTGAATGAACTTCGGATCCTCCTAATAAAGCATTTCACCCGATAAACGACCTCATACTTTAGGGGGCATCTGTTATAGACAATTTTGTGCCTTACAGCATCAGGCATGAATTGTCAATAATCCAAGGGATCCAAAGTCCCTAAACATGATGTTCCTACCCCTAGAGGAACAAGGTCAGCAAACCAACAGCTCTGAAATCAGTTCTCCACCTGAAAACACTCAAAAACAAGCAATCCTGAAATCAAAGCAGGTGCTCCACTAGGCTTCTGCGCTGAAACTCAACTCCTCCATGGTGTACCTGCGTTGCAAAGCAGGTAGAACAAAGGCCACCTGCGCTGAGCGAGATGGGACAAGTGGCACACTGAGTCATTGCTCTGGAATCTTCCAAAAATGACACTTGGATCAGGGATTTCGCCTTGTGATGAGTCAGAGGCTCTGTTTCTCCAAGTGGAAGCAAGGTTCTCCAAGTGGACTCAAGAACTGAAGATCAACTGAAGAGAGAGAGGACACAAGGCAGCTACACACCAGTTGCAAGCTGACTCATCCTTTCTCAATTCATCTATATATTGAGCTCTCTCCTATGAGCTCAGGAGGCTGGAATTTTGTGCAAAGTAATGATATGCTGTTGGTTTCACTATAGAACTATTGGGTGATTGCTTGAAGGAGGTGAAGAGGAGAAATTCTTTCTGCTGGGAGGTGTTGCTGGATTGGGGCCTTCAATGGTTGCAACACTCTTAGAACTTTACTTCTTCTATTAATAAAATCTATTGAGGTTCTTCTATGTACACTTGTTTCAATGATGTATTGTGATAATTGTATATTTGATTTATGCTAATCCTTGAATCAGTTATGATTGCATGCTTCTTGTAGTTTCTTTCTTTGTTATTTTGCAGGATCTCATTGTAGCTGGGCCAGCAAAAGAGCAAAGAGCTAGGAGCAAGCAGCGAAGAGAAGAGATTGGAGCAAATATTAAGCGCAAGGCAACGGTTAGTGCATTTCTTCATTCTCTCTTGCTTTCATAAAGAAGTAAACCTTAAGTAGTTTTATTTACAGTTGTTGCTGAGGTACTATCACCCTTAGAGTGGGATAGGGTCATCCGAATCGGATACTTTTCCCTACAACATTTGGCCTTCACAAGCCAACAACTAAGTGGGAGGAATCTGGGACAATCTACCTATGAGAAGGAAATGATGGCCATCTTACATGCAGTCGAGACCTGGCGACCTTACTTATTGGGGCAACGTTTCCAAATCCGCACAGATCATCACAGTCTTAAATATTTTTTGGAGCAACGCCTATCCTCCCAACAACAAAATAAATGGCTCGCTAAAACGCTGGGATATGATTATGAGATCATTTACAAGAAAGGGAAAGACAATAGTGTAGCAGATGCATTATCTCGCCAATTTGAGGAGGAAAGTACTCTGCTAGCAATTTCCCTCCCCATTCCAGAATGGATTGAAGAGGCTCGCAGGGAATGGTTTTCACACCCCGGGCTCTCCCAACTCATTTCTCAATTGCAGGTAGATCCAAATTCCACCAAGGGCTACTTGTGGCAAGATGATATTCTTCACTACAGGGACAGAGTCGTAATATCACCAACATCCACCCTCAAAAGTCGCATTTTGGCAGAATTGCACTCATCTCCCATTGCAGGACATTCAGGCTTTCAGAAGACGTATGCTCACACCAGAAGATCATTTTTTTGGGCAGGCATGAAAAAGGACATCCTTACTTTCATAGAAGAATGTGATGTCTGTCAACGCCACAAAGGGGAAACCGTCAACACACCAGGCACATTACAACCATTGCCCATTTCGGCATCAATTTGGACGGAGGTTTCTATGGATTTCATTACAGGTCTTCCAAAGTCAGGGAACAAGTCAGTCATCATGGTGGTTGTGGACCAACTGTCGAAGTATGCTCATTTTTTCCCCCTACCCCACCCGTTTACACCAACCTTGGTCGCTCAATCTTTCATGGATCAGATCTTCAAATTGCATGGCATGCCCACTTCTATTATGTCCGACCGCGACCCGATCTTCACTAGTAATTTTTGGCAGGAACTCTTCAGGATACAAGGCACTCAACTAAAACTCAGTACTTCCTATCATCCGCAAATGGATGGTCAAACCGAAGCCGTCAACAAATGTCTAGAAACCTACCTTAGGTGTTTCACTTCATAAAAGCAACACCTTTGGGTACAGTGGTTACCTCTGGCTGAATGGTGGTGTAACACCAACTATCATGCCACCACCAAAATGACTCCCTATGAAGCAGTATATGGTCAACTCCCGCCTTCACCTACTTCGTATCTCAAGGGGTGCTCAAAAGTACAAGCAGTGGATCAACTCCTAGAACACCGCGTGACCATGCTCACCCATCTTAGAGAGAATCTTCATCAAGCTCAGAACCGCATGAAGCAATAGGTAGACTAGCATCGCTCAGAGCACCAATTTCAAGAAGGGGATTGTCAGGCGGAAAGAGTCGATAGTGCGGACACAACCAACCTCCCTAGGAGCCTAAGACTCTCTAGTGACAAACAAGACAAACAAGAGCAATCCTTCTCTAAACATGCATTTACTATATAAGAAATCAAGTGTTTAGATCCTACCTGTAGTCCAACGTTGTTGTAGCAGTCCAGCCTCGCTGATCCGGATGAGCTCCTCCTTCACTTCAAAACCTGCATTCACTAACAATCAAACGATTAAATAACACTTGATAATCTCATAAAATAAAACATATTTAACACATAGACCAAGGAGTACGTGAAACAACTCATAAATAACAAGTTATTGAGAAGAATGGACTCATTTGCATTAATATGAAACAAAAGGAACAATTACAACCTGAGCCTTGGTGTTGTGCAAGTCCCTCCCAGGGTCCATCAAGAGTTCTCCTTTACTTTGACAAAGCTCACCCACTTCCAAATAGAACAAGAAAAGATGACAATCTCTCCTCACAAGCTTCTAAATGGGAGTCCTAATTCCAGCAGCATCTACCCTTAGAAATGTTTAGCTTTCAACCTCCCCTCCTTCTGGCCCAATGCCTGTATTTATAGTGCTCAAGAAGAAGTTAATCAAGTCCACCATCAATGGGATAATCCCCTCTTTGGATGGGATAGCTCCCTTATTGATGGGATAAGTTCCTCTTTGGTAGGGGTACATGAACCATCTGGAGGCGCTTCATACACGTCAAACATACTTCTAGAAGCCTCTAGAAATGACCACAAGTAACTCTTTTGGAGTGAAACTTGTGCCTTTTGACCTTTACAGTGGTACGCACCTACCCCTTTACATACAGAGCGTACAAGTACGCAGTTTTTGTGAACATTAGGTGCATATACGTAGGTAAGGCCGAGAGAATCTGCGTACCCAGAGATAAACACATTTACAAAGACTTTCTCTCTTTTTGGAGTTTGACATGGAGAGCAGAGGCATAAGACTTGCCCAGGAGGATAGCATGACTGTTGATAGAGCCATACTAACTGTAAATAGCCATGGTGACATTTTTTAGTGTAACAGATTGCCCCCTAAAGTGCGAAGCCTGTAGTAGATTAGGGTTTTGTATTATCTAGGAAGGGTGAAGTGCTTTATCATTTCAAGGATTATCTCGTGGAGAGCCTGGTCAGAACCTGCAATTTTCAACACAAAATACATGTATAAGATTATATCATCGCTGAGGTAGACATTCCCATACTCAGATCAAAACTTTAACTAACAGGCTAACTACTCTGTTACAGGAATGATTGCAGACATCATAATCATAGACTTTTGTAGACACAGTATGGGCGCATCCATCTGTTTATGATTAGTCTACTAGATAATGAATACAAAACTCCTCGCAGCCTGGATGGTGGGAACTAGATCCAGGGTCTTCATTTCTACTTCCCGAATTGGTACGATTCTAGCCATGCGAATAAATGAGTTGATGTCGAACATGGTAGAAACCACTTGATTACCAGCCGATGATGTAAACTGTTAAAAAGTGTGAGAGAGACCACCAGTAATGTCAATGGTTCTCAAAGTACCCAGTACAATCCATGAGATGTGAATGAATGAGTTGATGTCGAACATTTCACGGAATCCTTCGATCGAAAGTCAATGATGTAAACTGACGTCAAAGGCGAGAAACCTGCCATTGATGCATGCAGACTTCAAGGTACTGACGATTTCTAAGTCATCTTTCTAGATAATGTGTTGATGTCGATAGAAAGCGACCCGTTGTAGGCAAGCCCACAACACAAAATCATTGTTCAAGTTGAAGAAATGTTGCTGTAAGGACTGACTCAGGGATGGTCAAATGGACAACAAGTATTTTGCAGATGAAAGTTTATTTGCAAAGACCTCTTGAACACATAACGACACGACAGATGGTTTGGTTATGATTTGACCCAAAGTTAATACCCGGAAACGGTTGAAGACTTTCAAAGTGGTTTGATCAACTTTTAAGGCAAAGGATTTCCCAACCCAGGTGAATGGAAAGTGTCGTGTTCAAGAGCGGTGATAAGGTTCTTCTGTAACAAAGGATAACAAATAGCTCATTCTTCTCTCTTTTCCCCCACCATTTCTGGCAAGTACCTCTTTATTTTTAACAAGCTTGAGGAGGATAACATATGCTTGATTATAAGCTCATCCTTCGGATGAGTCCAACCTAGTTTTGATTCGAACCCTAGGAAGGAGTGGTTCGTTCCTGTTTGTAATTGAACAGGTCCTTTACTGTGAAATTTTAACGAGCCCAGTATAGGAGAAACTCGGCGTTTTTCAATTTTAGAGAGTCTGAAAAACTTAAGAAGACTCCAGGTTGAACTTTTTCGTAAATTTGTGTCCCCCAAGCCTGAAAAAGTACAAAATAATACCTGGGAGAACCGCTTGATCTTGCGACCAAGGAGTACTTTCATGATTAGTGTCTCTGACCTCAAAAGTAAAAAGCGATCAAGGACACGTCATTTTATTTCCATATCGAGTTTGAAACGACAAAAACCCGGCAATCTTTTCCTGTTTTTACGGTCAGAAAAGAGCTATAAGGGGACCGTCTTTTAATTTCGTTTTAACGAGTGTAAAAGAAATGCTCGGCAATCTTTTCATATTTTAGGAGTCAGAAAAGAGCTTAAAAGATGACTTTGATGTTTTGGTTCGTGAAAAATGATGATTTTACTCTAAAGTCCTTTTGTCCTGCACAAAAACGACACATTACTCATACCTGTTTAAGATGGGTAAAAATACATTGAAAAATGTCCTTTCATGGTGAAAAATAAAAAAACTTAGCATTCATTCATCCAAAAAACCTATAAAAAGACTTTTTACCATGTCATTTTTACCATTTTACTGTTGAGGTTGAGAAAAGGGCTTTTGACAAGAAAACTTCCTGTGGTCATTGCGGAGAATCCGACCGTCAGAATCGAACGCCGTCTCATCAGGTATTCTACAACATCCTTCTCTTGCTTTCCATCCATTTAAAATTCATTTTTAAGCTTTTATTTGATTTTTTGGGGGTCTTGGGGTTTCAAGATGCGCCCTTCGGGGTACGCAGGTCATGCACTGCTGACCTGCGTACCTCGATATTTTCTCAATGGGGAAAATATCAGGTGTACGCACCCGGCCTTAAGGGAAGCTGCGTCCAGAAGCTCTGTCCCTAAAAGCCGGGGTGCGTACCCCGCAAAACGCATTTTGAAACCCTCATTTCTCCAAAATGAACCAAAATTTGAAAATTTTATGGACTCTAACAGATGTTTTATGATGTGCAGGGTGCACACCATGCTTGATTGGTGCGAAAGAGAACACGAGGACGTTGATTTGGCCGCAATAGGTCATCAACCTTCCATTGATGCGTTAAAAGCATGCAGACTGTACAAATACTGGGCCATACCTGGCATGAGGGGCCAGGTGCCATTCCTTGAGTGGCTGGTTGAAAGGTGGAACATTCAAGAGCAATGTTTCTACATCGGAGAGCACCAGCTCGAGATAGAGCCATCCAACATATATTTTCTCACTGGCTTGCCTAACAGGGGCGAGCAACTCTCTCTATTCGGGACTAGGCCGGGTGGCCAATCCCTTGCTAGTCTCCGGCTAGAGTGGTGCAACAATCAAAACCAGGAGAAGGGGATAGAAATCAAGTACATATCCCGACCTGAACTTATGGTGATAGCCTTTACTGTTACCAGACTTTGCGGCGCAGCCGCTTTGCACCATGTCACCGGGTCCCAAATGCGAATGGCTATAGATTGCTTCCAAGGCACCATTTTCAACTGGTGCGATGTTGTGTTGGCTAATATGAAGGGCCAACTAACCAGGGCAAAGAGAGGACAACTGAAGACCTTTGGATATGGGCCTTTAGTCGTGAGCTTTGCCCTAGAGAGAGTTCCAATGCTAATCCCCCAGCATCTTACAGTTCCAGTTGGGGCTCCTCGGGAGCCTAAGTTGACGAGATGGGTTGCGGTAATGGCCCGACATCCTGACGAGGGAGCAGCAGTTGTTCGATTTCCTGATGGTTACTTTCGCTAGCTAGAGAGCCAGGTCTTTGCTATTCAGGACTTTCCTTATGCCGGAATGGATTTTCGGAATGATCCGGACATGGTTCTTCCACAGGGAGAACAGTGGGACGACAGAGGTATTTCATTTTTCACGAGTTTTCAAATTATGTATATTTTTTTTTGTTTTTATATATCGCCTCAAAACTGACAGCACAAATTTTCAAAATGCAGATGTAGGTCCACGGCGTCCAGCCAACCTCCGGGCTTTTGAGAGGAGAGTACCAGCTGTACCAGCACCAGCCCCACAGGATGCGGCCGCAGAGACCTTAGCCGAGCTGGAACAGGATCTAGAGCGTCTGACGGCGGATATACCAGAGACCACCATAGATGACATTCCCATTCGACTTCAGCGCTATGTGGTCGCAGTCCCAGGACCTTTTAGGAGGTTCCTGTGTAGGGTAGCGCGGGCAGTGGTCTCGTATAGAGAGCACCACCAGTGATTGGCTAGTCACTTTTGTAGACACATATGACATTTTTGGTTTTTTGTACTTATCATTTTTGCCGATCATAAGGTGTTTTTCAACCTATGATCGAAGACAATGTATATTTTTGACACACTCCTATCTCTATATATATATCATTATTACCGACTCATCTTGTTTAACATATGTGATGAAATGTTTTTAAATTTACTTGCATGATTATCGTAAATGTCTGTCCAACATTCGAGAAGCAATTGCATCTGCTAATGTATTTAAAGACCTTGGAATATGCTGATATTCAATGTAATCAAATTCACGTTCCAAGAGACACACTCTCAAAAACAACCTTAATAACACATGATTTCTAATGGCATATACTCTATTAAGCTGTAATACAACGAATTCAGAATCTAACCTCACTATCAAACGTCGAATCCCAAATGAAATAGATTCAGACAATAATTCAACCACTGCACTGTATTCTGCAATGTTGTTCGTTGTTTGACCGAGGCTCACCCCATGCATAGAAACTAACTCGTCAGAGGGCGAATAGATAACCCAAGCTGCGGAAGAGATATTATGTGTACTATGACAAGCACCATCGGCAAATCCAATGTACGTTTGGAGAGGCGTCGACATCTGCAATATCAAGAGTAAAACCAAGATAAGCCAGAATAACGATGAAAAACACACTTTCTAAGCTAAGCACACTATCTAAACTAACAAACATACTAGCTAGAAAGAAAACCTAACCTAACTAAAAATTCTCCATACCCACCATTTAAGCATAATACCTCTTTAGGTAAAGTCCATTTCTGGGTTTACCCAAAGAGTCCCCATCAAAATCTACCAGCTCATAGGCCCCTTTTGCTAGCTTTCGCTTTACAATGTAGGGTTCATGCCACATAGGAACGAATTTTCCAGCACCTAGCTTATCGTTAGCTTGATCATATAATAGCACTAGGTCTCCCTCCGAAAAACTTCGAGGGGTCACATTTCTATCATACTGAGCTTTCATTCGCTTCGTGTGAGTCTCGATTGCCAATGCAGCGTCACGTCGAGTCTCATCTAACTGAGCTAAGTATAATAAACGTTTCTCCTCTTCGGAAGTAGCTGGGAGTAATTCGACAGCCATTTGAAGTGATGGGATTTCGCATTCAATGGGTAACACGGCTTCCAAGCCATAAACTAGCTGGAAAGGAGTGAACCCTGTTGAAGTTTTCACTGAAGTTCGGTATGCCCATAGCGCTGAAAATAACATGTTATGCCAATTTGACCGATGAATACCAATGATTCGTCGGATCATGATAACCAGAACTTTGTTGATGGACTCAACCAAACCGTTGGCTTGCGGATAATAAGGAGTAGAGCTATCGTGGCACAAACCAAGCTGGCTTGTAAGCTCAGTCATCATGATGTTTCGAAAATGGCTCCCATGGTCAGTGATGATTGCTTGTGGGACACCAAACCTAGTTATAATGTGATTGAATACGAAAACTGCAGCTGTTTTGCCGCTTGCATCGAATGTAGGCATCGCCTCGGCCCATTTAGTAAAATAATCAGCCGCGAGGATGATATACGCATGCCCCCCAGCCGAGTGAGGGTTACAAGTAATAAAATCGATACCCCATTTGGCGAAAGGACCAATGGCAATTATAGGATGGAGAGGAGCAGGTGGTGCACGCATCTTGCGATCAAACACTTGACAGTTGTGGCACTTTCGGACTGCAATGATACAATCTTTAAACATGGACGGCCAGAAATAGCCAGCGCGCAACACCTTCTGAGCTGTGGCATACCCAGACATATGACCGTCACATGCTCCAGAGTGACAATCATTCAAAACCCTCTCAGCCTCTTAGTGAGTTAAACAACGTCGAAAAACTAAGTCTGCCCCCCGGCGATAAAGTGTATCTTCAATAATTCTGTATTGCTGGGATTGAAACCGAATTTTTTGACGTTCCGACTTTGAAGCTTCAGGCCGAAAGGTTTGGGTTTGGAGATAGATGATTATATCCCCGTACCACGGATCTAAAGTACTGATAAGAAACAAAGATTCGTCGGCAATGGACTCTTCTGCCACAGTTTCTGTGTCAGCACGCGGGAAATCACACATCAATTCCGCAAAAACTAAGGATTTCTTAGACTTGGACTTCTCGAACTCCAAGTCGAACTCTTGCAGAATAACGATCCATTTAGAGTACTTGCCCCCTAGCAGTTGTTTTGTCAAAATATAAATCATAGGGTTGCAATCCGAAATAACTGTAGTTTTACGGAGAAGAATGTAGTGACGAAAACGCTGGACAGCTTGAATGGCTGCCAGGGCCAATTTCTCCACATGCGAATATTTTTAGCTCGGTGGGGTTTAATGTCCTACTAAGATAATATATCACATGTTCCGTTCCGAATTCATCTTCTTGGACTAACACCATTCCGATAGTGGAATGCGAAGCTGCGAGGTATAAGAAGTAGTCCTGGTTGTAGTTGGGAGGATGCAACAACGGTGCATGGGTTAACGCGTGCTTAAGTGCATCAAAAGATTGTTGGGCAATCTCGTCCCAAAAGAATTGAGCGTTCTGTTTCAACAACCGTGTAAAACCTTTAGTGACCTCGGCGTAGTTTGGAATGAATCGGCGTAAAAAGTTTGCTTTCCCTTGCAAACTTTGGAGTTGGCGCAAACTCGAAGGAGGAGGCAATTTGATGATATCTTCGACCTTCGAGGGATCGACGCGAATGCCGGCTTTTGAAACAACAAATCCCAGCAATCGACCTGTTTCTATACAGAAGACACACTTGTGGGGATTCAACCGAATACGATAATGCCTACACCTCATAAAGATTGCTCGTAAGTGGACAAGGTGATCAGCTCGATGTAAAGAATGAGCAGGAAAATCATCGAGGTACGGTTGCACAATGTGCTTGATGTCATGAAATGCGTAAGACATCGCCCGTTGAAAAGTGGCTCCGGCATTCTTAAGCCCAAAAGGTAATTTGCAGTAAGAAAATGTCCCCCATGGACAAATGAATGTCGTTTTTGGTTGATCGACAGGTAGAATATTGATTTGATTATAGCCCGAAAAACCATCCATAAAGGAAAACATTTCACTTCCGGCACAATCATCAATGATTTGATCGATATAAGGCGTTGGATAGTTGTCTTTTGGACAAGCTCGATTTATATCCCTATAATCGATACAGATTCTTATTGTTCCTTGTTTCTTGTTAACCGGAACAATATTCGATACCCAATCCGTTAACAGGATTGGGTAAATGAAACCTGCTTTCAACAGCTTCTCGACTTCTGCTTTAATCGCAACCGTTTTCCGAGGGTGAATCTGATGCAACCGTTGTCGGACGGGTTTAGTGTCCGGGTAGGTCTTTATTTCATGAACAACAATGGCAGGATCGATTCCTGGCATTTCCTCGTAAGACCAGGCAAACACATCGCGAAATTCTTGGAATAGGGCCTTGTAAGTTTGAATTTCATCTTTTGTACATGAGGCACCTATATGAATGTTTTCCTCAATTCCGGGCTTCACTGAAATGTCAATGGGAATAGTGCGAGAAATATTCCCTAAATTCAACTCTGAATCAGAATGTTTCGCTGGATTCTGAGCGTCTTTGACATATTCAGCGGTAAAAATAGATGAAAAATCATTTTCAAAAGCATCATCCTCAGGTAAAAACGAAGATCTATGACGGAGATCTTCCCATGGTAGATCGTCTACACTTAGGATTTCGCGAAGTTGCTCGTCAGATGACATGACTTCGGGAAATGCTATCCGTTCTGAGGTTGATGTGAAAAGTGATTCCTCACTGACCACATTCATTTGGTCGATTTGGGTTGAACGCGAGCCGGTAAAAGACATGACGGCTTCATAGGCAATTTCATATGGACTCAAAGGCATAGCATCACCGAATGAGTCTATCTCAGATTCATATGGGACAATCCAAGGATCGTCGTAAATAATGGTGTCTGATGTAATCATATGAATTGATGCAAATGAAGGGTCTGCGTTGATTGGAGGGAAAGGAAAAGTTCCCAGTAAACCGGAATCTTTAACTAAACCTACGCCAACGTCCCTATAAGGGATTGTCGTCTTACCGACATGCTGGATACTCTCTGAAGAGGCTGGGTCGAATGAAAAGTATGTCAGCTGATCAATTGTCACGATCTTACCGTTATGTGGAAACTTTATTACTCTGAAGACCGATGAAACGACCGCTGTCATAGCATATGACAACTTCGACCCAAAAGAAGGTTGTACTCTAGAGGGGCATCAACCACCTCCACATCCAGACTAACGGTTTTACCTTCTACCCCTATAGGCAATTCTTGTAGAATGCCAAATGGACAGAACCCACAGCCATCAAAGGCCTTAAGGATGGTCGGGGATTGGTTCAGGGAAGGAGAACCAAGCGATCTCCAACACTGAATTGACATAATACACATGGAAGCTCCCTCATCAATTACAGTCTGATGAATAGGCCTGTTTTTGACTATCACTGGAATCTGGAAAGCCATTTGATGGGGAAGGCGCGGTGTACTATTTTCTAGATCGAAGATTATCAGATTCGGGTCCTGAACATCAACAGCTCCGATAGCCGACAAAAGTAATTTTCGCTGTGCTGGGCATGATTGCAGCACTTCTAAAGCTGACATTGCTGAGGGTGAAACAGCTAAGTCCTCAACAATGTTGTAATTCTGGGCCGCTCTCGCATGTGGATTGAAAGCAGACCTTCGAAGTACACCCTTGGCGGGCGGTTTGATTACTAAGTCTGGGTTAGGTTTTTCGATCTGTAGTGGATCGGAACCAGGAGCTGAGGTTAATGGATTAGAATGAGAAGATTCTGCTTCCTTACCATCAACAGTATTCTTACTACCATAATCTTGCGACCGAGTCGCAATCCTCACATGAGACATCATCAAAATGGGTTCTTCACTGGCAGTCGAGGAAGAACCTATCATCTTACTCTCCTGCTTTGGAAATGGATCTTTCAACACAGCAGGAGTGGGAGAACCTTTGAAGATTTTCACAACCTCGGCCCGATGAGGGCAATCTCTTGTAAAATGATCTTCTTCACAAATAAGACAAGGATATCGAGGTTTGCGCTTTTCGTTATTGGTTTCCGACTTTTCTGTTTTCTCCTTCGGAGCCTTGTCTGCTTTAGCCTTCTTCTTTCCTTTCTTCTTTCCACCGTTTTTTGATTTCATCGTAGATGACTCTACAGCGTGAATATTGGCGGAAAGTTCAGGAGAAGACTCTCCTGTTGGGGAATCAGGCAAGGTGATTATAGGAGTAGTAGAATTCTTGGAAGATTTCTTCTTGCTCTTTGTGTTCACCGTACCAATCATACCATCAGTGGCATGAGATCCCGAAGGAGCAGCAGCGATTTGATTCGATTTTGGAAGATCTGGGATCTTCTCATGTAACGTACCTGACTGAGTATAAACTAAGTCAAGGTACTGCGCCTGAGCAATGACTTGCTCCTCAGTAACTACTCTGGCCTTAGCTACATCTTCAGTAATCTTCGGTAACAATGATTTAACAAACCATTCAGCTAAGATTTGGTCCGGAATAAAAACTTTCACTAACCTTCTTCGACGTCTCCACTCGTGAATGTGATCAGAAATATACGTGGACGTTGATTGTTTTAGTGAAGTTAATAACTCCGTGTCATTATCGTATCTGACCGGCAACTGAAAGTGAGTTAAGAACGAGGTAGCTAACTGGCTAAAATTGTAAAAAGAGGCCCGTGGTAACTCAATGTACCACTTGGCCGCGAGACCAATGAGTGTACGCTGGAAAAGACATAAGCGGATCGAATCATCCGAGATAGAATTTGAAGCACACCAGAGGTGGTAAGTCATCACATGATTGGACGGATCCTCTCCAGACTTACCTTCGAACGTGGGTATATCACTGGGCAACTTATTTGGCATTGGCGGCCAGAACGGAAGATATTGAATTGGAACGTTCGTTAGGCGCGTCAAGTCTGGTAAATCCAAAGTTGCGATAAACGGTAATTGCCGGTTAGGATCTCTAAAACTATGGGTCACAAGACCAGTCCCAGAAGGAGGATATCCAGGATAACTAGGAACAGGAATCGCATTAGGGATATTATATCCACCTGGAAAACCAGGATTAACCGAACCGTACTGGGGTTGTTGAGGTTGTTGATAAGTGTACCCAGGATACGGTTGATACTGGTAAACCGGCTGCTGGACAGCTTGCCCATATTGGTATTGTCCCTGGTACGGTTGATGAACAAATTGAGGTTGAGTAGTGACAACCGTACTTATACCAGGCTGACCTATAGGCATCTGGACCGTGGTTTGAATCGCAGATCCAGACAACGGTAAAGATGTCTGAGGAGTGGTTGCAGAGACAGTAGAAACCGGAGCTGTCGATACTCCAGAAGTAAGTGTGGCAGATGTTGCGGTAGTTGCAGCAGCCGTTTGAGATGGAGTACTAGGAGCAATTGGCGGCTGAGTAACTACCGAAGTTACAGAAGTTTGAACATTTGACTGGACAGGTTGCGGTTGCTGGGGTGGACCAGAAACTACGGGTTGTCCAGCTTGAGGTACCAACTGTATACTTGGCTGCAACACCTGTTGACCCTGTGATGGATCCCACACTATCATTCTGGGGTATTGACCCGTAACAGGTTGAGAATACTGAGATCCATAACCGGATTGAGGATAGGATTGATAACTGAAAGGTACAGTTCCCATACCTTGAATATATGACTGACCTTGAGGTGGTTGATAACCTTGACTCGAGTATTGACCTTGAGGTTGATAACTTTGGGGTAAATACTGATACTGGGGTTGACCTTGACCTTGAGGTTGATACCCTTGAGGTTGATACCCTTGGGGTTGATACCCTTGAGGTAAATATTGATACTGAGGTTGACCTTGGGGTACATATTGAGGCTGGGGTTGACCTTGAGGCATGTATTGCACCATAGGTACATACTGACCTTGAGGCTGCCCTCCAGACACAATTTGTGTACCTTGAGGTTGCCCCCCAGGCGTTAATTGAGGCTGCCCCCCAGGCGGTAATTGGCCACCTTGAGGTTGAGAAACGGGAACTGAACCTGACATCATGTAAATGTCCCCTACACCCAACGATTTATTACCATTGTTTCCAGCTAATAACCCATGATCAATGGGTTGAGGAGATGCCCCCGCAAAGGTACCAGAAAGTGATTGATACCCGGTGGGAACAGAAGGACCGCCGTGTAAGAAAGATTCAGGAGTTTGAGTAAACACGGACGACTGACCAGACATATTTACAGGAGTATAAATACCTCCAGGTGGAAAAGGAGTACAAGGTGTAGAAAAACCTATCCCTGAGTTGTCTAAATAATTGGTTAACGAAAGGTACCAAGTAGTACTTCTAGGAGGACTGTAAAAGATAGATTCACACTCCCTGAGCTCAATAGTAAGTTGATCTTCAAGGTTAGAGACGCCTATTTCTTCCTCTAGAGCAAGTTCTTCAATAGCAATCAAACCAGTAGGAAGATTTTCGGTGATAACTCGTTCTACTCTTGGTGAATCTGGAACACTAGAAGTTGGAGTAACAGGTTCAGATATTTCAGGTTCTTCGCCTATATCACTAGTAGACGAAAAACTACCAGCAAGCTCAGAAACTGTAACAACTTCGGGATTATAACCTGTCTCTAGACTTTGGTAATCTGGATGGACTACCAAGGAAGATTCTCCTTCTTCAGTTGAACCTACTCTACTGCCACTAGGAGGAGTTACAAGGACCTTCAATCCTTCGTACTGACCTGGGACGTCTTCAGGAGATCCACCCCGTGATCTACGGAGTTTCCTCAACAAATTAGTTCCGGTAACAATCTCAGGTGACTTGCCCCGAAGTCTACGGGACTGTCTCGGTAATTCCGCCACAGCTAAAAACTTTTGACTACTACACACGAAAACAAAGTAAAATCTCAAATCAAACCACCTAAAGTCGCTAAAGAACCAAACAAATTTGAATCACACGCCTAAAGAATCTAGGGCGTCAAACCAAGCACAAACAGTAGCCTTCCAGACCGAAAACGCTAGTTGGAGATGAAACCCAACATCGCCGGATCCAGTACAGAAGTGGTGGGTGGAACAGTTACCCCGACAACCTGCTTAATGAATAGACCGGCACAAGTTCCTCCACTTTAACCGTCTCGAGTGAAGTGAACCCCCTGGAAAATCCAAGTGAGTCTAGCCGACGTCTGCTCCAGGTACAGTGGGATCTTCCCTCCACCGTCACCTCGGTAGAATCCTAAAGATAATGGTCACTAAGGCTACCAACCGCAACAAATGCACCTGGGGGAACAGTCTACACTCCGACAGCACGCAAGGGCAGAGTATCAAGCTCAATCCCCTTGCTGGTTCCTTGACAATAATCCAAGGTTTACCGACAATTGACCCCTGGCTCCTCGACAATGGTTAATCCGAGGTTTACCGTTTGTAATACGTGCGTGTCTGGCGTCGTTCCCAACGAGGGAGGATTGATCCCCTCACTGGTTCGGACACGAGCTCGTGCTTCTCCTTTAAGAGGAGCTTTCCCAGAGTACAAATGAGACAATTGGATTTATTCTATCACAAGATAAGCTACTTGTTTGGTTTTGTTGTCTTGGAGAGTTAATTACTCTCCTACTCCAAGACACTAGCCTGATCTAAATTGGTGTTTCAAAGCCCTAGTAAATAAAAGTTACTAAGTTGATTTTACTTTAAGCGTTAATTTTATGGTTTTTCTTAAAGACAAAAGGTAGCGGAAATGAAACCAATGGTGTGTAGACTCGACTCAAACCACTACAAAGATGCACCTAAGATGATTTACGCTACTTTTCTCTTTCAATGAAACTCCTAACTAAGAGAGTTGGAAAATGCAAATTTTATAGAAAACAACTTTCTTAGTAAAGACAATCAAAGAAACAATTCTCTTTATCTTTCCAAGAATACAAACATGACCACTCCTTACGTGCACGAAAAATTCTTTTTCTTTCAAAATACCTCAAAGCTACTTGAAACAAAACTTTTCAAAGGAGATGTTTTTGTATTTTTCTTATTTAATAAAGCATAAAAATCTATTTTAACGAAAATCAATCTCAAAATCTATAAAAGCTATGAAAAAATTGACTCACAAGCAAATCAAAAAGAAATTTACTCCAAAGCAAACCTAACGAGGCAAAAGCCTACAAAGATGATTCTAGGTTGTTTTACTTGACCACAATCAAGCCAAGGACCAGCTAATGCAGAATCAAAAGACCATTCAAAACAAAACTCAAATCTTTTTGTTCTTTTTGTAAAATGGAATTCAATACTCAATCAACAAGCACTTCGAAATTTGCCAAAGAGACAACTCAAAGGTAAGTTGCTCTCACAGGTAGACTTTATGATAGGTCTGACTCCTAAGAAGGCTGACAAAACCAGAGAGATCTAAGGCTTGACAACTTCTACTGCCAAAGTCACTACATGACCTACTCAAAAATCAAACCCTAGGGCTTAAACTTCTATGAAATCCACTAAAACACTCAATGCTATCGAAACAAGTTCAGGTGAAGATCTTTGACAAGAGACTAATGGATCTGGGCAGTAAAAACTAAGAAAAAAAGCAAAATCTAAGAGGAAAAATGTAAAAAATGGAAATTTCTTAATTTTTAGCAGGGTACGCAGGCAACCTGTTAAGACAGGTGCGGGCCCGCTCTGTGCACACAGCAACAGTGCGTACAGGTACGCACTGTGTAATAATCAGAGGGTGCGTACTACTGAAAAAACCAAGAAAAACTAAATTCAATCTAACCCTAAGCTAACCCACCCAAATACAAAGTCACAGAGCCAAAAACCAGAAAATAAATGACTTTTCTCAGATCAAAGTTGCATACAAAGGAAAAAACTTTCTCATCAATGGAGTCCCCAGTATGGTCGCCATTTTGTCAGGCGGAAAGAGTCGATAGTGCGGACACAACCAACCTCCCTAGGAGCCTAAGACTCTCTAGTGACAAACAAGACAAACAAGAGCAATCCTTCTCTAAACATGCATTTACTATATAAGAAATCAAGTGTTTAGATCCTACCTGTAGTCCAACGCTGTTGTAGCAGTCCAACCTCGCTGATCCGGATGAGCTCCTCCTTCACTTCGAAACCTGCATTCACTAACAATCAAACGATTAAATAGCACTTGATAATCTCATAAAATAAAACATATTTAACACATAGACCAAGGAGTACGTGAAACAACTCATAAATAACAAGTTATTGAGAAGAATGGACTCATTTGCATTAATAGGAAACAAAAGGAACAATTACAACCTGAGCCTTGGTGTTGTGCAAGTCCCTCCCAGGGTCCATCAAGAGTTCTCCTTTACTTTGACAAAGCTCACCCACTTGCAAATAGAACAAGCAAAGATGACAATCTCTCCTCACAAGCTTCTAAATGGGAGTCCTAATTCCAGCAGCATCTACCCTTAGAAATGTTTAGCTTTCAACCTCCCCTCCTTCTGGCCCAATGCCTGTATTTATAGTGCTCAAGAAGAAGTTAATCAATTCCACCATCAATGGGATAATCCCCTCTTTGGATGGGATAGCTCCCTTATTGATGGGATAAGTTCCTCTTTGGTAGGGGTACATGAACCATCTGGAGGCGCTTCATACATGTCAAACATACTTCTAGAAGCCTCTAGAAATGATCACAAGTAACTTTTTTGGAGTGAAACTTGCGCCTTTTGACCTTTACAGGGGTACGCACCTGCCCCTTTACATACAGAGCGTACAAGTACGCAGTTTTTGTGAACATTAGGTGCGTATACGCAGGTAAGGCCAAGAGAATCTACGTACCCAGAGATAAACACATTTACAAAGACTTTCTCTCCTTTTGGAGTTTGACATGGAGAGCAGAGGCATAAGACTTGCCCAGGAGGATAGCATGACTGTTGATAGAGCCATACTAACTGTAAATAGCCATGGTGACATTTTTTAGTGTAACAGGGATCAGGTCTTTTTACGGCTACAACCATATTAAGCAAACATCATTCAAATACAAGGGGTGTCAGAAACTATCTCCCAAATTCTACGAACCATATCAAGTACTTCAGCGCA
Source organism: Pinus tabuliformis (assembly GCA_031772625.1). Classification (NCBI taxonomy): domain Eukaryota; kingdom Viridiplantae; phylum Streptophyta; class Pinopsida; order Pinales; family Pinaceae; genus Pinus; species Pinus tabuliformis. The sequence goes on along the minus strand of CM062806.1, from coordinate 45,347,342 downwards.
TTGGAGAAGTGGCTTACAAGTTGGCCTTGCCACCTACTGCAAAAATCCATCCAGTTTTCCATGTCTCATGCCTCAAGAAAGTGATTGGGAACAATTGCAGAATTCAGACCAGTCTACCTGAATTGGACGAAGAAGGGTCCATCTGGCTTCAACCCGAACAGGTCCTAGACACACGAGACAAGCAACTGCGCGGCCGCATGATTAAGGAAGTCCTCGTCAAATGGAAAGACACCTCTCCGGAAGATGCAGCTTGGGAACCAACCACTATTCTTCAGCAATTTCCGCAGCTTCAGCCTTGAGGACAAGGCTAGTCTTAAGGGGGAGGGCATGTTAGGGTCCCACCCTAGCCCCCTTATTTATGTAATGGGATCACGTCATAGTCAAGAGTCAATAAAGCCCATATTAATAATTGTAAGTGGTTAACCCGCAATTAATGACGGGACCACAGTTAGTTGCAAATGGGCCGTAGTATTAGATAGATGGTATTAATAAAACCCACAGTATTGGCCCGTGGTATTGCATGTATGATTCATATATAAAGGATATAGACTCCCTACGAGGAGCATCGTGTCTTATTTTGTAATCGAGCTCTGCTCTATTGTAGGTTTCCCCCTCGAAGAGGCAAGTGAACATTACTTTCTGAATAATAAAATCATTGCTATTCTGTGTTATGGGTATCTTTTCTTTGCATATTCTATATTTGGGTATCATTTTGCAGGTTAAGAGCATAACACTGCACCTTCTTTGCTTTCATTTTCAAATCAACACAGTCTTATACATCCAATTTGTAGAGGTTCTTCACCTGAATCCCAATCCGCTTCACTTGTCTTGTGGAAATATGTCTAAGGAAAGCCTTTCCTTTTCTAAATATTACATAGCAACTGAAACTAAATTCTTCTTCGTACCCAAAACATACATGACATATTTCAATGTGAGAGAACTAGACTCTCTCTGAGAAGTAACTATACCGATATCGGTTGCGCTATACCTTCCATCATATCCCATCTCGATGTGCATCTTGTAGGAATTTACAGGGTAAGTTCCTCAGAAAGAATACCAAAAGGACACCGCTCACAACCAGATCTCAAATCAATACACCAGTATTTTTGACGTGGTTAAAACCCTCAGAGTGCAAGGAGGGAAACAGTCCACGGCCTGTCCCAACGTGGGTACAGACAATTTATTAATCAAAGAATGAAAATTTACATAAGCTTCTCTCATGCACGGATTACCCGAACAATGACCCTCCATGCGCTTTAAATAGAACTCATGGACCAATCGGGTGTCAAGCCACGGATCAAGTGTCGGTAATACCGAGGTGAGAGTGAACCGTCGGATCACTACATATCGTGACCGTCGGATTGTAAGTTACAAAATGTACAACGGTAAAGAAACACACTTTACCTAACTCTAACCTAACTCTATGCTAGACCAAGTTGAACTTAACTATATCCTATGTGTCGGAATATCCTAACATCCCCCCTTAAGAACAACTTGGGATAGGATTGAAGGAAGGAGGCACTAGAGCCTATCCCCCCTTAGTGACAACTTCCTGAACTCCAAGCATATATCGAAGTTTAGTGAACTTCGCCTCTGTGAGAGCCTTTGTGAAGATGTCTGCAACCTGATCATCCGTTGGACAATATTGCACTTCAAGAACATGGTCATGAATGAGCTTTCTGATGAAGTGCATGTGTAGTTCAATGTGTTTGCTGCGCTGATGCTGGACTGGATCTTTGCATAGCTGAATGGCACTTTGATTATCACACCAAAGTGTGGTTGGATGCTGCTGCTCAAAGCCAAACTCTGATAGGATCTGACGAAGCCACAAGGCTTCCTTACTAGCTTCCACGGCACCACGATACTCTGCTTCTGCTGACGAAAGAGAAATGGCAGCCTGTTTCTTACAAGCCCATGTAATAGGTCCTGAACCAAGAGTGAAGACATAACCGGCAGTAGACTTCCGATCATCAAGGTCACCAGCCCAATCAGAATCAGTGAAACCAACTAACAGAGGAGCTGCTTTGGCACTGTAATGAATCCCAAACTGTACTGTACCTCGAACATAACGAAGTATTCTTTTAGCTGCTTTCCAATGACTTTCACGGGGGTTTTGCATAAAACGAGCAACAAGGCCAACAGCAAAGGAAAGATCAGGACGAGTATGGGTTAAATACAAGAGTTTTCTGACAAGTTGACGGTATAAGGTAGCATCAACTTCAGGAGAAGTACAAGAGACTGAAAGTTTGACTCCAGACTGAAAGGGAGAAGGGGCTGGCTTACAGTCTTCCATGTGAAAATGACGAAGAATATCACAAGCATACTTGGACTGGGAAAGGAAAATACCTTCTTGGGATTGCAAGACTTGAAGACCGAGAAAATAGTGTAAGTGTCCTAAGTCTGTCATTTCAAATTTCTTTTTAAGGCTGGACTTCACATGGTTTATAAGGTTGGGATCACTACCAGTAAGAATAAGATCATCAACATAAAGAACAAGGATGATAAGAGAGTTGCCCACTTTCTTGGTGTAGACAGTATTGTCAGAATGACACCTAGAAAAGCCAGATTCTAAAAGAAAGCTATCCATTTTGGCATACCAAGCCCGAGGAGCTTGCTTGAGGCCATAAAGGGATTTCTTAAGTCGACAAACGAGGCTGGAGTCTGTTTGTATGAAGCCAATGGGTTGTTCCATATAGATTTCTTCCTGCAAGTCCCCATGCAAGAAGGCAGATTTAACATCCATTTGATGGACTTCCCATTTTAAAGAGGCAGCAAGGGAAAGAACAAGGCGGATAGAGTTCATTTTGGCAACTGGAGAGAAGGTTTCAGTGTAGTCAATGCCTTCAACCTGTGAAAAGCCCTTAGCAACTAGACGAGCTTTATGTTTATCAACTTTCCCATCTGGTCCATACTTGGTTCTGTAAACCCATTTGCATCTAACAAGTTTGCGTCCCTTTGGTAGAGGAACAAGATCCCATGTATCATTTGTCATCAATGAATGATATTCTTCATTCATAGCTGCTTCCCAATGTGGATGGCCTGAAGCTTCTGCAAAAGTGTCAGGATCATGATTTACTGGAGCTTGAGCCAGTAAAGAAGAGGCTCTTTCAAACTGAGAACGTGTACGTCGCTGATCTGTAGGATCACCGGCAAGATCACCTGCTGCATCCCGAGTAGCACGGACCCATCTTGGAAGTTGAGGATCCTGAGAAGGTGGGGGAGGATTATCATCCTCGCTTTCATCATCAGAAGAAGAAATGTTTTCAAAGATAGAAGAGATAGGAAGAGGTGGCACATCCGCCGGACTAGGCTCGCAGGCCGATTTATTTTCATCAAATTTTACATCTCTTCTAATGATAACATTTTTGGACTTAAATGGAATAAGTCTATAACCTTTTACATCTTCAGAATATCCAACAAAAGTACATTTCTCACTCTTAGGTTCTAAAGCTTTATGCTTTTCATCTGGAATATGGGCCCATGCTTCACTTCCAAACACACGAAAGTGACTTACATCTGGTTTAATGGAACTCCAAGCTTCTTCTGGAGTGATATTCTCTAGAACCTTAGTAGGAGTGCGATTGATTATATAATTTGCACAATTAATTGCTTCGGCCCAAAAACTAAGACTGAGTCCTTTAGATTGCAGCATACAATTAGCCATTTCCTTTAAGGTGCGATTTTTCCTTTCAGCTACACCATTTTGTTGTGGAGTGTATGGAACAGTATGTTGCATTTGAATTCCATTTTCGGTGCAAAAGTTGATGAATGCGTTTTTAACATATTCTCCACCATTATCAGTTCTTAGCTTAAGAATTTGATGTCCAGATTGTTTTTCAACAAATGCTTTGAAGGCCAAAAAAGTGCTAAATACTTCGCTCTTGAGTTTTAAGAAGTATACCCAAGTGCGTCTAGAGAAATCATCAATGAAAGTTAAGAAGTACTTGCAGCCAGAGAATGAAGCAACAGGAAGAGGACCACATAAATCACTGTGCACAAGCTGTAAAGGGGCTGAGGCGTGCCAAGAGGCACGTTTGTCAAAACTGTCCCGATGATGTTTTCCGAGTACACATCCGGAACAAACACCATCTTTGCAAGATACCATAGGAAGACCTGTCACCATATTTTCTTTACATAGATGCTGAAGGGAGCGATAGTTTAAGTGACCAAACCGCTCATGCCAAAGTTTGCTCACTTCATCATTATGAGCAACAAATACTGAGGGAAGATGGGATGACCCAAAGTTGTGAAACTTATACAACCTTTTGGAATCATCAGCAAGACCAGTAGCTAGAATCTGTTTAGGATCTTTTAGATCCTTGATTACAACATCATGAGGTGAAAATTCAACAATTTTACCTTCACCTGAATGAGTTATCTGATAGACAGATAGAAGGTTGCAGGATAAGTTTGGAACACATAATACATCATTGAACTGACCATTGTCTAGATGAACAGTTCCAGTCCCTACAACATTAAGAGATCTATCATCACCAACATATATATTTTTGGTGTTACAATCATTTAAAGAAGAAAACATGGCTTGGTTTTTGGCCATGTGACAAGAGGCTCCAGAATCAATGAGCCACTCATGAGAATGAGAAGAAGAAGAAGATACATTTAATGCATAACCAGACTGAGATGATTGACGATGACATGCAGAAAGTGCCGTTCCGGAAGTTGAAGTTGAAGTAGGCTCCAGATGGATGTTATGTTTCTTCATTGCGGCTTCCAAGGCTTCCATCTTCTTAAAGCATTTAGATTCTAAGTGGCCATCTCGATTACAAAAGTTACAATGTCTGTCAGTCTTCTTCCATTTGTTTTTATTGGTCTTGTCATTTTGCTGAAATGATCTTTCATCTTGAGGCTGAGTTGGTTTAGGACCATTCCTTTGAGGATAAGACTTCTTAGGATTCTTTGAATTTGGTTGCTGCTGGGCGGCTAACGCTTTCGAGGAAGAGTTTCCAAGATTAAGAAGACCAAGGTGTAAGAGTTTTTCTTGTTCTCTTATTAAGGAATCACAAAAGGAGTCAAAGGAAGGGGGTTTGTAGTCTTTGCCTTGACAAATGAAAGCTTCCCTTGTAGAATGGAAAGTGGAAACAAATACAGAGTAGGCTGGTCCCAACTTAGTAAGGATGGAATAAATAAGGTTACCATCTTCTTTCTTAACTTTAACACCTTCCAAGAGATATCTAAGGGTCTTGAATTTGGACAAGAAATCTTCAATGCAAGAAAAATTATTAGGATCCAAAGTAAGCAACTCATTCTCAAGTTGATGGGCTCTAATTTCATTTTTAATCCCAAAAACTTTAGCAAGTTTTTCTAATGCTTCATGAGGAGTTTCAATTTCTGCAATGTGGAATCTAAGATCAGGAGAAACAGACATTCCTATCAAACCACGTGCTTGATCTTGTCTATTTTCCCATTTTTCGGCCTTGTCTTCATCTTTGGGTTTCTTCTCTTGGTCTGTGGCTATTCTGAAGAGACCTTTACTTCTAAGTAAATCTCCCATGTAGGCTACCCATTGGAAGTAGTTAGTGCTGTCAAGAATGACTTGGCATGGACTTTCCATTTTTTGAAAAAAAACTGAAGCTGAAGATGCTGAAAGTAAGTGGTCCAATGGATAGATCTCGAAAAAATAGGCGGTTTAAAAAAAAACGGCTCTGAAAAAGGCTTCCGGATGAAGAAGTTATGGCTTTTTGAAAAAAAATTGTTGACGTTGCCGGCAAAGTGCGCGAATGTGCGGGAATGAAAAAATCCGCCCCCACAAAATGGAGACTTGAACCCAAGACCTCTACTCTCTTAAAAAGTCTTTGAACCAATTGATCTATACAAAATATTTGAGAGAGAGAGAGAGAGAGAGAGAGAGAGAGAGAGGGGGGGGCCTCGATTTGCGTGCTTGCCTTGGGAAGGCTCTTTTTCCCTACAAAACACAAAACACAAAACCCAACACGAATATGCAAAGAAAAACGAACCTTACGGCTCAAAGTTAGCTTTAGCCAAAAAACTAGAATTTTTAAAAAAAATCTCAAAGTTAGCTTTTAACCGAAAAACTAAATATTTTTTCTCAATGTTTCTGATTTTCCAAGATCACACTAAGGTGCAGGGAAAAGAGCATACGCATGAGAAAAATCCTTTCTTTCTGTTTCTGATTTGCCCAGATCGCACAGAGTCGCAGGGCAAAGAGCATACGCAGAAATGAAAGGTATAGATCCGGGAAAAAAAAAGGCTAAATAAACCGAAACCGAAATAAGCAGAGAGAAAATGACAGTAAACTGCAAAAAAAAACACTGTATACCTCCCGATCTGAAAAATGACGCAGCTAGGGCTACCAGAAACCTTTTCGCGTGAAACGAAAGGGGTTCCTCACTGAAACAGATGCTCCGAACGCAACAGAGCAGTCCTCTCGGCCCGAAAGCAGTCAGAAACAGCAGATCTAGGAAACGACAGCCGCATGCAGTTCTACCGGCTTCAGATTTGGATCACCAACGGACGCGGCCCTCAAATAGCTTTGATACCATGTAGGAATTTACAGGGTAAGTTCCTCAGAAAGAATACCAAAAGGACACCGCTCACAACCAGATCTCAAATCAATACACCAGTATTTTTGACGTGGTTAAAACCCTCAGAGTGCAAGGAGGGAAACAGTCCACGGCCTGTCCCAACGTGGGTACAGACAATTTATTAATCAAAGAATGAAAATTTACATAAGCTTCTCTCATGCACGGATTACCCGAACAATGACCCTCCATGCGCTTTAAATAGAACTCATGGACCAATCGGGTGTCAAGCCACGGATCAAGTGTCGGTAATACCGAGGTGAGAGTGAACCGTCGGATCACTACATATCGTGACCGTCGGATTGTAAGTTACAAAATGTACAACGGTAAAGAAACACACTTTACCTAACTCTAACCTAACTCTATGCTAGACCAAGTTGAACTTAACTATATCCTATGTGTCGGAATATCCTAACACATCTGGAGGTCCTTCTCCTCCAAGTCACTGAAAAATTATTTGTTTCCTGTCATATGGAATGAGGCTTCACTATCCAGATACCACACACTACCCATCACTGATGTCACCATGCATGCAATGAGTGTGAAATCCAACTCGAATTATGAAGCTAGAGCTTCACTTTCCACTCCTCCTAAGGGCTTCTTTCCAACCTTAGTGTGCAGAAACTTTGTGGCATAATGTCCTAGCCCATGATATTGAAAACATCAAATCTTCGACAAGTCCTTCTTCATGCCTGCCTGACTAGAATCTCCTTTGGATTGGAATTTCTTCCCTTTCCCTTTCTTTGCCTTTCCATCCAAGGCACAATTCTCCTCATCATAATGCTTGGACCAGGTTCCATCTCTGGTGTTTTGCCTGATCTCTTCTTGCACCCAGTCAAATCACAATCAATCCCAATTTGGTAGCTTCTCCCTCCCATTTACCGAATCCTAGTAGTTGTGCCAGTTTTTGGGAAGGCCTAGAACTGTTAGGCTTACCAGATCATCTTCAACAACTGTAATACCAACACACCCAAGTTTATCCCGACATTGGGTGAACCTGCTCAGATATTTTTCTATTATGTCGCCCTTCTCCATCTTGATCTTTTGAAGCTTGTCCTTTAGTGCCAGCTTCCTATCATCACTGTTGTTTTGAAAATAATATATCAAGGCTTTCCACATTGCAAATGGGGTATCCTTCCTATGGAGATTCGAGACCATATGATCTCAAACTCCTTCTAGTATGATCCTCCTCACCTTTGCCACACATTTCTTCCACTTTTCCATATCTTGAGCATCAGTTGTTGGAGGATTGGGAATATCATTTTCCATGAATTCATTCATCTCGCTATCTTCTAACATAGCCTCCATCATGTCCTTCCAAGCAATATTATTCGAGCTACAATCAAGGGTATACTCGAGTTTCAATCCATAGAATGACATCCTGCTAGCTCTGAAGAATGATACTGTAAATTAGATTTACCTGCAAAGACAAACTTGAATTCTTATCTTATATTGTGATTCATTCTCTAATACCATGTAGAAATTCCTTGTAGATTCAAAATGCTTATGTAATATTACAAAGCAAAATGCTTGAATCTACTCTACTCACCAGCAGAAACAACTAATCAATTGATAAATCACAAAACATGAGACATGATTCAATCACATATACTCAGATATTTGTCTAAGGGTAAATATGGATGCTCAAAACCACTTCTTATATGTATATTGCATTAGATCAGAAAAATAGAGAATCTTTACAATGCTTGTTCAAGCTTGAGAAACCTCTGCACTAGTACAATCTATCTCACTACCTCACAAGTTGTCTCTGGCCAATACTTAGCCAATTTTGCTACTGGCCAAGCTCATATTTCCTTGTGTTGTTTCCTTTGGAATTAGCCCCCTATTAATTAGGGAAATCCCCATCCTTAATTGTGTAATCTCTATAGGCCCTTCTCTGACTGCATGCACCACTTGTACAACTCAGAAAATTATACAATTGATAGTACACTTCCCTTAAACTCCAATCTCAACTAGGTAACTCGAATTTCATGCATGCATGAGTTAATTATGGTTGATTTATCAGTTAATTGGTTGGACACATGAAGTTGCACCCCACTACTAGACCTCCTACTAGTTCCTCCAATAGTTGGAACTAGTTTAACTGACATTAACTTAGTTTAATTGAATTAAACTATTACAGCTCAAATTAAACTCAACATAAGCTCCTAAAATTTAGGAACCATTCTACATGACTCAAGTTAGGCCCTCAAATCGAATTAACTAAACCAACTAAGTGAAACTGACTTAGTTAACTCATTCTCGTTGTCTTGTGATGTGGAATTACAATTCTCTCCTAATTTAATTCAATGGAAAATTAAATCAAGATTTTCTTGTTGCCATTCTCAACAAATTGCTCAAGCCAAAAGGTCCTTGATGAGAGACCACTATGTAAGCCTATCAATATACTTTATTTGCTATGCAAATATACTATCTTAATATCTATAATTATTAAATATACATGATATTTGATGTTCATAGTAGCATAAAAAAAATACTTACTCAAACACATATCAATGTATGTGATACAAATTTGCTTAGTTTGAATGGTAAAGTGATCATCAAAACACATCGTACTTTGTATCATGGAAAACAAACCTAAAAAAAAGGCCTACTAAGTAATGTTAATGTCAACATTAATGCACATTTCATTTTTCTATCGAGGACAAATAGATATCACTGTATGTTATACAAATTTGCTTAGTTTGAATGATAAAGTGATGATCGAAACACATCGTACTTTGTGTCATGAAAAACAAGCCAAAAAAAAAACTACTTAGTAATGTTAATGGCAACATTAATGCATAGTTCATTGTTCTATTGAGGACATGTAGGGAGACTTAAATGCGTATGTGTGTTTCAGGAAATTGAAAGTCTCATCCATTTATTTAGGTAGTTGTTTAATCTTGGCACTGACATTCAAGTTACTAATATGAAAGGAATGCAAGTTCTGTGTATTTTCAAGGGATGGTTAGCATTCTTTATATATTAAATCCTTGAATACGTTAATTTTTGGAGGATAGGTCATACTATAATGGTGTCTCATTCATGTGGCTTACGTTGGTTGAGAGATGGGTATTGATAAGGCTACTTGGATGAAGTAATAAATATGAACATAAATAATAACAGGGAATGTTGTTTTTTTTTTTTAATTAAATTTCTAAGTGAATAAGAAAGCAAAGAAAAAATGTCTCTAAAAAATTACAAGATGGATATGAGGGAGAAAACAAAATACAAAGTATATATTTGAACATGGGTTACTATGATACCATTTAGAAAAGTATTTTACTCGTAAATAATGATGCAAACACAATTACTCTATTAACATTCATTTTCGAGGATTGACCAAAATTAATACACTATCAAAAGTAATAAATTATAATAAGACAAAAATAAGAGATACTAGATATATTCACTTTTAAAGCGTAAACCTCCGATACGACTTTGAAGGGTCTAATTTCCAATTTAATTCATATACATTAATGTATCATCTATATATATAGTATCTCATGTAAAGAGAAAAAAAAAAATATAAAAAATATAAAATTATAATATTATTTTTATATTCCATAATAATAATGAGAATAATGTCACTAAGTGCATAACAACATTTTTCAACAATATTATTTTTTGTATTAAATTTACACTTCCTCTACACATGTATATAATTATAATTAATAATAAAAGAAATTATTTATACTTCCTCTCATATGTATATAATTATAATTAATAATAAAAGAAATTATTTATACTTCCTCTCATATGTATATAATTATAATTAATGAAAAAACTAAATATTCTAAAGTGTTAAACCTATGTAGATTGTTTAAATTTAAATCTTTTATTTTATTATTAAATTTACTTAAATACCTTTAACTTAGTAAAGGTATTGAATTTTTATGAAGGTATTGAATTTTTAGTACCTATTACTAAATCTATAACGCTGTACAAACTTTATATACTGAATTTAAAAAAAAATGTACATATTCTGTATTCTCTGGATTTAAACTTATACTTAATCATTAAACCTACCCATATAATCTAATTTAATATGTCAAATTATGATATTTTAATTATTTATTTATTTTTTCAAAACGAAAATTCTTTTTCAGTATTAACATGCTTTGCGAATCATTTGGCTACGTTTAAAGTGTTTGTTTATGCGATTAGACAATCACTTTACCTTTGTACCTCACACTATCTTCTCGCATCCCACATAAAATAATTAAAAATTATAGATTATATTAGCGTTCACCCAATTTATAATATGTACTTTAATTAATTATTAATAATCATGTATTGCCTTAATTTGAAATAATAAAGCAGTGTGTCAAATAAAATAATAATATGTACTTATCAATAAAATGGGCGTGGAACGTACATCATCGTGGAGTGAGATTAAACTATTTTTATGTATTTGTCCTTCCTCAACACACATAAAACGAAAGATTGTCATAATCATATAGCTATAGAGGACATGAGGGTAATTGAGTGAAATAAAAAAATAATCATAATAGAAAAGATAGATTGAGATTGAATAATAATTGATCCTATCTTGTCTTTAAATTTATTTTTCCTCATGGCTTTGACTATAGGTCATGTCAATAAATTTAAAATATTATTTATAAAAAAAAATAAAAATAAAAAAATAAATTGTTGAGCCAATTGTAAACATAGATATTGCAGGTGGATCATCTTGCTTCTCGTGGTAGTTATTATTCTAGGATTTTAAGGTTATATTAGGTAATGTTTCGAGTGTAAGTTGAGTGAATTGTAGAAGCTTGTGTTTAGATGAAGAGTGGTTTACAAAATATTTATTTTGATTTGAAATGCATTAGTGAGGGATCATTTTCCATAGAAGGAACATAAGATGATCTTTTGGAAAATGTAGATGATAGTTTAAGAAAAATTAGATTATAGATAATACAAAAGTGATGTTTTCTAGATTGATTGGAAATTATGCAAATTGAAAGAAGACAAAGACATATAGAGTCTAATGAGGGACTTGGTCATGTTGGTTGCTTGATGCTGAAATTTCTTTAGGTTGGCATTGCTTGGCTTTGGCTTTTTTCTTCTACTCCAGCATGTCCAAATAGGCAAATGGATCATCATATCCTGCTAATAGCCAAGGAAGACAGTCCCATCCAATCACACAACCATAAGAGCTTATGTCGAGGACTCTCCTTTGGCGGTTTGGGCAGTGTTGGTGGGATTTTGTGACTAGCAGTCAACCTTTGGCTCGAGGCTCTTATTTGATAGGGAACTGCCACATTCCATTGGGCCCTTTTCCTTTCCTGCACCACTCGAGGGTCAAGGTTAAGAGAAATGGTTGTTTGGAGAGAAGAGTCCATTACAATAGAACTCTCCTTTGAACTAGTGGACATCAGATTTTGAGGGATTAGAGGAAACTCGATGCCAATTGATCTAGAGAGATTTCGTAAAGAGAGATGTGTGTTGTTGAAATTAGTGTTGGCCTCCACCATTCTGCATGTTGCTCCTTCTCTGGCTTCTTCCATGTTTTAGAGGTGGCACACTAACACGTTTCTCACTGACTAATGCCAATCACCCAAACATTTATGCTCCTTCGCCTTCATTGTTACAGCCAAGCGATGCATGTGGGGTGAAATATCCTAGTCGAAAATCTCCTCCTCTTGGCCATGCCAAGGAGGGAGGGGTGGTCGCCCTTTCCCTCTACCACCACATCTATCTCTACCTTGTTCACAAACGATTCTTGCTTGCATGGTGCAATGGTGCTTGTTGCAATGGAGTCTGGTGGTTTTATATGCAATTGCATTGCTCCCCTCGTCCGTGATTGCCACCTGCAGGAGAGAGTGATGGAGGGAATGAATGTGCATATGGATAAGTCAGAGCATAAGCATGATAGTATTAGTAGGGCAGATCTTGTGCTAGATCTGGAGGGAATATGTTTTGGACTCCATTGTTTAACTACAATTGAACCCAAATTGAATGAGCTTTGTGGTGCATGATTTCCACCTGGACTCAGACTTGATTGTTGGTTTGAAGTTTGTCATGTGATCTTTGACAAGGTCATGTGATCAATGGTATACCTAGATTCGAGGGGCTTAAGGGCTAGTGTTTTTGTGCTGGTCGAGGGATAATATTTTTACAAGTTTTATAGAATTTGGTATTGATAATAATATATTGTGTAATGGTTCAAATTTTTGATACTAAGATTTTATTTTACATGTGTATTATTTGATGGTTTATATTTATGTATTAATTAAGAATGTCTATAATCATTCTCCATGCATCGTTTGACAATTTTGCACTTATATATGCAAGAATGCTAAGAGCCACCTAAGACCGTTATGAATACTTTCGCATGTCTTTTCTCCTCTCTTAGGTACTCAATGAACATGATTCTACTTAAGAACGCTTCTAAAAACTTTATGATATGAAATTTCTCAATCTCTCAATTTTTGTTGGACTATCATTTCTTTTCCCAATTTTAATAATTAATGGAAGACTTTTAATACTATATCTATGTCTCAATTGTGGATATGTATATGATATAATAGTATGGCTAGTTTTATACATATTTGTGGGTGTTTTTATCTCTAAATTCTCTCATGTTTGTAGTTTTCCTTTGCCCTGCATATCCTAGGTACTTGGTCTGGATCAATTATGTCATTAATCTATAAGGCTTAAATATTAAAAAAAAGATTATGATAGAATACACAATGAAACCATCTTTATATCAATCCTAAACATAACACACTCACCACCTGACCACCCACTTTCCCAAGGGTGCTTCTCAACCCTCACCATGTACCCTCTTTGGGGCTAAGGGCATGCAATTGTTTGTGCTTATCTGCACACTCACTCGGGGTTTGGATATGCATGTGTGTATTTTACACACACAACTCATCAATAACTACTAACTAGAGATACCATTAAGCTTATCAATGTTAAAATGTGTAATTTTGTTTCGAGAAGTAAATCAAATTTTTTTTTTCTTAACCATCGTGAAATGGTAACAAGTTAGAGTGATCTAGACGATACCTAAAATCAAATCTTCCACTATAACACCACAATATATCCAACCACCCTCAAACCAGATATATCAATAACTTCTCACTTAACAAAAACTGAAACATCCTTTCATTAATTAAAAATATTAATCTTTAAAAATATATCACTTAAAAATATAAAACACTTATTAGAAATAAAGAAAAATATCTTAAAAATTAAATATTAATATTAATAAAACAATATTAATATTAATAAAACAATACAATTATGATTACTTAACAATAATTTAACTAATATTACTATATGTATATTAAAATATTATTTTTAATTTTTAATTTTTAATTTTTTTAAGACCAGCATATACCTTTCATATATATAAATATACTTCAAAACCAAGTCAATTTATAATATATTCTATTTTATTTGAATTCAGACTTACAGGTAACATTTTATAATAAAAAAATCATATACATAGACACATCAACCCATAAAAAGCAAATATATCACTTTAAAAAGTAAAACCACCCTACTTACCTAGCAACCACTCAACGTTTAGCCTCATACAGATTGAAATAATGAACTTACAAGATAATGATGCCAAAAGGAGTTAGAATCTATGTGCATGATTTGGTACGTGCAATGGAGATGATAGATAGAAGGTTGAAACTCTACCATCATTGCTTTTTTAGCCTCATGGTCTTTTACTTGTCATATACAAAAAAATGATTATATGCCTTCGTCTTTTTATAAAGCTGAATCATTATTACATTTATTCTTTGCCTCCTTTGTTTTAACACTTAGCACAGTGCCCAGCTATGATGATGATGATGCATGCATGCATGGCCCTTACATAATTATTTATTTGTATCTTTGAAGCAAGACCTGTTTGCTACTTGATGAATGCAATTGTCCTAACATGATGTGGACAAAGGAGGCCAACCATAACTCAATTTCAATCATCATCATCATAGTATAAAGACAACCTTAGTTTCATTCTACACCACAAACAAATAAAATTATTTTATTTCACACACAATGATATCCCATTGATATGCAAATGGTACCCTTAGTTTAGTCTCCCTTGACCATAAGAAGCTATATTCCAATAAATTGGATAATGATTGACAGAAAGGTCCTTGCTCAACACATTTATTTGAATGCTTTGCCAATAATTGAAGGTGGAATGCAGAAATTGTAACCCTTGTCTATATTATGTAGCTATATGTAATTATTTCCATGCATTGTTTCTTCTTTCACTACAGAATAACTTTTGTCTCTGTGGGTTGCATTCTTTGGAGTTAATAGTTAAAAGTTTTGAAAGAACTTTATAAGAATGCATATGTTTTGCAAATCATAACTGGAACTTTGTGGATTAGGCATACAATTTTTAGTTGGCTCACTTCCTTTTTCAAAACATAATTGATATAACTGGAAGTTTGTGAATTAGGCATTTAATATTTAAGCTGGTTAATTTCCTTTTTCATAATATAACTGAAATTTTGTGGGTTGGGTTTTTAATTTATAAAAAAATTGTTTTTTTATTATTTTATTATAATGTTATCAGTAATGTAATTTTAAGTTTTTAAGCTTTATAATTATTTAATCACTTAAGTATTCATATAAGTTTTTAAGATTTATAATTATTTAATAAATTAAGTATTTATATAGTTTAATTTTCTTATGCTTTGTTTTTAAGTTAAAATTTGATCATATTTTTTTTGTTGTTGTTGTGAAATTGTGGATTTTTTTGTTACTTGAAATGTGTTTTTGAATGCATAAATAGATTTAACACTTCGAAACTTTTTGTAAGATTTGGACCATACAAATTTCACATTTGAAATTGTGATTCTAGCAAATTTTTGTAAGATTTTGGGAAAAATTGACCAAACATATATCCTTATATTTGAATTAGGCATTGAGGATCTAATTTTAGATCATTCTTTTATTTGTTTATTATGATATTATTAATAATATGATTTAAGCTTTTAGTTTTGGTAATTGGTTTTTCTAGGTTCTTGTTGGAAAATTTGGGAGCTCTATAGCGTTGTGTCTTGTTTTAGAAGTTGGGGTTTCAGTGCTCTATTTGAGGTCTTGAGGGAGTGGTTGGTGAGGGAGGCATTAGCCCACTAGCTCTCCAGGTTGCCCTCATTGCTTTGGTTGTCGTCTAGTAACTTATCAATTTAATTTGGAATTTTGGAATTCTAGTGGATTTTCTTGTTTCCTAGTTTTGGTGTCACCCTCGGCTCTCAAATTTTGTTAGTTTTGGATGAGGTCCTAGGTTCCTAGTCTAAGTTGGATGCGATCGATCACCTTCTTGATAGGTTACCCTCCTCATTCAAGTCGTTTTCTGGATGACTTTGTGTCTTTTCGTTTGAGGGCTATGAGCTCCTTGACATATCTTGGGATTTTGTCTTGGGAATTTTTATATCTATTCAAGTGGATGGTTATTCATGAGTGGCTCAGGGGTCTGAATTTCTAGGCAAGTTTGGCACCTTCGATGAGTCTGTAGCCTTTCTATCTCTACGTCTTGTTGGTTTTCGTTCCAAATCTTAATGCCACATTAACATGGCAGAGCTAGGAGAGGGATGGTGAGAGAGGACAACATGGAAAACTTTGATTGGAAGGTTCAAGACAGGGCCATGCCATTGACCTTATCCTAGCCCATGCTCCAAGTACTAAAGAGCTTATCCTTACTCAGAATTTCTTTGGAAATCAACTCAGACACATCACTCTGCATTTGGATCAACTTAGTAGATATCAACATAATGACAAGAACAATGTTATTGCCTTCATGAATGATCCTCAAAGAAACCAGTGGCATATGCAAGACATATTGGTCAACCTACAAAGGGGGTAGTGGCACCTACAAGAGAAACTAGACAGATTTGAAGGAAGATTGGTCCACATGGAGAAACATGTCCATCATGACTTCAAACCTCTGCCATCAACGGGCTTTGGACTGGAGCAAATTCATCAAGCTAATAATAGTTTCTGGTTGTATATTGATCTTGAAGGTTTTCTTGTTTTATTTGTCCTTATGTTTCTAGTTAGACATGTTTTTCTGATTGTTTGTAGTATGTTTTAGTAATTACCTACTGGCTAATAAATCTAGTAAGAGTGAGGTAGGTAGGATTTTGGAAAACTATAAACACCAATGCAATATTTTGGCATACATGAAAGGGATCCATTTTAACTCCAAATCTATCAAACACAGAGAGATCAAATCTCTTACATTATTTTTGTTTTGATATTAATCAATTAGTTTTACTATATATATATATATATATATATATATATATATATATATAAGGTCTACTAAGACTAAAATGATCATTTAGACCTTAAGAAAGCAAGAGATTAGTTGAGATTCTTTAATATTTTATTTCTACAATCGAAAATAAGGGAGAGAAGCCTTCATAGATCACTATAATTTTGTTGACTTAACAAATCCAAAGGGTTGATAGTGTGGAAAAGATTTTGAAAATTAGAATGAATGTAAGAGTTGGGTAGTCCAAGAGAAAATGTTTTCATCTTCAACCCTTTTAGTATGACAAAGGTGATAGACTCTTTCTTCCCAAGGTGACATAAATAGTTTTTTTGGTAGGACTATAATTTTGAGGAAAATTGCGATTTCTTATTTTTTAGAATGTACTTTTCACTGTATAAATGTATTCAACACTTAAAAAATCTCTAAAACATTAGAATTTTACAAATTAAACAACTTAAATTAATGATTATTAAAAAACCATAACCTATTTTCCCAAAATTAATAAAAAAAAATACCTAAAACACCATTTCACATATATAATTTTTTTTTTGAAAAACAAATATTGTTCATCTCACCCATATAATTTATTTTGCATAATATATTAATTAACGAGAAGATAAGAACTTTTTAACTTTTGATTCCTTAAATTATTGAAAAATAGAATAGTTCCAAATTAATTTTTAAAATTTTTGAATATATTTTGTTATTTAAATATAAAATGTAATTTTATTTTATTTTATGTTACATTTTCATTTATTTATATACAGATAGATATTGTTCTCCACCTAAATTGTAAGCACATTATAGAAAAAAAAAGAAGTTTATTATATAAATATTAAAATTTCAAGTCAAGACTTTATAGATATTGTTCTCAACCTAAACTATAAGCACATTCTATATAATAGATATTGTTCTTAACCTAAATTGTAAACACATTCTATATAATAGATATTATTCTCAACCTAAACTGTAAGCACATTTTATATAATAAATATTGTTCTCAACCTAAATTGTAAACACATTTTATATAATGAATTTTTAATGAAAAAATATTAAACCCAACCAAATATTTAAAATTTAATTCTAAAATTATTAAAATCAAACCAGACTTTAAAATTTAATTCTAAGAAATGAACTTGAATTATTCATTTATAATTTTTTATATTTTAAAAAAAATATTCATTCATAATTTTTCATATTTTAAAATAATTTTTTTAAGAAAATTATAAATATTTTTATTTTCAATATTAATTATTTTTTTTAAATTTAAATTTAATAAATTTATATTAAAAACCATGACTGAATTTTGAATTTCGTACACGTACATGCAATAACTATGCTGATGGTCAGCAACTCTGGAGAGTTTACCCAAAAACAGGGGTTTTAGAAGAAGACAGTACCCAAAAAAAGCGTATCGAATCCTTCTCTTACCGGTAATGATAAGGTAAGTTCAAAGGCATCTAACAAAAGGAAAAACCTGGATAGCATATTATTAACCATAATCTGAATTTAATTAAGCACAAGAAGGATTTAAAAAGTTATTAATCAAATATTTATTTTATATATATACATATGGAAAACCTATTTAAAAAATAAAAATACAAAAACACAATTTGTCTACAAATTTATTTGAGCATTAAACAAAAATAGGTAGTTTTAATTCCTCTTATGTTAATAAATATAAGGAATCTAAGGCAAGTCATGCAACAAATGAAGGCATGCCACAAAGTGAAAGATATCTCCATTCCAGCTGTAGGGCAAGTGGATTTTCTCTGCACTTTAACACCTAACCTAAAATAGCATTTAAAAGTCTGGGAGATTGACTTGCTGCACGTATGGATATCCATCATCCACAGAATCAACCATTGGAGTAAAAATTATAATTGGTACATTTGTTATTGTACCAACCAACCAACACAGGTGACAAAATTTGATGCTTTAACAGCTTCATAATAGCGGTATTGATCCATTATAATAAAGAGATTTGAGGCCAGTAGAGCGTTGGGTAACCAATCCTTCAATTCTTTTATGTTTAAATTGGTGCACATAATAAATATTTATTGTGTAGTTGTACCTATAACTTTGATACTAGATCTATTGTGATTTGCAACCAAAATGTGCCAAGTGCATAGAGAAATAATATATGTGCCAAGGATGTAAGCTATTGAGAATCAAATAACTTGTAATCTGCAACTAATTTGTGCTAAGTGCACAGATAAATACTATTTAAGGATACAAGCTATTGAGATTCAAATAACTTGGAAAAGAAGAAAAACAACCAAATTTCACAGAAAAGATAGAGCTAGTTCAAAGAAAATGTAGGGAACATGAAGCTGATTAGAGGAGAAGCACAACAAAGAACACCATCCATTTCCATTGCATTGAATTCCTTTACAAAAACTGCAAAACTTCAATAAATAGGATCTTGATCTTTCACTGCTAAACACACACCCAAAAGCTCTTGGTAATGAAATGGATCTGATGTTTTTATATACCATAATAGTGCCTGGTAATGAAATGGATCTGATGTTTTATTTGAGCAGTAAGGGGGACAGATTCATCAAATCTGGCCCCAAATAATTTGCACATAATGCTTAGAAATTGAAGCTTTTGTTCAATACAATACATATCAGCATAAAGAAGACTATTAGCTCTTCCTTGTCTATCCTATTGGCTCTTGATCTGAGAGCTGTGAAACAGAGATGGGTACAGCCATAGAAAAAGCCTTTCAAAATCAAAAAGACCCATAAAACACATTTTATAGGCTTTGGCTTGGGCTATATATATCACAGTAATCAAGACTATATATGAATTGTGAAATCCACAGTAGCATATTGAGGAGACCAGCAGAACAATGCTAAGCTATGCATAGAACATGAATGATCTCTGATATGATTAGCTTGTAGATCTGTTTTTTTTCCAACTCTGGATTGCAGAGGAGAAGTGAACTTGACTATACTGCCAACAAGAAATAGTACCCAACATTCAGGATGTTGTAGCAATGGATCCAAGACCATTACAAGAGTGGTGGCCTAATTTGTTTGATGGAGACCTAGAAGGGCACCACATCGGTCCGACAGAAGACAGGTGACGATGATTCATCTGACCAGGCATTCCTGAGGAGCTTCAGCAGCATCTGAGCTTTTCTCTTGGCTCTTTCAGTGCAATCACTCTGGACAAGAAGCAAGAGCTGTGTTAGAATACCGGCCTGAATGGCCTCCTTCTGTAATGCCTCTGAAGCACTGCAGGTGACAAGAAGTGCACCCGCAGCATACTCTGTGGCTCTGCCAGAAACCTTGAGAATGGTTTTCACCAAAACAGGGACAGCCAGAGCATGGTCACAGAGATCCTTGCAGCCTGATTCGGTCCTGCACAGCAATTCAATGGTGGCAAGGGCCCTCTCTGCGTCACACTTCTCGAAATCCACCAGGCCTTCAATCAGTGCACTCACTGCCCCTGCTGCAACTGCCTTCTCCCTGTTGGCCTTGATGAAACAGAGTGATAGGAGCGATTTGATGCCGACCTTCAATGCCCGGGGGTAGAGGAGCTCTCTCAGAATCTTCACCAGTCCTTGCACTATGCCCTCCGTATTACCGACCATAGACCTAAGCTCATGGAGTTCATCAGATGAAGTGAGGGACTCAACCAAATGTGCAGCATTCACTCTGGCCTCCATGGATCCCCAAAGAAGCAAGGATGCAATATGGGCTAAAACCCATGGCTGCGCTAATCTCACCCTCTCCGCATCGGTCAAAGGGAAGAACGCAAGAACCCCCAATGCCTCTTCATACAATTCATCATCAGATTGTGATTGCAGCCCCTCTGGATTCCCTTTAGCTTCTTCTTGTTTTTCTTCTTCGGCTGTGAGGATTGATATCAATACTGGAACAATCCCTTCCTGAGCCAGGATGGTCTTGTTCTGATCACGCTCCTTGCCCAAATTCTTCAACGTCCTCAGTGCACTGGTTCTGATGGAAGCGGTGGATTGAGATGAAGATGCTTCCATGATAGCTGATCTGACTCTCTGGGGATCCGCTGGCTGCTTTGGAGTAGGAATCCTTTCAATGCCCTTTGAGCTATTGGCTACACACCATTCCTGGATAAGCCTCCTGAGAGTGTGGTTGGGTATGAGTGTGAAATCCTCAAGACTCTGCATTGTAACAGGGCAAGTGCTGTTGCCACTGGCCACCCATTTCTCAATGCTAGATCTGTCATAGGTCTGGCCTGTGCAAAGGATGACTGGATCCCTCATCAGGTCCAGGGATATGGGGCACCGGAAATGGTAGGGGATCTGCACTGTGAGGTCCAGTGGAGACACCACAGGCATCATGTTCGGCTTGTGCTTCACCATCCTGATCAGGAATCAATACTCACCCCAAAAATACATCGAAAACCATCTAACCTATTGAACCCAAGCCACAATGAGAACGTCGGTATCTGCTAAGCACAGAGCTATTGAACCCAAGCCACAACGAGAACGTGGGTGTCTAATAAACTCAGAGCTATATTTGAAGCTGAACTCAAAAGTGATTTGCAGACTGCAGATGTTGCTGCTGTGGAGATTGAAATAGGTACCACTCCTGCTGATATTCTCAGGATTGAAACAGCGGGTTGTCTCTGCAGAGGAGGAGGACAGAGGACTGCTATGGGTCTGTGTTTGAAGGAGGAATGTGCTTCTAGAGACTGCAGAGGATTTGATGATGGCGGAAGTACAGAAGCATCAGTAGCAGCAGAGATCTTATTGAGGCAAGCATGCAAACAACAGATAAAAACAGCAATGGGGAAGTAGGGGAAAATAATGATTTGGTCAAGGGCAGGGAGGGGAAGAAGGCTGGTCAATGATACTCTCTCTCTGTTATCCCCTCTGTCCTGACACAGCCCACGTGCTGCTCTCTATCTGGAGCCATCTCTATTCCCATCAATCCCCTTTGACAACTTTGTCAACACTCCAAATTTCATAATATATTTTTATTACATGTGGGCATACACATCTCTACATATACCCAACCAATCACTATCCCCATTCCCATCTGGTTAGACCTTTGTTCTATCTTATTAGACTTTTCAGGCATCCATCTCCATCTGCCATGTCATTGCTTGGACAAGAAAACTAGCCCCCTTCTTGGTGAGAAATTGAACTGCAATGAACAAAGATTCCCAATTGGCCCATGACACGTGTTATGCTCTTGGGCCGAGGATTCTTTCCCCATAGGAATTTGGTTTTGACTGCAACAAAAAGTGGAGAATTTGACACTCAAGGTGCCCTTCCAAAGGGGAAGAGTTTGACGCTCTGGTTGATAGGAATAGCTACTTGTAAAATAGCTTTTGGTCATGTCAGGGATTGCCCAAGCAACTGGTTACATGAACTTGTTTTGTTTTATGCGAGAGTTTCAATGACAAAGTTGAATGCTATTCATGGGGGCATATATTATCAAAAATAGTGATTGATGAAGACCTAAATATCATGTTGGTATGATTAGCGAAGAAAAGACGATGCGCAGTGCTAGATGGCAATCTCCCTTTGGATGATAAAATTTTACCCCTGCCCGAGACCATTTAGAAATTGTTCCCCACTTCCATACAAATTTAAGCTAAGCTTTCATGAGATCCATGGAAAATCCTTTTCTCTTTTAGGTGGTTGTTAGTGAGGAGTTCAGCATATTCATCAAAGTGATTTTGATTTTTCTTTTTCATTTTTTTTAATAATTATAAATCTTGTTTTAATGTAGAGTTGTTAGGTTGTTTTTGGGATGCAGTTTAATCGGTAATCTGTAGCATAGTCAAAACTGATCTCTTGTCCAGAGTATAAAATTAATTTACTTATTAATTTTATTAGTTACAATACAAAAAAATGAGTTGAAAAATAATATTTTTCTAATTTTAATGTTTAAATTTTTTTAATATTTAATAAAATTATTTCTTTGTTATTAAAAATAAATAATAGGTTGATTTTTTCTTTCATTATGATAATGTATTAATTTAAATTTTGATAATTTAATAGTATTTTTATAATTTTCTTGATTTTAAAGTTTATAGGTCAATGATGGACATGGGTTATACCTAAAACATGCGATGATGCTAAAAGTTATAATACATTTTAATCTAACTAATTATATAGTTTATGATAATAACAATAAATGAGATACAAGTTTATTTGTATAATTGCACCAGGAAAATTAACATTGTTGCCTTAAAATTAATGGTATGTAAATATCAGATGTTAGCATTTTATAATCTAGTGATAGTAAGGGTATTTGAATGGAATTCTTAACAAAAGAGAGTAAAAAACCATAAAATGTTTAGTCTTCTTCATGCACACACATACACAAATCTCCTTTACCTACACCATAGAGTGAGTATCTTCTCCTCTTTGACGCAATAGATCTAATATGACATGGCTAATTAGGTGCAATTCAAATGCAATTATACTAATATAACATCACATCAATCACTACACCTATATAAATGGCATATCTAAGAATGCATACATAGTTGTTGTTTATAAAGGTTTGATTACCGCCTTCAACAAACTTGAATTTTGGGGATGAAA
The DNA here is from genome assembly GCA_031772625.1 of Pinus tabuliformis. NCBI lineage: Eukaryota > Viridiplantae > Streptophyta > Pinopsida > Pinales > Pinaceae > Pinus > Pinus tabuliformis. The sequence goes on along the minus strand of CM062806.1, from coordinate 45,323,971 downwards.
CTGATATCAGGGATTTTATGACTATGACCACTTTGTTGTTAAATGACACATTTTTATAGATTGAATTTGGCTTTTAGTAGTGGAGTTTGCTATTTTCACTAACTTTATAGCACTTCAACAGATAAAAAATCACTCAACAAATTTTGATTGCATTTTGTTTATCAAACATATATTTTCAAAAATAATTTTTCATTTTTCAAAAAGGAAAAAACATTATAAAGCGTACTTCTAGATCAAAAAAAAAAATTCGTAAAAATGTTCGGAAGGTTAAAGCATATCGGGCCGCAATAAAAGCTTTTTCTTTAGCTAAGTCTATCTCCACTGATCATTCGAAAAGTTTTTATTGCCCCAATCCATCCATTCCGATCCAAAACTAGGATTAATTTATTATTATTTATAAATAAAGAGAACCCTCATTTGTAACAGGGAGCAACGGGGTGGTATACGATACCGAAGGGTATACGTTTGATGGGACCTACGTTCAGATTTCATCTCTAGATACGATGTTCTATCTATCTAGCCAGCCTCTTAACGGCCCAGATCCCCAACCTTGTCACTACGGGGCACTACCTTGATGTTGGCTTGAATAGGGAGCTATTTCTATCTCTAACACATGGATAGCGTGCAGGCGTAGGGCTTAATTCGCAGCATCTTGGACCTGTTTTACCCACTCCAGCTCCTCCAAATAAACCAATTTTTCCCCCACGGCAGTAAGGATCCAAAAGATCTACTACTTTAATGCCTGTTTCAAAGATGGATAATTTTGTATCCAACTCTATAAAGGCGGGAGCAGGTCTATAGAACATATCTAAGATATGAAAGAATTAAGGATACCTACAAAAAGGACTGATCCGATCCATAAGGATACACCCGAAAATACAACATTTTTGCTACTTGACCAACCATTGACTCAAGGAACGAGATGAGATGAGCCACCTACTTTCCTTTTATTGTGACAAAGGCAGGCAAGATCCTTCTTCATCGATCCTTGCTCTCCTAACGTCAAGCAAGCCCCTACCGGTCCTTGCCCCAGGGACAAGGAAAGTCTACTTTGACATCTCTTACACCTCTATGGACAGAACCAACCACAATCATTCATCAGGGCCATACATAACCTGCCTTCCAGCCAACTAACCTACCTATTTAGGAACCACCTTCCCACTTAGAACTTTCATGCTTCTATATTGACTGCCTTCCTGCTTCTCTCCGACGAATCACTTTACGACATTTGTCCTCAAAGTGTTTATCAAAATATTATCCAATCTCTTGGGCGAAAGAATTATTTACAGAAGATCAAATATATATAGAAGAGAATTCCTTTCCTTTGGAGAGGAAAAGATTCATTGAAGATTTTACAAAATCAATTCGTTATTCTTTTTTTTACATATTGCCAATAGATGAACCGTGTATGGGTGGTCCTAGTGCTACTAAAAAGCCCATTGAAGATTTCGACTTATCCAAAAGGTTATTTAAAATAAAAAAAAAAAAATTTCCCAAGATTTAAGGGATTCAAAATCCTATTCATTAATGAATAGGATAGTTGATCTATGGAAGATCAAAACATATTTTGAAATTGAAAATCCTTACTTGAATTGTGCTATGCGGAGTTTTACTCTGCTCCTTTCTCCTTGCTTTTATTTGAATGGAGGAGACAGGAATAACTTGACTTCAGGTGCCAGGTCTGCCTATAATATGAATCTGGAGGCAGGAATCACTTTCTTTTAGGTGCGGGGCGTAGCGGAGAAGGAGGCTTTTCGTGTTTCTTCGCATATAGGTCATGTTAGGTCCACGATTACCAGAATTCTGATTTATTGGACAATTGACTACAAGACCCACCCGTCGAGCAGGGACGAAAGTCGGCCTTAGTGATCCGACGGTGCCGAGTGGAAGGGCCGTCGCTCAAAGGATAAAAGTTACTCTAGGGATAACAGGCTGATCTTCCCCAAGAGTGCAGTCACAATTTTATTAAACTATCAATATATTAGCCATTGATACTTTAAAATAATAATTCCGAGTTTATATAATAGTCTGGTTTCATAAAAAGAGATTACCAATTAAATCATATCTACAAAAAAAATGAGGAAGACAAACCACTAGGGAGTAGCAACAAATCTGTAAAATATAGAAGATTACAGAACCAGATTCTGAAACTCTGTTTTCTGAAATCAAAGTTGGGGCGACATGGTCATAAGCCTTTTCTCTGTTCCCTTACCTCATGAACAGCCTCTTTCCAGCCCACCTACGTTTGCCTTCAGATGTTCATCAGAAAGAAGGAAACATACGTTCACCTCCAGTTGGTCATTCTTTATATATGTCATTATACCTTATTTTTATTTCTAAATTCAACAATAAACTTATAACTTGTTCCCATTCTAATATTAATAAAATATACTATAAATAAATTGATTATATGTTTCAAATTTAAATTTACATTATAAAATTTATTTCATATTTAATAACAATACTTTTATATAAATAATTATTGTAAATAAAATTAATTTATAATATATATTAAAAACATTTGTAAAAATCTTAAAATTAATGTCAAACTAACTTCTTTCATTTTGATTTTGAAATTTAATAAAATAATATAATTTTTAATTTAATTAAAAAAAAAACCTGGTTAACATCCTCATTTACCTTTTATAATTTTATTTTTCAATTTCCCTACAATCAATAAATTTTAATTTCCCTATACATAATAATGCAATACGTAATTAGAGTTTAATTATATTAATAAAGTTGCTAGTTAGGTCCTATCATATGTCCATGGGCCTCTCGATAATTCCTTTGAAGATTACTACAAGCGGTTCAATTAAATTCTTCGAAAGTTTGACGGTCTCAACAGATTCGAATAATCCAAAAATTTTGAGCTCACCAACAGAGACCGACTCCAACGTGCACGAGAGGATGGTGAAAACGACGTGCGAATTTCAGATCCACGTGGAAACTTATGATTTGAAAAATCATATTCAACCGTCAAAGATTACACGTCATGGTCTTCAAATCTTAACCGCACCGGCAGGCGGAGCCTCGGGAGCAGGCTCGGCAAAGGGCTTTTAAAAAATAAAGAAATCCCAGAAACGTAGAAAATGTGATAATTACTTTTAATATTCCAAAGGCGTACAGCCGGTCAAAGGTCCGTGGAGGAGCGCATTGACCCGGCAGATCGAAAAAAACAACTCCCCGTGGGGCCCACCGACGTGAAATTCCCGTCCCCGCTCCACCGATATCTATTCCCGTATCTATCTCGACATTGCCGCCGTAAATATTTTCCCGGCATACGGGCGTACAGTGTAGTAGTATGTCAGTTTTCCGTAGCCATACAATTTCGGCGTAGCCGACATGACCGTGCAAGGAAACAACGTTGCGTTCACATGGTCAGATTTCAAACGGCCTTTTATTCTTTTTATGCCAACTCCATTTTAAAAGTGGGTCTCCCTAAATAACCATTCTTCATATAATTTTTTAAATATTAAAGTGGGTCTCTCTTTTGCTTTTTCCTCGCCTTTACCTTTGATGAACGTTGTCAAATAAAGTTTGATTGATTGATATGTTTTAATATTCCCAATTTCTAGGGATTGGATGAGATGCCTTGGGGTAACTTTAGTTAACGTTCCCCTTTCCCTTGTTTTTCCTCTCCTAGGGGTTCGAACCTTTGACCTCATTGCAAAGAGAAAGTATGTAGATTGGGTCTAATTCTAGGGGCTTGTGTATTCAAAGTTGGCCACGAATAAAATAGAGAAATCCATAGATGAAACATCCCCTTGATCGTGCCTTGTTTAAGCGTGTGCTTTGTAGTGTGTACTTGTTTTTCTATGGTGGTGAAAGAGCCCTCTTTGAATTTGTGTCTCCTTTCAACGGTGCAGGGATGCTAAGCAATTCTCGCTCAAAAGGAATGACAAGCATTTTTAAATATTATTCATTTAAGTCTATCCATCCTAGATAGACCTGTACTCTAATAATATTTCTTTACCACTGTGTCTATCACATGACTTCGTAAGATGTGAATCTTCTCATCATAATTCGAGTGCACTTTCACAGTGGACTATATTAAGATTATAGTATTATTACCCAATTGTTATAGACCTCTCTTCACTATGAGCTGTTGGAAGTACATATTTCTGGCACTCATTATGGTTAAATGTAAGAGGAAGTCACAGTGACCAATTAGTACATTTCAACTTAAGGTGTAATGATAGTGTCTTCTTCAACACATCCACGATTAAAAAGATCAAAGAGAGTACATCAATAAAGAATATGAATCATGATAGTATTTCCTTTTGTGGTCATAATGGGGTAAGGGTGAAGGTAAATATCATTGGGTTTAACTTTGAAGTTGGGGTTTTTTTGAGTAGCTTTGTTAGTTTTATAGGGGTGGTTGTTATGTAGCAATCTCATTATATATATTAAAAATTAAAAGAATTGAATGTTATATAGAATATGGTCATACTATCGGTCATTTATTGATTAATGAGTATAATATTATTATATGACTCAGAAATTTGTCATTTGTTGATTAATGAGCATAGTATTATTATATGACTTGAAAACTTGTTTTTAGATATCGTAAAGGTAAAAAAGATATGACCTTAGGGTGCACTTAATGACATTTGATGCATGAACATTCAAGGGAATAATAGGATAATGTAATGGAGAATAATAACATAGGAAAGCACCATGGAGGTAATTGCATGATAGAAAATATGCATGACAAATAGAAGCATAGGTAAAGATACATGAGCTAATAAGATGGTCATGTATGTAGGTGAAAATTGCGTGGTAAACAATAAATAAGTGCACAAAATATGGTGATGTAAGTGCTAGTTGGACATGAGTTAAGTACGAGAGTATGCAAAGGTGTGTGGAAGCACGCACAAATAAAGCATGATGATGAGCACACACAATGAGCACAAGAAGGCGTGTGTAGAATGACACATTGAAGGTCACTAAAGGGTGCATTTTTATAATGAAATTGAATAAGTAGATCTAACTAATGAAATGCTAGTTAAAGAGTTGAAGGAAGATGGTGTATCAATGATACACACAACAATATGGTGTAGCACATGCTTTTTGTAAGAAGGTGAAAAAAGTGTGATTAATAGTCAAGAAGTGTAGGGAGTGTGTAGAGGGTATGGTGATTCCAATAGGAAAATCACAAAGTTGAGCACAAGAGCATGCAAAAATTTGTGGAAATATGTGTGGTTGAAGAGAAATGAAAAGAAAGCATGATGAGCACAATAAGAAACACACATGGTGGCACACTACTTAAGCAAAAACTTAAATAATAAAATGGACTATAAAGAGTTTGAGGCAAACCCTAAAACAACAAAGAGGAAAACTAAGAGCCATTGAAAAAATTGAGCAATCAACTCAACAAGAATATGAAAGACGACAACTATTAAATCAATTATCCTATTATATTATAGCCAATTAATTGCCAATCATTATGATAGTTGTCAACATTATAATGAGTTGATTGAAAGCTAAGAAATAGAACACCAAAAGAACAAAATATACACAATGAAAATAAATAAACATTAATCATACATTTATGATAATCAAATATATGTTTTGTTTGTTATATTTAATATTGAGATTTTGGTTACTGCAATTTCTTTCCTGAATTCATTCCCACTACACTTGCGATCTAATTTTATATATTGCTTAAAAGCTAGGTTCATTTGACATTGATAATAATGTGTCCTTTTTCATCACATCATTGCAAAGCACTACATAAGAGTGAAGGTGATTGTATTGGACATAACACATCATGAGTATCCCAAGCTTTAATGATTAAATAAACTCAAAATTACTTAAAAAAAACAAACAAATTTCTCAAAGGGGTAGAAGTCTTCTAAGCTCCCCAATATTTGGTGGATCCCTACTAAGCCCATTATTGATGTTCTGGTAACTATAAGGTTGAAAGAACATGCCAGAGATCTTCGTTAACCATAATCACCTCCTCTTGTAGCATACATGGCTACCATTCAATTTGTTTATGTTGAAGACATGGGTCCTTGCGATTTTTTTTATAACAATGTTTCGAATATTTGGACATCAATTAATACATTTTTTTTACACTTACTCATAACATTAACAACCTTATTATTAATTTTTTCTTTCTAATTATAGAATTATTTAAGCAACTTAACTCTTTTTTTTTTAAAGAAATAACTTGCTCTTTTACTTATTTATTTTCTTGGGACAAATACCTATGAAAATTTGAACCTTGAATCACGCAATTTACATAATACTTCATAACACAACAATTGCCAATTAAACTGCCCCATAAACTATTAATGAAATTTATAAAAAATTCAAATATTCATATTTTTTATTATAAAAAAAATATTAAAAATTTAAAAATAAAACATATTTTTTCTCTTATTGTCGACGCAAATACTAAAGTGTATATAGAAATATTGTCCATGAAAATGCTAATGTGTACATACAAATCTACATGTCGAATATCTTTGTATATGCTCATGTTTGCATCTTTGTATGCATGTTGGTCCCTATGTGCTAAGCAGATTAGAAACTCAAGTAACCATATTGGTGCTTTGCACGAACCTTAGTTTGCTCTTTTTCGTTGTAGAATAGAATGGAAGGTTATATATGTCAATTAAAATATAAACAAAAAAGAAATTGCTTTTATTTTGATTATTCATTATTTTAGTTACTTCAGATTTATAAGAAAGCCATTTTTTGGGGACCTTGTTAGTCCCTTCCATATCTCCGGATTTGTTGCTTTTCTCCGTGTTGAGGAATATTCATATATATATATATTCACTTTAATATTATATATTTTAATATTAATTTTAAAATATATATTAAAAATAAATGTAAAAATGGAACTTATGATTTTATTTCACAAGCAACCAAATTTTTTAAAAAGGGATTTAGTTTCATGTGTAACTATTTTTTGGTTTGAATATAAGTCCTTTTATAGATATAGTCAAAGTTAATTTAGAGATTTCAGTAGTGGTTAGACTTTGTGTAATTTCAATTTTATTTTGTAAAAATGTTTTGGTTCAAATATAAAATATTTTTTGTATATTTAAATTATAATTTTGTTAATATAAATTTAGTTTTTATATATTTTAATTATAATTTTGTTAATATAAATTTAGTTGTTGGTTGGAAGTTGAATGTTTTTATTTTAAATTATGAAATTACGTTTTTCCAATCCCCTTATAATATGGTTATAGTTGTTATGTAATTCTGTGTTATCACATAAAACTTAGTTAAATGATTTGTTGATTGTTGATTTATGAATGTAGCATCACTATGTGTTACATAACATTTATTTGTATACCATAGGGGTAAAAGTGTATAAATAGGTTATGTAAAATCTATTACAAGATGTTGAAATAATGACATTTTAATATAAATAAATAATCTCAGAGTTCTAAAAATCTAGCTCTAAAAGATGAAATGCCAAAAGGTTTGATCCAAGAGGATCCTCATAATGCTCAAAGTTCAAAAGTTTTAGATGCTTATGAAACCAACACTAATTCGAAGAGCTCATCGCGCTGATTCCGACAGTATATTCAGTTTGCAAAATGGTGAGGGAGAAAAAACGTTCTGAAGTTCTTTCCAAACAACCAAAAAATGGGCCTTTGCAAGCCAAGTGGCAGTCTCTCAGTGTGACACGTGGCATGTCAAAGTCAACGCATACAGTCAAAGTCAATAGTGCAGGTCAACTGGTAGGGTCGGGGCTCAAACCCATGACCTCCCACACAACAATGCAAAATCTTACCGCTGGCCCATGGCTCTACGTTTAATATACATATGGTGCATTTCATATTTATGTTTTGATATGTGTTAAGTGGGGGGGTAGGGTTGGCGGAGCCCGCCATATTCGGCGGCCCTGACAACCCAAGAGTTGCTATAAACGATCCACCAAATATAACATCGGCGCAACAAACATTTGTTAATATATAATGCTACCACCGCTGGTCACATTGCAAACAATTATGCCACGGTTTTCCATAGGGAGCGACATAATACCACCGCAAACCATATGATATATACCACATGCCTCTGGTCCGATGTTTACACAGTGGTTATAACTATATCTGCAGGGTATTGTTATACATTTCAACGATATGCCACAGGATTTAATATATGTGGGTTCAAAACTATGTAATACCATATGTGGTATATGGTTACGATTGTTATCACCCCAAGAGACTCTCCTAGGTTGTATCTCGGAGATCCTCAGGAACATTACAAAACTCAAATTAATGTTGGAAATGGATGAATGGAAGGAATGATGCTTGTTCAAGCCAGATAACCACTTCTACTATGCTTAACTCCAGACATGGGTGAACACCCCCAGACTACAAGGCTTTAGACCACCAATTACTCATAGTTTAAGGAATAGGTGAATATGGAGAATACTGACCACACCAGCAGATGCACAAGATCATGTGATGGCCGGCTGCAACCGGTAAAGAGGTCTGCAAATCTATTTCTTAATACACAGACATGATGACAACTCTCTGACATTAAGTAAATAAAAACCTGAATAACACATTCAATGATACATACCAGACTTCAACACAGAGGTGGGATGATAGCCCCTCAAATCCTAAATATCAAGAGCACATGAAAAATGCATAACAGGCACAACCTAGAACATAGAAGAAGTGGAAAGTGAGCAATTAACAACAAAAGAAGCTTGTATTAGCTGAAAATGAAGACTAGACGCTGCAAGTATCAAAGTAGTTACAGTCTCCAGAAGTTGAACCTTACATCAAAACAACAACCATCAACCCTGATTACATCTGTTTTCTGGGTATATATAGAGTTTCTTTACAAAGATATTCTGTTGCTTAATGCATGGAGGGGTCATAATGGACCACCAACCGCTTTAACTCTCTGATGGAGTCTCTGCTACAATCTGACTGTGTCTGCGGATGAATTTGACCTTCTCTGATGCTCTGCTATCCTTCTCGAGCAGGTGGAGTGTTTTCTAAAAGAAGCTTGATAAATGCGTTTATCTGCTCGAGCTCTGTACTTTTCTTCCTCGGCCATGCTTTCTCTTGAATGGAGTTGTTGAGGATTTATTACGCCAAGAGTTGAATACTGGCCACCTTCTTCCTTCGGATGCACGAGACATGCTATGGACATGGACAATATGGTGGAGGCATGAGTATGATGGGAACAACTATCAGTCGTTGGATCACATGGATGGACGACGGAGATCTATCGGCGGGAGACATTAGGAGGAAGCGGGAACAAATAGTCGTGAGCCATTGGATCCTAGGTGGGCAGATCCAATGGCTATCGGGCGGGAAAGGTGCACGGGAGATAACGCGTGGGGACGGGAAAATGGTGGTAAGCGGTATGTATCGCACCGCTTTAGGGAGTCGGGCGGTATTCGTACACGGGCTCGCGATCATACTTATCGCATGACGCGTGGCGGATGGGACAGGGCAGAAACCGCTTTATCGCGAGTTAACGCACGGGCGGCTTGCGGGAGTGGAACGAGCAAATGCCGTTGGATTAAACGGATGGAAGGTGGAGATTGGTTTGTGGGGAAAACTATGCAATATGGCAAAAACACTATCGGAGGCGGAAAGCGGACTTGAAATTTTATACACAGGAGCGGTGGATCATATCAGGTCCGGCACCTAATATCGCATTGCTAAAAAGGAGTGGTCCGCGTTAACGTGAAGCCCTGAACCCTTGCGACTGGCGATTGTCGACTAAAGCCCAGACCCGATAAGGAATTAACTGTTATTAAGGAATATCGCATCGGCAGACGTCAAGGGGTTTGGGCCTTTACACACATGCGATCTGCCAATTGCGATGGAGCTATGGACCCGACAAAGGGGTTAACTACAATTTATAATAATATCACATCCAAAGGGGCAATCGGCAATCGGTGATCAACGATGTTATAGACATGGCTTATAAAAGACCTACGGAAAGCTGCGATTGCGATTGTGAAGAGAAATGAAAGCGCCAAGTTATATGGTCGGGTCTTATGGAAGGCTTGAACTTCGCGCTTAGGCCTGGGGCTAGAAAGGGGCTTTGTTAGATTTCAGAGGGTTTATTCGGGGAATGAAGAGGTTTTTAGGAAGAAAATAGAGATAGCGGGGCTATGGGAATATAAGGGAAATGAAGGAGAAGAAGGAAACAGACTGCTGCGAGCTCCCTTTCTGCATAAACACATGGCCAAGCTGGTATTTGGTCCTCCAAATGCTGAAGTATGTAGCAGAGCTAATAATGATACATTGCAAACTATTTGCCAAAGTTGTCAAACTGACCCCGGGACCTCTTGTGAGCTTCTATAAAAGGATTTCCATTGCGCCAGTGGTGGGGGGAGTTGTATAGTGAGTCTACAAACTTTGTATTATCACGTGCCTATAAATTCCTTTTTAGGCCTAACTTGGCCATCCTTGGGCCTTTTTGAGAATGAAAAGTTGCGTTAGAGAGCAGAGGTCGAGGCCTTCATTCTGACAGTAGCCATTGGTGCTTGCACGCACAGTCTAGAATGGCTAAATTTTATGTAAAGAGACTTTTTGAGCATTCCTAATACAACGGACGCCCACTTGGAGGCAGACTCGGAGATGTAGTCCAGGAGGGACGAACTCCGTCATCAAAGCTTTATGTGTTTGCTTCTTTTCTTTCTATTGTTCATGCTCATTTTCAAATTTCAAGTTTAAGTTTAAAGGCACTTAAAAATCAATTTTTCTCTCATTCATTCACATAAAAGAAACCTTAGTTAATATTTGGTGAAATTGAGCAAATAGTCAATTCTATGTTTTCAGATCATATTTTGGTATTAGAGGAAGGTTGATCATGTATAAGCAAGATATTTGCTAATGTGAATGTTGACTAGATCCAAGTTGCGATGTGGAGAAGGAAAACTTGGAGAGATAAATCCGGAGATTGGAAAGAGGAAAGTCTCACAAAAGATGGCATGTTCAAATGAAGGAGAAGCTCCCGAGACAAAGAGAAAGGAGCAATTTCAACAGATGTTCCTTAATATGTAAAGGATGATTGTAGAAATTTATGAAGACAAGAAGACTAGAGATGCAACTTCATCTTCTAAAGGCATGAAAGTGAAAAAGGGCAAGGAAAAAACGGATGGTAATGAACCTCCTTCTCCTCCATCTTCGTCTTCTTCTTCTTCCTCTTCTTTATCCTCTTCAGATTCAGACTCACAAAAGAAACCAAATAAATATCCTTTTTTGAAGCTTGATGTTAAGTTTGAGTTGCCAATATATGATGGTTAAATGAATCCTGAAAAGTTAGATAACTGGATAAAGCAACTTGAGGTGTATTGTAGAATTCATAATATTGTTGATGAATTTGCAAAAATTCAGTTAGCTACACTTAGAATGGGGGGAACAACTTTGATTTGGTGGGAAAGTAAAACTCAATCAGATTTGAAGCATAAAGATAAAATTATCTCTTCATGGTCTAAGTTTGTTAAAGCTCTTAGAAATCAATTCTATCCTTTAGGAATGTAATGGATTGGAAACATATAAGGTAAGGTAAAGGACAAAGTGTGCAAGAGTTTACACAGGAATTCATGAAAAAGGCATGAGCACTTAATGTTCCATTAAACACACATGATATTTTGTTAAATTATACTGGAAGTTTGCATTATTATTTGTGACATACATTGCTTATGTTTAATCTACCTAACATTAATGAAGTGTGTGTACAAGGCATTCATATTGAATAAGGTGGCAAACCTTTTCAGTCAAACTTTTCAAAGAAACCATTCAAGCATTTAGAGAACAAAGATTCCAAAGAAGGCAAAGGGAAGAGCAAGTTGAAAGGGAAGAAATTGGCAACAACTAAGAAAGAAGGAGAAATGCCTACTTGTACTCATTGTCAGAGGGTTGGACATGATGAGTCCAAGTGTTGGAAGCTTCATCCAGAACTTAAGCCAAAGAAGTTCCTTAAGAAGAAGGGTGAGATGAAAGCTAATGCTACAGTCCAACAAGATTTGGGATCTGACTCTGGTGATGAAAAGAAGATAACCACTATGGGTCTGATAGGTAATCCTTCTGAATCTAGCTCTAGTTCTACTTGTTTTGCATCTTCTTCAAAATCTAATGATGTGATTGAAGAAAAGAAGAGAGTTGAGTTGTTTCATATCAGGATTATCTCCAAGCACACTAAGATAGATACATTATTCGATAGTGGATCACAAGAAAATCTAATATTTGAGGAAATAGTAAGGAAATCGGGATTGGAAGCTAAAAATAATTGTAACCATACCCTTTAGGATGGTTGAAATAAAACACACAGATGCAAGTCACAAAAATGTGTTGATTAAGGTTTGCAATTACAGCTAATTTTGTTTATGAAGTTGAGCTAGATGTGATTCCTTTGGATATATGTGGAGTTGTGTTGGGTAGTCCTTATCTTTATGATCGAGATGCCATATTTCATAGAAAGGAGAATAAGTATCATCTCTTTAAAGATGGAATTGAATACATTGTTAGGGCACACAAAATTAAGACAAGCTTGGATTTAATCAATGTAAGTCAAATGAAAAGGCTCATAAATTCAAGTAAAAAGTATGTTCTCATGTTTGTTAAAGAACAACCTAAAGATAAGTATGATGCTTTTCAAGGGTGTGATTCTTAGTTTAAGGACAAATTGGTTGAAATAGTAGATTCTTATAAGGAATTATTTAAAGAACCAAAAAGTCTATCTCCAAAACGAGAAATACAACATGAGATTCAGTTACAATCTGATGTCCCTCTTCCAAACATTGGCATGTATTGAATGTTGGTCATAGAAAATGAAGAAATTAAGAAACAAATTCAAGAATTGGTTAATAAAGGCTTCATTTGACCTAGTTCTTCTCCATGTGGATCACCGATCATATTAGTCCCAAAGAAAGGCGGAACTTGGAGAATGTGTGTTGATTTTAAGGCCTTAAAAAAAATCACCATTAAGAACAGGTATCCTATTCCGAGAGTAGATGATTTTCTTGATCAGTTAAAGAATGGTGTTTACTTTACAAAACTAGATTTAAGAAGTGGTTATCATTAGATTCGTATTCAAGAGAATCATATATGGAAAACAACATTTAAGACTAGACAAAGGCTTTATGAATTGTTGGTTATGTTGTTTGGTTTATGCAATGCTCCAACAAATTTTATGAGAGTGATGAATGACGTGTTTCATCCTTTTCTTGATAAGTTTGTCATGGTTTATCTGGATGATATTCTTATTTTTAGTTCAAGTTTGGAAGAACATGTAAAGCATGTTAAACAAGTTTTTGATGTGTTGCAAAAAGAGAAACTGTATCTCAAACATTTTAAGTGTGAATTTGGGAAAAATTCCTTAGTATATCTCGGTTACATAGTTGGAGGAGAAAAACTTAAAATAGATCCAGCTAAAAATTGATGCAATCATTAAATGGCCAAGACCTCAAAATGTGATGGAAGTTAGAAGTTTTTTGGGTGCAGTTTAGTATTGGAGGAAGTTCATTTCTCATTTCTCTTTTATTGCATAAACACTTCATGCTTTAACAAGTTCTAAAGTCTCCTTCCACTGGGGAGGAAAACAATAAAAAGCAATTGATACTTTAAAGCAGAAAATTGTGACAACTCCAATCATAGCATTACCAGACCTTCAACAACCATTTGAAATAGAAACTGATGCTAGTGGGTATGCAATGGGTGCAGTGTTATTGCAAAATGAAATCCTATTTGTTTTCATTCAGAAACATTTTCTAAAGCAGTTTCTAACTATCCAACAGATGATAAAGAATTATATGCATTAGTGGAAAGTGTTAAAAAATGGAAACATTATTTAATGGGCAAAGAAACAGTGATTCATACAGATCATCAGCCACTTCAGTACCTTCAATCTCAAACTAAGTTGCAGTAGTCTCGACATTATAGATGGATGGGGTTTTTGCAGCAATTCCACTTAGTAATCAAATATAAGAAAGGTACCACTAATAAAGTAGTTGATATGTTATCAAGACCTTCTTTGAATGCTTTAGTTATTCTTCAAAATAGTTCTTTAGCACATGAAAGTTATATTGAACAATATGCTGAAGATATTGATTTCAAAGATGTTTATGAATCACTAACTCATGGTGCTCAGGTGGAAGAAGTGAATTATCATGTTCATGACAGGTTATTGTACCATCTTGGCAAGTTGTGCATACCACAGGGAGAAAGAGTGCATGTGATCAGGGAAGCACATTCTTCTCGTGTTTCAGGGCATTTTGGTGTAGGTAAGATAGTGGCACAATTACAAAGGTATTGCTATTGGCCTCGAATGAATGAAACAATTGCTAAGTACATCAAAGGTTGTGTCATGTGTTCAAAAAGCAAACCAAGCAACAGAAATTTAGGTTTGTATATGCCACTTCCAGTTCCTTCTAGACCATGGGATAGTATATCTATGGATTTTGTAGGAGGACTTCCAATGTCTAGAAAAGGGCATGATTATTTGTATGTTATGGTTGATAGATTTAGCAAAATGTGTATTCTTGTTCCATATAGAAAGCAAGTTACTGCTGAACATACTGCATAGTTGTTCTTTCAAAATGTATGGGTTCATTTTGGGTTTCCTACTTCTATCATTTCAGATTAGGACTCTTGTTTTATGGGAGATTTTTGGTCCACTTTGTGGGGACTCATGGACACAAAGTTGAAAAAGAGCACAACTTTTAACCCAAAAACTGACAAGCAAACAAAGGTGGTGAACATAACAGTGGTACATCTTCCCAGAGGCTATTTCAACAAGCATCCTAAGTTGTGTTATGAATCCTTACATTATGTCCAACATGCTTACAACTGGACCTTGGATTATTCTACAAGTAGATCTCCTTTTGAGACATGTTTTGGGTACCTGCCAAAATCACCAATGGACTTCATGTTTGGTGAAGAAGCTAAGGAGGATGGACAAGGAGATGCCGACAAAGCAAGCAATTTCATTCAAAGAATACAAAAGATTCATGAAGCAGTGCAGGATCAATTGGAGAAAAGTCAAGTCAAGTACAAAATGTGCCATGATAAGCATTGGGTGGATCATCACTTCCAGGTTGGTGATCAAGTATGGCTTTACATCAGCAAATAAAGGATGAAAGGTGAAGGTAAGAAATTGAAACCTATAAGGTATGGTCCTTTTAAGATTGTTGAAAAGATTGGGCACAATGCATCCCCGTTAAATTTGCCTCCATACATGCACATATATTTAGTTGTAAATGTTTAAAATTTAAAGTTGTATGAACCTCCTATGATCATGGATCTAGAGGAAAATGCTCAAATTCCAACTGTAGATGATTTTTCACTTGAATGTATGACTGAGATACAGGAAGATACCATCTTACATAGGAAGGTCCACACTTCTAGTCATGGAGATGTTGAGTATCTTCGAGTGGGACTCAAAGGCATGAATCTAAGCAAGGAAAGGTGGACAGAGATCAAAAGGGTGAGGGAGTTGTACCGTCACCTCATGTATGCTTAAAACCAAACTTTTGATGGTCCAAAGCTTCTAGTGGAGAGGAATGATCCAGGAGGGTCCTCATAATGCTCAAAGTTCAAAAGTATCTGATTCTCATGAAACTAATGCCAAGTCAAAGAGCTTGTCGCGCTGATTCTAACAATATATTCAGTTTGCAAAATGGCCTCCATATGAGGGAGAAAACACGTTCTGAAGTTTTTTCCAAACAGGAAAAAAATGGGCCTTTGTAGGCCAAGTGGCAGTCTCTCAGTGTGACACGTGGTAGGTCAAAGTCAACTCTCATAGTCAAAGTCAACAATGTAGGTCAACTGGTAGGGTCGGGGCTCGAACCCGTTACCTCCCACACAACAACACAAAATATTACCACCAACCCATGACTCTACGTTTAATATACATATGACGTATTTCATATTTATGTTTTGATATGTGTTAAGTGGGGGGTAGGGTTGGTGGAGCCCGCCATATCCGGTGGCCTTGTCAACCCAAGAGTTGTTATAAACAATCCACCAAATAGAGCATCGACTCAACAAACGTTTGTTAATATATCATGCTACACATTGCAAACATTTATGCCACGGTTTGCCACAGCGAGCAACGTAATACCACCATAAACCATATGATATACACCACATGCCTCCAGTCCAATGTTTACATAGTGGTTATAACTATATCCACGAGGTATTGTTATATAGTTAAAAAGATATGCCATGGGGTTTAATATATGTGGGTTCAAAGCTATGTAATACCATATGTGGTATATGGTTGCAATACATTGCAAACTATTTGCCAAAGTTGCTAAATTGACCCCGGGAGGCCCACAAGTTTGACCCTGGGAGCTCTTGTGGGCTTCTATAAAAGGATTTCTATTATGCCATCGGTGGAGGTAGTTGTACAATGAGTCTGCAAACTTTGTATTATTTTGTGCCTGTAAATTCCTTTTTGGGCATAACTTGGCCATCCTTGGGCCTTTTTGAGAACGAAAAGTTGTGTTGGAGAGCAGAGGCCGAGGCCTTCATTCTGACAGTAGCCATTGGTGCTTGCGTGCATAGTCCAGAATGGATAAATTTTATGTAAAGATAATTTTTTAGCATTCATAATACATTGGACGCCCACTTGGAAGTGGACCCGAAGATGTAGTCGAGGAGGGACGAACTTCGTCATCAAAGCTTTATGTGTTTGCTTCTTTTCTTTCTATTGTTCATGCTCATTTTCAGATTTCAAGTTTAAGTTTAAAGGCACTTAAAAATATGTTTTTCTCTAATTCATTCACATAAAAGCAACCTTAGTTAATATTTGGTGAAATAGAGCAAATAGTCAATTCTGTGTTTTCAGATCAAGGTTTGTGGGCCTTGAGGTGGTTATTTGGTACATCAACTTCCAAGGGGTGCAACTTTTTCATACAATATCTGTTTGGGATACATGATATCTTATTGGAAAGAAATATATGAAGACTACAAATTTTGACAATGACGAGGGATTGTCATGGCAACCCGTGGCCCCCCAAATTGCCAAAAAAATTGTTTATGGCCTCAAAATAGCCATGGGAGTTTGGGACCCAAAACCCATAGGAAAACCACCAAGAAGATAGAGAATTGTTGAGATAGTGGAAGAGGTGGGCTGCCATTGATATCCACTTGGATCACGCATATAACTAAATTAAACAATGGAAAAAAAGAGAGTTTCTTAAAGTAATATACGCAATTAATAAATTCTAACATTATGTGTTAGATTACTCAATAACTTTTCACACTGAACATGCTATCATAAAGTAAGTTAATGAATAAACCAATCACATTGGTAGAGTAACTTGGTGGTTAATATTATTTCAATAATTCAACATAACTATCCTGAATAAATTAAGGAAGGACAATGTAGTGCCTAATTTTCTTTCAAGACTAACATCAAATGAGAACAAGCCTCCTATAGAAGATTCTTTCCCTAACAAACATCTCTTTACAATATCTACTAACTCTCTTTGATTTGCATATATTAATTCTAATTACTTGGTTGCAAGAAAACTTCTTTATCACTTGTCTCCAAAAGAGCGGTAAAGATTATCAAACAGAGTTGGATATTCTCATGGATCAATGGGTGTCTCTTTTACCGAAGACCAAATGTTATTATCTAGAGATGTGTGCGAGAACACAAGATCTACAAGATATTTATGGAATGTCATGATGGTCCCTGTGGAGGGGCACTTTGCAAACAACTAGACTAGGCACAAAGTACTTCATTAGAGATACTACAAGCCCACTATATTATAATATGCCACGTAATATGTTGAAAAAAGAAAAAAAGGTAGCAAGAAAGTCTCATTTGACTTTAGCCTTAGTAAAATTGAGTAAATCGAATTTCCACATCAACAGAAAAACTTGGAGGAATTTAACTAGTGTGACATGGCTCTCGTCACTCAGTTAGCTCAGTAAATTTGAGTTAGGGGCTTGGAGTTCAATTATGCATTTGTTGATTGCTAAATTTTAGCAATCTTGTTCAATTATTTTCAGCTGTATTTAGTTAATTGACCTCTAACTATTGATAGCGTCAGTTGAAGGTCAACTATGTAGTGGGACAACAATCTAACTTAGAGATTTGTTAGTTCATTGATCAATTAGCCCAAAATAACTAATGCATGCATAGAATTCGAATTCCTCAGTTGAAGTGGAGATGACCAGGTAGTGTAACATGAGTTGTATACTAGTTTGAGCGTACAAGTGTTGCACGAGTCAAGAGATCAATCACTGGGAATTGCGCAAGCAAATAGGAGGAAATTCCTATATTTTAGGAGCTAATTTCCTCAGGGATTGTGCAAGGAAATAGGAGGCTAGATGAGATGATAGTTGGCTAAGTATTGGCCATAGTTTCTCATTCAGTAGAGAGAACAATTATTCTTTTGTAGGTTGTGCTTGGAGCTAGATCATGCAATTGTAATAGTTTCTCTATTCAACTCATTAATGCAAAGAGGCTTGAGAGGTTTTTCCCAGTTGACTTCCCCTATAAATCACTGCATATTTCTGGTTTTTCTTATTGAATTTCTATGCGTGTTGTTCTAAATTGTGATTTACGTTCTACAGATCAGTAGAGTAGAATTGTGTGTCTTTTTTTTTTTTTAGTTTGAAATATTGAGCAGTTGCAATTTCTATCAAATTTCTACATGGTATTAGAGCCCTGAAATCACATTGGAACCAATATTTCAAACTTGTCTCTAAGGAATTTCGAATTAGCAGCTTCAGTGCAACAAATTTTCTTTAAGATCGAGAGAATTTCTTTCAACGGACTGAGATTGGAGTATGCTCTAGAGGGTAGCTTGAATTTCATAGTATGGAAGGATCGAATGGAAGCAATGCTTGATGATAATGGTGTGTTAGAATATGTTTAAACTAAGATTGAGAAACCCCAATAGTCTGATGCACAAAAATTAGCCCAATGGAATGAGGATGTTGCAAAGGCTAGGAGAATTATTTTAGAAGGTGTGAGAGACCATGTGGTCTCAAATATCCATGGCAAAGAGACACCATTTTCTATGTGGAAGACACTGACTGAGCTATTAAAAGATAACAGTGACCATAGAAAATTACCTTGAAAGACAAACTTCAAAACATTAGGATGCAGAAGAATGATATTATTTCGTAGTATCTCTCTAGATTTACATAATTTTGGGATGAGCTTGGAGGGGTTGGGCTGAATGCTGAAAAATATGACCTAGTGAGCCTAGCCCTTCTAGGCCTTCCAAAATCTTGGACAACTACTAGGAATTTGTAAATGGAAGGTAAAAATTACCAAATTAGGAAAGGTTGTGGTCCAATTTGGTTCAGGAAGAGTTTAGGAGAAATAACAGAGATGGAACATCATCCAAAGAAGAGGATGAAGAAAATTTTTCCTTTGTTAAAATGGGGGAGAACAGAAAAGGAAAGAGGACCCAAAGAAAACCTGAATCCAGCCAAAATAATGGCAAGAAGAAAGACTTGAGCAAGATAAAATGCTTCCACTACAATGAATACATGCACTATGCAACAAAATGTCTGCACAAGAAGTGTAATAAGAAGACTTCAAGAAGAGCATAAGGTGAAGCACTAACTTCACAATTCGAATTATACTTCACCCTGATAGCATGCATGGCCACCATTATTATGGGGAGTGTGTGGTACCTTGATTTTAGTGCCTTGTTCCATATGACAAGGTGCAAGTATTTTTTTAGTAGCCTAGAGGAGAAGGATCTCCAGATGCATATCAAAATGGAGGATGATGGGAGGTATAGTGCTACAGGAATTGGTATTGTCACCTTTGAGAGGGAGAAAACCCCCCCTCTTGGCCTCAAAGATGTTATGTTTGTACCTGGGATGAAGAAGAACCTAATCTCTGTAGCAGTATTGGAGGATAAAGGATATGATGTTATTTTCAGTAAAGGGAAAGCCTTTTTGAGACACATAGCTATTGGGCAAGTGAAGTAGATCGGGGTTCGAGTGAAGAACCTATACAAACTTGAGGTGGGATATTGCAATGCATAGAGAAGTAAGGATAAAATAGTGCATAGACGAGATGTTGGAGAACTTTGGTACAGGAGATTAGGTCATCTACACCATGGTTCCTTAAAAATCATGCAACAAATTACCACCAGTCTCCCTAAAGACTCCCTTGACTAGTAGGATTTCTACAAGGGTTGCACATTGGGGAAATATTTCAAATCCACCTTCGATGACTGAGATAGTAGAGTAAATGCAATCTTGGAGTGAATCCACTCTTATGTTTGTGGACCCTTTTCTACATCCTTCACAATAAAACATAAGTATTATGTATTTTTATTGATGATTTCTCTAGAAAGTGTTGGATCTTCTTCATGTGGAAGAAGGATGAAGTTTTCTCAAATTTTTTTGAATTCAAAGCATTGGTTGAGAAGGAGAATGGGAAGAAGGTGAAGGCTCTTAGGAGTGACAATGAAGGTGAATTTGTTTCACATGCCTTCAAGGATTTATGTGCCAAAGAAGGTATTTGAACAGATTTGATAACACACCATGACCCAAAACATAATGGGGTAGATGAAAGGAAGAAAAGAAGTATAGTGGGAACAACAAGAGCCATGTTGGATGATCAGGGGCTACCATTACATCTATGGGTAGAAGCATGCAACACCATAATCTACTTGAAAAAATGAAGTCCTCATAGAATACTTGGTATGATCACACTAGAGAAAAATTTCTTTGGGAGAAAGCATGATGTGTCTCATTTCATAATTTTTGGAGCTTTAATTTATTGTCATGTCTCCAAGGATTCGAGGAAGAAGCTTGAGCCTACAATAGAGTTGGGATTTTTTGTAGGATATACTGAAACTCTACATAATTACCGGGTGCATTTTCCTTCACTGAGGATGATAGTGGTGAGGAGAGATGTTAAGTCTAATGAGGAAAAGGCTATGAGATTCTCTTTGGAATGAGAGTTGAGTATGCCACTGGAGAAGGATCTTCTAGCTCCAAAGGAGGAGCCTCAATATGAGCTTCATGAGGTTGTGGGGTAGCCACATGTAGCGGAGAAGACCGGACGCAAAGTGGAGGCACCCACTCAACCAGAATCTTCCAGAGAGGGGAGAAAGAGAATCAGAGAAGCAGGTAATTTTTTGCAGGATGCTAGGGGGAATGTGGGAGCCCCTACATCATAGTGAAGGCATAGTAGGTGACTAGAGATATACACTAGTTATATTTATCTCATAACAAATATCAATAAGTCAAAGCCTTCTTCATTTGAGGAAGTGGTTTCTCAAACTAATTGGGTTGATGCCATGGTGGAAGAATATGAATCCATCATGGAGAAAAATGTATGGGAGGTTGTGTTGAGACGAAAAAAGGAAATCAATAGTTGGTTCCATATGGATCTACAAAGTGAAGCATGATGCAGATGGGAGCATTGAGAAGTACAATGCCATACTTGTGGCCAAAGGATTATCTCAGGTAGTGGGAGTGGACTATGAAGAAAATTTTGCACCAATTGCAAGATATTCCTCAATCAGATCCATTCCATCATTGACTGTGCAGATGGGGTGGAAAATCCACCAGATGGATGTGAAGACTGTCTTTCTCAATGGGGTTTTTGAGGAGGAAATTTAGATAGAGAAGCCATAAGGATTTGAGACATATGATTGGGATTCACATGTGTGCAAACTCAAGAGAGAATTGTATGGTCTCAAACATGTGCCCTGAGCATGGTACACTCAGATTGACAATTATCTTAGTGGATTGGGCTTCACCAAAACTGAAGTAGATGTGAATCTATATCACATTGTTGTAGATGGTAAGTTGCTTATTCTTGTTTTGTATGTTTATGATTTAATATTGACAGGTTATGAGAAACTAATACACTCTTGCAAGGGAATTTTAGATGAAAGACATGGGGTTAATGCATTAGTTCCTCAGGATGGAAGTATGGAAAAGTGATGGTGAATTGTTTGTGTCTTAGGGGAAGTATGCCTTTGAAATAATTCAGAGATTTCACATGGAAAATTGTAAGCCCTGTAGGAATTTACAGGGTAAGTTCCTCAGAAAGAATACCAAGAGGACACCGCTCACAACCAGATCTCAAATCAATACACCAGTATTTTTGACGTGGTTAAAACCCTCAGAGTGCAAGGAGGGAAACAGTCCACGGCCTGTCCCAACGTGGGTACAGAAAATTTATTAATCAAAGAATGAAAATTTACATAAGCTTCTCTCATGCACGGATTACCCGAACAATGACCCTCCATGCGCTTTAAATAGAACTCATGGACCAATCGGGTGTCAAGCCACGGATCAAGTGTCGGTAATACCGAGGTGAGAGTGAACCGTCGGATCACTACATATCGTGACCGTCGGATTGTAAGTTACAAAATGTACAACGGTAAAGAAACACACTTTACCTAACTCTAACCTAACTCTATACTAGACCAAGTTGAACTTAACTATATCCTATGTGTCGGAATATCCTAACATCCCCCCTTAAGAACAACTTGGGATAGGATTGAAGGATTTACAAATATGACACAATAGGAGAAGGAAGGAGGCACTAGAGCCTATCCCCCCTTAGTGACAACTTCCTGAACTCCAAGCATATATCGAAGTTTAGTGAACTTCGCTTCTGTGAGAGCCTTTGTGAAGATGTCTGCAACCTGATCATCTGTTGGACAATATTGCACTTCAAGAACATGGTCATGAATGAGCTTTCTGATGAAGTGCATGTGTAGTTCAATGTGTTTGCTGCGCTGATGCTGGACTGGATCTTTGCATAGCTGAATGGCACTTTGATTATCACACCAAAGTGTGGTTGGA
This sequence comes from Pinus tabuliformis, assembly GCA_031772625.1. Classification (NCBI taxonomy): domain Eukaryota; kingdom Viridiplantae; phylum Streptophyta; class Pinopsida; order Pinales; family Pinaceae; genus Pinus; species Pinus tabuliformis. The sequence goes on along the minus strand of CM062806.1, from coordinate 45,301,214 downwards.
TGCTGCTGCTCAAAGCCAAACTCTGATAGGATCTGACGAAGCCACAAGGCTTCCTTACTAGCTTCCACGGCACCACGATACTCTGCTTCTGCTGATGAAAGAGAAATGGCAGCCTGTTTCTTACAAGCCCATGTAATAGGTCCTGAACCAAGAGTGAAGACATAACCGGCAGTAGACTTCCGATCATCAAGGTCACCAGCCCAATCAGAATCAGTGAAACCAACTAACAGAGGAGCTGCTTTGGCACTGTAATGAATCCCAAACTGTACTGTACCTCGAACATAACGAAGTATTCTTTTAGCTGCTTTCCAATGACTTTCACGGGGGTTTTGCATAAAACGAGCAACAAGGCCAACAGCAAAGGAAAGATCAGGACGAGTATGGGTTAAATACAAGAGTTTTCCGACAAGTTGACGGTATAAGGTAGCATCAACTTCAGGAGAAGTACAAGAGACTGAAAGTTTGACTCCAGACTGAAAGGGAGAAGGGGCTGGCTTACAGTCTTCCATGTGAAAATGACGAAGAATATCACAAGCATACTTGGACTGGGAAAGGAAAATACCCTCTTGGGATTGCAAGACTTGAAGACCGAGAAAATAGTGTAAGTGTCCTAAGTCTGTCATTTCAAATTTCTTTTTAAGGCTGGACTTCACATGGTTTATAAGGTTGGGATCACTACTAGTAAGAATAAGATCATCAACATAAAGAACAAGGATGATGAGAGAGTTGCCCACTTTCTTGGTGTAGACAGTATTGTCAGAATGACACCTAGAAAAGCCAGATTCTAAAAGAAAGCTATCCATTTTGGCATACCAAGCTCGAGGAGCTTGCTTGAGGCCATAAAGGGATTTCTTAAGTCGACAAACGAGGCTGGAGTCTGTTTGTATGAAGCCAATGGGTTGTTCCATATAGATTTCTTCCTGCAAGTCACCATGCAAGAAGGCAGATTTAACATCCATTTGATGGACTTCCCATTTTAAAGAGGCAGCAAGGGAAAGAACAAGGCGGATAGAGTTCATTTTGGCAACTGGAGAGAAGGTTTCAGTGTAGTCAATGCCTTCAACCTGTGAAAATCCCTTAGCAACTAGACGAGCTTTATGTTTATCAACTTTCCCATCTGGTCCATACTTGGTTCTGTAAACCCATTTGCATCTAACAAGTTTGCGTCCCTTTGGTAGAGGAACAAGATCCCATGTATCATTTGTCATCAATGAATGATATTCTTCATTCATAGCTGTTTCCCAATGTGGATGGCCTGAAGCTTCTGCAAAAGTGTCAGGATCATGATTTACTGGAGCTTGAGCCAGTAAAGAAGAGGCTCTTTCAAACTGAGAACGTGTACGTCGCTGATCTGTAGGATCACCGGCAAGATCACCTGCTGCATCCCGAGTAGCACGGACCCATCTTGGAAGTTGAGGATCCTGAGAAGGTGGGGAAGGATTATCATCCTCGCTTTCATCATCAGAAGAAGAAATGTTTTCAAAGATAGAAGAGATAGGAAGAGGTGGCACATCCGCCGGACTAGGCTCGCAGGCCGATTTATTTTCATCAAATTTTACATCTCTTCTAATGATAACATTTTTGGACTTAAATGGAATAAGTCTATAGCCTTTTACATCTTCAGAATATCCAACAAAAGTACATTTCTCACTCTTAGGTTCTAAGGCTTTATGCTTTTCATCTGGAATATGGGCCCATGCTTCACTTCCAAACACACGAAAGTGACTTACATCTGGTTTAATGGAACTCCAGGCTTCTTCTGGAGTGATATTCTCTAGAACCTTAGTAGGAGTGCGATTGATTATATAATTTGCACAATTAATTGCTTCGGCCCAAAAACTAAGACTGAGTCCTTTAGATTGCAGCATACAATTAGCCATTTCCTTTAAGGTGTGATTTTTCCTTTCAGCTACACCATTTTGTTGTGGAGTGTATGGAACAGTATGTTGCATTTGAATTCCATTTTCGGTGCAAAAGTTGATGAATGCATTTTTAACATATTCTCCACCATTATCAGTTCTTAGCTTAAGAATTTGATGTCCAGATTGTTTTTCAACGAATGCTTTGAAGGCCAAAAAGGTGGTAAATACTTCGCTCTTGAGTTTTAAGAAGTATACCCAAGTGCGTCTGGAGAAATCATCAATGAAAGTTAAGAAGTACTTGCAGCCAGAGAATGAAGCAACAGGAAGAGGACCACATAAATCACTGTGCACAAGCTGTAAAGGGGCTGAGGCGTGCCAAGAGGCACATTTGTCAAAACTGTCCCGATGATGTTTTCCGAGTACACATCCGGAACAAACACCATCTTTGCAAGATACCATAGGAAGACCTGTCACCATGTTTTCTTTACATAGATGCTGAAGGGAGCGATAGTTTAAGTGACCATACCGCTCATGCCAAAGTTTGCTCACTTCATCATTATGAGCAACAAATACTGAGGGAAGATGGGATGACCCAAAGTTGTGAAACTTATACAACCTTTTGGAATCATCAGCAAGACCAGTAGCTAGAATCTGTTTAGGATCTTTTAGATCCTTGATTACAACATCATGAGGTGAAAATTCAACAATTTTACCTTCACCTGAATGAGTTATCTGATAGACAGATAGAAGGTTGCAGGATAAGTTTGGAACACATAATACATCATTGAACTGACCATTGTCTAGATGAACAGTTCCAATCCCTACAACATTAAGAGATCTATCATCACCAACATATATATTTTTGGTGTTACAATCATTTAAAGAAGAAAACATGGCTTGGTTTTTGGCCATGTGACAAGAGGCTCCAGAATCATTCTGAGGAACTTACCCTGTAAATTCCTACATGGTATCAGAGGACACCGCTCACAACCAGATCTCAAATCAATACACCAGTATTTTTGACATGGTTAAAACCCTCAGAGTGCAAGGAGGGAAACAGTCCACGGCCTGTCCCAACGTGGGTACAGACAATTTATTAATCAAAGAATGAAAATTTACATAAGCTTCTCTCATGCACGGATTACCCGAACAATGACCCTCCATGCGCTTTAAATAGAACTCATGGACCAATCGGGTGTCAAGCCACGGATCAAGTGTCGGTAATACCGAGGTGAGAGTGAACCGTCGGATCACTACATGTCGTGACCGTCGGATTGTAAGTTACAAAATGTACAACGGTAAAGAAACACACTTTACCTAACTCTAACCTAACTCTATACTAGACCAAGTTGAACTTAACTATATCCTATGTGTCGGAATATCCTAACAAGCCCATGGACACACCTCTAGCTACAAACTGGAGGAAGGAGAATGATACTTTAGGTGAAGAGGTTGATGCTATCATTTATAGGCAGCTTGTGGGGTATTTGATGTATCTTATGAACACAAGACATGACATGTGATATGAAGTAAACCAACTTAGTCAAGATATGATGAGGCATACCAAGTTGTATTGGAAGGAAACTAAGCATGTGTTATGATACCTCAGAGGCACTACTGAGTATGGATTATGGCACAAGAAGACAGAGGGAGTGAAGCTCCAAGGATTCGTCGATGCATATTGGGTAGGGTGTCCATTAGACATGAAAAGTACTTAAGGTGATATATTCAATGTTGGGTCTGCAACTATTTCCTGGTATAGAAGGAAGGAAAGTTCTGTGGCACTCAACTCAGCAGAGGTTGAATACATGGCTGCAAGTCAAGCATCATGTGAGGCCATATGGATGATGAAAATACTTGTGGGTCTTTTCAGTCAGGAGATGGATCTGACAATGATATATTGTGATAATTAGAGTTGCATTAAGCTTTATGAGAATCTAGTATTTCATGATAGGTCCAACCACATTGATATTCGATATCATCATTTGCAGAACTGTGTGCATAGGAGAATTATGTTTCTATAGTACATTCCAACTGAGGAGAAAGATGCTGACATTTTGAGAAAGGAATTATCAAGAGGTAAATTTGAATTCCATAGGCACAGGATAGGGGTGGTGAAAAATTCCTTTCTTGCTAAGACGGAGTGTTGAAAAAATGTAGGAAGAAAGGCTCAATTTGACTTTAGCCCTAGCCAAATCGAGTAAATTGAATTTCCACATTAGAAGGAAAACTTGGAGGTAGTTAACTAGTGTGACATGGATCTTGTCACTTAGTTATCTCAGTAAATTAGAGTTAGGGGCTTGGAGTTCAGTTATGCATGTGTTGATTGCTAAATTTTAGCAATCTAGTTCAGTTATTTTTAGTTGTATTTAGTTAATTGAACTCTAACTATTGATAGAGTCAGTTAAAGGTCAATTATGTAGTGGGAAAACAATCTAACTCAGGGATCTATTAGTTAACTAATCAATCAGCTCAAAATATCTAATGCATGCTTAGAATTCAAATTCTTCAATTGAAGTGGGAATGACAAGGTAGTGTAACATGAGTTGTATACTAGCTTGAGTGTACAAGTGTTGCATGAGTCAGAAGATCAATCCTTGGTAATTTCGCAAGCAAATAGGAGGAAATTCCTATCGTTTAAGTGATAATTTCCTCAAGGATTGCACAAGAAAAAATGAGGCTAGATGAGAAGATAATTGGCTAAACGTTGGCCAAACTTTCTCATTCATTAGAGAGAATAATTATTCTTTGCAGGTTGTGCTCAAAGATGGAGCATGAAATTGTAATAGTTTCTCTATTCAACTGATTAATTCAAAGAGGCTTGAGGAGTTTTTCCTAGTTGGGTTTCCCTAGAAATCACTATGTATTTGTGGTTTTTATTATTGCATATCTATGCATGTTGTTCTAAATTGTGATTTACATTCTGCAAATTAGTAGAGTAGAATTGTGTCTCTTGTTTTTTGGTTTGAAATCTTGAGCAGTTGAAATTTCTATCAAATTTCTACATAATATGTGAAGAGTGTGACCATTGTCAACATATGGGAAGACTGGTACAATCATACAAGATGCCATTATAGCCACATATGGTCCTATATCCCTTCAATAGGTGGGCCCTTGATTTTTTTGGACCAATTAACCCTCCTTCCTGCCGCAACTCCTACATCCTAGTGTCAGTCAATTCAATTGTACTAGAATTTTATAACAATTTAATCTTATCATTCTGAGTTCATAAACTTATGAAGTATAAAGAAAAATATATGCAAGGACTTGGCTTCTAATTCTATCAAACGTAAATTAAAATTAAAAGAAATATTATTCTATGAAAGTAATTAAATCTAATGTATCTAAATATGACCATGGTTTCGAACCATTTATAGATCCTCTTTTCCATGTAGGTAATGCATCTAATTTCAACAACAAAATTTCTTAAAAACCTTTGAATATAATCATTTGTAGCTTTAAAAGATTTGATTTTTATTCAATTAGAAGTTCCATATGATTAACAATATCATATTGACACACAAAAAGGAATTAAAAGCCACACTATTGAAATTGAAATTCATTTAAAGCACACTTGTTGAGGGATTATATCCCCTAGGGTTTTGGGTCAACACCCTAATAGAGCGGGGGTTATCTACAACAAACAACAAGCATTCCACACAGCCATGATGCTTAAATAAACTAACTACGTGAAGAGAGGTGCACCTGGGGGTCCTTCGTTCGGGTAGATCTAGCCAGGGTCCAAACCCTCTTGGAGTTCCTCTCAATCCTTGAACTTACAAAACAACCAATTCAAAGAAACATAGCCGTATATAGACAAAGCATCATACAAGAATCAACTTCATAACTTATTGAAAGGTGGTTAGTTATATATAAAAATAACTATTCATATACAAACCATCATAAAGACATCATAAGCATAAAGAGGATTGTTTGTCGAGAATGAGACAAATGTTTCTTTATTGAAGATAACTAAAAATAGCAAGGAATGATTTCACCTAAACCTTCCTCTCGCTGGCTCCAAGCGGAACCGTCCTCCAGATCCATCCACTCCCAAGTCTTCAACAAGCTCCTTCCATGACTCACACAAGGATATCTCCACTAATGGAATACCATCATAACTCAAGGAAACAAGGGTTTCCCGTAGTGGGGGAAGTGCTGGAAGCACATGGATCTTCAGACCTAATCAGGGATAATCTCGACAAAGTAATTCTCTCTATTCTCTCCTCCCTTAGGCCTTCCCATTGAAGCCTTTTTATACTTCTCCCAAAGTATTTTTTTAGTTGGGAATTCGTTGGGAACAGTTGGGCCACGTGCACTAATAGGTAATCAAGAGGTAAAACCTGTGATCTCCACCAGAAATTAAGGAGATTTAATTTTTTTTAAGTGTTTTAAGACATATACGCGGGTTGGGTATTCTCAGACCCGCGTACACACGTGTTTAGCTCAGGGCAATGCCGCGTATAGGGAGTAAGACATTGTTTTTTAAGTATTTTACTAGGTTTGGAAGGAGGGGTTGCCCTAGGCCATAAATGCAGCATCACAAACATCAAGAGTGAGATTTGGAGCTATAACAGAACTGCAAATAAACCTAAGTAATCAGTTGACTAATTATAAATTTGAATTATTTTTGAAGTTATTTTTCAAGCTATTGAGTTGAAAAATGTATTGAAAACATAGTATGTATCTTATGCTATGGAAAACATAGCATTTCCAATGTTGTAGAAAATAGAGCATTTAAACTAAGTTATGAAAAACAAAGTAAACTACACTATGAAAAACTTATGAATAAGTGTCACATATCCTAGCACAAGGGGGGCCTCTTCATGGTCACACGTGCTTGATAAAAACTTAGAGTCTAACTAATAATTGAATTACCGATACATTATGCATAATGATATTATAACTTGGCTAGTTTGCAAATTATATTAAAGATGCAAAATTCATGAAATAAAATTTAATACAAGTTAAGCATCATGTGAGGCCATATGGATGAGGAAAATACTTGTGGGTCTTTTCAATCAGGAGATGGATCCGACAGTTTTATATTGTGATAATCATAGTTGCATTAAGCTATATGAGAATCCAGTATTTCATGATAGGTCCAAGCACATTAATATTTGGTATCATCATTTGCAGGATTGTGTGTAGAGGAGAATTATGTTGCTATAGTACATTCCAGCTGAGGAGCAAGATGATGACTTTTTGACAAAGGCATTGTCAAGAGGTAAATTTGAATTCCATAGGTGTAGGATAGTGGTGATGTAAAAATTCCTTTCTTCCTAAGAGGGAGCGTTGAAAAAATGTAGCAAGAAAGGTTCAATTTGAATCTAGCCTTAATCAAATTGAGTAAATTGAATTTCCACATTAGTAGGAAAACGTGGAGGCAATTAACTAGTGTGAAATGACTCTTGTCACTCAGTTATCTCAATACATTCGAGTTAGGGGCTCAGATTTCAGTTATGCATGTGTTGATTGCTAAATTTTAGCAATCTAGTTTAATTATTTTCAGTTGTATTCAGTTAAATGGCCTCTAACTATTAATAGAGTTAGTTGAAGGTTAGTTGTGCAATGGGACAACAATCTAACTCAGAGATCTATTAGTTAACTGATCAATCAACCCAAAATAGCTAATGCATGCATAGGATTAAAATTCCTTAGCTGAAGTGGAGATGACAAGGTAGTGTAACATGAGTTGTATACTAGTTTGAGTGTACATGTGTTGCATGAGTGAGGAGATCAAACATTGGGAATTGCGCAAGGAAATAGGAGGAAATTCCTATCTTTTAGGAGATAATTTCCTCAAGGATTGCACAAAGAAATAAGAGGATAGATGAGCAAATAATTGTCTAAGTGTTGGCCAAAGTTTCTCATTTAGTAGAGAGAACAATTATTCTTCTACATGTTGTGCTTAGAGATGGAGCATGCAATTGTAATAGTTTCTCTATTCAACTGATTAATGTGAAGAGGCTTGAGGGGTTTTTCGTAGTTAGGTTCCCCTATAAATCACTGTGTATTTTTGGTTTTTCTTATTGCATGTTGTTCTAAATTGTGATTTACATTTTGCAAATCAGTGTAGTAGAATTGTATCTCTTGTTTTCAGTTTGAAATATTGAGAAGTTGTAATTTCTATCAAATTTCTACATGGTATCAGAGCCCTAAAATCAAATTAGAACTAGTATTTTGAACTTGTCTCTCTGGAGTTTCGAATTAGCAGCTTAAGTGCAACAAGTTTTCTTTAATATTGGGAGAATGTCTTTCGACGGACTGAGATTGGAGTATGCTCTAGATTGTAGCTTGAATTTCATAGTCTGGAAGGATCGAATGAAAGAAGTGCTTGATGATAATGTTGTGTTAGAATATGGTTAAACTAACATTGTGAAACCCCAACAATATGATGCACAACAATTAGCCTAATGGAAGAAGGATGTTGCAAAGGCCATGATCATTCTTCTCGAAGGTGTGAGAGACCAAGTTGTCCCAAATATCCATGGAAAAGAGACACCATTTTCTATGTGGAAGACACTGACTGAGTTATTTGAAAATAATAGTGACCATAGAAAACTCGCCCTGAAAGACAAACTTCGAAACATTAGGATGCAGAAGAACGATACTATTCTGCTGTATCTCTCCAGATTTACATAAGTTTGGGATGAGCTTGGAGTGGTTGGGGTGAATGTTGCAAAAGATGACATGGTGAGCCTAGCTCTTCTAAGCCTTCCAAAATCTCGGCATAGCTACTAGGACTATGTAAATGGAAGGGAAAAATATTGAATTGGAAAAGGTTGTGGTCCGGTATGGTTCACGAAGAGCTATGGAGAAATAACAAACATGGAACATCATTCAAAGAAAAGGATGAAGAAAATTTTGCCTTTGTTGGAAAGGGGAAGAATAGCAAAGGAAAGAAGACCCAAAGTAAACCTGAATCTAGCCAATATAATGGAAAGAATAAAGACTTGATTAACATAAAATGCTTCCACTGCCACGAATACAGGCACTATGCGACAAAATTTCTGCAAAATAAGTCTAACAAGAAGAATTCAAGAAAAGAAAGAGGTGAAGCACTAGCTTCACAATTCAAATTATACTTCACCTTGATAGCATGCATGGCCACCACTATTAAGGGGAGTGTGTGGTACCTTGATTCTGGTGCCTCGTTCCATATAATAGTGTGCAAGGAGTTTTTCAGTGGCCTAGAGGAGAAGGATCTCTAGACTCATATCAAAATGGGGGATGATGGAAGGTACAATGCTACAGGAATTGGTACTGCCACCTTTGATAAGAAGAAAGCATTCCATATTCGCCTCAAAGATGTTATATTTGTCCTTGGGTTGAAGAAGAACTTGATATTTGTAGTAGTATTGGAGGATAGAGGCTATGATGTTATTTTCAGTTAATGCAAAGCCTTTCTGAGACACATAGCTACTTGACAAGTGAAGTAGATCAAGGTTCGAGTGAAGAACCTATACAAACTTGAGGTGGGAGGTTTCACTTCACTGAGCAGTAAGGCTAAAACAAAGTCAAGATGATGGAGAACTTTGGCATAGGATATTGGGTCATCTACACCATGGTGCCTTAAAAATCATGCAACAAATTACCACCAGTCTCCCTAAAGGATCCCTTAACTAGCATGATGTTTACAAGGGTTGCACATTGGGGAAATATGTCAAATCAACCTTCCATGACCAAGATAGCAGAGTAGATGCAAAATTGGACTGAGTCCACTATGATGTTTATGGACCCTTTTCTAAAACCTCCACAAAAAAACATAAGTACTATGTTATTTTATTGATGATTTCTCTAGAAAATGTTAGATCTTTTTTAAGCAGAAGAAGGATGAAGTTTTCTCAAAATTTGTTGAATTCAAAGCATTGGTTGAGAAGGAGATTGGGAAGAAGGTGAAGGCTCTCAGGAGCGATAATGGAGGTGAATTTGTTTCACATGCCTTCAAGGATTTATGTGCCAAAGAAGGTATTCAAAGAGAGCTGATAGCACCCCATAACCCACAACAAAATGGGGCAGCTGAAAGGAAGAATAAAAGAATAGTGGGAGAAACAAGAGCCACGTTGCATGACCAGGGGTTTCCATTATATCTATGGGAAAAAGCATGAAACACTGCAATCTACTTGCAAAACCAAATTCCTCATAGAATAAATGGTATGATCACACTAGATGAAAATTTTCCTGGGATAAAGCATGATGTGTCTCATTTTAGAATTTTTGGAGCTTCATTTTATTGTAATGTCTCCAACGATTCGAGGAAGAAACTTGAGCCTACAATAGATTTTTGAGTTTTATAGAATATATTGAAACTCCACATAATTATCAGGTGTATTTTCCTTCACTGAGGATGACAATGGTGAGTAGAGATGTCAATGTTAATGAGGAAAAGGCTATGATATTCTCTTTGAAATGAGAGTTGAGTATCCCACCGGAGCAGGAGCTTCTATCTCTAAAGGAGGAGCCTCAGGATAAGATTTAGGAGGTTGTGGAGCAGCCACATGCAATGAAGAAGACAGGAGGCATAGTGGAGGCACCCACTCAACCAGAATCTTTCAGATATGGGAAAAAGAGAACTAGAGAAGATGATACATTATTTTAGGATGCTAGAGAGAATGTGGGAGCCCCTACATCATAGTGCAGGTAGAGGAGGCCACTAGATATGTATACACGTTACATGGCTCTCATGATAGAGCTCATTGAGTCAGAGCCTTCTTCATTTGAGGAAGCAGTTTCTCAAACTTATTGGGTTGATGTTGTTGGTCCACTAAGATGTCTTTTTACAGGAAAAAGTAATTCCTACATTAATTGTCAGCCCAAGGCAAGTATTTTTATTCCAAGAGTGTCAACACTATATATGCAGTGAATTCAGAGGTTAACTAATAATAAATCGTTACTATTTCTAATGACTATCTCTTCAAACTCAATCCAAACAATTGTGAAAGAAGTAACTCTGAAAGAAATTCATAACATACTTTGCAATTCTAATTAACCTATTATGAAAGAAAATGAATCTAAACACAACTATAGAAATCACACTTGGCAATCTTAAATGGAATTGAAACTAACTCACTCAATCATTAAAGAGAACTATGACAATTGAACACCAAATGATAACTGAACAACAAATGGTAATAGAACAACAAATGATATATGAACAAAAAATAACTATATTACGGAAAGCGATCAATTCTATCTCTAAAATCTATGATAACATTACTTAGAATGAACAAGGATCTAATTCATAACCAATTCAATAAAAAACATTACTCATATATAACACACAACTAAATCTAAATCTCGAATGAACAACAAAAGCAAATCGGAATCGACAATCCTCATGATAATCAAAGTCATATTGACTTAACATTAACAGACAGTAAAGAATAAATAGAAAATATTATAGCACAGGCGAAGCAGTAGATCTTCTCTTGACTGGGCCCAGAGTTGCCAGAAGTCTCCGCTATGAGATACTCATAATATAATTATGATTTAAATGCAGTATTCTTCATTAAAACGAATAACAGAGTTACAACATCACCAAAGTAACAATATTATATGTCCAAAAGAATAATTATAAACTGTGAATTTCTAAACTAGTCGTGCATTTTGCCTTTTGGCCTTATATATAACAATTAGAAAAGTAAATAGATAAAATAGCAATACTCGATCTAATTCCATCATAAAATAGCATCAGTCTGCCCGGTCTTCCATTGTCCTGCCTTTCCTCTGATGCTGTCTTTTCCCTTTATGAGATGTTGTTGTTTTGTCGATTGAACAACTATCGTCCAATTCGCGTCTTCTGCACATAAAGATAGTAAAATTAGTTTTTCCTGCTTAGATTCATCTAATTTGTTACTAATTACTTTTACCCAACTTTAGTTGTTATTTCCTCTACTTTTATTCATAAAAAAAGATAATCATGTGAGGATGAATGCTAAATAAAGCTATTACCAAAGAGAAAACATACCATTTTCTTGACCCAACATACTCTCCATCTTACCTTGTTGCATGTCCTCATGAAATTAAATGGTTTAGGTGCAGCTGAGATAGGGAATAGGCAGGATATACCTCCTTCTTATAAACTATGAAGCCATTGTTCTTCTTAAGTACAACGAAAGCCTGGTTTACTTCTTGATCCTTTAATTTGTAGTCACTGCGGTACTTATCTGGAGGATACCATATGATTGGGGTTATATACTGACATCTTATCCATTTAGGCCCCATGTTTAAGACCATGTTACCGTATCTATGGAAACTAGAGGAGGCAGCTTTAAAGTTTCGGTATGCAAATGTTTCTCGATTTCTAACAATATTTCTGGAGACTTCCCACCTTTGTTTGTCTGTAGACAAGGATTCTTTCTTGATCTCTTTGGAGTACTCCTTCCCATCTTGTATAATATCTGCGTGGAATGGCCCTAATTGGCCCACAACACCAGCTCACTTCATAAATTGCTTGTGCTTGACAAAGAGATGTAGGGGTTTTGTAGGTTCCCCCCTAACCCATAGGTTGATGCCATATTCATGCTTTCTAAAAGTATTGTGAGCCTTGGCCCACTTGAGTTGGTTAGTAGCAAAAGAAAGAAATGCCTGGAGTTGGGAATCCCCTATAAAGGGGCCAGGGTTGCTGTCTCTGTCATCTTCCAAAAATAAATTGTGCATGTAAAGTTCACACAGGAGGCGATGTACCTGCTCATTCTGCTCTTTGAAGCACTTGACAAAGTCCGAGGTAGTTTTGATTTCCACAGAATTGCTAGCCTTAACAACTTTGATTTTCAATAGGAGGTACCTTTCCAGGAGGAATAATGTAGTTTTTTGCAAGAGCTCGACATGGCAAGGTGTCTAAATAAAGAGAGCAGACAGTCTCCAACTGCTCTTTAGCCTTTTGTAATTTGTCCTGTGCTTTCTCAACCTTTTTCTGCTCAGCCTTGTACTGAGCGAAGGTCTCATCCTCAGTAGCTATGAGTGCCTCAAACTTTTTCCTTAATTCTTGATGTATATATAGGGGCACTACTTCCTCTTTGTGCTGAGTTAATTCTTATTGAACCTTCAATAGTTCATTTTGTAGTCTCCTAATAAATGCCTCCCTTACTAAGGGAATGTAAGCAGGTGTCTCCCTTGTTTGGGTTTCATTATCTCATGTCTCCATAGGCTTAGTTTGGATAGCAACCTCAGCTGCTTCTTGAATTATGCAAAAATCAATTGGGATGCTTTCTTTAGCATCAGTTTGAATGACATCGTTCACAGTAGGGTAGTCCATTTGGGTCTCCTATGAGCAAACACAAGGGTCTTCAGTCTGCATTTCAGTGTCTTCTACAAGGCATGGCTCTGTCTAAGTTTCCTTTGAACAGACCAAAATAATCTCAGTTTGGGTTTCAACATCTTTTCCAAAACAATGTTCTATCTGTGTCCCTATGGTCTCCATTTCCACTTTCAATTTTCTGGCTTTGATTGCTTCGTTTAACCATTGTCTTAGCTGCCCAGCTATTCTCTTATATTTTCTATGCTTTTAAAGCATTTTTCTAAGACTGTCCTAGTAGGTCTTCTTTATTCCAGGACTTCCAACCAGCGGTAGTGCAATTGCATTTTCCTCAAGTTCATGCTCAGGTGGTATTGTGTCAGCATAAGGGAGGGTTTCAATTGGAACTGTATCTCCTGATGGAGATTCACCTTCTAACTCTTCTTCATCATGAATTTTTCTCTCAGGAGACCCCAATAAAATGGTGTCTCCTGAGCAATTATCATTCTCCAGGTTTTCTTTTGGGTAGGCCTCGTCCTCAGGGGACTTAAAAAAATAGTATTTCCTGGTTGATTTTCATCTCCCAGGGTTTCATCTGCAGGATTTTCTTCAACTGGGGGTCCACTGGACCGGTATCTGCTGTCTAATTTTCTTCTCTAATGGCTTCCTCTTCATGCACCTCGGCTTCAAGGGGTTTTTCCATAGAAGGGACTGGTTCCCTCTGTTCTTCCAAGAAATCAGTAAATGGCAGGGTTTGATCATAACCAGGGCTGTCAGCAGAGGTAGACTGGTTGGGGGTACAATTTTGTCCTTCAACATTCTCAGATTGTTCTCTTCCCTCACCAAATATCCCCATGTTTTCCAATACCCTGGCCACCTCTTCCTCATAGTCTTGCAAAGGGGCATTTTTCGGACTTGGAGGTGGTGTGTGAGATGGCCCGAACTCATTTGTTTGAGTTGGGGTATGTTGTTGGGACTTCACCCGCATAGAGCGACTACGTTTTGCTGGGTTCAAGGGCACTGAAGAATTATTCCTTTTCAATGTCCTTCTCAGACTTGGGGTTCTTGGCCCTTGTTGTTATGTTGCTGGGTTTTCTGGAGGTGGGGCTAGAGTAGGATTTACAATATTGTCCCAGGTTAGCTGCTGCTAGGCCAGTCCATGCATGATAATCAATTTGATCATTCCATGATGAATGATGACTGTGTGTGGGTCCTTATATTTCCTAACTCGACGAATGACATCATGCAATAGGGAATTCAAATAAAACGACAAATTAACTGAAATTTTCTATTTTAGGATGGCTAACAATTTGAGTTGGCAGGGCTTTACCACATCCTGATGACCATCGCATGTGATGTATCGTTGCACAATGAATTTCAATTCCTGCCATGGCTGTCTTAACGCTGAAGGGTGAATCCCTTTCCCTGTTCGCACTAATTTCTCGCCTAGGCCCTGCAACACTGCGACCGCATTTTACAGAAGGACGTGTTTGTCTGTCCATTTTTTTCCCTTAGAAGTAAGTCTAGTGACTTCGGCTTTGACTGCTTCAGAGACCGTTATGTCCTTTCCTCTTATTGTGGTGCTGCCATTCTGCAAATTCTGTAGGAATTCGAGTGTCATCTCTTCATGAAATCCCTGCAATTTATTAAGATATTGTAGCCAGCCAGCGCGCTCGAGAATTGCACGAGCTTGGTCCGATACCATGAGCACTGTGGGTTCATTTCGGATAGCTCTACCTCCCATGGTTGTTGTTTTCCTATGACTGGTTCACTCACATGCACTTCTCTTGCACTTTCACAGTTTAGAACAGCAGCAAAGAACGTTAAAGCAATTAACAGGAAAATGATGTTGTTTTGGGAATTAACATCATATACAGTCAAGTCATTTGTCTCGTCATCAATATTTGACGCAGGCTCATAATCAATCCGCATGCCATCCATAATGGTCGCCGTACTTTCTCCAATAAGAAATACTTTAATAATTATTACACATACATAATCATCATGCAGTCCTTTACCCGGAAATCAATTTAATAATTATCACACAATTATCCATAATTGTCACACATGCTGTTCATATGCAGACCATCCCCCCTCCAATGAGAAAGGGCATCCACGTCTGCCAAGCATGTGAAAAACAAGATAAATAATTGGTATTTCATAAATGTAGGCAACCAATCCATAAAGGCGGCATGATATATGAAAAAGCAGTGAAATCAATACACGTATCAGAGGTGAAATGGCCTGTTAGTGTCAGTATTTGCATACTACCATCAGTGATCAAAACTCCTCTTTTCATATTCATATTAGGGTCTTGCTTAGAAATTTTTGTCATTCCACCTAGGTCCTCATTCAAAAATTTACTCACTGATAGTATCCTTAGTAAAAAATCCTCACTCACCTACACTCCATCTACCTCCCTTGTCCTTTTCCCATGCCCATTCCTCTCATTTCCTTCTCCTAGGGTTTTGAGGACAATTTTCTTGGTTTCATGACCTCCATGGTTAAATCATCAATGAAACTTGTATCCTGATTCTCTTACGCCTTCCCCTATCCTTAATATACCTTCCTAAACACTTCCCATTACTCCTATCACTCCTATCCCTCAAAATCATCATTTTTCTACAAACCCTAGCCTATTGCTACACTTTTGACACTTTTCTAGACTAGGCATGTGTTTCGACCTTTTGGACCCCTTCCCCTCACTCAATCCTTAAAATTATAGTTTCCCTTACTTCCTAACATCCCTCCCTACCTCCCAAAATTTTCCTAAGAATTTAGAAGCCCCCTATCCCCTTTATTTCCCTTCATTCCTATAAATTTCCCAAATCCCCTGTTTTGCCTACACTAAACCCTAATTTCCTCTCCCACTGAGCTAGGGTTGGCTATGGAATTAGAGAAATATGAGAAGAGGAGGCCTAAGGGAGGTAATTTTAGAAAGAATGAGGCCATTCCAACACATAAACATCATGTCTCCATCATTTTTGAAGAAGTCATTCCAAGGGACAAATCATTTGCCACACATAGGGCCAATTTTTCTTCAAAGTATGTTTCCAACCAAACATAGATGATTTTTTCAAAAGTGAGAGAGATTTTTATCCCTAATAGTGCAAGGATGAAAAACCTCATTTAGGTTTTACACAGGTGTTATGGTTTTGGAGAAATGTAAAAAATACAGATGCTACAAGAGAGTTGCTGAACTTCTGGAGTGACCTTGGGAACATCCATTTTTCTCCTAGCTGGATTGTCCAAATGACTTTCTTGATGAGTCAAATGGTAATTATATAGAAATATATTTCTAATAAGCTATCATGAGCTCCATTTGGAGTTGAGGAAGACCTCCAAATGTTTCTTGCAAGATCACACTTCATTTTTTCACCCTCATTCTGCACGTTTTGACCAGTCTCGAGATAATTGGTTTTTGAGGGGATAAAATTGATCATTTTCAGTTTTTGATAGGTCCATTGTGTAGCCAAGAGAGATATATTTCCCACGAGCTATCATGGGCTTAATTTTGACTTCAAGAAGGCACTCAAAAGTTGATTTGAAGTCAGAGCTGCGCGTTTCCTTCTGGCGCTGCGTGTTTGACCAGTCTTGGGAGAATGGCTCTTTGGAGGGTCAAATCAGGCCCATATTTAAAACCAAAGGAAGTTTTAGAAACTAGAAAGGATAATATTACCAATGAGATATCCTGGGATCAATTTTGTGTTATATAACCACCTTGTTTATTACTATGGCCCATCCCATTATTACATTATTCCCTTGGATACCTCCCTTTGTACCCCATGTTATCCCCCCTAGGTATATAACATTTTGACACCGGGAAGGTAGAAAAAAGTGGGTCTGAAGATGGCGATGCGCGTTTGACAGTTGCCCTAGTTTTTCACTGTTCTTCTCCAAATTTAATTTTTACCTATGGGAAATCAATATTTTACTGATGTAATTGATATTATTGATGTAATTATCATGTTTTTACTATTACCTAGGGTAAATACATTAGGTAAATAGACTCGATGAGGTGTTATGAATCATTTCATGGTAATTAGGGTGTAACAACCTCCAGGGTAAATGTGCATATAAAAAAAAAACATAATAGGAACAAAAATACAATAAACATATCAGCCATCAAAATCCATATATACATCAGTACATTTGCACATGAAAATCAAGGGAATGAATTTTTTTCATTAATAAATGCAATGAACCAACCGGTGATGGGACTACCACATTCCACCCGACCATAGATTGGCTAAGCCAAGTCTCTCTTCAGCCAATCACCCCCATGCCATATTCCAAGCATGAATGTGGGATATCAGAGAACACATCAATCAAAACTCATCCAGGGCTTCCAGAGGCCACCCACCTCAACCCATCAAACAATGATTCCACCTCATGGTCGGACATCACCAAAAACCATCATCAGATTGGTCTCCATCCAAGCCTTCCAGGGCTTCCAGAGCATTTGTCCAACCAAGGCTTCCAGAACTAGTAACTCAACCCATAGCTTATACAGGGCTTCCAGAACATTTGTCCAACCAAGGCTTCTAGGACTAGTAACTTAAGCCGCCAAGGGCTTCCAGAGTGTTTGTCCAACTAGGGCTTCCAGGACTAGTAACTCAACGCAAGATGTTATAGGGCTTCCAGAGTGTTTGTTCAACTAGGGCTTCCAGGACTAGTAACTCAACCCAAGCTATGGAAAAATGAGAACCAACCAAAACAAAGCAATGAAAGTAAACCCACAATCACCATGGCTATCCAGGAAATGGCAAGGCTAGGCAATCCACCATCGATCCAAGCAATGCTCCATGCCAATGACAGATCACAACCAAGAAACCACATGCATGCGCCATGCATGTCAAATCTAGTGAATAAATCATACATGAAACTCGGTACCTGCAAGAAAATATGATGTAGCTGATGATGCTGATGCCTTCTTGTACTTTCCTGCTCTTCCTTTTCCTTCTTGCTCCAAGAATCCAAGTATGCCACACCCTCCAAGAGTGCTCCAAGAAAACTTTAAGTATCCAAGAGTATGAGATAGAGAGAGAGAATAATGGGAGAGCTCCAAAACTGAACTGACCAAGCCTTGCCCACTGATCCTCATAAGCCTTTTTATTAATGAAGTCTTTATTTTTTTCATTTTCCATTATTTTCCTTCAATTTCCTCCTCACATGCAACATGTGACCTTTCACCTTCATTTTCTCCTAATTTTCATTATTTTCATAAATAAATGTGCCAAAATACCCTTTTGCCTCTTTAATGCCTTAGCCATTGCCTTTTCCAATTTCCTTAGCCATAAACAACCAAATGAACACCCCCCTAGGATGTCATTCCCACCATTCAGCTTGGATTATGTGTCCCATCATCTGTGGTATTTATATATTTTTACATGGAATTTTCACCAGGGTTGTTACAGAACCCTCCCCCTTGGAATAACACCATCCTCGATGTTCAATCACACATATACCTCAACAACCTGCTGAGAGAAGACATACTGCTCATGGAGCCTTATAACCCAGCTCGATGCAGTATTTACAATGAAAGGTATGCTCAAGACATAACATCATGAAAACATGACAACATACCACCTAATGGAGCTTTATAACACAACTCATTATGATATTTACAATGATCATCCTGCTTAAGAAAACTCATATGACATCATAACATCATGATAACATAACCACATGATAACATAATAACATAACACCCATACCGCATAGTGGAGCTTTATAACATAGCTCGTTACAGTATTTACATCCATACACGGGTGTACATATGACAACATCATCAAAATATATATACCAAAACATATTCCAAATCATATACTAAACATATATCAATCATACACTAATCATCATATAGCATATATCAAAACAACATAAGGTATATATCAAAACATCATATAGCATATATCAACCATCATAAAGCATATATCAATCACCATAAAGAATATACTAAACCAACATAAATAATATAATAAACCATCATAAAGCAACTACCAAACCACCATAAGCAACCACCAACCACCATATCAAGCTGCTAATTCTTGTAGTTGATTTCAACTACTCAACCGGGCATGTTCATGATTCCCGTACCACGCACATAGCTTTCATCAGTTTTAAAATAAATTAAAATAAATTCACATCATACCTCATTGGTAGCTCTTCAATACAGTACATTTGCAATCATGTTCACTTCCTGTCACAATAAGTCAAACTAGCATGTTTGACCAAGTCAATATGTATAAAAATATCACATCTGGTTAGCTCAAACATAACCATCAAAATCATAAATGACATGTAACCATCATAAATCAAAATCATAGATCATAAACCAGAATCATAGACCATATATCAGAATCATAGATCATAAACCAGAATCATAATTCACATGTAATCATCAAATACTAGAATCTTAAGTCACATGCATAATAAAACTGAAGTAAAATGCTGATACTTATCCTTTCATCAATCCTTAGCTTCTACCTCTGTCTTTATTCGTTATGCACTTCGGATCGGTTTCTACACCCAAAAAACACCCAGTGCCTTCTCCTCAACCATGTGCATAGACACATAGTGTGCATCAGACACATACAACCACATGGCATACCACACCATGCAATACATGCATCTACACCTGACATACAACACATATGCCTACACCCAGTGTATACAATACAATGCATCCATCTATACCGATGTGAAATACCACCCAATACATGTACCTACACAGAGTACCACACAATGAGTACACATGCCACAATACCATGACTACATGATGCACATACATAATACCGCATGCCCATAACACAATATCGACGACATGCACACAACACCAGTAACATATGTAAAACATGTACACAGTACCACCTATACACTGCACCACCTGCACAACATGTTCACAACATCACATGTACACGACGCCACCTGCACAATGTGTACACAACGCCACATGTACACTACACCACTGTACAATGTGTACACAATACCACATGTACACAGTACCACACGCATGATGTGTACACGACACCATATGTACATAACATCACATGCACAACATGTACACAACACCGCATGCTCATAGCACCCTATGTACAACATGTACACGGCACCACATGCACACAACACCATATGTACATAGCACCATATGTACAACATGCACGCAACACGAAGTGTACATAGCACTGCATATCCAACATGTACATAACATCATCCACACACAGCACTGCATATCCAACATGCACAGAGCACCATATGCACACACATTGCATATACATCATGAAGATAGTACAATATGTATACAACACCCCATATGCAATATTCGCACAACCTTATTTGTACCATCCTATACATAACATTGCATAAATAACATGTACACATGCTATGTATACACAACATCACAAGTGCACACATCATAGATGCAACATGTACAACATATACAATGTATGCTCAACAATAGTACCACACATCCAAAACCACACTGTTCTTACCAAGAAAAATTGCTTCCGGTATCTCATCCATGCTTATCCTAGCATGCTGCAGACCACACTACTTTCACTTCGTTGATGTATCCTTCAACATTACCTGTTATAACATAGACATAGGCATAATACAAGTATACAATACCAAATCATATCCACATGATAATGACCTTGTATATTTTTCGTGACTACTCTTCCCAATTGATTCCTTGTAATACCAGGAACCTCTTCATGCCATTCCCCTACATAAGAAATCATTCATCCACAAAAATGATCCCTGACAACCTTGTTAGAGAGTAACATAGATACATGGATATATACATACATATATAAACGTTAGCATAAAACAATCATGATCCTGTCAGACAACGACATACATACATACATACATGTCTACATATGTAAACATAAACATAATCATGATCTTAACAAAATTTTCAGATAACATAAGGTCAAGGTTAAGAGAAATTCCTTTATTCATGCATGACATGCATGATATTGAGAACAACAGTTCCCAACATAGCCAAGGCATCTGACGCCTCAAATCCATTTACTCTACCTTTTCTAGTTACATTTCTCATGTCTGTACTGCCATGGTCCATTTACCACAATGAACCCAACCAGTCCAAACGACTGTCGTAGTCTTCCATTCCGCTACGCTCACTCATACAAAGAGCTTCATCTACATCATGCATCACCTATTGGGTACCACATAGCTCTCCCGATTTCCATCAAATTTCCTCTTTCCCAACCAATTCCCAAGACTCAAAACATAAAAGGAAAGACAAGAAACAAATAAGAAGAAGACCTAAAAACCAATAACAACATGACTCCACAAACAAATTGGCATAGATATGCACCAGACATAATCAAACTTGCAAATCAAGTGCAACAATCGCAAAATACCAAAAGCACAAGACTAACAACAAACACCATGACTCGATCCCCATGGTTCCCAGGGAAACTCGACCAGAGCCTTATTCAAGGTTTCATGGCAGTCTCTTGCCATGCAATCCCCTGCATCATACTACCATAAATACATAATTGTTAGTGCATGAATAAAAATACACCAATTACCTTATCTTGTTGTACCAAGCATGCTGCTTGCAACTAAACTCATCCATGCCATCTCTCAAGGGACTCCAATCCTTTAACAGATCCACTTGTAGCTAAAGACTAGCTAATATACCTATCAAGTGCATGTTCATGAATATAGAACATATCCACATAATGTCATACAAAATCAAGGTTAAGAAGACTTCCTGTGTGCAAAGTACTCATTCGTTCGAAATTAGGGTTTCCAAACATAGCCAAAGGAATTCTTGCCCAATTCCTTTCTTTTACCTTTTTACCTTGTTAGAATCTAGGTTTACTATATGTTGTCACACCACCCAACTGTTAGTTATATAGACACATCAACTATTACCTTGTCATGCTAATACCAAGCATGTTAGCCTGCAACTCCTCACACATGTCAACCACATGTTCCGAATATCAAGACAATCATATCCATTTGAAATCAAATATTACAAACAATCATGTCATAATCCATAGTCAACTCATAGTAATCAGTCATAATATTACAACTATCACCTACTATACTCAAGTACATATCAACTGTGTCGACACATATATTTAGTACAATCATCTTAAAACAAGATCATTTGAACACATAATCATATTATGCAATTAATCAAACATTCATACCATGTTAAATAAATCAACTAGATGACTTTATCAATATTCAAACACCAAATATATGACATAAGTAACTGATACCTTAATGTATCTCAGGGGAGGTGATATTGTCTGCACAATCAATCTAGTTAGCATGATATAAATTTACAACACATCAACTCAAGAACTCATAAGATCATGATATCCATAACAATATCTAACTAACATGTTCACATCGTAAACTCATATACATATGCAAAGTCAATCTAGATTATTATGACACCATCTCACAAATATGTCAGTTCATACCTAAATATCGCAATCATAACCATCTGCATAGGTCAAACCAGATTAAGACAATATATATAACATCAAGATCTTCAAGACAATGAACATAACCATCACACATATGACCAATCCAAATTATAACATCAATATCTCAATGAAATCACCCTAATAATCAAGTTAATAGCATATAATAAAAAATAGCTATATATCATACTCATCAACAACATACAACATAATTATCATGTTATCTAATATAAAACAACAATAGCAATGCATACAACTACAAGCTACTATCATTCTTGACTATCTGACACGTGCATATAACTACACGAATCAACCAACATCTATCATGAATGTAACCATAACATCAAAAGGCATGTACATAAACCTAATGTATATAAACTTAATGCATATAAAATCCTTAATTTACATACCTACATGTCGAACATGCAATACCGGTACGACGATCTAGTCTATGCCTATTTGCATGAAAATAATTTGAATTTGCATGCAACCTTTCAAATTACCTACATGCAAATTCAAACTATTTTCATGCAAATAGGCATAGATCATATACATCCATATTATCATACTACAATAATATCCCATCTAAAAAATAACATTTTCTTCAAATAATTACCATACTTTTACATTTTCTTCAAGCAATTACCATACTTTTACATTTTCTTCAAACAACTACTATATTTATGAGAGATTTTTCGGCGTAAATCACAAGATATTTCATTTGTCGACGCGTTTCGAACCAACTAGTGTGGTTCATCGTCAGGACAAGTTGAATGAGCAGATCACAGAAACCTCAATTCAACAACTACTATATTATTACATTTGCATGTAAGCATTTCTTCAAACACTTTACACCTCAATTCAACAACTACTATATTATTACATTTGCATGTAAGCATTTCTTCAAACACTTTACATGCAAAATAATATATCAAACTATTTGCATACAAGTAAGCATATATCAACTAAGAGAATACTATTACACATCAATACTATCCCCAACCATAAACAACATACTGATTGGGGCATTTTATCAAACCATTTGTATGCAATTAATCATTGAACCATTTAAGCATTTCATCAAACACTTTGCATGCAAACTAATATATCGAATGATTCAATGCATATATTATAAAATGTAGTAGTACAAGTTATGGAAACTGAACCATATGATCAGTGGAATTATCCCTCATTATGGTTCAAGTTTAAGCTTCTGAGATTTCATATATGAAAAGTTATAACAAAAATACCAACACAATCCTATTTGGTGCACAATTCTAGGAGTATCTATAAATCTTGACTTCCATTGGTCATATATCCTAAAATATAGCAAATGAATATATTAAATTTTTATCACAATATCAGTGGGATTTCCCCTCATTGTGGAAAAAAATTTCAGCTCCTGAGAGTGCCCAGAAGAGAAGTTATAACGAAAATGACAACGTGACCTGTTTGAGGCCTGATTTTAGGAAAATTCAGAAGGCTCGACTCCCTCTACTCATATCTCCTAAATTATTGTGACCCAATATCTGAAATTTAGTGGTATGTCGTCTCAATGTGGACAAGTTTTTAGCTTCTGAAAGACTATAGAAGATGATTTATTGCATAAATTCCAACATGACTTGTTTAAAGATGCATTCAGGAAGGTCATCGTCCTTAGATAATAATTCCTAATGTATTGTGAACCAATATCTCAAATTTTTACCACATTATCAATGGGATTTACCTTCAATATGGACAAATTTTCAAGTTCTAATATACCATAGAAGAAAAGTTATAACATATATGACATAAAGGTCTCAAATTTAAACCTTTGTTCTTCATTTCACCTATGATAGAGCCCATCCAGTCCAAGTTTTTGAAACATGGTCTAATACCACTTTGTAACAACCTCTGGGGTAAATGTGCATATAAAAAAAACATAATAGGAACATAAATACAATAAACATATCAGCCATCAAAGTCCATATATACATCAGTATATTTGCACATGAAAATCAAGGGAATGAATTTTTTTCATTAATAAATGCAATGAACCAACTGGTGATGGGACTACCACGTTCCACCGACCATAGATTGGCTGAGCCAAGTCCTTCTTCAGCCAATCATCCCCGTGCCATATTCCAAGCATGAATGTGGGATATCAGAGAACACATCAATCAAATCTCATCCAGGGCTTCCAGAGGCCACCCACCTCAACCCATCAAAAAGTGATTCCACCTCACGGTCGGACATCACCAAAAACCATCATCACATTGGTCTCCATCCAAGCCTTCCAGGGCTTCTAGAGCATTTTTCTAACCAAGGCTTCCAAAACTAGTAACTCAACCCACAACTCATATAGGGATTCCAAAGCGTTTGTCCAACCAAGGCTTCCAGGACTAGTAACTCAACCCGCTAAGGGCTTCCAGAGTGTTTGTTCAACCAGGGCTTCCAGGACTAGTAACTCAACCCAAGGTATGGAAAAATGAGAACCAACAAAAACAAAGCAATGAAAGTAAACCCACAATCACCATGGCTATCCAGGAAATGACAAGGCTAGGCAATCCACTGTTGATCCAGGCAATGCTCCATGCCAATGATAGATCACAACCAAGAAACCACATGCATGTGCCATGCATGTCAAAACTAGTGAATAAATCATACATGCAACTCGGTACATGCAAGAAAATCTAATGTAGCTACTGATGTTGATGCCTTCTCGTGCTTGCCTGCTCTTCCTTTTCCTTATTTCTCCAAGAATCCAAGTATTCCACACCCTCCAAGAGTGCTCCAAGAAAAATCTAAGTATCCAAGAATATGAGAGAGAGAGAGAATAATGAGAGAGCTCCAAAACTGAACCGACCAAGCCTTTCCCATTGATCCTCATAAGCCTTTTTATTCGTGAAGTCTCTATTTTCTTCATTTTCCATTATTTTCCTTCAATTTCCTCCTCACATGCAAAATGTGACCTTCACCTTCCTTTTCTCCTAATTTTCATTATTTTCATAAATAAATGTGCCAAAATACGTTTTTGCCTCTTTAATGCCTTAGCCATTGCCTTTTCCAATTTCCTTAGCCATAAACAACCAAATGAACACCCCCTAGGATGTCTTGCCCACCATTCAGCATGGAATACGTGTCCCATCATCCGTGGTATTTATACATTTTTACATCGAATTTTCACCAGGGCTTTACATAGGAATGAGTGACTTTGACCACCCTACACTCTAGCTATCAGTTCAGATTTTGATGGAACAGCTCCTCCTCTCATGGATTCGACCCCTGAGGTTGGGAGGAGTTTGTTTTGAGACCTATATCTTGTAATTTTTCAGTCATTATATAGGTTGGAATCCATTGGATATTGTATTAGTGTTTCAGACTTTGGCATGGAATATATTGGATGAGTCGCAACTATTTTGGTGGGATTCCTATGACATGGTATTTTGATATTATTTCTTCTTTAGTTACATGTGTGTGAATGTTTGTATCTTCCATGATCCATTTCACTTCTAAATATGTTTGATTTTCAAGGTGTGATAAGCAGAATACATATCCTATGATCTGTTTTGGGAAAATCATCATAATTTGTTTAATTTATTCAGTTTAAAAAGAATTCATGATTTTCATGCTCTTTTTATCATCTCATCAGTCTAAACCATTTCATCACTATACTAAAAAGTGTTAAATTAACTTGCCTACCTTGCCCCATCAGATGTTTGCAATTCTGATTCTCTTTTTCCTTGACCTAGTTCACTCTCTGACCTAATTCACTCATCCAGTGACTACCCCAATCAAACATCAAATCAAAACAACCTCTGCACTTTATACCTAGCCTAAAACCCTAATCTATCCAACCCTCTTGGATGTGATCCTTTGGAGAGAGCCCTCTCCAGCTTGGTAGGGCTAGCTACCAAGTGAAAAGGTTGGTATGTGGTTACCTCAGTTGGACTCTTCCTTAGCCTTGGAGATCCAGAGGAGTGATAACATGGCCGAAATTAAAAAAACAGATAGTTAAATCGTCATGTCAAAAGATTTTCACCTTAAGTGGTATTAGTAATGTTAGCCTCCTGCTGCAGCAGGTTAATCATCTTTCATGATCGACATTTTTACACGCCAAATATGTCGTACTATGCATGCTGCAATGCTCCATATTTGCTATAGATGGCCAAAGAAGTGTCCATGAGAGTGTGCTAGTCTCATTGCCACTGCTGTGTTCCAATTTCGATAGGCAATCCATTTTTTGGTTTGAGGCAGTTTTTCAGTTGGAGGACTTCAAGTGAGGCATGTCCAACTCCTCCCTTCTTCCTCTTTCCCCAAATTACTCACTAACTTCCCCTAAAGAGGTCAAGATCTGCTTGATAACTCTTAGTTTCACCATTCTCCATATCATTTGCCTTGGTGAAGATCTGCTTCACTCAAGGAATGTACACACTTCTTCTATCAGTCATTTTCCCCCCATTGATAGCCTAAGACATCATTCTTAGCGCTTTTTCTCATCATTGTCATATTAACTTCTAAACTTACTATATAGCTCCCTAAGTTCTCCCATTCCCTATTATTATAGCATTATTGTGCAAAAAATCTCAGAAATATATATATTTTCCCCCCTTGGGAAATCTAGCCATATATCCCAAAGTTTGGAAGTGTGAGAAAGTCGGAGTCCCATGGAATATCTGTTCATACTTTATTTTTGGGAATTGAATCAACACCCGGTTGATTTAATAAACCTAAGTGCACCTTATAAATGGATATATCGTTTACCATTTATCCCCGAAAACCTCAGAAAACCTACAATTTCATTTATCCAAAGTTTTGTCCCGGCGCAATTTTCCAGAAATAACAATTGTTTATTAGACGGGCCCCGCCGTATCGCTCTGCCATCTCCGCATCCCGTCATCCGTTGGATCCGGGCCCTCCCATCCGACGGTCCTCGGCGATTTCGGACCACCCCCGATCGCCATCCTTTAGCGCCCGAAAAGTGTTAGAGGATGACGTAGGGCCTGAGGCGTGTGTCAATTTCTTATTGGATCAGGCGGCTTCCGACACAATTCGGGCTCGTACCAAAAGTGGTCCGATAATACCGCTTACCGCCCCTCGGTCCGCCCCGACGCCGATATTGCGATGAGATCTGGGCCATTGGATCGGCTCGTGCCGGATCCAACGGCCAGGACTTAAAGTTATCCGCAGTGCCCGCCAAAGCCAATTTTTCATTGAAGTTTCATGTTTTTGACACATTTTCTGTGTTATTTGGAAAAGGGCCATTTTCAAAGGTTTTTGCATGCGGCGACTGCGCCCGCCCAGCAAATAGATAGTTAAAGAGTATCAGAGAGAGAAAGTGGCCTGTTTCAGTGTCAAAGTGTATCAGAGGAAGCGACAAACAATATCAGATCAAAATATCAGCAGCCCGAAGCAGCAGAACATTAAAGAGGCCGCCATCAAAGTCAATAAAGCAGCTCAGAGCCATCAAAGCCCACCAGATCACAGTTATGAGCATTAAAGCCACTTGGTAGCAGCAAAACCGCCTAGAGGGGCAATTCAAGTGTTTAAAGCCCACATTTTGCAGAGACAGTGTACAAAGACGCATATGAGCAGCGCAGCAAATCCCAAGGCACAGTTATTGCTGAAGTGCCAGCGCATTGCTCAAAAGACCAATAACTTATTCATTCTTATGGCTGCAGTCCCTGCGCACCTGGTAGATAGGCATTCTTTCATTTATTTGCAATAAATGTTAGAAGCATTCATTTCTCCAGATCTGCTATCAGATGACTCGTTCTTTTCTTATTAGAAAGAGACCACTATGCTGGCATGGTGACCAGATAATCATAGTGCCATTTACTAGGACATAACAAAGTGATCAGGCTAGCTCATGATGAGACCCCCTATCCTTCTGACAGTTGTAATTATCAAGAATATCATTACCTTGGTTTGGTGGCGAAAATGGAATGTCACCTGTCACATCCTTATGATCATGGCAGGCTGGCTCGTGATGAGATTCCCTATCCTCTTTTGTTGTATTTTCATATTTCATTATTTTCATATTTTGATGCTTTTATTGTAAAAAGAGGGAGGCTCATTTACTCCTTAAGGCCAAGGATGGTGTAAGAAGTAAGAAAAATTCCAATGAAAGTTTATACTTTTACCCCCATCTCATCATATCAAAGGGATTTATCCATTTGAAAGTGTGAAAAATAAGCCAACATGGTTTTAAAATAATGAATCATTTTATGATGTGTCCAAAGAAAAGATGTTCAGTCAGTCATTATAGAGATGCACCATATCAAATTTTGAATAAAGATAACCATCAAAAGGCTTCATAGGTCATAATGGTATTGACATTACTATTTTTCTTTATGTTAGGCACAAATCCACTCAGATGGTGTTTATTCAAAACATAAAAGAAAAAAGAAAGATGGCAAAATGACTAGTGATGAAATAGTAAAAGAAATCATGGTTCTTCCTATAAAAAGCACAAAAAGTGTTGTTAAATTGATTGAACAACAATCTTTCAATCAATTGAAAAGAAAAATTGAAAAGAAAAGAAAACTGTTGTTCAATTGATTTCACAGCAATCGTTCAATCGGTTGAACAACAAAATTGAAAAAGAAAACAAAACTTTTATTCAATTGATTGAACAACAATAAGAATTAAAATATTATGTTTAAAGGTGTGGAGGAGCTCTAGCGATCGAAAATGGTGGAACCCTAACCTAGGGTTTGCGACTGAACTCTCTTCCATGGCGGCTTACAGTTAGGGTTAACAGTTCACGGGCGCACTCACGGCTTGGAACGCGACAGTGGCATCGGGGTCATCGGAGTTTTGTTTTACTTTGCGGTCCCCTCCTGGTTTACCTGCCGCTCTGACCCCTCCTTACATTCCGCAGGCCGGTCCCCCATTCGAATCCCGTTCAAGCCTTTCCACCGGCAGTTATCATGGAAAACGAAGATTTGGTTGACTATGAGGCGGACCCCACGCCTCATCAGGATATATGGACTCACACAAAGAGACCTCAAATGATACCGCGAAGTGTTGCTCTGGCCTTCGAGACAGGTGCTTCGTCTCTGCAGCCGCACCTGGTGAACACAGGGAAAAACAAATCCCCTGCCTTCCCTCCTACGGATTCCTCGCCTCTCGACTGCCCGCCCCTCTCCCCTGCGACGGATCAGCTATTAGGCGCATGCTTCCAGAGCTCGCCCTTTCTCGACGCTCCTCTACAGTATCAGTTCCGCCCTGCACTACCCCCGCCCCCTCTGCCTCCGCTCCCATCTAGCTCACAATCACCTTCTGTTTCATTTATGCCGCAGGCTCATCAGCCCCCCATCCGCCCCTCCGTATCCCTTCTCCCTGGAACCAGCGCATCAACCCCCCGTACTCCGATTCGCTCGGGTTGTTTCACTACTCCGCCGCTTCCGGTTCGTTCCGCGGCTTCAGCTCAACATAGCTCCTCCGACCCGTGCCGTAAATTTCTAAAGGAGTTCCCCTTTGGTAAACGATCTGAGAAGGTGTCAAAAGGCAAATGCCTCCGGGCAATCGATTCGGACTTCAAAATAATTTTCGGGCCTGAAGCACCGCTACCAGACGTGATGGACGCTGCTCAAAAGGTCCTAGTTGGGAGGGTCCGTGGCCGAACATACACAGCAGAACGCCTCAAGCTCTGGGTAGAGGAAATTTGGGGATCATTTTTTAAAGAACTTCCTGATGTTATGGCCCTTACGAGGGGCTGGTTCGCTCTTCATTTCCATCGGCCCGAATACACACAGTGGGTCCTCACCCAATACTGGCACATTGAGCTCGCACCAGTCATGCTCAAGAGGTGGGATCCTCTCTTCGACCCGAAACGAGAACAATTGGGAGCTGGACCCATCTGGGTGTGCCTTCCTGGTCTACCTTGGCAATTTTGGAACCAGTACACTTTTAAAAGAATTGGGGACACTCTAGGTACTTACCTGGAGCACGACAGATCTTATGAGAAATCGGGCACTCGGACAATGGCTCGAATCCTGGTCCAATTGGACAGCAGGCCAAGATTAGAGGAAAAAATCACTCTGTACCACAATCATGTCTCGCGCAAGCAGCCACTTGATTATGAATGCATTCCTTTCCGATGTCGTAGGTGCCATAAAATTGGCCATCTTTACAAGGATTGTCCTCTGATTGTGGGGGGGACATCTGAGGACACCAAGGGACCTCGTCAGCAGACCACTATGGAACAAAATGCAGGAGATAATATTCAAATGGATGGCGAGCAAGCACCACATAATACTCCATCAAAGAAGGCTGGGGACAGCGCAAAAAAAAACGCAAGACGGAAGGCATCGGCTTCTACAGGACCGCCGCGTACTCGCTCAAAGACTGCCGAGGCTACTCCAAAACCGGCGGAGGCTGCACCTATTCATTCGGGTAATGACTCCAACCCCATTTCTTCACAATCTTTCTCTAATGCTTTGCAATCATTTGTAACATCCACAGTGCATGCACCCCACTCTGAGTTTGTCTCCTTCCCTTCCATCATTTGCACCATTGCTCCACCCCCTCCCACTTTTTCTACCACTCCTCCCTCTCATAACCAGATTTTGGACAGTCCTCACTCACCATCCTCTCCGGTCGGATCCGGCTCCCACCATTATCATCTGAGACCTCGTGCTAGGTCTCGAACTCTTGGCCTGGGATCATCCCCTGGTCGGCTCCGTAAACAAAAGAGAGGCAGACCTTCTCAAATTTCCTCAGCAAAGTTACATGCTGTTGCGGATGTTTCCATGGGGCGACAGACTACAATTGAACGGGCACTTAGAGCAATTGAGCCCATGACCTGCGGTGCCCCATGATCTGGCTCTCCTACAACTGCAGGGGACTAGCCAACCCCAAAAAATGCCTGGCTCTGAAAAGACTCCTACATGAGGCCAGATGTGATATCATTCTTCTTCAAGAAACTTTGTGTACTTCCGAGGTGGCGGTGAGATGCCTACAAGCTATGCTTCCAGGATGGGTTTTACATGGTTTGGATGCGTGTGGTAGATCTGGCGGATTGCTCATTGGAATAAACCCAAGGAAAAGTAGGACACTCTCTGTCTGGGGGGGACGTGGGTTTTTAGGTATGGATATAATCATGGGTGATCTGGGCATTCCAATCAGATTTATCAATATTTATGGGCCTAATTAGAATAAACTTCCATTTTGGCAAGACTTCCTAAATGGCAATCATATTACTCAGAATACAGTGATTGGGGGCGACTTCAACTTCTCACTGGGGGTTGGAGAATCCTGGGGTCACCATGCACAGTGTGATCCTCTCACGGATCAAATGCATTTGCTCTTAGGTGCACACCAACCCGTGGATATTCCCATGAACAAGAAGCTCCCTACTTGGCACAACCAGCGCACAGGAGAGGCCATACTGGGGCGGCGTCTGGACAGATATATGATGCACGAAGATTTGATACAGTAGGTTCCCTTATACAGACATTGGGTCAGCTCTGGGGGGCTATTAGATCACCACCCGATAATTCTACAGATCAGTGAAAATAAATCTAAGCCGCGTTCTCCCTTTAAATTCTTTGCTGGCTTTCTCCAAGAGTCAGATTACATCAAGATGGTCACGGATTTCTGGTCAACACAGCCCCCACTGAGGGATCAGAGGAAAGCTATGGACTTTTTTGATAGACTTAAGATGCTCAAAACAATGACTGAGACCTGGGCAAGATCAAAGAGGAACAGAGACGAACAGACTCTGAAGGATACTGAAGCTCAGATTGCTCTATTGACCGATGAGAGAGGCACTGGCTATCATTCCGATACTTCCAAATCACATCTAAACCAACTGCTAGAGCAAAAAGCAAAGATTTTACAAGAAAAGGAGGAGCTATGGAGACTCAAAAGCAGAGCCATTTGGCTCAAAGCTGGGGATAGCAATACAAAATACTTTCACAACCTTGCCAATGGCAGAAAGGCATCAAATACCATTTGGAGACTACCAAGGGAACCAGATGGATGGGCTACCACACACCAACAGCTTGCTAGCATGGGAGTAACACATTTCAAGCATCTATTCACGGCGCCGAATGTTGTAAATCTACCGGATATCATCAGACTAGCAGAAAAGTTCCCTTGGTTTGTTGAACAGGAAGATATTGAAGATCTCAATAATCCGGTCACTATACAAGAGCTGGAAAGTACACTCAAATGGTTTAAGAAAGACAAGAGCCCGGGGCCAGATGGTTGGCCAGTGGAATTCTACCTGGCTTTTTATGATCTGCTGGGTGGTGACCTATTGGAAGTTGTGGAAGAGAGCAGGATCTCGGGGCACATCCATCCGCCTATGAACCAGACCTTCATCGCCCTGATCCCCAAATCCGATGACCCCACATCCTTCAATGACTTTCGCCCTATCTCCCTCTGTAATTGCCTCTACAAAATCATAGCAAAAATCATAGCCAACCGCATTAAACCTATCCTGTCCTCACATATATCTGCTGAACAATTTGCCTTTCTCCAAAATCGCCACATTCAAGAGGCCATAGGCACCGCCCAGGAAGCCTTACACTCCATAAAGGTGAAGAACCTCAAAGGTGTGTCACTAAAGATTGATCTTGCAAAGGCCTTTGATAAGGTAAACTGGCTCTATCTTAAGATGATTCTCACTCATCTTGGTTTCCCCCATCTGTTTATTAACTGGATTATGGGTTGTGTTTCTTCTGTCTCCTTTGCCATTCTTATAAATGGTGCAGCCTCGGCCCGTTTTTACATCAATAAGGGAATTAGACAAGGCTGCCCACTCTCCCCTCTATTATTTCTCATTGTTATGGAGGGCCTGAGTAGGCTCATCGCGGATGCAAAAAGGAATGGTGATCTCAGTGGTCTCAAAATCACTGACCAGTTCTCTCTTACCCACCTACTGTTTGTTGACGATATTCTAATCTTTCTCAATGGTAGTGTCCGAGACATTATTGCATTAAATGATATTCTGCTACTTTTTTGTAAAGCCACGGGCATGGAAATCAACAGGGACAAATCCACAAGATCAATGATGAGATGCACTCAACAGGAATCTCAGCTGGCAATCCAATACTTCCCTTTCTTGGAAAATAACTTACTGGAAGGAATCAAATATCTTGGATTCAGATTAAGGCCGGATGGATATAAATCTGAACACTGGACCTGGCTAATTACTAAAATTGAAAGGAGGATCATCTGTTGGCAGCATCGACTACTATCAAAAGCTGGTAGATTACTGTTGATCAAATCAGTACTTGAGGCCACCCCAGTCTACTGGATGTCCCTCACATGGATCCCTAAAGGCATCCTACAAAAATTACAACAAATCTGCAACAGGTTCATATGGAATGGCAATAAAAAGGGAAAGATTTTTGCTTGGACACGATGGTCTCTCGTCTCCATGCCAAAGAGATGGGGTGGGTGGGGGCTAAAATCCTTATCTGAATTCGCACAAGCTTTGACAGCGAAACAGGGCTGGTCGCTCCTAAAAATGGACAGTTTATGGGTAGAAGTAATACACCAAAAATATATTTGGCCTTCCAATATCATCGAATGGCTCCGCAGACCCACTTGGAATAAACAGGGCATTTCCGCGATCTGGAGAGCCACATTAAATTCCATGCCTCTCATCCGAGATAATCTCTTATGGAGAATTGGCAATGGGGCACAGGTTCGTATAGGCTTAGACCCTTGGCCTGGTTCAGGTAATGCACACCACTTGCCGGAAGATCTAATTCGACATCTCAATAATGGAGGCATTAAATATTTGGCTCAGATTGGTGACCCTCATCGAACCACCATATTCACTCAGGCATGGATCACGGATCAACAGTGGCACTTAACTGAAGAATGGACTGAACATTGGCATAGATACATACAGGCTCTTTCCGAAACTCACATCAAGCTACATGATAATGAAGATGAACTAATCTGGGCACCGGCAAAATCTGGCATATATGCACCTAAGCTCGGCTACTTAAAAATCATCGAGGCCAAGAAACCCGATATACATCAAAACTGGTGGAAAGATATTTGGCATCTACAAGCACATCCAAGGGCCAGACTCTTAATGTGGAACATTTTAGCTGACAAGCTCCCTACAGGCGCTACTCTTAAAAAACGGGATTTCACTGGACCTACCTGGTGCGTTCTCTGCAGAAAGGAGGAGGAATCTACGCCCCATCTATTTCTCACCTGTGAAGTCACCTTGGAGATATGGAAGGAGGTCAAACAGGCTCTCAACATTACCACGGCATGGCACGCTGCAGATATACCCACTGCCTGGGATCAATGATGGACTGCGGTGGCAACGGAAAAGGCCAGGAATTTACCGCTTGTGGTGTCCTGGTTCATTTGGAACAAACGCAATCACATTATCTTTGAGGACGGTAGGATTAATTGGCAGCTACTCCCACCATCCATCTGCGCGGCATACACAGAAATTCCTTTTGAAAACAAAATCAATCCACCAAGGAATGTCTTGCCGGAAGTCATTTACAGGGATATGCCTTGGGCATATTTCGACGGGGCAGCTCCGGCTCATGGTTGTGGTGGGGGTATAATTTTGCATCTAACAGGAACACATTATTTTCACCTAAGATTGGGACTCGGTCCGGGTACCAATAATCATGCTGAGCTTATCACACTGAGACATCTTCTATTTTTTGCTCTATCCAAAAATTGTCGACAAATACAAATCTTTGGAGACTCAAAGATTGTGATTGACTGGGCAAATAATAAATCTATCTGTCATGCATATTCATTGAAACACATCTTGGAAGAAATTGTTTTTTTAAAAACACATTTTGACCGGATCACTGTTTCTCATATCTACAGGGAAAGAAATGCAACTGCTGACCGACTCTCGAAAGAAGCGGCGGATCGTCCTATAGGAGACTGGTTGATTGAAGAATTCAGTCCAGAGGGGATGCACAGATACTACCATCGTCCATATATTGATGGCCTGCAACATGGGGACATCCTCCCCAACTGAAACTTTTTGTTATTCATGTCAATTTTTTTATATAACAGCACAGCTCTGATCGGTAATATATAGTTATCACACTGTATGAGGGATATATACCTCAACTCTGCACTATTTATGGTTTTTTGGTGAGATACTAGTACAATTTTTTGTCGGATACAGACCCATCGTATCCTCAGTGACTTTTTATATGTAAATATTGGAACAGTGGTAATGCCACACTACTGCATATGCCTCGGCATCAACAACATGTAATCTCTATTATATCTTTTTAATAGAAATTACGAACTCTATTTTCCCCGGAAAAAAAAAACAATAATCTTTTGAACAATAAAATTGAAAAGGAAAACGCAAAAGTGTTGTTCAATCGATTGAACAACAATCCTTCAATCGTTTGAACAACAAAAATCGAAAAAAAAAACAACGCGAAAGTGTTGTTTAATCGATTGAAAAACAATTGTTCAATCGTTTGAACATCAAAAATGAAAAGAAGAAAAAACGTGAAAGTGATGTTCAATCGATTAAATCACAATAATTTAATCATTTGAACAACAAATATCGAAAATAAGAAAAAATGCGAAAGCGCTGTTCAATCGATTGAACAAAAATCGTTGAATCCTTTGAACAAAAAATACCAAAAAAGAAAAAAAAACATGAAAGTGCTGTGTAATCGATTAAACAACAATCGTTCAATTGTTTGAACAACAAGAATTGAAAAGAAAAAACACAAAAGTGTTGTTCAATCGATTGAACAAGAATCGTTCAATCATTTGAACAACAAAATCGAAAAGAAAATAAAACTGTTGTTCAATTGATTGAAAAACAATCATTCAATCAATTGAACAACAAAATTGAAAAAGAAAACAAAACTGTTGTTCAATCGATTGAACAACAATCGTTCAATCTTTTGAGCAACAAAATTCAAAAGGGAAATGCAAAAGTGTTGCTTAATCGATTGAACAACAATCGTTCAATCGTTTGAACAACAAAAATCGAAAATAAAACAACGTGAAAGTGTTGTTCAATCGATTGAACAACAATCGTTCAATCGTTTGAACAACCAAATTGAAAAGAAGGAAAAAACGCGAAAGTGTTGTTCAATTGATTGAACAACAATCGTTCAATCGTTTGAACAACAAATATCGAAAAGAAGAACAAACGCGAAAGTGTTGTTCAATCGATTGAACAACAATCATTCAATCGTTTGAACAATAAATATCGAAAAGAAGAAAAAACGCGAAAGTGATGTGCAATCAATTGAACAACAATCGTTCAATCGTTTGAACAACAAATATCAAAAAGAAAAAAAACAAAAAGTGTTGTTCAATCGATTGAACAAAAAAATAAAAAACACAAAAATGCTCCTCAATTGATGGAACAACAAATTGAAAAGAAAAACAAAACAATTGTTCAATTGATTGCATAACCATCGGTCAATCGTTTGAACAACAAAATTGAAAAGAAGAAAAAAAACACAAAAGTGTTGTTCAATCAATTGAACATCAATCGTTCAATTGTTTGAACAACAAAAATCGAAAAAAAAAAGACGCAAAAGTTTTGTTCAATCGATTGAACAACAATCGTTCAATCGTTTGAACAACAAAAATCGAAAAGAAAAAGACGCAAAAGTTCTGTTCAATCGATTGAACAACAATTGTTTAATCATTTGAACAACAAAAATTAAAAAGAAAAAGAAAAGACGCAAAAGTGTTGTTCAATCGATTGAACAACAATCGTTCAATTGTTTGAACAGTAAAATCGAAAACGTAAAAGTGTTGTTCAATCGATTGAACAACAATCGTTTAATCATTTTAACAACAATATAAACATAAAAATAAGTATTGTTCAATTGATTGAACAACAAAACACACACAAACATAAGTGTTGTTCAATTGATTGAACAACAATCATTCAATCGATTGAATAACACTTACCAAACACCTAAAACAAGAAAAATCTCATATTTACATGGTGATGCCTAACTGAATTGCAATCAATAAAAAAAATAACATATACATTATTTACAATTTAAAGAAAATCACAATTTTATGAAAGAAAAGTTGTCGGTTCATCACTCCCTACAGCTAAGATTTGCATGGAGGGGTCCTCACGTACTTGCTGGCAGAAAGACTCCTTGGTGAGTGGTTTGTGGTAGAGACGCACTCGATGCCCATTCACCTTGAAAGAATGGCCAGACCCGTCAATGGTAGTCAAAGTGAGAGTACCATTGTTATGTAGTTCTTGAATTTCATAAGGGCCGAGCCATCTTGTTTGCAACTTTCCCAGAAAATCCTAGAATCTAGAGTCATAGAGGAGTGCCCAATCCCCTTTTTGAAACGTCTTCTTTTTGATAAGGTTGTTGTGCCACTTTTCCCTTTGCTACTGAATAATTGCAATCCATTGTAGAGCAAGCAGTCGAGCCTCGTCTAGTTCGTTGATTTGTTGAAGTCGCTTGGTTTGGGCTTCTGTTAAATCCAGTCCCACTTCCTGAGCCGTTCTTAGAGTCTTTATTTCGAATTCAATCGGAAAAATAGGTACTTTGGCAAATACAAGTTAGTACAGAGAGTATCTAGTAGTATTCCTCCAAGTCGTGCGATAGGCCCACAAGGCCTCTGGCAGTCTAGCACCCCAATCTCGCTAATGTGTTGAGACTGTCTTGGTCAAAATTGCTTCAATGACCTTATTGGTGCTTTCAACCTGCCCGTTCGCCTGCGGGTGATACGGGGAAGTGATCCTGTGTGTAATGTGATGATTTCTGAGAGTGGCTGTAATCTTGTGTCCTATAAATTGCCCTCCCCCATCTGTTATCACTTCTCGTGGTAAACCATACCGTACGAATAGCCCAAAGAGGAAGTTAATCACGACTTCCTCTGTAGCTCTTGGTAAATCTATTGTTTCCACCCATTTCATCACATAATCTGTGGAAACCAGTATGTGGACTTTTTGATTTTATGGCAGATGGAATGGGCCAACAAAGTTCAATTCCCATCGTTCGAAGGGTTTTATGACTAGTTGGGGCTGCAACGACATTTCATTAGATTGGTCAGGTCGACCCATCCTTTGGCAGCTATCACAAGCCTGGGCATATTTCTTAGCATCTTTAAAAATAGTGGGCCAATAATAGCCCATCTATAGTACCTTATTCCCTGTCCTTCGATCTATGAAGTGTCCCCCGCAGGGCTCGTCATGGCAAGCCTTCAGGATGTCATAAATCTCATCCTTATGAATGCATCTGCGTATACACATATTAGACCTTGTGAGAACAATATATCCACCAACCTAAGAGAATCAGGTGTTGCGTTGAACGATCTGTTTCCTTTCCCTTGTTGTCAAATGCCTGGTAAGCTTCCCCATTGCCAGATAATTTGCCACATCTGCGTACCATGGCATCTTGACTGCTATGACAAACAAATGTTCATCTGGAAATTGGTCTTTTACTGCTAGTGGATCATTTACCTTGGGAACTTGGGACAGAAAATCAACGACTGGGTTTTCCTTCCCTGGACGATCTTTGATAGTGATGTCAAACTCCTACAAGAGAAATAGCCAACGAGTCACTCGACCATTTGTGATAGGTTTGTTAGCTAAATACTGAATAACAGAGTGATCAGTATAAAGAAAAACTTGGTAGCCAGTTATATAATGTCTAAATTTGTTTATGGCATAAATGACAGCTAAGAATTTTTCTATTACCATATAATTAAGCTCTGCAACAGTAAGATTTTTTCTAATGTAATATATAGCATATGGTTTTCTATCATCCTCTTGGCCGAGGACAGCACCTATCTCTTCATCTGATGCGTCCGTGGATATGTGAAAAGGCAGCTCCAAATTTGGTCCACGTAATAATGGTGATGTCGAGACTAGTTTCTTTAAACTTGTAAAAGCTGTGTCACATTTGTCAGACCACTTGAAATAAAAATTTCTAGTTAAAGTATATAAAGTTGCAACAATTTGTGAAAAGTTTTTAATTAACTTGCGATAATAGCCTGCATATCCCAGGAAGCTACGTACCTCTGTTTGAGTACAAGGTATAGGTAGTAAAAGAATTACCTGTATTTTTGCTGGATCTACTTGTATCCGTGCTGCAGAAATATAATGACCCAAGATTATGCCTTCGGTCATCATCATGTGACACTTGACATTGCTTAAACATAACCCGATAGCAATGCATCGTTCAAAACATTTTCTAATGTTTTTAGTGCTTGATCAAAGTCATCCCCATATGGAGTAAAGTCATCCATATATACCTCAAGTCCTTCATTTATCAGGTCAGCAAAAATACTGAGTATAGCTCTTTGAAACGTGGCTGGGGCATTGCATAAGCCAAATGGTAACACTCTGTAAGCGAATGTACCTGAGGGACATGTGAAGGTTGTTTTGTCTTGGTCTTCAGGGGTGATTTGAATCTAATTGTAGCCGCTTAAGCCATCTAGAAAGGAAAATAACTGCTTCCCTGCCAAAGTATCAAGAACCTGATAAATAAAGGGAAGAGGGAAGTGATATTTCTGTGTTGCCTTATTCAATTCCCGACAATCCACACAGATACGCCACTTCCCATTTTTCTTGGGGATGACCACTAATGGAGAAACCCATTTGCTATCTGAAATAGGATAAATTGAATTCACATCCAACAACTTTTGTAACTCTTCTTTCACAATGCCCTTGAGATGCAGATTTAATCTCCGCTGAGGTTGCCGGATAGGACGAGCATCCTTTTCAGTATATATGTGATGTGTACATAGCTGTGGGTCTATACGCTTCATGTAAGGATAATCAGAGGAAAAAGCCCCTTTATATTTATATAGGACCTGAATGAGCTTTTGCTACTAATCACTGTCCAGGCTATCGTTAATGTTTAAAACTTTGACTGGTTCGATTTCCATAGGCTCGCTGTTATGAACATTAGTCATCTGGATGTGCTGATCATTAGTATCCTTCAAGGGAGCTTCCAAGGCTTCATTATCTAGAACTTCTTTTAACATTTGACACTTTACATTGCTCACATTAGCTGGCTGATTGATAAAGTTGTTGTTAACGTCATCTTCAGTCTGATCTTTGAATTCAAGTGCCTCTGCTATTGTGAGTGGTGAATGGATGCTTTCTTCCAGGTATGCTAGTTGTTTACATATTTTTACAATGGGCAGACATAGTTTTGAAGGGGGATATAAAACAAGATTTTTTACACCATCCCCTTTTGCAATAGTCATGCTTCCCTCTGTTGGTATACGACCAAAGTCCCACATTGACTAGAAGTGGGGAGGATCATGGGTATATAAGGATGGACAAATATCTCCATTGGTATGAGGCCTTTTGGGGTAAAGCCCAAAAACAAATCCATGAGGGCTTAGGCCCAAAGTGGACAATATCATACCATTGTGGAGATATGTGGTGTCCAGAGTCCTAACAAGTGGTATCAGAGCCATGCCCTGAAGTTAGCCTAGTGGATGAATCCTCGGAATGCTGAACTAAGGTGGTGGGTCCCAGTAATATCACGATGGGATCCATGGATGAGCTCGATTAGACAGGCGGTGTGCTCTGGATTCTTCATGGACGTGTCCTGGTCCCAACACGGTGAAGAGGAGTTGACCTGGGATAGAGCAAGTTCTCGAGGCAGGTGGTGCTTTCATGTAAGGCGTGTGCTTCCAACACATTGGAGTGGAGAATCCTGGTTGGTAGAGAGTGGACGGATAAATACACATATCTCCACAATGGTATGATATTGTCCACTTTGGGCGTAAGCCCTCATGGATTTATTTTTGGGCTTTAGCCCAAAAGGCCTCATACCAACGGAGATATTTGTCCATCCTTATATACCCATGATCCTCCCCACTTCTAGTCAATGTGGGACTTTGGTCGTATACTCAACACCCTCTCGACAGCCTATATATGCATCAGTTTTCGCCAGCCAAGGTCGGCCCAGTATCAGAGGGTTCCCATCCAATCGACTCTTTGAGTTTATAACAAGAAAATCTACTGAATACTCCCATGAATTAGAAAAATCCGTAATATCTTGTAAAGTTCCTTCTGGCCTTACCACTGAATGATCAAAAAGTTCTAGTAAGGTGGTGGTTGGTTCCAAGGCTGTAATACCAAGTGCTTGACAGGTTTCTGCTGTTAAAATGTTAATGGTTGCACCCAGATCAACTAGGGTATTGGGAAAAGAGCGGCCATATATTTGAATTGTCACTATGGGATTCCTAGGATCTTCATACTTTACCAAAGTTTCCCCTCCCAAGAGTAAACCAGATAAGGTTCCTACAACATGAATGGTGGGTGAGGTTTTTTCTTTCCTCACAGGCTTCTTTAAACATAGCTCTTTAATTGTTTTAGCATAGATGGGAATGTCCTAGATGGCTTGGAGGAGCAAAATTTTTATACAAAGATTTTTTAGTTCCCCTACAAGATCAAAATCTGGGTAAACAATCGACTTAGGCATCGTTAACCTTTTGGGGTACAAGGGAGAAGTGAATATGAGTTCCTCGAGATCTTTATGTTGATCTATCTCTTCTCCTTGTTTTATTTC
Organism: Pinus tabuliformis; assembly: GCA_031772625.1. Lineage (NCBI taxonomy): Eukaryota > Viridiplantae > Streptophyta > Pinopsida > Pinales > Pinaceae > Pinus > Pinus tabuliformis. The sequence goes on along the minus strand of CM062806.1, from coordinate 45,259,159 downwards.
AGTATCAATTACAGGTGGTGGTATATGTACAGGTGGTGTTTCGATCTCAATTGATGGTTGGTCCCTATTTTCCTCAGGGGTGATGATACGTCCTGACCTCAATCTTAGTTCATTACATTCTTTTTGTTCAATCTCATAGTCTAAGCTTTCGATAATCTGCACCAGCTGAACCAGTCTGTTATTGGGATTCAAATTCGGTTGAGCTGGCAATTGAGGGCACAGAAGAGGCTGAGGATTTTGTTGTAATGGATAAGGAGTTGATAATGCAGGTTGAGGTTGAGGACCTGTCCCCATAGGAGTATTGGATATTCCCAAAGGTCACTGCCAATTTGTAGACCAGTTCGGATTTTGAGAAGTGGAGGCAGGCCACTGGGATGGATAGGGATTACCTTGCCAAATAGGAGTAAAAGGACAATTTGGCTAGCCATTACTTGGAAAATATTGAGTTGGCCACTGTGTCGTAGGGAATGGCTGGGATTTCCAATTCGAGTAAGGTGATTTGCCTTGCCATGCTGCCTCAAGGTTTTTTTGCTGATTAAACTATCAGTAGGTTTGGCCTGCCACTGTCGTCGCTAGTTCATTAGATATACTAGCTCTGTCTCTTATTTTGCTTCCTTGAACACTTCTTTCAGCCTTGATACTGATGGACATTGCTCAGTGGCGTGATCCTTGGTATAGATAGCACATGTTTGAACCATGTCTAAAGGACATTCCCGTTGGCTGTGCTTCTTTCGACAACATGGGAAAAAAACAACCAAGTGTTTTTCTGCTAAGGCTTGTTTCTGTTTAGCTTGTAGGATGTCTAGCTGCATCGTGAGGGTGCCCAAGATGTACGTCTTGAAATATTCTAGGAGGTTACCGATTTCCATTCGCGTTACGCCTCCATTGTGTGGTTTGCTTCCCCTGCTCATCAGATCTCAGCTTCCTGATCCTGTGCGTGTGCTTCCTCGCGAACACGTGATACACAAGCGAACAATTTCATCATAATATTCTTGAGAAATATCCCCTTTCCCCGTTAAGTTTAGAGTTTCTATCCACTCTTCTTTCATTCCTTTAATTAAGATATCTCTTAGGACTTCTTTTGGTAAGGTGGTGTGTGGATATCTTTGCAAGTTATAATGAAACCATTTGATGTATTCTTGTAGAGTTTCATTATCCTTTGCAGCCATCTTAAAGATTTCATCTTTTAGCTCCCTAGTATTGCAAAAGTCCTGATATCTTGTGAGGAAGGAAGTCTTCATATCATCCAAAGAATTAATAGTACGTCCACCTAGACCCATGAACCATCGTAAAGATGCTCCTTTTAGAGTAGAAGGGAATAGTTTTAGCTTTTGAGGGTTATTGGTGTAGTCATACCCTCTACAGAGGACATAAAATTCAAAGAGGAAGGCATCAAGATCCTCTGTGATCATCCCATGAAAATTTGGGATGCTCTGTAGAGGAATAGCCTTCATGGGGGCATTAGCTACTTGGTCGACTATGGGGTATTCCAATGTCAAGGTTTGATCTTGAGGTCGTTGATTTTCCATTTGGTCAAAGATGTGCCGATATCCTTCAGGGATTTCAAGGGGTGCTTTTTGAGTAAGTGGAGAACTAGCAATCCGGGTTGGTTTTGTAGCACTGCCTAGATCTGGGATCACAGGAGATCCTTGTTCAGACAGTTGCGATATTGCCTTAGCAGTTCCATTGGTTTCTCCCTTTCGTTCTCTTAAGTGACACGACTTTCCCTCTTGTAGAGGATCAAAATGTAAATTTGTTGTATCTTGAAGACTCTGTTTGGATCCTTCAATTTGGCTTTGATTCTCAGTGTAAGCTGTATATGGTCAACCTACTGCCTGAGGGATTACAGTAAGAATTTTTCCAGATACAACCCAGAATCCTATTGATGTTTGAGACTCTGCTTTTCTTACAAATTCACCTATAAAGGTTGTTCTCCCAAGGTTCACCGATCCCTTGGGTTTTGTGGATTTAGATGGGGGTGGGGTTATGATATTTTTCTATCTTTCTATTCCTAGTCATTCATAAAAACCTATTCTTGTTTAACCTCTAAGATTTTGCTGAAAAGCGAGCCGGCAAGCAAGTACTTTACTTTCTAGGTACACATGTTCTTACCTCCTGTTTTTAAAACCCAATTCTTTTGTATCAAGATAAAAATGAAATCACTTTGAAACACTCTCCTCGGCAATGACACCAAAAAGTTGGTGCACTAAGATCTCTTTTTACAAACAATCTTAATTTCTACATTAATTGTCAACCCAAGGCAAGTCTTTTTATTTCAAGAGTGTGAGCACTATATATGCAATGGATTCATAGGTTAACTAATAATAAATCGTTGCAATTGATAATGACTATCTCTTCAAACTCAATCCAAACAATTTTGAAAGAAGTAACTCTGAAAGAAATTCATAACATACTTTGCAATTCTACTTAACCTATTATGAAAGCAAATGAATCTGAATGCAACTGTAGAAATCACACTTGGAAATATTAAATGGAATTGAAACTAACTCACTCAATCATTAAAGAGAACTATGACAATTGAACAACAAATGATAATTGAACAACAAATGATAATAGAACAACAAATGATATCTGAACAACAAATAACTATATTACAGAAAGCGATCAATTCTATCTCTGAAATCTATGATAACATTACTTGGAATGAACAACGATCTAATGCATAACCAATTCAATCAAAAGCATTACTCATATATAACACACAACTAAATCTAAATCTCAAATGAACAACAAAATCAAATCGGAATCGACAATCCTCATGATAATCAAAATGATATTAACTTAACATTAACAGACAATAAAGAATAAATAGAAAAGATTATAGCACAGGCGAAGCAGTAGATCTTCTCTTGACTAGGTGCAGAGTCGCCATAAGTTTCCACTATAAGATACTCATAATATAATTATGATTTAAACACAATCTTCTTCACTAAAATGAATAGCAAGGTTACAACATCAGCAAAGTAACAGTATTATATGTCCATAAGAATAATTATAAACTGTGAATTTCTGAACTGGTTGTGCAGTTTGCCTTTTTTCCTTATATATAACAATTAGAAAAATAAATATATAAAAGAGAATCCTCAGGATTAGGGGATCCTGAGGATTTCGCAATACTCGATCTGATTCCGTCATAAAATAGCATCGGTCTGCCCAGTCTTCTGCTGTCCCGCCTTGCCTCTGACACTGTCTTTTTCCTTTATGAGATGCTGTTGTTATGTCGATTGAGAAAATATCACGCAATTCACGTCTTCTGCACATAAATATAGTAAACATAAGATTTCCATGCTTATATTGGTCTAATTTGTTACTGATTACTTTTACCCAACTTTAGTTGTTATTTCCTCTACTTTTATTCATAAACAAAGATAATCATGTGAGGATGAATGCTAAATAAAGCTATTACCAAGGAGAAAACATACCTTTATAGTGGAATAATATGAATCCATCATGAGGAACAATGTATGGGAGGTGGTGTTGAGAGGAAAAGGGAAATCAATAATTGGTTTCAAAAGGATATACAAAGTGAAGTATGCAACGAATGGGAGGATCTAGAAGTACAAGGCCATATTTTTGGCCAAAGGATTCTTTGAGGTAGAGTGAGTGGACTATGAGGAAACATTTGTACCAATTTCAAGATATTCCTCAATTTGATCCATTCTAGCATTGGCTATGTAGATGGGGTGGAAAATCCACTAGATGGATGTGAAGATCGCCTTTCTTACGGGGTTATTGACGAGGCAATTTACATAGAGCAAGCAGAAGGATTTGAGACATATGATCAGGAGTCACATGTGTGAAGACTCAAGAGAGCATTATATGGTCTCAAAAAAGTGCCCCGAGCATGGTACACTCGGATCGACAGTTATATCAATGGATTGGGCTTCACCAAAAGTGAAGTAGATGTGAACATATATCACATTGTTGTAGATAGTAAGTTTCTTATTCTTGTTTTGTATGTTAATGATTTAATATTGACAGGTGATGAGCAGTGGATCCACTCTCGCAAAGAGGATCTTGCAAGGGAATTTGAGATGAAAGACATGGGGTTAATTCATTACTTCCTCGGGACGGAAGTATGGCAAGGTGATTGTGAATTTGTTGTGTCTTAGGGGAAGTATGCCTTTGAAATAGTTCAGAGATTTCACATGGAGAACTATGGACACGCCTCTAGCTACAAACTAGAGGAAGGAGAATGCCACTTTAGGTGAAGAGGTAGATGCTACCATTTATAGGTAGCTTGTGGGGTCTTTGATGTATCTTGTGAACACAAGATGTAACATGTGCTATGTAGTAAACGAGCTTAGTCAAGTTATGGTGAGGCCTACCAAGTTGTATTGGAAGGAAAGTAAGCATGTGTTATGGTACCTCATAGGCACTGCCAAGTATGTATTATGGTACAAGAGGATAGAGGGAGTGAAGCTCCAAGGCTTCATCGATGTAGATTGGGAAGGGAGTCCATGAAAAATGAAAAGTACTTCAGGTTCTATCTTCAATGTTTGGTCCGCAACTGTTTCCTGGTATAGTAGGAAGCAAAGGTCTATGGCACTCAGCTTAGCAGAGGCTGAATGGTTTCAAGTCAAACATCATGTGAGGCCATATGTATGAGGAAAATACTTTTTGGTATTTTCAATCAGGAGATGGATCTAACAGTGATATATTATGATAATCAGAGTTGCATTAAGCTCTATGAGAATCCAGTATTACATGACAGGTCCAAACACATTGATATTTGGTATCATCATTTGCAGGACTGTGTACAGAGGAGAATTATGTTGCTATAGTACATTCCAACTGAGGATAAAGATGCCGAATTTTTAACAAAGGCATTGTCAAGAGGTATATTTGAATTCTATAGGTGTAGGATAGGGGTGGTGAAAATATTCCTTTCTTTTTAAGAGGGCACATTGAAAAAATGTAGCAATAAAAGATCAATTTGAATTTAGCTTTAATCAAATTGAGTAAATTGAATTTCCACATTAGTAGGACAACTTGGATGCAGTTAATTAGTGTGACATGGCTCTTGTCACTCAGTTAGCTTAATACATTCGACTTAGGGGTTTGTAGTTGAATTATGCATGTGTTGATTGCTAAATTTTAGCAATCTAGTTCAGTTAGTTTTAGTTGTATTCAGTTAAATGACCTCTAAATATTTATAGAGTTAGTTGAAGGTTAGTTGTACAGTGGGGAAACAAACTTAGAGATATATTAGTTAACTGATAAATCAACCCAAAATAGCTAATGTATGCATAGAATTCAAATTCCTCAGCTGAAGTGGAGATGACAAGGTAGTGTAACATGAGTTGTGGTGAGCTCCAGTATTGTAGCAATAATGCTACAACTCCTGGGGCTTCCTGTCTCTTACTTTTATCAACCCGGTAGTTCGTACAAACTTGGAAGCGACGGTGCTATATGCACAAGTACTAGCTCTTGTCGTAGCTGTCACTTGGTCAGCTGGCACAAGTCCGCTAGGGCTCAAGCCAACTTCTATAGGCTCTTAGAAGAAGCTTGCTAAATGATGGACGAAAGCTATTCTCAAAGGAAAGCTAATTTACTTGACAAAAATGAACTGAAAGCAAATCAAAGCATAGAAACCTAGGAAACCCTAATGATGCAGGAGCATCAAGACCATTTTTTCATTGTAAATATGAGATTAAAGGGGGTGTGACATTTTTTAATATTTTATTAATTAATTTGTTATTTTAGGAGAAAGTGAGGATTTTGTAAATATTCTTTTAATTAAAAGGAATATGAGAGAAAATAGAGCTAGATAGAAATTCTAGGAAGTAGACATGCTATGTACGGGACTTAGTTGAGTCCACACCTAAAATCTATTTAAATTAGATTTAGTTTCAATATTTTAGGGATAAAATCTAGATTGTAGGGGTGTTGAGATATTTGAGGACTTTGTTGAGTGATTAAGGGGATTTGAACCTAAATTGGTTCAATTTAATTTGTATAAACTTATGAGCCTCAAAGGCAAGAAAAAAAGAGAGCGTGAGAGTGAGAGAGAGTGATAAAGTTTTCTGAGTGGAAGCCTTCGGGCAGTTGTAAAGGGCCATGAATTGGCATATCTGGCCATGAAGAAAACTCTGTGTAAATATTTGTTTTATTTGAATATGAGCATGTTGAACTCGTATATGTGCTGATGGATCCTAATTTTAATGCGCAACTGTGATTTATATGCTCATATGTCCATCGATTGTGGAACGCATGAACTGTTAGATGCTGACGGGTCTCACTAGTTAAATTAGGTGAATGTACACAGCCATTTCTCCTTGAAAGATCTGCGCCTTACCAGAATAAAGACTAATTGTCGAAGGCAGATGTAATTTGTATCTGGTCGGTCTTATGTGTCAAATTTACAGCTGTGAGCCGGCGCTTAATTCCCGTTTAAAGCCGATGCATGTGGCCATACCATTGGCGTAAATGTTAATTGCTGTATGCGGTATAGCGACACATTAATCCGAAGTGGATCTGCAATAAATATATATGGAGCCATCGAGAGTGAGATAGCCGTCGATTGGAGGACCGGATATACAGTCGTCGACATTATAGTTGAACCTTCGATTGTGGCAAGACATTGCGGCGTGGAGGATTAACGAAGGGCGGCATAATCGAAGGTTTGAACGCCTGTAGTGTGACAGAGGCGAGGTTCAGAACTTGGGAGCGAACCAACAGAAATTGCAACCTGTATGTGCAGTCCATCCGAGCCTTTACCCTGGTAAATTCCGCTACTATATATATACATCGACGTGAACAACACGGCGGGATAGCGTAGGTAATATCTCTGTTGTCTGCGCTTTGTATGCATTTGTTAATAATTGCTGAAGAATCGAGAGATGTATGCTTGCTGTAGAACGAGGATTATAACGTGACTGGTATAGGCTTGTAAATGCGACAGCCTCCGGATGGTATATAATGAACAGAGGTTGATACGTATATGCCTTGCCTATACGACATACATACGAGCCTTTGTTTTGAGTAAGGCCAGCCGACGCCGAGAGGAGAGTAAAGGGAAGGTACATATATATTTATTGAGTACGTATGGTTAATAACCAATTGAAGATTGCCATTTCTATGCCTGTTGTATATTTACTTGTGCCGGAAGCTAGATTGGTATAAAATGAAACTATAATTCTGTTGATACGCTCCTTATCTTTGGTAAGCTGGTGCATGTATTCCGATGCTCCATATGTTGTTTAAAATAAAAGCCATATATATATATATATATATATCTATATATATATATATATATATATATATATATATATATATATATATATATATATATATATATATATATATATATATATATATATATATATATATATATATATATATATATATATATATATATATATACACGAGTCTTTGTTAAGAATAGAGGGCGCGTCAGTATCGAGGAATTGCTGCGGATGTGTGACAGGCAAGTTCTATAAACTGAAAATGATTTGATTTAAATTGTAACATATATGGACCGTGGAGCAGTTGCTAGCCGAATAGCGGAAGCACGAAAGTATTAACAGTTGCAGATGAGAGCATCGGGTTCGTTGATGAAAGTCTTTGTTTGAATGTGTCGCTGTAGCTTATTCAAACTTCACCATATATTGTTTAAAGACGAGAGCAGACGTCTCTGTTGACGGCGTATTGTGTGCACAATCATTGGGAATTCCTTAATTATATACTTGTTGTGTGTTGTGCAATCGTATTGGCGTTATTTGTTTGAGAAATTGCATATAGATATATACAGACAGGCCGTCGACTTACGGAGCTGCTGTTGCCGAATATATATATATATATATATATATATATAGATATGCTAAGATTATGTTTTGTTGAAGGCGAATAGTAAGGCGCACTTCTTGATTGAATCCAGCGAATTGTTTATGGAACGAATGAGTGAGTTATGAATTGGGTAATGGTTTTTATAAATTATCTTTAGATGTACACTGGCGTGTGTTGAATGCATGATTTGTATGCATGGATGTGGTCAGTGATCCTGGTAGTTGTGGCCTGGGCGTGGCCTGGGTCATCACCTAATTTGACTAGTCTAACTTCTATAATGCAAAGAATGTGAATGAAACTTCTACCAATGCTGCCATTACCTCTAATAAGTGAAAATGCATAAATCTAAGCTGCTTGCATCTTAAAAGACATGTTTTTGTAATTTTTCTTCAAGTGGATGGAGTGATTGTGATTTTGTGCTTATTAGGGTTTGGTTGTGTAGATGTGATGTAGAAGGAAGGAAAGCGTGGGGAAGATTGGGGAGGCTAGGAGAGGTCCCCAGGGATCCTTAGCATCCGTCCACAGGGGTTCCTCACATTCAGAGGCTCAGCCCCCGAGTGAGTGGCCTCCTACAGGATGTCTGCAGGGGATCCTACAGGAAACTCAGAGGTTTCTACAGGAAGTCTACAAATTGCTACAGGATGACCTACCGTGGGTGTTTGAAGTGATGGTGGAGTGATGGAATGGTAGGGGGAGATATGTAAGGTAGGGATAAGGCTGGTGATGGCTCAGGAGTGGAGGAGTAGGATGGGGAACGAGTGTAGGGAGTAGGTTGGAAGATGGAGGGCTATATCAACGAAAGGTCTAGAGAATGAAGTTACGTGAGGAGTGGAGGAATTTGGGAGATAACAGAGCGGAGCAGAGGTCAAGGATGTGGTTGCATGCGTGATCAAGACGAAGGAGGAGGTAATGGAACGAGGGAGAGCAGTGTAAATGAAACAAATGGCTTATGACTGTCACCAAGACAAAGATTCATTAACCTAGGCTATCTGTGCTATGAATTCAATGAACAACAATCCAAAGCGTGAAGAGAAATGTGCATGAAGCTGTGATGAAGGTGTGTGGTGCAGGTGTGAAGTACATGAAAGAATCTAACATAACCGTGACTGTGTTGCAGCAAGCATAAAGTAAAGAAATGCGTATTTTTGTGGTTGGTATAGGCTGCACTCGAATCTCTAAACAGAGATGGCAGTGGAGGCTTTCTCAACTGTTTTCCTTGGAGCTCCTGTGTATTATCAACCTGCTAATCTAACTAAGCAACTAAAAACATTTCAACCATAAGCTAAACTCACTCAAATTCATAAAACTAACTCAGCGAACCTGTAATTTCGAATTGCATGGTAAAGCAATGAACTAAAGTGCTGAAACGAAAAGTAAATAACACTACAACAGAGGGGATCTATGGCTCTCAGGTTGTGCCCTAACCTGAGAGCTATAGTTCCCTTAGCAATTCAGAATGAGATCAAAATCTGCCTTCTTTATTCATAACCAAAAATCTGATGTCATGCCAAAACTGGCTTACAACAAGAACTAGCACCGAGCTGTAGCTCGTACTTCAAAATTACAAGAGTAATGCAAAAGTCAAAAAGCTTCTATTCAAGGTTACGACCTCAGTATTTATGCAAGATGATAATCCAACAGGTTTCCTTGATTTGAGGAACTCGACTGTCCAACTGAAGGTTAAACTGGTGATCCTGTAGAACAGTCATAATTGCTGTTCCTGTAGAACAATTGGCTGCCTCTATGCTCGGTGGGGAGATTGGTTGGAGCTCGGAGCTACGGTGGAAATCACAAGGAAGGTCCCCAAGACTGTGGACATCCTCTCCTAAAAACCAGTAGTGCCACCTCACTGTCTCTTTGTCTCCTTTCTCGTGGTCTTTTCTCCCTTTTAATGCCAAAAACCTGAAAGCATCATGCATTAGTCACGTAGATAATATGTCTACCCTTCTTCCTACAAACAACACGAATAAACTAAGAAATGCATGCATAAGCAATAAAAGATGAATGGTTTGAGCAAGTAGAATAGGCCAAAATGAGCCCAAATTGTGCCAAAAATTGGGGCTCATCATCACCCCCCCAGCTAAACCATTTGCTCATCCTTGAGCAACCTTGCTCCTGCTCCTTGTCCTTGGCCGAGGACTAGGGACCGGAAGAGGCTCTTTCTTTCCCGCTTTTGATGGTCCTGCCTTCTCTGCCCCTGGTGGTGACGAGGGTGGAACTTCTTCCCTCTTTCCTGTTTCTTTGAGCCGGGCTTCGGAAGGCGATTGGCCTATCTTTCGTGTCCAGGAGGTGACCTTCGGGCTTCCCTTCTCGGGGGTGGCCGGTGTTTTAGAGGGATATTTCTCACTGGGTGAAGTAGGAACACTCCCTAAAGTAGTTTGGCTGCTGGGAGGCGGCTGCGACTTGTCTGTTTTCATTTTCTGACTTCTCCTGGCTTCGGAAGGTAGAGGGATCCCCCTCTCTCTCTTTTCTTTTGGTTTTGCCGGTGTGCTGAGGGCGGCCAGCACAACTACCGCCTCCTTCTCGAGAAGACCAGCCTTCTCTCCCTTGCTTTTTACTTTCCCCGTGCTCCTTATGGAAGGCCCTTCCCCTTCTATTTTCGGGCTTCCTGTAGAAGACCCTGCTTTATCCACTTTCGGCCCTCCTGTAGAAGACCCTTTCTTTACGAACTGTGGGCTCCCTGTAGAAGACCTGGTTTTGACCACTACCGGGCTTCCTGTAGAAGACCCCTTCTCTGTTTTTGGGCTTCCTGTAGAAGCCTTCGTCTGCTTTCCTGTAGGCGTTGTTCTTGGGCTTCCTGTAGAAGCCTGCTTTTGTTTTCCTGTAGGAACGGCTTCCGGGCTTCCTGTAGAAGCCTGTTTCTGCGTTCCTGTAGATGCAACTGTCACCACCTTTTCTTGCTTGGCTGCATGGATTTTGCTTTTGGCTCTGGCTGCAGGAGCTGACGAGGTGCTTGGGCCGACGGGGACCACCTCAGCTTTGACCGTCCTACTCTTCAACCTCTTTTCTCTTGCTGATAGGATGGGGGTGTCCTCTTTTGCTCTGTCATCCTTTCCCTCCTCCTTCTCCTTTCGTTCTTTCTTCTGTGTTGGAGTCGGGATCTTTTGGCCTTTCCCTTTCTTACTCTCGACTACTGGCTCTTCTTCCTCACCGCTAGAGGACCCCATTTCTTCAATCAACATCTTTATGTCCCCTTCTCTCGTTAAATTTCTAAATGATTCCCATGAGAGGGGGACCTTATATGAGTGGAGAGCATCCTCCACAAGAAGATTGATTAACCCATGGTGTGCGACTTGATCTAGTATGCCCTCTTTGAGCTTTGTAGTGCACTCCATCAAGGACTGTAGCAAAAAGTAAGGAATGCTCAGTCTCTGCTCTGCAGGAAGATCAATCCGGTGTCTTAGTTCATTGAGCAGCTTGAAGTGATATGCATACACGATGCTGTAACGACCTTCACAGGTGATATATTTCATGATTTGCAAGCTGACTTCGTTCCATGGTGGCAACAAGCTTGTCCTTCTCACCCCATTTTTGTCCTCCATGAATGCTTCTTCAGGTGGGAAGAACTCTTTCTTGGCTTGCTGGCTTAGCTTTCGTTCTTCTTTATCCCACGGCAGACCCATAGGAAGTCCAGTGATTCTACTGATAGACTGTGGGGTGAGCTTGAGGCTTAGGCCTCTGAAATTTACTGTGGCCAACACCTTGGATTTTGGCCTCAGGGCCTGCAAGAATTCCTCGGCCACTTCATCATCGTACCCCTGCAACTTATCACAAAAAGACATCCACTGTGCTCGTGTAAAGAGCTCTACCACTTCCTGATTTCTCCTCAATTTATCTGAATCAGTGGGTTCTCGCCTGATAAACCCACCCGGCATGATGGCACAATTTTCTTCACCGGAGGTGGTGATGGTGGAAGAGAGTTTAGTTTCGGTGACAGAGTGTAGAACAATGCGCATAACCCACAAAATTTTACGACACGGTCTAATTACTCAACAATCCTGTAGAATGACAGTATAGGCACACAGACAGCAATTTCACCACTTTCTCTATACCCAGACAGTGACTGACAATCCTACCACCTTTAATGACCAGTTGCATGAGAAGTCCAGGGTTACCTCATTACTCGGCCACCTTTTTTACGTGAGCACCCGCGTTCCTGTAGAAGACTGCGTTCCTGTAGATTTGCGTTCCTGTAGAACTACGTTCCTGTAGAACTGTGTTCCTGTAGGAGCAGTGCACAAATTTCCGGGAGGACTGCAATTGGACTACGTTTGAGGTGCGCTTCACCGGTGTTCTGGTAGCCAAAATCTCGGCATATCAAAGTGCAGAGGAGATCAGAATAACCACTCGAGTTTGAAGTGGTGGTTGATAAATGCATGTGCAAAATCTAGCCGATTAGATTTTGAATCGGCGCGATCCGTGGCGCGGGGGATGAGCTGTCCCCCGCCAGACCGTTGGGCAACGTCATCAATCATTCACCTGTGTATTCACTTGTTGCCGCATCCATTCCCACAGATCTGCCGCCGCCTTTTTCTGATAACCTCATTGCTGCCGACGGGAGTGTTCTCACGTGCGTGCTGCTGATTCTTTTCGTCGTGGCCGCCACTCGAACATCCAACTATACCATAACTAGCCGTCGTGGCCAGTCTACTGGCCAGTCTACTGGCCATACGGCTGCTCAAATATTCACTTTTACGCTGTGCAAACAAATCAAAGTAAAATTCATGCGATTTGATGGAAGGAAGGGTTGAGACGCTTACCTACGTGGCTGCACACGATTTTTCCAATTTTTTGACAATGGTGAGTGGATCTACCTGCTGCATGCGAACTTACACAGACCTAGAGGCTCATGGTTACAGGCTGCTGACGATGGAGGGGATGCTGTGGTCGCATGCGCCCGCGTTACATTGGAGATGGCGGTGTTGTGAACGGTGTCCACTCCAGTAGGTTGAACTGTTACAGGATTCCCGCGGGTGTCTCGTAACAGTTCTTCCTCCTTGGGTGCATGCTGCCCGACGGAGGATCTGGCCGTTCAATCACGCTTCCGGAGCTTCTGATGCCTGTGGTATAAGATCTCAGCATTTGTTTATCTTTGAAAATGGCTTTTCCCATGAGAACTCATTGATCTGATTTGTTGGTGCAGGGGACTTGGGTGCATGTCGACGAGGATGGTGGAGCAAGGTAACAACGTCGTGCATGGGTGCCAAAAGAGGCTTGCATGCATCCAAACCAACCTGTAGTCATCAGATATGTTCATGAGATTCATTCTGGGCCGTTCTGAGCTTCTACAGGAAGTTTCCTGTAGAAATACAGAGCTTCCTATAGACAGGCAGCTCTTCCTGTAGAAATTTGCACCTTCCTGTAGAAATTTGCACCTTCCTGTAGAAATTCGCACCTTCCTGTAGAAATTCGCACCTTCCTGTAGAAAATCTGCGTCTTCCTGTAGGAGACTCAATCTATAATGAAAGTGCACATACCTTGAAGAAAATAAGCATTTTTGGAGGAGATGCTGGTGAGGTGTCCTGGCTGCATGATAAGGACCTTTGGCCTTGAGTTGAGAGGCTTCCTCTCCTCCATAGAACACCTGCAATCTGCATGCAACTTTCACATAATAAACTTGTTGATCTTGTATTTTTTTTTTTTTTTGAAAGATAGCAGGGGCGCCTCAATGAGGTTTTCACCCCTACCACCTGCCTTAAGCGCCTCAGAGAGGTTTTCACTCAAGGACCTTTATCTCTTTTTTTTTTTTTTTTGAAAGATAGCAGGGGCGCCTCAATGAGGTTTTCACCCCTACCACCTGCCTTGGGCGCCTCAGAAAGGTTTTCACCCTAATTGCCTGCCTTGGGCGCCTCCAAGGGAGGTTTTCACCCAAAGATCTTATTCCATTTTTATTTCTTTTTTTTCCAACCCATTGACCGTCTCATGGAGTTTTTCAATCAATGAGCCAATATAAGGCGCCTCCAAGGAGGTTTTCACCTTAGATTTTTATTTTTCTCTTATTTTCATTTTTTTTCTTTTTTCTTTTTTCTACCCTACCCTACTTGAAAAACAAAATCATTTTCAAGTATAAGAATATTTCCAATGGAGCCATGTGCACATCGAGATTAGAGACAAAATGATGTGAAGGCTCAGAATGCATGCTTTGACAACTATCCAAATTTCAGAGACAAAATGATTTGACTTTGAAAGTACAAAACATAGCTGAGGAAGAGAGTACTGCTGCAACTTAGTGACTGTCTGGAACCATGTCTCAATATAGCTTTGATATCCTTGGTCCTTTTTCTGATCTGGATCATTCTTCATGTCACCTTCTATCATGACTCTCTCATCTTCCTCCTTTTGCTGATCTTTCTCTTGAGTACATGGAGGGTTTGATGGTAACCATGAGGAAGCTTTCTCGATCTCTGATTCTGATCTCTTTTCTTCATCAAGTGCAGCCCATGGTTCTTTGATCTCCTCTTTTGAATCTTCTTTTTCTTTTGGTCCTTCAATGTTGTCAATAGATTCTCTCTTTTGCAACACTCTACCTGAGCTTGGGTGAACATCATTGAGCTCAAAAGGAGTCATTTGCACATGTTGTGCCTCAGCTTTGCAATTGGGTTGAGCTGCTCCATTGCATGGTTTTAGAAATGGAGGTACGGGTAGCTGAGTGGAGGTGTGAAATTGAGATGGAGATGGATGGCATTGTGGTTGGGTTGGCATTTGGGGTTGCCTTGGTGGAGGAGGAGGCGATGGTTGTGGATGAGTAGGTGGTGGAGGAAAATGAGCGGGATGAGAGTTGTACTGGGGCCTCCACTCCTGATAAGGTGCATTCCACTGAGGCTGTGGCTGAGCATAAGAGTGAAACGAATGAGCAACTGGTTGGGCATAATATGGATCTGTGAAGGAATAAGGAGGAGGTGTGAACCAGGAAGGATGAGCAGGGGGACCCCAAGAAGGCATGAAGGTGGCTTGGTAAGGGTCATGATAGGTCTTGGGTATCCCTTGTAGTTCCTGCTGGTAGGGTATGGGTCCATGTGGCCTCCTTTGGTTCATATAATAGAGTGATTCACTGGCTCCCTTGGCTCTTTGATATGTAGCTTTGATTCTGGGCAAGGAAGGGCACTGATCTGTAGGATGGTATTCTTCACAGATGAAACACACTTCTAGAGAGTGCATTGGACATTCGTTCCAAGGATGCTTTCTAGTGCACCTAGGACAAAAAATGGCCAAAGCCCTCTTAGCTTCTTCTTGCTTCTTTTGGATCCGCAAGGTATCCAGTTGCATGGCAAGAAACTGCCTCATATCACTCTTGAAACCTTCAATCTGATTTTCAAATTCATCTTTGGACAAGGGACTGCTCCAATCATTTCTGCTTGTAGCCATTTGCTTCAGAGGAGTGTTTCTTTCTTCTTCTCCCCTAGAGGTTCTTCAGATATGTCTTGATGTCCACCCAGGGGTTCTTTCATCACAGCCATCGAAGAAGAACGTTGGCTGTGTGAAGCAGTGGGGGGGTTTTGCAATCATTTTTCTAACTTATCTCTACTCCTACAAAGCATGAAATGAAATCTTTTTGGTTGTTTTTTCTTTTTTTCTACTTCTACTTGCAAAACTGAAATAGATTGAACTGCAACTAACTATCTTGCTGAAATGAAAATGCGGAATTGAAATGAAAGCAGGAAAGGACTAATCTATTTTGCTCAAATGAAATTGCAGGAATGAAATGCTAGGCTACGCTTGCGAAATTGAAATGCTAATCTACGCTTGCAGAAATGAAATTGCGGAGTTGAAATGCTAATCTATGAAAGCAAGAAATGCTAATCTAGGAAAGCAGGAAATGCTAATCTATGAAAGTAGGAAAGGCTAATCTATGAAAGCAGGAAATGCTAATCTATGAAAGCAGGAAATACTAATCTATGAAAGCAGGAAATTCTATGCTACTTTTGCAGAATGGAAATGAAGTAAACTACTTAGCAGAAAGTTGTAGTAGAAAATAGAAGAATAGCAACAATCACCAATACTCTGCCGCTTCCCTGGCAACGATGCCAAAAATATGGTGAGCTCCAGTATTGTAGCAATAATGCTACAACTCCTGGGGCTTCCTGTCTCTTACTTTTATCAACCCGATAGTTCGTACAAACTTGGAAGTGACGGTGCTATATGCACAAGTACTAGCTCTTCTCGCAGCTGTCACTTGGTCAGCTGGCACAAGTCCGCTAGGGCTCAAGCCAACTTCTATAGGCTCTCAGAAGAAGCTTGCTAAATGATGGACGAAAGCTATTCTCAAAGGAAAGCTAATTTACTTGACAAAAATGAACTGAAAGCAAATCAAAGCATAGAAACCTAGGAAACCCTAATTTGACTAGTCTATTTTCTATAATGCAAAGAATGTGAATGAAACTTCTACCAATGCTGCCATTACCTCTAATAAGTGAAAATTCATAAATCTAAGCTGCTTGCATCTTAAAAGACATGCTTTTGTAATTTTTCTTTAAGTGGATGGAGTGATTGTGATTTTGTGCTTATTAGGGTTTGGTTGTGAAGATGTGATGTAGAAGGAAGGAAAGCGTGGGGAAGATTGGGGAGGCTAGTAGAGGTCCCCAGGGATCCTTAGCATCCGTCCACAGGGGTTCCTCACGTTCAGAGGCTCAGCCCCCAAGTGAGTGGCCTCCTACAGGATGTCTGCAGGGGATCCTACAGGAAACTCAGAGGTTTCTACAGGAAGTCTACAAATTGCTACAGGATGACCTACCGTGGGTGTTTGAAGTGATGGTGGAGTGATGGAATGGTAGGGGGAGATATGTAAGGTAGGGATAAGGCTGGTGATGGCTCAGGAGTGGAGGAGTAGGATGGGGAATGAGTGTAGGGAGTAGGTTGGAAGATGGAGGGCTATATCAACGAAAGGTCTAGAGAATGAAGTTACGTGAGGAGTGGAGGAATTTGGGAGATAACAGAGCGGAGCAGAGGTCAAGGATGTGGTTGCATGTGTGATCAAGACGAAGGACGAGGTAATGGAACGAGGGAGAGTAGTGTAAATGAAACAAATGGCTTATGACTGTCACCAAGACAAAGATTCATTAACCTAGGCTATCTGTGCTATGAATTCAATGAACAGCAATCCAAAGCGTGAAGAGAAATGTGCATGAAGCTGTGATGAAGGTGTGTGGTGCAGGTGTGAAGTACATGAAAGAATCTAACATAACCGTGACTGTGTTGCAGCAAGCATAAAGTAAAGAAATGCGTATTTTTGTGGTTGGTATAGGCTGCACTCCAATCTCCAAACAGAGATGGCAGTGGAGGCTTTCTCAACCGTTTTCCTTGGAGCTCCTGTGTATTATCAACCTGCTAATCTAACTAAGCAACTAAAAACATTTCAACCATAAGCTAAACTCACTCAAATTCATAAAACTAACTCAGCGAACCTGTAATTTCGAATTGCATGGTAAAGCAATGAACTAAAGTGCTGAAACGAAAAGTAAATAACACTACAACAGAGGGGATCTATGGCTCTCAGGTTGGGCCCTAACCTGAGAGCTATAGTTCCCTTAGCAATTCAGAATGAGATCAAAATCTGCCTTCTTTATTCATAACCAAAAATCTGATGTCATGCCAAAATTGGCTTACAACAAGAACTAGCACCGAGCTGTAGCTCGTACTTCAAAATTACAAGAGTAATGCAAAAGTCAAAAAGCTTCTATTCAAGGCTACGGCCTCAGTATTTATGCAAGATGATAATCCAACAGGTTTCCTTGATTTGAGGAACTCGGCTGTCCAACTGAAGGTTAAACTGGTGATCCTGTAGAACAGTCATAACTGCTGTTCCTGTAGAACAGTTGGCTGCCTCTATGCTCGGTGGGGAGATTGGTTGGAGCTCGGAGCTACGGTGGAAATCACGAGGAAGGTCCCCAAGACTGTGGACATCCTCTCCTAAAAACCAGCAGTGCCACCTCACTGTCTCTTTGTCTCCTTTCTCGTGGTCTTTTCTCCCTTTTAATGCCAAAGACATGAAAGCATCATGCATTAGTCACGTAGATAATATGTCTACCCTTCTTCCTACAAACAACACGAATAAACTAAGAAATGCATGCATAAGCAATAAAAGATGAATGGTTTGAGCAAGTAGAATAGGCCAAAATGAGCCCAAATTGTACCAAAAATTGGGGCTCATCAAGTTGTATACTAGTTTGAGTGTACAGGTGTTGCATGAGTCAGGAGATCAAACCTTGGGAATTGCACAAGAAAATAAGAGGAAATTCCTATCTTTTAGGAGCTAATTTCCTCAAGGATTACACAAGGAAATAAGAGGGTAGATGAAAAAATAATTGGCTAAGTGTTGGCCAAATTTTCTCATTCAGCAGAGAGAACAATTATTATTTTATTGGTTGTGCTCAGAGATGGCATGCAATTGTAATAGTTTCTCTATTCAACTGATTAATGCAAAGAGGCTTGAGGGGTTTTTCTCAGTCAGCTTCCCCTAGAAATCATTGTGTATTTTTGGTTTTTATTATTGCATGTCTATGCATGTTGTTCTAAATTGTGATTTACATTCCGCAGATCAGTATAGTAGAATTGTGTCTCTTGTTTTTAGTTTGAAATCTTGAGTAGTTGTAATTTCTATCAAATTTCTACATGGTATCATAGCCCTAAAATCAAATTGGAACCAATATTTTGAACTTGTCTCTTTGGAGTTACAAATTAGTAGCTTAAGTGCAATAATTTTTCTTTAATATCTGGATAATGTCTTTCAACAGAATGAGATTAGAGTATGCTCTAGAGGGTAGCTTGAATTTCATAGTCTGGAAGGATTGAATGGAAGAAGTGCTTGATGATAATGTTGTGTTAGAATATGGTTAAACTAACATTGTGAAACCCCAACAATATGATGCACAATAGTTAGCCCAATGGAAGAAGGATGTTGCAAAGGCCAGGAGAATTATTTTGGAAGTTGTGAGAGACCAAGTGGTCTCAAATATCCATGGAAAATAGACACCATTTGCTATGTGGAAGACACTGACTGATTTATTCGAAAATAACAGTGACCATAGAAAATTGGCCCTGAAAGACAAACTTCAAAACATTAGGATGTAGAAGAATGATACTATTTCGTAGCATCTCTCTAGATTTACACAATGAGATGAGCCTCGAGGGGTTCGAGTGAATGTTGCAAAAGATGACCTGGTGAGCCTAGCTCTTCTAGGCCTTCCAAAATCCTAGCACAAATACTAGGACTCTATAAATGGAATGAAAAAATATAGAATTGGGAAAGGTTGTGGTTCGATTTGGTTCAAGAAGAGTTTAGGAGAAATATCAAAGATGAAACATGATTCAAAGAAAAGGATGAAAAAAAAAAATTGCCTTTGTTGGAAAGGGGAAGAATAACAAAGGAAAGAATACCCAAAGCAAACCTAAATCTAGCCAAAATAATGGCAAGAAGAAAGACTTGATCAAGATAAAATGCTTCCACTACCATGAATATGGGCACTATGGAACAAAATGTCTGCAAAATAATTCTAACAAGAAGAATTCAAGAAGAGCAGGAGGTGAAGCACTGGCTTCACAATTCGAATTATACTTTACCTTGATAGCATGCATGGCCACCACTGTTAAGGGGAGTGTGTGGTACCTTGATTCTGGTGTCGCGTTCCATATAACAGGGTGCAAGGAGTTTTTGAGTGGCCTAGAGGAGAAGGATCTCCAAACGCATATCAAAATGGGGGATGATGGGAGGTACAACGCTACAGGAATTGGTACTGCCACCTTTGAGAGGGAGAAAGAATGCCCTCTTCGCCTCAAGGATGTTATATTTGTACTTGGGTTGAAGAAGAACCTGATATTTTTAGCAGTATTGGAGGGTAGAGGCTATGATGTTATTTTCAGTTAATGGAAATCCTTTCCGAGACACATAGCTACTCGAAAAGTGAAGTAGATTAGGGTTCGAGTGAAGAAACTATACAAACTTGAGGTGGGATATTGCACTTCATTGAGCAGTAATGCTAAAATAGTACAAAGTCAAGATGATGGAGAACTCTGGCATAGGATATTGGGTCATATACACCATGGTGCCTTAAAAATCATGCAACAAATTACCACCAATCTCGCTAAATGATCCATTAACTAGCATGATGTTTACACGGGTTGCACATTCGAGAAATATGTCAAATCCACCTTCCATGACCAAGATAGCATAGTAGATGAAAAATTGAAGTGAGTCCACTATGATGTTTATGGACCCTTTTCTACAACCTCCACAACAAAACATAAGTACTATGTTATTTTTATTGATGATTTCTCTAGAAAATGTTGGATATTCTTCAGGCGGAAGAAGGATGAAGTTTTCTCAATTTTTTTTGAATTCAAAGCATTGGTTGAGAAGGAGACTAGGAAGAGGGTGAAGGATCTTAGGAGCGATAATGGTGGTGAATTTGTTTTGCATGCCTTCAAGGATTTATGTGCCAAAGAAGGTATTCATAGAGAGCTGATAACAACCCATAACCCACAACAAAATGGGGCAGCTGAAAGGAAGAACAAAAGCATAGTGGGAGCAACAAGAGCCACGTTACATGATCAGGGGTTTCCATTATATCTATGGGAAAAATCATGCAACACTGCAATCTACTTGTAGAATCAGATTCCTCATAGAATACTTGGTATGATCACACTAGAGGAATATTTCTCTGGGACAAAGCATGAAGTGTCTCATTTTAGAATTTTGGAAGCTTCATTTTATTGTAATGTCTCCAAGGATTCGAGGAAGAAACTTGAGCCTATAGTAGAGTTGGGAGCTTTGTAGTATATATTGAAACTCCACACAATTACTGGGTGTATTTTCCTTCATTCAGGATGATAATGGTGAGGAGAGATGTCAATTTTAATGAGGACAAGGTTATGTTATGCTCTTTGGAATGAGAGTTGAGTATCCCATTAGAGTAAGAGCTTCTATCTCTAAAGGAGGTGCCTAAGGATGAGATTTAGGAGGTTGTGGAGCAACCACATGCAATGAAGAAGATAGGAGGCAAAGTGGAGGCACCCACTCAACTAGAATCTTTCAGATATGGGAAAAGGAGAACTAGAGAAGATGATACATTATTTTAGGATGTTAGAGAGAATGTGAGAGCCCCTACGTCATAGTGTAGGTAGAGGAAGTCACTAGAGATGTACACCGGTTACATGGCTCTCATGATAGAGCTCATTGAGTCAGAGCCTTCTTCATTTGAGGAAGCGGTTTCTCAAACTTATTGGGTTGGTGCCATGGTGGAAGAATATGAATCCATCATGAAGAAAAATGTATGGGAGGGGGTGTTGAGACGAAAAGGGAAATCAATAATTGGTTTTAGATGGGTCTACAAAGTGAATCATGCAACGAATAGGAGCATCGAGAAGTACAAGGCTATATTTTTGGCCAAAGGATTATCTAAGGTAAAGGGAGTGGACTATGAGGAAATGGTTATCACCAAAAAATTGATCATCTAGCCTAATTTACTAGATGGATCAAAGTATACCATGTAAAGCCAATTTTACCCTAGTAAAATTTCTTTCGCTGTGAGAAATCACCTAATAAACCACCTTTATTAAGTAATTTATAGTTAAACACACGAAGAATAATAAAATAAATCACTATTTATTTGATTTTCTTCTAGGAATAATAAATTAAACCATTGTTTTATTATTATTCCTAGTCAAATTTGACCCAATCATGAAAATGAACAGATAAATAATTATTTATCTTATTTTTCTCTAAGAATAACTAATTAATCATTAATTAATTACTATTATTTGTTAAGTTTGACTAAATTCCTTAGGAATAATTAACTAAATCATTATTTGTTTATTATTCCTTAACTAATTCCTTGAGATAATACATAAATCATTTATTTATTTATTATTTCTAAATAAAATTTTAAATGATTTTTCCCTCCTAAACAATTATAATAAAATATTCCAAGTGGTAATTCCAAGAATGAGATCAATAATATTTTATCATTTCTCATTATTCGAGGATAACTCAATATTTGATTTTCCATTCATTATTCACTTTTGATTATTTTCATTGTTGCACTCACTATTGTAACTCTGATTATTTTCATTGTTGCACACCATATTTTTGCTGGGTTTATGCATTATAGAGGAGAGAGACTCTACAGAAGCTGAAAAAGTTTGAGGATAGCCAACAAACCATCCCATAGAGGGGGACTGGTAACATTTATCTTCTCTCTTCACAGGTGTTATTATTAAATTATTCTTTACATATCTGGTTTCCATTGGATGTTTTGGGGTTATTACTCTTTCTTTCACTGTTTAACTATGATTGAAACATAGATCAAGATTTTGGCAGTTTTGTTTCTATCAATAGCTGTAGATCTACAATGTTTAGAAGTCATTTCTATTTTCGAGATTGTTTGTCATCCACAATCTTAAGTGGGTTCTTTTCGTACATCCTTGAGAAGAAAACACTACAATAAATTGGTGACTCCGCTGGGTTTTATACTTTAGATCCAGAAACCTTGGTGACCTCTGGGTTTTAGCTTAGGGTTTATTCCTTTTTCAATTCTATTAATGTTTCCTAGTGTTTTAACCTTAGATCTGATAAAATTTTTACTTTCACAAGCTTTCTGGTTGTTTCCGCAGGTCATAGGAACCAGTCGCGCAAAGGCAACACTTTTTTCTGAAATTTGTAGACCAGGAGTCTTGGAGTAGAAATCATAGTTTTCATCCCAAAAGGTGCGATCTGGGCTCTAGAACATATTTTTCTATCCAAAAAGTGTGATTTCATAAACAAAAAGGTCAAAACCTACGATTTCTGGGTTTTAGGGTTTTTCTCAGATCTGTTTCTGGGTTTTGCTGAGAGCTGTCTGTTGGGTGTCTAACCTTTGTCTCATCTTGCTTAGGCCTTGATCCATTATTTTTTACTCATTGAAGTCAAATTTAGCCTCCCCTAGGGCTTCTCGTACACTTCTGCTTTTCTAGGAGGAGTTTAGCTGAGTGAGAAGTCTGAGTTTCTGCAGCAATTTCAGCCACATTTTCCAAATCTGTAATGTTTTGTTTAAGATATGATAAGATAGGTTGCTACCATCCATAGTTTCACATTTAAACTTTTTTGGTCATTCCCTTAGGGTCCCATTGGTTGCCCTAGGTGTTTCACCCATCTCCCTATCTTTTTGCAGTGATCTTCCCCTCTGGTTTTTTGCTGTTGTTGCACTAGTCTCCAACAACTTAGAGTCACTTGATCCCAGTCACATTGAAATTTAGATCTCTTGACCGTTTTAGTGTATTTCCCATCGGTTTAGCCACCAAGCAGTACAATGTTTGCAAACCCAGTTTGGGTGGGGTTTAGTTAATTGTTTTGTTGTTTATTTTCTGTTATTTATTTCAGTTTATTTACAGCAAGCCTTTTTCTTTTTTACAAACATGATCTAGGCTTAATCAATTAATACACTTACACACACAAGCACACCTCAAGCGAAGGGCACTTGGTTTACATCGCTAAGCCAAGAATAAACATAATAAATGTATCTCACCGCATTAGAGATAGAAGATATATTGTTGATCTCCCTTCACCATTCCCATGTTCTGTGTGTCCTCCCATCATTGCACCACTAAGGCGTGCATCGTGGAGACTACTAGGCCTTCACCCCCACTTTCCTCTTGGGCGTATTACTCCTCCCTATCGGGTTCAAGTTCATAGCCCTCTTAGTCCCCATCCCGACTCTTCTCCTAGTCCTTCTGATTACTCATCTGATTTCGAACCTCCTTCATCACATATCATCAGCATGTCTAGACCCACAGCTAGTGCAGGAACCAAAACTAGTGGTGGTTCTGGTAATATACTGGTGGTCACATCTGGTGGAACAGTCTTAGGAACCATTTTGGAAACCCCCATGCTCCCCTTTATGGGTGGGTTAAGTCTTCCAAATATTAACCAGTTGATAAATGACCCCATACACCATGATGTTGGTTGGCCCTTTATGCAGACTAAGCTTCCCTCAGACATCCCAAATTTCGAGGGTATTGCTGGAGAGGATCCTACCAACCATGTTCGTTCCTTCCACATGTGGTGTTTTTCCAACTCCATAACCGATGACTCCATTCATCTTCGGATCTTCCAATGCACGCTCACTGGAGACGCTGCAAAATGGTATGTAGACCAACCTTCCGCCTCTCATTCTATTTTCGTGACACTTGCTAAAGCGTTCTTATCATATTTCCAGTTACCTCTCCAGTACGACACTGGTAATGAGATTTTGACCACATTTCGTCAGTCCTCCGCCACTTGCCTCTCTGACCATGTTCAAGAGTGGTGTTATCACCCCAAGAAACTCACCTAGGTTGTAAATCAGTGATGCTCAGGAACATTAAAAATTCAACGAATTTTGTTGGCTAAAATGATGGATGAATGGAAGATGTGCAGCACCTTTAAGCCGAATAACCACTCTTACTATGATTTACCCTAGGCATGGGTGAAGACCCCCAAACTACAAGGCTTTCAACCACCAACTACTCACAGTTTAAGGTAAAAGTGATAATGTAGAAGACTGATTACACCAACAGATGCACAGAGCTCTGTGATGGCCAGTTGCAATCAGTTAGAGGATCTGCACGACTGTTATTCAATTGACAGTGAGGATGACAGCTCTCTGCTATTCGAACAACAACAACCTGCAAACAATTTCAACGAGCCACTAAATCATAATACAGAGGTGGGATGACAGCCCCTCTGATATCAAACATTCACAGCACATCAATAAATGCAAGCAGGCACAGCCCAGAACAAGAAGCAGAAGTGAAAAGTGAGCAGGTGACAGCAAAAGAAGCTTGTATTAATGGAAATCAAGACCAGAAGCTGCAGGTCTCATAGTATTAACAGTCTCCAGAAGTTAAAAGGCTACAGTAAGCTCTCATTCATCAAACACTCATCATCCACTACATCTGTTTTTTCAGTATATATGGTATCTCATTACACAGTTTCCCTGTTAGCTATGCGTGGAGGAGCCCATAAATGGCCACCAACCACATTTACATTCAGACATGGGGCTGCTGATACAACTCTGGCTGTGCTGCAAATGGATTTGTCCTCTCTGTAGCTCTGCAGTTCTCCTTGGAGCAGGTGGCGTGTAATACCAAAGGAACCATAACCATTTAATGCTCTGCATTGATAGTCGGCGTCCTGCTTCATCCTCGGCCATACTTTTGATTAATGGCAGCTATTGAATCATTAAAGCGGCTCAATCATGACTGTTTGGCTTTAAATCCAAGAAACGTTGTTGCACCGTTCATTCCCGCCCATCACTGCTTCGACTTTTTCTTTAAAAGGCTCAGGCATGACTTTAATCATTTATCGGGTCCGTCATTTGGGCTACAATGCATACCTTATGCTGGCCGATCCCTTGTTTCTTTATACTTGGGAATACATGAAGAAATGCTACAAAATCATAGAACAATGGCTCTGGCGGTCCTGAAATGTTATACCAATTTGCTTTGGAAACCCATCGGGTCCGAGCTTCATCGCAATAGGCACCCGCCAAGGCTCCCTTTGTATTTTCTTTATACAAAGAAAATACACAAAAAGATTAAAAACGTGAAGGGCGCGGATTTGAAAAGTATGGAATGGAGTGTTGAGGGGCCATCGGGTCCGGCCCATCGCATCGGCGCATAACTTATGCGATCGCATCTGCCCCTTTGACAATGCCGATAGCGAAAACACCGCGGACCCGAAATACTATAGAACACAACGCTGTATGGCCGTCGGGTTTGGCCAACTGGCGGTCATTCATATGTGCAAAGGCCATGCTCCTATTGAACCACCCGATAGCGACACGCCGATGCGATGTCGGCGATCGCTTCATCGGCCATGCCACATCATTGTTACTGCCGCTGCCACTGCCATCCTGTCGATGCGATCTGCCGACGCGATATAATCCGCCGATCTGCCTCCTCCACTTTCGACCCGCTGATGCGATCTGGACCGTTTATCGGCCGGATCGAACGACTGTCGCTCATTTGAACTGATAGGACTGCAATTTTGAACTTTGCCTGTTTTGGAGTGTTTGAAGCCTCCCGATAGATCATTTCCACCTTCCCTAGGGCTTTCCTCTTGCAGCTCTTTCAATCGGTAGAAAGCATTTAGCCATAATTTGAGGATTTTGACAGCATCAATGAATCCTTTGGCATGATTATAAGCATTTTTTGCAGCCTTTGACAGAATTTTAAATCCATTTTTGATTTTTTGTTCAGCAAAGCTAACACTGGCTCCTTCTGGGGATAAGATCCTCCCTGTGAGGTCTCAAGAACCTGCAGACCAATGCCTTTCCAGCGACAAACAAATTAGCCAAAATTCCCAGTGTTCCATTGGGCATGGAGTCTATTATAGCTATACTAAAACTGATAAAAGCAAAATATTTACAGCTTTTAAGGCCAAAAGACCTTAAATCACATAATTTTTCAGAAACCGCCCATTAATTGGGCCATCAAAGACTGGTTCTCCCCCCATACCCTTCAATATGAAGGTATTGTTCCTTTGAATCTGTGAAATGATGAAAGGGCCTGTCCAGAGAGCATCAAACTTCCCATGATTGCCTTTCTTTTCCTTAAAAGCATCCCATTTCATGACCACATCCCCAACCTGAAAATTGTTTCTTTTTTTCTTCTTTTCAAAAGCTTCCTTGACCTTTTGTTGATGTGCTGTAGCCTTTTCAATCAGCTGCTCTCTGATCTGATATAATTCTATTAAATCAGTGATTCTGTTGGCCATCTCATCTTCTTCATTTTGTGCTGTTTGGAGCAGCTTTGCCACAGGGAGGGTAAGTTGAATGGGAAAAACAGCCTCAGTACCATATACCAGCTTGAAGGGAGAGCAGCCTGTAGATCTTTTAATGGTCACTCTGTCCGCCCAAAGTGCATGCTTCAGCTTGGCATCCCAATTCTTCTTATTATCCTCTAACAGCTTCTTAATAATCCTAATCAGACTTTTATTAGAGGATTCTGCTAGACCATTCCCTTGGGGGTAATAGGAGGTGGAATGAACAAGTTTAATGCCCATTGAATCACACATTTCCACCAACTCTTTTGCCTTGAAGGCTGCTGCATTATCTGTTATAAGCTTATGTGGGCAACCAAATCTGCTGAAAATGTTTTCTGATAAAAATTTCATTACCACATTATGATCAGCCTTCCTTGTGGGGATTGCTTCAATCCATTTTGTAAAATAATCAGTGGCGACTAATATCCATCTGTGCTGGCCACTGGAATGTGGGTTGATTTCACCAATGAAATCCAAGCCCCACTGCTGAAAAGGTCCTTTTGCAATGATTGGCTTTAGGGGCAGGGATTTCAACTGCTACTTACCTTCAAATCTCTGGCACCTATCACAAGATTTAACAAAAGCAAATACATCAGAAAATAAAGAGGGCCAATAATACCCGGCTCTGAGAATCTTTTGGGCTGTAGTTCTCCAATAATGATGTCCTCCACACATGCTGTCATGGAACTGCTGCATAACTTCTATTGACTGTTGTTTATCCAGGCATCTTAAAAGCACTCCAGATGGATCCTTCCAATAAAGCAAGCTACCATTGATACAGTATTTGGTTGCTTTGAGCTTTAGCGTTCTTGCTTGACTTTGAGAAATTTCTGAAGGAACTTCCAGCTTAAGCAAGAAATTAATTATTGCAGCGTACCAGCTACACGAAGCTAGGTTTTCGGCCATTGACTGTCCACTCTGCGTTCCAGCTGTTTCATGTTCTTCCATTAGACCATCTTCTGCTACATTGAACAAGAAATCAATGTCCAAAGAGCTGCAATTTTCTTCAGCCAACAGTTTGGCCAGTCCCTGACCTCTTACCAGTTTGGTTGGCTTCAACTCTATGTTGAATTCTATTATTTTTGCAATCCACTTCGCTCTTTTTCCATCGGCATCAGGCTGCGTTAAAACATCCTTTATTGCAACAGAAGGGACATATGCAACTATTTTGGAATGCAAGATGTATACTCTGAAAGCCTTCAAAGATTTGATAAGAGCATAAGCCTGCTTTTCAATAATATCATACCTTAATTCAGCATCCCTCAGATTCTTGCTGAAAAAGGCAACTGGATGCTCTTGGCCTGCCTCATCTTGCTGCAACAGGACAGCTGCAATGGTATCCTTAGAGGCAAATGAGAATAGATGAAACTCCTTGATATAATCAGGGCTTATTAAAGTAGGAGCTTCTACAATAGCCATCTTAATGGACTCAAAAGATTTTCTGGCCGAATCAGTCCATTTTACCTCTGCTCCCTTTTTTAACATGGAGGTTATATGCTTAACCAGCTCTGCAAAATTAGGAATGAACCTCCTTACAAAGTTTATTTTTCCTAGAAAAGACTGTATATCCTTCTTTGATCTTGGAAGAGTCAAGGACTGAATTGCTTTGACTCTTTCTGGGTCAATCTGAACACCTGCGACAGATACTACATGCCCCAACAGTTTGCCTTCTTTTAAAGCGAACTGGGATTTTTTGGGATTGAGTGAAATCCCAAACCTTCTGCACTTCAAAAACACCTTTCTTAGATGCTGTAAATGATCATGGTAACTGCCAGAATAAACAGTTATATCATCAAGATATATCAGCATGAATTTGTCCTTCTCACCCACAAAAGCAATATCCATAGCGTGCTGAAAGGTGGCTCCAGCATTCATTAGCCCAAATGGCATTTTTGCATACATGAACGTGCCCCAAGGAGTGGTAAATGCTGTCTTTTCTTGATCATCTGGATGAACAACGATTTGATTGAAGCCTGAAAACCCATCTATGAAAGACATCACTTTGGCGCCTGAGACTTGCTGCAACAAATGCTCCATTTTGGGCAAGGGATAATTATCCTTTTTGGAGCACTTATTTAGATTCCTGAAATCAACGCACAGTCTGATTTCTCCATTCTTCTTCCTCACAACAACCAGATTGGCGACCCATTTAGAATATCTGAGAGGCACTATAATCTTAGCAGCCAGCAACTTTTTAATTTCTTTCTCAACCAGAGGAAGGAGCATAGGATTCATTGGCCTCAGCTTCTGTTTGAAAGGAGTAGTGCCTTTTTCAAGTGGAATTTTATGCTGTATTATGCTTCTGTCATATGTTTTCAGATCACTGTATTTCCAAGCGAACACATCAGCAAATTGCCTCATTAATTTGCAATATTCAGCACTCTAATCAGCAGATAGACTAGTGGACAGATTTATGAATTTTGGCTGACCTGGACTTCCTATATCATGTTTGCAAACTTGAGACTGATCTTCTTTTTGGGCAGCTTTGTAAGGCACATCATTGTGGTCAAACAATCTCTCAAGAGGAATTAGACCCTTAGGAATATGGTTACTAGGAAGCTGGACTATGCTATTCTTGCCAATTTTATTTCTAAGCTGCGATTTGGGATCTTCTAACAAAGCATCATTATTCTGGTCAATTTGCAATTCAGAGAACTCATCAATGACTTGAAGGAACCTACTTAACTCATCATCATCATCAAAAACTTTCCAATGGTGGACATTATCAGGCACAGAGGGTCTATACTTCATTTGTACCTCATAAACTAGTTTGGGAGGCAATGGAGGGATGAATAAACTAGCAGAGATAGCAAGGGAATCAGCAAGCTGATTTTGGGCTCTAGGAATATATGAAATACAGAAAAAATCAAAGAACTCTTTGACTCTCCATACCTCATCTCTATAAGCTTTCAACCTTGGATGCTTTGCTTGGAACGTTCTGTTTACTTGCTGAATTATCAGGTCAGCATCTCCAAATACCTTCAAATTTTTTATCCCTCTATCTTTGGCTTCATGAAGGCCCAACAACAGTGCTTCATATTCTGCTATGTTGTTTGTCACCTGAAAAACCAGCTTTAGGGATAACTGAACTGTTTCTTGTTGTGGAGATACTAGCACCACCCCTGCTCCTGCAGTCTCCTTGGTACATGCTCCATCAAAAAACATTTCCCAAATCTGACCACCCGTATCATGTTCAGCCTGAGCTGTTGGTTTCCGAATATGCAATGCAACCTTCTGAGATTCTTCTATTTGGAGGATGCAAGCTCCAAAATCAATGTCCACTGCATATATGGGATGGTTTGTAGGATTCTTCTCATCACTAATAACGTATGCCAGCTGCGCTTCTCTATATAACCTCCTGCTTTCTCCTCCAAACACTGGAACAGCTGCATAAGATAGATCATTCTGCAATGCCCCTCCTAGTCTCTTAATCCACCCTCTAGACAACAACATACCAAACTTAGGAGGAACATCGGCCACCACTATATCCATCATCATACTTTTCATGGGCAACTGGGTTAGGGAAATGGCCAGATCCTTAATTAATCCAAGGCATTTCACCTTCCTTGAATCAAACGAGAACAAATCATGATAGGGTCTGGTGATATCAAGGCCTAGCTCTTCCATGACAATTTTAGGCATTAAATTGTGACTGGCCCCTGTGTCTGGCAGGCAATTTTGGAGGATTTTATCGTGGATAGTTAATGAAACATAGAAAGATGGAGAAGTATCATCTGCAGGTTCAATCATGGGGCTAAGCACAATAGTAGGCTTGTCGTCTTGCAAATTGACAGAGTCAATGGAGGATTGGTTAGGCTCTAGCTCAAGGGCTTCAAGGATGGGCTTTCTAAACAATTCGCTCTTGACCAACTCAGCCAGAGGGACAACTATTTTCAGCTTCTGAACTTCTGACTCAAAACTGAAAGACGAGAATTATTTATCAGTAGTTTTTACCTCTTGAGCAGGGGCCTTGAGGGTGACAAGATCAGCTGCTGGTCTTCTTTGCCTGCTGTTCTGTGGCACTGCTTGAGCAGCTGCTTCTTGCGTAGTATTTTCCTTTACCTTCTTTGCATTGGATCTTAGATTATATCTTTGCTGCTGCTCACTGGATTGCAGAACGGCACCACTGTCCCACCTCTGGCTATTTTTCTCTTGCAGCAATGATTCTTCATATTCAGCCAATGTTAAAAATGCAGCATTACCTTTATCCTCCAAGCAGTGAATTTCATCTTCATCTTCTTCATATTGTTCCCCCTCCATGACTGCATTCTGAAAGGGAGCTTTTACTTTATGATCTTCTCTTGCTTCTTCACCCCTTTGCATAATCTGTAGCTTCTCATTTGCTTTTCTGAATATGTTTGGATTTCTTGGGACAAATGTGTTTTGCTGCCTTGCTTTGCCTGAAGTCTGATCAACTTTTAACCTAGAAATTTCAGCAGCCAATGACTCTGTTATCACAAAATCAGGTACTAAGGGCTGCCAATTAGCAAGATTTTGTATAACTATTTCAAACCAGGCTTTAGACTAAGGCTTAGCCTCCTTAGTCAGAGAGGGCTCTCTCACAGATTATGAATATGGACTAATGACAAGGAAAGATGGCTAACTCTTTAAAAAACACATCAAAATAAGCTGGCTGGACAAATATCAAATTGATTCCAATTGGGCTTATGGAGTCTCACACATCTCAGCAAACAACAACACCATCTTTTCATAGAAATCAGGGATCTTTACATCTAATGTTCAAACACAACTTACATAAAACACAGTTTGCCAAAGCATACAGGAAATCAGAGCATGATACATGAGTTCTGAGTGATTATGCAATAACAAGACTGTAAAAGAACACTAAGAGAATAAACCACCATACATTTGAACAATAAGATATATTGAGAATCCTGAGAAGGAACAACAGTTATTTGCATTACTGAAATCTGCTTTACACAAACCAAAATAGACTTGTTCTTTTTCAAATCATCCAACCCCAATTACATCCAAGTTTGATCCATATATAGGAATACATGCTTAACCACCTCGAGCTTCCTCCTCCAGCATGAGGGGAGCTCGAAGGCTGCTATTAACTACCCCTATCTACTGTTTAACTAATTCATTAATTACATAATTGCTGAACTGTAATTACAAAGGGTCCTAATTTATTCAAAACTCAAAATCTGTCCTCCTCGTAGCATGATTCCTTCCTGACTCTTGACACATGTCTTCTTTCTGTTTTGGTTGAGATATCTTGGAGGAGAATACACTGAACAAGCTGGCTTTGGATACTGGCTGCGTAGATGGCTCATTAATCAACAAGATAAGTGCCCTGTTTTCACGGTCCTTGTCTCCCATCATTCTTCACTACTTAAAGAACATGTTCCCAGCTCTTTAATTCTTCAAAAACAACGCATATCACCATATTCCCCAATGAGCTGGAAGCCTTGTGGACTGAACAG
The DNA here is from genome assembly GCA_031772625.1 of Pinus tabuliformis. Taxonomy (NCBI): domain Eukaryota; kingdom Viridiplantae; phylum Streptophyta; class Pinopsida; order Pinales; family Pinaceae; genus Pinus; species Pinus tabuliformis. The sequence goes on along the minus strand of CM062806.1, from coordinate 45,227,131 downwards.
GTGTACAAACCAAAATCTCCGGTAACCCTAACCAGAACCCTAACAATTCGGTCATAAAGTACCTTTAACAAAGCTTTAGCTAAAAACAAAATATTTCACCTTTTCCAAAATGCACACCTGTCATTCTCTGAATAGCTAGGAGAGTCTTTTATGGTCTCCCTTATGTTCTTGAGGCATTTCCTTCAAAAATTTGCTGACCCCATCATTAAACTCTTTGTTTTTCTTATAAAACAGCACCTACAGCAGTTTCGTAGCGCGCTACGAAACTGCTGTTTTTGCTAAAACAGAGTACATTTGCACTAAAGCGTCTTTTGCTTGAACTTATGACTCTTCAAACTTCTTCTACAAGTGTCAAAGACTTAGGTGACTTCAAAATAGTGGAGCTTAAACAAAATTAACCAAAACTAAGAATATCACCTTTTCCTCAAATCAGTGAGCTAGTTGACCTAGCTGTGTCTTCAAATTTGTAATCTCCTTCTTCAAAGCTTTGTTTTTAGCTCTCAGGTTCATGTTCATTTTCCTGACATGTTTAGCTTGTTTGAGGGCTAGAACCTGTTGAGATTGCAACAAGATGATGGAGCTTAGTGAAAAGAGTCGCCTTCACTAAGTGGGCCCGCAGGTTATTTTTGGCGCAAGTCTATTTTTAGACTATGTCTATTTTTAGACATATGGATCATGTCTATGTTTATGGATGATTGATCAAGTTGGGAAAAATAGATGGACTTCTATTTTTGATGAAAGTGTGAGTGATCACAGTGTGAGTGATCAAGTCTATTTTTAGACTGGCTGTCAAAAATAGAAAAGTCAAATATTATTATCTCACAATAATATTTGGACTATAAACTTAATCTTATTCTCTTGGAGCACTTCAGTTTGAGCTACGGAAGTGGCACATGCAGCTGTCAGAAGGAAATTTGTTTTTCTTATGAGTCAGTTGAGTTGTTGCATGCATGACTTCAGTTAGAACTCAAGTGAGTTGAGTTTAGTGGACTGGAGGTACAGTTGATGGAGTTGTGTTCAGTTTAACTTAGTTAAACTGGTTGTAGTTAGTCTAACTGCAGATAGACTAATGATGAGTTGTTAAACTAATTATTAAATCATAATACAACTAAAGAATACATCAGTTAACTCAGTTGCATGTGAGTGCATGTTCAGTTCAACAGGGACAGGTGGTAGAGAATCAGATTGCTATCAGTTGTGACTATAGTTGTGCACCAGATCTTGCACAATCAAGGGATTGAGTATGCCAATGAGTTTGCTCACGTATTTGGCCCGCATTTTAGCCTTTTCTCACGTCCACAAAGAGTGAGTGACTATTTTGCAGGTGAAAATCGAGTTTGGGAAGCCATTCTCATCAGTTCTTGAGCAGGTATTGAGCAATGGAGGCAGGCAAGCAGTGGAAGAGATTTGGAGATCAGATCTGAGCTGTATTGTGTGTAACAGAGGTGGAGATACTTGTGAGAAGTATTATGCTGTGTAATGTTACATGACTCAATCATTAATATACAGATAGTGTGGGGTTTTTAGCGAGATGCTTTCCCCGTGATACATACTGTGTTAATGTGTGAATGCTCTTGATGTTTTATTGTTATTGATGCTGCTATATTCTTGATCAACGTAGAGGAGCTTATGTATTGTGTATGTTTTCCGCATTAGTACATGATCAGGATAATCTCCATTGAATATGTGTTAAATTATTCAAAATTTCTACATGGTATCAGAGCTAGATGATTTGTAGAAAAAGTTTCTACATGGTATCGGAGCTAGATAATTGTAGAAAAAGTTTCTACATGGTATCAGAGCAGCTTGATTTGTAGAAGAGATTTTTACAGGATATCAAGCGAGGGTTGATCGGAAGTAGTTGAGTTGGTTGCTGGTGGAATTCGAATTTGCAGCAGTGTTGTTGAAAATGTCTTTCAACGGATTGCAAATGTTATTCCAAAGCAAGAGCGACCTGGCGCTCAAGGATAAACTCAGTAACAATAAAGGTGAGAATGGATCTTCATCAAAGGTATCTGATGAAGAGAATTGTGCTTTGGCTGCCAAAGCAAAGAAAGGGAAGAGCAAGAAAGCTTCTCATTCCGATGCGAAAGGCAAGAAGTAGGATATGTCCAAAGTGAAGTGTTTTCACTGTCACCAGCATGGACACTATGCCACAAATTGTCCGCAGAAGAAGAAGAACAAGCAAGCTGCTGGATCTGCAGGGGGAGAGGCTTTAGCTTCTCAGTTTGAGCTTGATTTTTCATTGATCGCATGCTTGGTTTCAAGTGTGATGGGATCAGTGTGGTTCTTGGACAGTGGTGCGTCTTTTCACATGACGGGAGATAGAGATTTGTTCTCTGATCTGGAGGACAAAGATCTTGGAGTGCACATCGAGATGGGCGATGATGGTAGATACAGTGCGACCGGTCTCGGTACCATTTACTTTGAGAGGGAGTCTGGTAAACCCTTTGTATTGAAGGAAGTCATGCATGTTCCAGGATTGAAGAAGAATCTCATCTCAGTGGCGATGTTAGAAGACAAGGGGTATGATGTTGTTTTCAGCGAGGGAAAGGCCTTCCTGCGCAGCAAGACAACTGGTGAGACCCGGAAGATAGGGGTTCGAGTGAGGAACCTTTATCAGTTGCATGTAGATGGATGCGCAGCAATGGCAGGCAAGGCAGAAGGATTGGTGAGCCGGGATGATGGCGAGTTGTGGCACAGGAGATTGGGTCACCTTCATCATGGAGCCTTGAAGATACTGCAGCAGATCACTACAGGGCTTCCTAAAGGCACACTTGCGCAGTCAGATCAGTGCAAGGGGTGTACTTTGGGGAAGTTTGTGAAAGCCACCTTTCACGAGAAGGATAGTCGCGCCACGACGATCCTTGAGAGAATTCACACAGACGTGTGTGGACCTTTCTCAGTTGCTTCGACAACAAAACACAGGTATTATGTGATTTTTGTTGATGATTTCTCTCGTAAGTGCTGGATCTTCTTCATGCAGAAGAAGAGCGAGACATATTCAAAGTTCTGTGAATTCAAAGCACTGGTCGAGAAGGAGTCGGGGAAGAAGGTGAAGGCTCTTAGGAGCGATAATGGTGGTGAATACATCTCGGACGAGTTCAAGGATTTCTGCAAGGCAGAAGGGATTCGTAGAGAGCTCATAGCTCCCCATAACCCACATCAGAATGAGGTAGCTGAGCGGAAGAACATAACGATTGTGGGTGCTGCACGGGCAATGTTGCATGATCAGGGCCTAACCCTTCACTTGTGGGCAGAAGCATGCAATACAACAGTTTATGTGCAGAACCATTGTCCTCATAGGATACTTGGCATGAGTACACCCGAGGAGGCTTATTCTGGTAAGAAGCCTGATCTTTCTCATTTGAGGATTTTTGGTGCTAACGTTTACATGCATGTGACGAAGGATGCCAGAAAGAAGTTGGAGCCGACTGCAGAGGTTGGGATATTTGTGGGGTACACTGATACGCCCCACAACTATCGTGTGTATTTGCCAGACAGTGGTAAAACTGTTGTGCGACGGGATATAAAATTTCAGGAGGAGAAAGCCATGAAGTGTTTGCTTGAGAGGGAGCTACACTTGCATGCAGATGAGGAGCTATTAGTTCCTAAGGATGAGCTTCAGGACGTGGATCAGCCACAGGACGAGGTTCATGGAGTGGAAGAGACCACTCATGCAGCGCCAACCATCAGAGGGCGAAAGCGCTTGACAGAAGCTGAGCGACTGGCTCAAGATGCAGAGAAAGTTGTAGGACCACCTACAGCCCAACGCAGGCAGAGACAGTCACCTGATCGGTACACTGGATACATGGCTCTTATGAGAAAGTGTGTTGTGACTGAGCCATCCTCTTTCGAGGAAGCTGTGGAGGATCTCGCATGGGTAGACGCCATGGTGGAAGAGTATGATTCTATTGTCAGAAACAGTGCATGGGAGATTGTTCCTAGACCGGAAGGGAAATCAGTGGTGGGTTCGAGATGGATCTACAAAGTTAAGCAGGTAGTTGACGGGAGTGTGGAGAAGTACAAGGCAAGATTTGTTGCCCGAGGCTTTTCACAGATTGAGGGGATCGATTATGAGGAGACCTTTGCACCTGTCGCAAGGTATTCTTCCATACGGACGATTCTTGCTCTCTCAGCGCAGATGGGATGGCACATTCATCAGATGGATGTGAAGACTGCGTTCCTTAACGGAGTCATTGAGGAGGAGGTGTACATTGAGCAACCCGAAGGCTTTGAAGTCTTCAGCAACGAGTCGCATGTGTGCAGGCTCAAGAGAGCGCTGTATGGGTTGAAGCAGGCACCACGTGCTTGGTACACACGGATAGACAACTATTTCACAGGACTTGGATTCTCCAAGAGCGAGGCGGGTCCGAACCTATACCAGATTGTGGTGGAGGGTAAGTTGCTTATCATTGTACTGTATGTTGATGTTTTGATTCTAACGGGTGATGAGCTGTTGATACTGTCATGCAAGAAGGATCTTGCTACAGAGTTTGAGATGAAGGACTTGGGCCTCCTTCACTATTTCCTAGGATTGGAAATATGGCAGCGTAGTGGTGGACTGTTTGTTTCTCAGGGCAAGTATGCTCGGGAGATACTGGAGAAGTTAAACATGCATGGCTGCAAGCCTGTTGATACTCCTCTTCCTAGAGGTTGGAGGAAGGAGGATGCCACTTCGGGAGAAGAAGTGGATGCCATTGTTTATCGACAGTTGGTGGGGTCGCTGATGTATTTGGTCAATACACGACCTGATATATGCTATGCAGTTAACCAGCTTTCACAAGCTATGGTTAAGCCTACCAAGCTCTTCTGGAAGGCGGGCAAGCATGTATTGAGCCACTTGAGAGGCACATCGGGATATGGATCTTGGTACAGGCAGGAGGATGCAGAGTGGGTAGGGAGCCCAACGGACAGAAAGAGCACATCAGGAGGGGTCTTCAGTATCGGATCGACAGTAGTTTCTTGGTACAGCAGGAAGCAGAGATCTGTGTGGATGAGGATGATCTTGGTCAGGTTTTTCGGGTCCAAGCACATTAGGTACCATCATATCAGAGATTGTGTGCAGCGGAGGATCATGTTACTTTCGTACATTCCAACGGAGGATCAGGATGCTGATATTCTGACGAAGGATCTCACTAGGAGCAAATTCGAGTACCACCGAGGCAGGATAGGGGTTGTTGATAATCCATATCTTGTCGAGAGGGAGTGTTGAGATTGCAACAAGATGATGGAGCTTAGTGAAAAGAGTCGCCTTCACTAAGTGGGCCCGCAGGCTATTTTTGGCGCAAGTCTATTTTTAGACTATGTCTATTTTTAGACATATGGATCATGTCTATGTTTATGGATGATTGATCAAGTTGGGAAAAATAGATGGAATTCTATTTTTGATGAAAGTGTGAGTGATCACAGTGTGAGTGATCAAGTCTATTTTTAGACTGGCTGTCAAAAATAGAAAAGTCAAATATTATTATCTCACAATAATATTTGGACTATAAACTTAATCTTATTCTCTTGGAGCACTTCAGTTTGAGCTACGGAAGTGGCACATGCAGCTGTCAGAAGGAAATTTGTTTTTCTTATGAGTCAGTTGAGTTGTTGCATGCATGACTTCAGTTAGAACTCAAGTGAGTTGAGTTTAGTGGACTGGAGGTACAGTTGATGGAGTTGTGTTCAGTTTAACTTAGTTAAACTGGTTGTAGTTAGTCTAACTGCAGATAGACTAATGATGAGTTGTTAAACTAATTATTAAATCATAATACAACTAAAGAATACATCAGTTAACTCAGTTTCATGTCAGTGCATGTTCAGTTCAACAGGGACAGGTGGTAGAGAATCAGATTGCTATCAGTTGTGACTATAGTTGTGCACCAGATCTTGCACAATCAAGGGATTGAGTATGCCAATGAGTTTGCTCACGTATTTGGCCCGCATTTTAGCCTTTGCTCACGTCCACAAAGAGTGAGTGACTATTTTGCAGGTGAAAATCGAGTTTGGGAAGCCATTCTCATTAGTTCTTGAGCAGGTATTGAGCAATGGAGGCAGGCAAGCAGTGGAAGAGATTTGGAGATCAGATCTGAGCTGTATTGTGTGTAACAGAGGTGGAGATACTTGTGAGAAGTATTATGCTGTGTAATGTTACATGACTCAATCATTAATATACAGATAGTGTGGGGTTTTTAGCGAGATTCTTTCCCCGTGATACATACTGTGTTAATGTGTGAATGCTCTTGATGTTTTATTGTTATTGATGCTGCTATATTCTTGATCAACGTAGAGGAGCTTATGTATTGTGTATGTTTTCCGCATTAGTACATGATCAGGATAATCTCTATTGAATATGTGTTAAATTATTCAAAATTTCTACAGAACCGTCCATGTATACACATCAGCCACTGAATCTACCTGACTCACTAGGCTTTTGCTACCCTTTAACACAACTCTTCTATAGTTGGCATACCTAACTGCACGCTCCTTAGTAACATTCTTTGCTGGGGCAACTTCATCTTTTGCTGTTCCTGCTTGATTCTTTATAGCTATGACATTTCCTCCTTGGGTAATGATAACTTTTCTGTTCTTATCTTTATGCTTGACTGCCTCCACTGTTTTGGTCAATACTTCAATTACCTCTATTCTGGGCATCTTTATGGCTTTCTCTCCTTTATGCACTTTCTCAGCTTCTTTAATTTGTCTCCTTGTAACCGGCCTTCGTGGTTTGAACATAAACTCCTCACTAGGCTCATCAAACCTTAATCTCTTCGAAGCTTTTGATTTCTTAGTGCTTTCAGGAGATGATTGAGTCAAATCAATATGCATGGGTTCAAGATGCACTGGTTCTTCCTGCTCAAATTCAATGGCCTCAAGTAAATCACTTAAGCTGGCCTTTGAAATTGGACTTTCCTCAACAGCTACTGATTTACCTTTCTCCTTGCTTAATTGACCCCTTGTTTTAACTCTTGATGCTCTTTCGGACCCAGCTGATCCATGTACATCTTTCTTGTGCTTGACCTTTTCCTTTGATGATGACTGAGGTGGCTGAGGTGGCTCTTTAATAACCAAGGGCTTGACTGGTTTGTTCAACTGAGATTTAACTTTCTTTTTCTCCCTAGCCTCCTTCCTAAGCTCAGCTATTGTAGGTTCTTCCATTGATTCTTCTCTTTCTCTAACCGGCTGTGGGGTGAGGCCTGTCTTACTCTGAAAACCAGCCATATAGATGAAAGAATTCCAATCCCTGCCAATTTTTTGAAGAGCATCCAGCACTAACAGTTTGACTAGACCATGGTGAAACAATGATGTCTCACAATCATCTTTCTTCAATTGAACCTTGTCACACATCTTGCTGAGGCTACGAAACAAGTAAAATGGGAGGTCTATAGATGCTTTACCCGTAAAATGCAGCAACAACTTGAAATGATAGGAATAAACCTTGTTATATCTGCCCTCACAAGTTAAATACTTTTGAATACAAGTAAGAAGCATAGCATAGCTCTCCTTAACATAACTTCTAGGCACAGCCTTGGTTAAATCTTCATTCACATAGGCTTCCTTCAAGAATTCTTTACAGGGGCTCATATCAAATTTGAAATTTTTAAACCACTCCTGCCCCCCTCTGGGAATCTTAGTTACACTAGCAATAGCCTCTGGAGATACTGGGAATTCTAACATAGACACTTTGGAATTTAAACCTGTAAAATTCAAAGCAAACTCTTTTGTTACCTGAGTGTGAACACCCTTCAGCTTTTCACAGAAACTCCAGCAACCAGCATCCTTAAAAGCTTTTTTAACACCTTCATCTCTCAATGCAAGGTCCAATCCTTCAGGCTCTGCCCTCTGACACCTTCCAGACCGATGCTCCTTCTTCTCCATTACGCTTTGAAATCTTTCGCACAGCAAAACACCACCAGCCTCAACTCGAAAAGAAAATTCAAATTTTAGAACGCAGGCTCGCTTGCAATCAGGCTCTCTTGAAGAAGAAACTCGGGTTCATTTTCAATTCAAATGTCTTAACATATAAGCTGGCCACTTCATGCAATATTAACAAACATCATGACACAACCATGCATGACCAAACCGTTTAAATGATTTTAATGTGCGTGGCTATGAACCTATTGGTGGAATGATGGCTCGTAAGTGCTTGGAAGGTACACCAACTGAAAACAACCGAACGGACATAATGACTCATCCCCGGACATGACATTTTAAGAATCTGCGCTGCAAAATCCCCGAATCCGAGATTTCGTAGCGCAGACAGTTATAATTTAACGACATGCGCTGCGAAATGGCTGGCGCTACGAAAAGGCTAAAACATCATTACGCTGCAAAATCAACCAATCAAACTGCGCTGCGAAAATGCGAAAAGGACAAATGACATATACGAGATAAGACATGTCTTATTCAATCATGATGGAGGATGACTAATGGTTTTGAAAATGATTCTCATAAATATCATTGAAAAACATGACCCCTAAGTGGTAAACATAGGATAACAACCATTTGACATCCATTTTTTAACAATGAAACTTTGGACAAAACTTATATACATGTGACTGCAGTTCTAGGTGATAACAGACTCTATCATTTTGTCCAACTTAGGCTCGGGAGTCGATGCAGTGGAAGAAGAAGCCTCACCTCTCGGCCTTCTTCTGTCACCTTGACGCTTTAACTTTTCTGCTGCCATAATATTTGATTCCACCTCCAAGGCTGCCTCTTGCATATCACCCAGCGTAGCACATCGTCTTTCTCTCAACAATAAGCAAAAGTCAGAATCAAAAGCATTGGCGTATGTGAGTTTGGCAGCAGTAGGGGTAGGATTTACCTCAGCTGGTATTTTACTATACATTCTATTAAATCTTTTATTAAAGTCAGGAAAAGACTCACCCTTTTCTCTTTTCAAGTTTCCAAACTCTGTATGATAATACAACAAGTCCTTCTTATCTCCCCATTGCTTCAAAAATGCCTCATCTAATGCTTCTATATCTGTTATAGATCTCTGGGGTAATTCTCTAAACCACTTCCTAGCCTCTCCATCAAGACTCTGGACAAAAACTCTCATCCATACATCATTCTCACTTATGTCTAAATTATCAGCATAACTGTAAAAAGCTTCAAGATGCTCTTCTGCTGTCACTCCCTCTGTTCCAGTAAATTTGGGCATATATTTTTGATATTCTCCTGTAGGCATGGCATTTAAAGGTGTAGGCACTATCAAAGGTCCATATCTAGCAGCAACAATCCTTTCAATCCTAGTAGGTGCTTGCTGTCTTGCCATGTTTGGAATATGCGGAATAATACTAACAGATGGAGCAGTAGGAGATAATGTAATGGATGGGAAAGATATTGGGATGTTTTGAACAGTATGGGAAACTTTCTTTGGACTCAGATTCAAAGGGGAACTAAATGGAGAAGGAGCTTTATGAATCTCTGCATGTATTTCTTCCTTAGCAATACTAGCCTCTAAATCTTCAAACTGTGTATCCTCAACTAAAAACTCCTCATGCAGAGACAAATAAGATTTCTCGGGCTTACCTGATCCTGATGCTCCTTTACGCGATGTTTTCTTCGGGTTAACAATCTTTTCAGGGTCAGGCACTGGAACAACTGGAGACTTCTGCGGATTTCTTCTAGTATGCCTCACAAACTGTGCCAGAACTTCAATGTGGAGTCGCCAAAGGATGGTCTTCCCCAGTGGAGTCGCCAGACAGATGATTACAACCGAAATTTGTGTTCAAAACTTTGTCTGTCATCAAAGTTTGAAGCTGTGTCGTTCTCCCAGGGAAGCTGAGCTTCGATTCTCCCCTCCCCGGCAACGACGCCAATTAATGTTATCACCCCAAGAAACTCACCTAGGTTGTAAATCAGTGATGCTCAGGAACATTAAAAATTCAACGGTTTTTGTTGGATAAAATGATGGATGAATGGAAGATGTGCAGAACCTTTAAGCTGAATAACCACTCTTACTATGATTTACCCCAGGCATGGGTGAAGACCCCCAAACTACAAGGCTTTCAACCACCAACTACTCACAGTTTAAGGTAAAAGTGATAATGTAGAAGACTGATTACACCAACAGATGCACAGAGCTCTGTGATGGCCAGTTGCAATCAGTTAGAGGATCTGCACGACTGTTATTCAATTGACAGTGAGGATGACAGCTCTCTGCTATTCGAACAACAGCAACCTGCAAACAATTTCAACGAGCCACTAAATCATAATACAGAGGTGGGATGACAGCCCCTCTGATATCAAACATTCACAGCACATCAATAAATGCAAGCAGGCACAACCCAGAACAAGAAGCAGAAGTGAAAAGTGAGCAGGTGACAGCAAAAGAAGCTTGTATTAATGGAAATCAAGACCAGAAGCTGCAGGTCTCATAGTATTAACAGTCTCCAGAAGTTAAAAGGCTACAGTAAGCTCTCATTCATCAAACACTCATCATCCACTACATCTGTTTTTTCAGTATATATGCTATCTCATTACATAGTTTCCCTGTTAGCTATGCGTGGAGGAGCCCATAAATGGCCACCAACCACATTTACATTCAGACATGGGGCTGCTGATACAACTCTGGCTGTGCTGCAAATGGATTTGTCCTCTCTGTAGCTCTGCAGTTCTCCTTAGAGCAGGTGGCGTGTAATACCAAAGGAACCATAACCATTTAATACTCTGCATTGATAGTCGGCGTCCTGCTTCATCCTCGGCCATACTTTTGATTAATGGCAGCTATTGAATCATTAAAGCGGCTCAATCATGACTGTTTGGCTTTAAATCCAAGAAGCGCTGTTGCACCGTTCATTCCCGCCTATCACTGCTTCGACTTTTTCTTTAAAAAAGCTCAGGCATGACTTTAATCATTTATCGGGTCCGTCATTTGGGCTACAGTGCATACCTTATGCTGGCCGATCCCTTGTTTCTTTATACTTGGGAATACATGAAGAAATGCTACAAAATCATAGAACAATGGCTCTGGCGGTCCTGAAATGTTATACCAATTTGTATTGGAAACCCATCGGGTCCGAGCTTCATTGCAATAGGCACCCGCCAAGGCTCCCTTTGTATTTTCTTTATACAAAGAAAATACACAAAAAGATTAAAAACGCGAAGGGCGCGGATTTGAAAAATATGAAATGGAGTGTTGAGGGGCCATCGGGTCCGGCCCATCGCATCGGCGCATAACTTATGCGATCGCATCTGCCCCTTTGACAATGCCGATAGCGAAAACACCACGGACCCGAAATACTATAGAACACAACGCTGTATGGCCGTCGGGTCCGGCCAACCGGCGGTCATTCATATGTGCAAAGGCCATGCTCCTATTGAACCGCCCGATAGCGGCACGCCGATGGGATGTCGGCGATCGCTTCATCGGCGATGCGATCTGCCGCTGCCACTGCCATCCTGCCGATGCGATCAGCCGACGCGATATAATCCGCCGATCTGCCTCCTCCAATTTCGACCCGCCGATGCGATCTGGACCGTTTATCGGCCGGATCGAACGACTGTTGCTCATTTGAACTGCTAGGACTACAATTTTGAACTTTGCCTGTTTTGGAGTGTTTGAAGCCTCCCGATAGATCATTTCCACCTTCCCTAGGGCTTTCCTCTTGCAGCTCTTTCAATCGGTAGAAAGCATTTAGCCATAATTTGAGGATTTTGACAGCATCAATGAATCCTTTGGCATGATTATAAGCATTTTTTGCAGCCTTTGACAGAATTTTAAATCCATTTTTGATTTTTTGTTCAACAAAGCTAACAAGTGGCATCAATGGAGGAACACATGTTGCGCCCCACCTTTCGAAGACCATGTTTATCTAGATTGGTTTTTCAAGAGCCTTTTATCCCCCATAGGGAAAGATGTCGTGTCCCATTTTCCTCGAAGAAGCTCTCGAGACGTCTTTGAGATATGATCTGATTTATGCTCAATTAGGTTATGTCTATACTGTTATTCCAGACCTCCCTCATCCTGGTAGTGCTAATGCACCAGGAGCATCTCACACCGCCGATGGTATCGTTGGATCCATTTCATACTATTTGCCATATTCTCAGCAGAGTTATGGCTACCCACAGGGGGGTACTAGTTCCTCCAACATTTATGCCCCTCCTGCTAGCAACATGTTCCAGGGCCCCAACTCGTCTACCAAACTTTTGCTCCTTCTTTTGCACATCCTGGCACTCCATCCCCTCAAGTATTAGTGCTGCAGTATCCCATGCATCCTCAGCCCCAGCAGCCATCGCCCCCTCAGGGCCAGTTGTTTTCATAGCAGAGTGATACAAATCCCCATAATTCGAAGAAAAATAATAAGGGGAAGGGTAACAAGGGTAACCAGGGTAACCAAGGTAACCAGCGTAGTGAACCCCAGGGGAACCACCCTAACACCAACAATTAGCAATAGGGCAACCATCCCAAGAAGAACAAGGCTATTCATACGAACAAGCCTTGTGCATGTTGTGGTGTACATGGCCATTATACACATGAGTGTCCCCTTTTACCCCAGATATGCCAAATGTGGGAATCTTAAGTAGATTCTCGAGGCCAACAATCACCTTAGAATCCTGCACCACCTCAATCGGCCATGCTCACAAATCCTTTCCCTTGGCAAGGATTTGTTGCTTCTTGACCCCATCTAGGTCAAGCACCTCCCCCAACCTTCTGGTCCTGGTGACTACCAAATCCTGATGATGAACTTTGATGAGGTTAACCCCTCCAATATCAACCTACAAACTCGGTCGTGCCAATATGACAAGCCCTCCACTTCGTCAGCTACTAAGTGCAAAACCAAAGTATCTGCTGAGCCTCTTAAAACACCAAGAAGTCATTTAAAGATCCTTCAACCCAAAGCTGAGGCTACTCCCAAGATCCCAAAGGAACCATTACGTTGTAATTCGACTTCTAACCAAGCTGCCCATACATACAATATAGTAGACGACTTGGCGCAATCACCTGCCGCCATGTCGACACTGGAAGTCCTCCAGTCATGCCCTTCCCAAAAGAAAGCTCTACTAACTGTCTTGGGTGCAGTGGATCCTTCTGACGATCATTTGATTGTCTTCCTAGTTGATACATCATCTCATGCCCCATTGCCTTCATCTGTTGATTTCCAGCTACCAGTTAGAGTCCGTAATGCCATCATCTACAGATGCATTATTGATGAAGGTGCATCCACCTGTGTGATGTCTACTATGTTTGGAAACAAATCAAGTCACCTGATTTGTCCCACTACACCATCACTTTGTGTTTTTGGGATGGACACTCCTCCTAGCCCCTTGACATGTACTGCAACTATCCAATGACTCTGGCGGGCAAGATTGTCCATGTCGATATTGAAGTCATCAATGCCCCTTTGGATTACAATATTATCTTAGGTCGTAGTTACACATATGCCATGTCAGATGTCGCGTCTGCGATGTTTCGCAAGATGTTCTTTCCCCATGAAGGGAAGATCGTTACCAATGATCAGTTGACTTACTACCAACTAGCATCCATGACCTCCCCCAAGTCCATCATCTCGTTGATGTTTGACAACTAGTCTTTCAACTCCTTGCACCATTGTCTCACTCGGATTCTATAAGGATTCCTCATTTTTAAGTTCATTCCCTGGTCCTCCCCCTTCCATTTTTGAAACTCCTTCCCTGAATGTTTGCATGTTACAAGCGTCACGGGCTGCCCCAAAATAGTCCATACACCTGATCAACAACCAACTCCTAAAAATTCTATTATTGCTCTTCCAGTTGAACCCTCTAGACCCACTCCCCCAGGACCTCCTTCGTTTGTGGGTGCCTCTCCTATGTTCCCTCTAGGAATTTTTCCTCCAGGTCTTAACCATCTAGGAGCTATTTAGCTAGGAAATTATCCTACCGGCCAGATAACTTTATTATTTCCCCCTTTGGGAATTTTTTCTATACCTATCATGGCTTCGCTAGTCCTTCCTAACATGACTCTTAGGATCCCAGTATGGTACATCGATCCACCTGCAAACATTCCGCCTGGTCAGCCATGACCGTATCATGCTTTGACCTTGGTTCAACTAGTCTCCATGACCCCTGGCACTACTTCAGTACCATCACAACCTCAACAGGAACAAATTCCTGTTGTGAAAGCATCTAACCTTGGGGGTGAAGCCAAAAAGAAATATTCGAAGGACAAGGCTCCCCAAGATCCTCCAACCCATAAGGCCCTAAAGCCGTGCACTTTGTGTGAACTTGTTGGGAATGCCACCAATAATTTTCATGACTTCCTTAACTTAAACCTTTGGTTCATGAAGCATTCCCTGAGTCAAATATTCTGAAATTCCATGTTAACATACCGATCCCACCTAAGAAACTCAAAACACTGCCCAAAAACCAACCTTGTGCCCGGTGTGATCTTCATGGTCATATTCCCATTGTTGCCCTCATCTCGATGAGTTTCGTGATTGCCTTGGGGCGATTCGCGAATACGAGGCATTTTGTAGTGGAGCCTCTACTCCTCTACCTATGGATTCTGGTACCATAAGTCAACTAGAACAGGGAGACTTTGGCCCCTCTATTGTGATCCTTCCCCACGATGTCGAGATGACAGACACCACAGGCCCCATTCTTTATCTATCGTCATCCTTGAGTTCCTCGTAGGAAAAACTTTTTGAGGTTTCTGCGGGCGCTTTTATCGAACCTCTTTCGATAAAATCCTAGGTCTCAACATCTATAGATCCTCAATCTACTAACCCGTCATCTACCATTCATGACGATGTATGTGAAACTTATTCTTAGGTTGATGCACCAGGTAATGCCACCGCATCATGTAGTCAGTCTTCCTCCCGTCCGCCCATCTCCTAGCCTGATGAGGACACCATGGAAGCTATGTCTACCCCTGATTACCCCTACAATTAAGTAAGGGGGCATTTCTTTAGAGGATTTTGAAGGCCATTTCCTTCCTAATTCTCCCCATGTGCTCTACCTCCAGAAATTTCGCTCATAGCACTTCCCTTTGATTTGTGTGTCTTTATTTCTTCCATGAAGTTAGGTAGATTACATAATCTCATTTGTTTTCTTTTTCACCTTTTATATGGATCCATCATAAACACTGTATATCGGCCATGACGATGGTATGAGTTTCTTCTCCCAGAATCTAGCCTAGGGAACCTGGGCCATTTTTACCCCCTTGCATACATTAGTCCTATCAAACAGCGTGTGCATTGGATCTGCCACCAATAATCAGACCGAATATGATGTAGTGATAGGTTTTTTAGTCGATGCCCTTGCTCATCACATCCTTCATCTTCATGTTCATTTAGATTCCTTGCTACTTGTCATGCAATTGAATGGTGTGTATCATGTGCATAACCAAGTCCTATTTAGAAAATATCTACGAGTGAAGCTATTGGTACGTGAATTTGAAACCATTACTTTCAGTCATGTGCCTAGAACCCAAAATCACTATGTAGATACCATTGCAAACAACATTATAGATTGGAATTTATCACATGTATACCACAGAAGATAACCACAAAAATGGTGAACCATCATCGTCATACAAAATGCATAATCATATTATGTATCATAAAAGTGTTTGGAGCTCTTATCTCTAAATACACTTGATACGCCCATAACATAATAGGGGGGACACATAGGCCCCTACATCTCATTTGGAGGATTTCGTGCCAAGTTGGGCTGAGATGCTTGAATCCCTTTTTTCGAGCACTCAAAACATAATGACGCTACACAAACTCCTCCTTCTATGGGAATCATTTCCACCTTTTCATACTAGATCAATATCCCATGCTTGGGGGCATGATGGTTTTTCCTTGGCCATCTTCTCAATTGATTAACATAAGTCTCGGCCTAGATCCCATTAGATCTAGGTATGGTCGATTATCCTCCTATTCCTTGGATAGTTTGTCCTACCAGACTCTCCAGCGAGCCATATGCACATCACATATCGTAGACGTTTGATACCATACCTTCAAATATTCTACTCTATGTCCATATAGTCCCCATGTTTGACTTCGTGGGTGAGAATGAATCTAGACCTCCTCTAGTAGTTCATTCTCGTTTTCGTCTTCCCTTAATTCTTCACCAAGAACCATCATTCCAAGAAGCATTAAGGCCATCTTTAGACAAGTAAGGCCACTTGCCTGAAATTCGTTGATCCCGATTCCAATGGTTAGTTTGTCCACTACGATCTCCACAAGACTTAGGGCCTTTTCCTCCTCTCCAAATTCACCACAACTCGCTTAGCAAATGAATCCAAATTGGAGGGAAAAAGTCCTTTCATAGAAAAAACCATAATTTTTCTATCCCCCATTGCAACTAGACCGTATCTTAATGTGACGAACCATTAACACCATTGGAAATCTATCATTGAGCTCTATAATGGGTCTTCCTCAGTTTTGATGATTTGATACTTCACCAGGAAGCCTTTTTTTCCACGAAAGGTCACTTTGTCACATCTCAAAATCGAATTTCATCATAAAGCGACACTTTTACTTTGAGGTCCACCTCCTCCTAATACTTTTTGTACCATATGTCACTTTTCGCCATGAGTAGCCATCATTTACTCATGTTTCCATGGTCCCCACTAGGCCTAGTCTGTGTGGCAGCGTCATCGAGTCACCCTTATTTAGAGCATTCGCGATAGGTCACCCTTGAATTCTTGGAGTCTATTTCATGTCCCACCATATCATTCCATATTTTCATACCATTCATCCTATGTTTCCCCTTTTTGGCCTCCAGTTGCACTATCCCCATCCCCTTCGGAGTTGAGTCAATTTTTGCCCAGTCACCCATGCACTTTATGCTCTGACAAGGGTAGTCGTCTGTTTCTCCCTTAGTCCCCTTTTTTCCACATTATCCTTGGTGTCATTCCATCAATCACATTACTATTTTCCCTCTTGCTTTAGTTGAGGATCCTCATTTCCTCATCTATCGCAGGCCCTATTCTGTCGACATCAGCTCATTTATTCCAGAAGAACTATCTAGAGGGCGTTGTATCTCAGTTCCAGCTTACATTCTTGTTTGGCACCTTGGATCGAGCAGAGGGTCTCATTATTTCCCTTTGACTTGGTCGTTTCATGTTCGTGATCCATACACTTGATGGCCCAGTGATGCAACAGATTATACTAGTGATTCCCGGGCGTGTGTGATATGTGTCAGACCTCATGAGGGGGTGGCCCTTTAGGTAGCCCATCACATGCCCAGATGCATATCTATTATGCTACAGCCTCAGATGCAGTTCCACAGAGTTGATGGGTTCGGTTCCTACCAATCACAATGTTCATAGCATGCACATCTCCTCCAGATGATCCATTCAGTTTTGCAGAGCCCTTCCTTGCTCAGCAAGGCTTCTTCGGTTGTTCTACCCTCCCTCCCACCCATTTTTGAGGGAAGGGGATTTGTATCTCATGTACTCAGATATTATTGTATTCAGTCCTGGCTCATGTTTTTCTAGGTGCATTATGTATATGGGACACATTGTATTATTTTCTGGCTATGTTATGCCAGCGTGTCATGTACCATTTAGCATGTGCTTTATTGCTTAGCTTCATACTTCTAGGCGAACCGTTATTTTTGTACTAAGTTATCTCGACGGGTATGGGTACACCTCCCCCACCTCAATGAGGTTTGGTACCGCAACATAAAAGGAGACTTGCATTAGTATCACCCCCTCTGTCACTACCCTCTCTCAGGTTTAGCTTCATTTCTCTCTCTCTCTCCTTGACTCCCCTGTGTTGTCTAAGTGATTGTGTCTTTACAATGCACTTCAGTCATACGTTTTTCTCCTAACACTCGTACGTTGGGGGGCAATCTGTTATCACCAAAAAAATTATCATCTAGCCTAATTTACTAGATGGATCGAAGTATACCATATAAAGCCAATTTTACCCTAGTAAAATTGCTTTCACTGTGAGAAATTACCTAATAAACCACCTTTATTAAATAATTTATAGTTAAACCCACCAAGAATAATTAAATAAATCAATATTTATTTGATTTTATTCTAGGAATAATTAATTAAACCATTGTTTTATTATTATTCCTTGTCAAATTTGACCCAATCATGAAAAATGAACAAATAAATCATTATTTATCTTATTTTTCTCTAAGAATAACTAATTACTGATTAATTAATTACTATTCTTTGTTAAGTTTGACTAAATCCCTTAGGAATAATTAAATAAATCATTGTTTGTTTATTATTCCTTAACTAATTCCTTGAGATAATACATGAATCATTTATTCATTTATTATTTCTAAATAAAAGTTTAAATACTTTTTCCCTCTTAAACAAATATAATAAAATATTCCAAGTGGTAATTCCAAGAATGGGATCAATAATATTTTATTATTGCTCATTATTTGAGGATAACTCAATATGTTTTTATAAATAGGAGGGTTTTCAATTCATTATTCACTTTTGATTATTTTCATTGTTGCACTCACCGTTGTAACTCTAATTATTTTCATTGTCGCACACCATATTTTTATTGGGTTGATGCATTATAGAGGAGAGATACTCTACAGAAGCTGAAAACATTTGAGGATAGCCAAGAATCCATCCATAGAGGGGGACTGGTAACATTTATCTGTTCTCTTCACAGGTGTTATTATTAAATTATTCTTTACATATCTAGTTTCCAATGGATATTTTGGGGTTATTACTCTTTCTTTCACTCTTTAACCATGATTGCAACATAGATAAGGATTTTGATAGGTTTTGTTTCTATCAATAGTTGTAGATCTACAATGTTTAGCAGTCATTTCTATTGTTGAGATTGTTTGTCATCCACAATCTTAAGTGGGTTCTTTTCGTACATCCTTGAGAAGAAAACACTACAACAAAAACATTTGCACCAATTGCAAGATATTCCTCAATCTGATCAATTCTAGCATTGGATGCGCAGATGGGGTGGAAAATCCACTAGATGGATGTGAAGACCACCTTTCTTAATGGGGTTGTTGACGAGGAAATTTACATAGAGCCACCGAAAGGATTTGAGACATATGATCGGGAGTCACATGTGTGAAGACTCAAGAGAGAATTATATGGTCTCAAACAGGTGCCCTGAGCATGGTACACTCGGATCAAGAGTTATATTAGTGGATTAGGCTTCACCAAAATTGAAGCAGTTGCGAACATATATCACATTGTTGTAGATGATAAGTTGCTTATTCTTGTTTTTTATCTTGATGATTTAATATTCAAAATTGATGAGCATTTGATCCACTCTCGAAAAGAGGATCTTGTAAGGGAATTTGAGATGAAAGACATGGGGTTAATTCATTATTTCCTAGGGTTGGAAGTATGGCAAAGTGATGGTGAATTGGTTTTGTCTTAGTGGAAGTATGCCTTTGAAATGCTTCATAGATTTCACATGGAGAAATGTAAGCCTATGGACACAAAGATAGCTATAAAATAGAGGAAGGAAAATGCCACATTAGGTGAAGAGGATGATGCTACCATTTATAGGCAGCTTGTGGTGTCTTTGATGTATCTTGTGAAAAAAAGTTCTAATACATGCTATGCAGTAAACCTGCTTAGTCAAGCTATGGTAAGGCCTACCAAGCTGTATTGGAAGGAAACAAAGCATGTATTATGGTACCTCAGAGGCACTACCAAGTATGGATTATGGTACAGGAGGACAGAGGGAGTGAAGCTCCATGGCTTCACCGATGCAGATTGGGGAGTGAGTCCATGAGACATGAAAAGTACTTCAGGTGCTATCTTCAATGTTGGGTCCGCAACTGTTTCCTGGTATAGTAGGAAGCAAAGGTTTGTGGCATTCAGCTCAGTAGAGGCTAAATGGTTGCAAGTAAAGCATCATGTGAGGCCATATGGATGACAAAAATACTTGTGGGTCTTTTCAATAAGGAGATGGATCTGACAATGATATATTGTGATAATTAGAGTTGCATTAAGATCTATGAGAATCTAGTATTTCATGACAGGCCCAAGCACATTGATATTTGGTATCATCATTTGCAGGACTATGTGCAGAGGAGAATTATGTTCCTACAGTACATTCCAATTGAGGAGCAAGATGTTGAATTTTTGAAAAAGGCATTGTCAAGAGGTAAATTTGAAAAAATGTACTAAGAAAGGCTCAATTTGAATTTATACTTAATCAAATTGAGTAAATTGAATTTCCACATTAGTAGGACAACTTGGAGGTAGTTAACTAGCGTGACATGGCTCTTGTCACTTAGTTAGCTCAGTACATTTGAGTTAGGGCCTTGGAGTTCAGTTATGCATGTGTTGATTGCTAAATTTTAGAAATCTAGTTCATTTATTTTCAATTGTATTCAGTTAAATTACTTCTAACTATTGATATAGTCAGTTGAAGGTTAGTTGTGCAGTGGGACAACAATCTAACTTAGAGATCTATTAGTTAACTGATTAATCAACCCAAAATAGCTAATGCATGTATATAATTCAAATTCCTCAACTGAAGTGGAGATGACAAGGTAGTGTAACATGAGTTTTATAGTAGTTTGAGTGTACAAGTGTTGGATGAGTTAGGAGATCAAATATTGGGAATTGCGCAAGAAAATAGGACGAAATTCCTATATCTTAGGAGATAATTCCCTCAAGGATTGCACAAGGAAATAAGAGGCCATATGAGAAAATAATTGGCTAAGTGTTGGCCAATGTTTCTCATTCAATAGAGAGAACAATTATTCTTTTACAGGTTGTGCTCAGAGGTGGAGCATGCAATTGTAATAGTTTCTTTATTCAACTGAATAATGCAAAGAGGTTTGAGGGGGATTTCCCAGTTGGGTTACCCTAGAAACCACTATGTATTTGTGGTTTTTATTATTTCATGTCTATGCATGTTGTTGTAAATTGTGATTTACATTCCACAGACTAGTAGAGTAAAATCGTGTCTCTTGTTTTTCAGTTTGAAATATTGAGAAGTTGCAATTTATATCAAATTTCTACATAATATGTGAAGAGACATGACAATTGTAAGTGCATATGAAGAATATTACAATCATACGAGATTCCATTATAGCCACATATGGTCCTAGATCCCTTTAATAGATGGGCCCTTGATTATTTTTGGTACCAATTAATCCTCCTTCCCGTTGCAAATCTTAGGAATCCTACCTCCTAGTGTCGATCAATTCAACTGTACTAGAATTTTGTAATGGTTTAATCTTATCAATCTAAGTTCATAAACTTATGAAGTATAAAGAAAAATATGTGCAAGGACTTAGCTTCTAATTTTATCAAATGTAAATTAACTATAAAAGAAATATTATTCTATGAAAGTAATTAAATCTAATATATCTAAATATGACCATGGTTATGAAGCATTTATAGATCCTCTTTGCCATGTAGGTAATGCATCTAGTCAAAAAATTTCTTTAAAACCTTTCAATATAATTATTTGTAGCTTTTCAAGATTTAATTTTTATTCAATTGGAAGTTCCATATGATTAGCTATATCATATTGACACACAAAAAGCAATTGAAAGCCACATTGTGGAAATTCAAATTCATTCAAAGCACACGATAAATAAACCTAAGTGATCACTTGAATAATTCTAAATTTGAATTCTTTTTGAAGTTATTTTTAAAGATATTGAATTGAAAAATGTATTGAAAACATAGTATGTATCTTATGTTATGGAAAACATGGTATTTCCAATGTTGTAGAAAATAGAGCATTTAAACTAATTTATGAAAAGCAAAGTAAACTACACTACGAAAAAATTATGAATAAGTGTCACATATCCTGGCACAAGGGGGGCCTCTTCATGGTCACATGTGCTTGAAGAAAACTTAAAGCCTAATTAATAATCAAATATAGATACATTATGCACAAGGATATTATGACTTGGCTAGTCTACAAATTATATTAAAGATATAGAGGTCATGCAATAAAATGTAATTCAAATATGTGTCGCCTTTCTCTGTTAAGTGAAAATTCAGTATATAAAGTCTATAAAATAATAGTATAAGAATCTCCTTGCTACAAGTCAGAACTAGATATGATGACTAAGAGTTTTAATGCTATAATTTAGACTCAAGACATATAGCTCGACTTGTTATGCGATGATGTATGAACCTAGAGGATCATATGTTTAGCCATTGAATCTTGTTCTTTAGCACTTAATCCTAAAAGATGCAATGATTCTTTATAACAATATTTCGATGCTCTATCATGGTGCGATGCCAGAATTATTCAATGTTCTGCCTCAATTTTATATCATGTAACAATCACCACATTGATTGGAATGTTGACTTTTCCACAACAATGATACTCATTCCTTTTTAGTGTGCCTAATAAGTGGGTAACTACATAACGATAATAATTTAAGTGCTCAACAACATGTAGGGCCTATATATAAATAACAATGTAAGGGCTTAACAATAACAATAGTGGATTTATATGGGGAACAACAATAACAATATGGGGGCTGCACTAGTATTATAGGAACCTAACATGCCCATCTCCTTCAGAAAAGTGTTTTCCTCAACACTTGAGTAGTTCTAGATGCTTATGTATGAAATACTCATCCTCCCATGTGAATCTTCCACAATTAAGTTCTTCCACTTAATGAGATACTTTGAAATTAATCGATTTTGTAGATGTCAGATTCTTGTTTCTATGATTGCTTCAATCTTCAATACGATTTTTCCTTCTTCGTCAAGTTATTGTTGAAAATGCACCAAGAAGATCTCATTTTGACATCGGCTTGGTTAAACTAGAGAAAAGATGAATTTCTATTTTAGCAGAAATCTTGGAGGTAGTTAACTGAGGTGACATGGCACTTGTAAGTCAGTTAACTCAGTTAATTTGAGTTTGGGAAGCTTGATTTTAGTTCAATATGATTGATTGCTAACTTGTGGCAATCCATTTCAGTTAATTTGATTTATTGTTAGTTAAACTAGTTCTAACTGTCAGAAGAACTACTGGAGGTGAAGTTGTGGAAGTGGAACTTCAACCACACTTAATGATCACTAGTTAACTGGTCAATCAACCTAAAATAATTGTTGCATGCAGATAATTCGAGTTGCCCAGTGGAGATGGAGATTCCAAGGTAGTGTACTATCAGTTGTAGCATATTCCCATGTGTACAAGTGGTGCATGCAGTCAGAGGAAGGACATAGAGGAATTGTGCAATTCAATATTGGGAAATTCCTAAATAATAGGGGCTAATTTATTGGAGGAACAACACAAGGAAATAAGAGCTTGAAGGGATTGAAAATTGGCTAAGTGTTGGCTAGAGTCAGTCATTCAGGCAGAGAGATAGACTATACACTTGCAGGGTGTGCTCAAGCTTAAACAAGCATATGTATTTCATCTCTCTTCTCTGATTAATGCAATACAAATAGGAAGGGGTTTTGAGCAGTTGATTTCCCCTAGATAAATATATGTGCATGTATGATGTTTCCTTTTGCATGTCTAGGATTTGTGTTCTATATGGTGAATTAAATTTCACAGATCAGTATAGTAGCTTCAAGTCTTGTGATTTAGTAAATTTCACGAGCAATTTTGAATCTACACATTAATTTTTACATGGTATCACAGATGGATTCACTACAGAGGAGATATTTCGAAGTTGTCATTACAGGAGGATCATATTTACATGATCAATTCTTGAGAGCTAGAAGGACGACTTTCAACGGACTATGGCTCGAGTATGCCCTTTAGGGAAGCTCAAATTATGTTTCTTGGAAGGACCGCATGGAGGCAGTGCTGGAAGATAATGGGTTGAAGGAATTCATTGATATTGATATTCTAAAACCAACAACATTTGATGCTAAGGATCTAGCAGAATGGAAGAAGTATGTAGCCAAGGGGAGGAGAATCATATTGGAGAGAGTAAGAAACCATATTTTCTCAAATCTCCGTGGGAAAGTGGCTCTGTATGCAATGTGGAAATCATTAACAGATCTATTCCAGAATAGTAGTGACCACATGAATATGGTGCTCAAGGATAAACTTTGAAATATCAAGATATAGACGAACGTGACCATTCTACAGTACCTGAGCAGGTTCACATAATGTCATGATGAACTTTTTCAAGTTGGTGTTACTGTAACAAAGGATGATTTGGTAAGCCTAGCTCTTCTAGGCCTTCCCAAGAGCTGGTACAACTACCAAGATTTGGTGAATGGGAGGGAAAATCTACCAAATTGATAAAACCTATGGTTTGATTTCGTGCAGGAGGAAATAAGGGGGAATACCAAAGACAAGACTTCATCCAAGGGAGAGGATGAAGAAAATTGTGCCTTGGCTAGAAAGGCAAAGAAGGGGAAAGTGAAGAAATCCTAATCCAAAGAAGAATCTAGTAAAGGGGGCAAGAAGAAAGACTTGTCCAGAATCAAGTGCTTTCACTGTCATGAATTTGAGCACTATACCATGAAGTGTCCAAAAAATAAGACAAATAAGAAGTCCTCAGAAGGAGAAGCGGGTGAGGCTCTGTATTCACAATTTTTTCTTGATTTCACTCTCATTGCATGCATGACCAACACAATGATGGGAAGCGTGTGGTACCTAGACAACGGTGCCTCATTCCATATGATGAAGAATATATATTTTTTCAGTGACTTGGAGGAGATTGATCTCCAGATGCACATAGAGATGGGAGATGATGGAAGGTACAATGTGACTAGGATTGATATAGTCACCTTTTAGAGGGATTTAGAATCCCCTCTCATACTCAAGGATGTGATGTTTGTTCCAGGTATAAAGAAGAATCTTATCTCTATTGCAGTTTTGGAAGACCATGGTTATGATGTGATCTTGACGAAGGAAATGCACTCCCGAGACACATAGCCACATGACAGGTGAAGCAGATCGAGGTTCATGTGAAGAACCTCTACAAGCTAGATGTGGAGGATTGTGCTGCATTTAGCACAAAGGCGGAGAAGGTGCAAAGATGTAAATTTTGAAGACCTTGGGCATAGAAGACTTGGCCATTTACATCATGGAACTTTGAATATCATTCAACAGATTACTATAGGCCTCCGTAAAGGAGCACTAGAGTAGCGGGATACATGCAAAGGATGTACCTTGGGGAAGTACATAAAAGCCACTTTCCACTATAGAGACAAACGAGCATGTGTGGTCCTTGAAAGGGTCCACTTTGATGTTTGTGGACCTTTCTCGACAACCTCCACTTCCAGGTACAAATATTTTGTCATCTTTATTAATGACTTCTCGCAAAAGTGCTGGATCTTCTTCATGTGAAAGAAGGATGAGACGTTCTCCAAGTTCTTAGAGTTCAAGGCACTGGTTGAGAAAGAAATGGGAAAGAAGGTGAAGGCTCTCAGGAGTAATAATGGAGGTGAGTACGTGTCGAATGAGTTTAAAACATTTTGTGCAAAAAAAGGCATTCGACGAGAGTTGACAACACCCCACAACCCACAGTAGAATGGGGTGGTTGAGAGGAAGAACTACAACATTGTGGGAGCAACGACGGAGATGTTGCATGACCAAAGCCTACGTTTGCACTTGTGGGTTAAAGCATGCAACACAATGGTCTATTTTAATAACATGAGTGATTATTGGATTCTTGGCATAATTACACCAGATGAGGCTTTCTCAAGGAGGAAGCTGGATGTGTCACACTTCAAGATATTTGAAGCCTCTATTTACTGCCATGTCTCCAAAGAATCAAGGAAGAATATAGAGCTGACAATAGAGTTGGGGGTATTTGTGGGTTACACAGAAACTCCCCACAACTACCATGTGTACTTTCCATCCCTCACAATGATATTTGTCCGAATGGATGTAAAATTTAATGAAGACAAAGCCATGCGATGCTCTCTTGAGAGGGAGCTTCAAATCTCACCAGAGGAGGATATTTTAGCTCCAAAGGAGGAGCCTCACGATGTTGTGGAGAAGCCACAAGTTGAGGAGCAAAGAGTGGACACAACCACTCAACCAGAACCTTCCAAAAAAGGAAGGAAGAGAAACAAGGAAGCCAAGAAACTTGTGCAGGATGCAAGGGCGAATGTGGTTTATCCTTTAAATCAGCGTAGGTAGAGAAGTTCACCAGATCGATACACTGGCTACATGGATCTAATGATTGAGCTAGTAGAGATTGAGCCATCCTCTTTCGAGGAAGCATAAGAGAAACCTGTATGGGTTGATGAAATGGTGGAGTATGAATCCATTGTAAACAACAGTGTTTGGGAAGTGGTTCGAAGACCAATAGACAAATTAGTTGTGGGTTTGAGATGGATCTTCAAAGTGAAGCATGCAATAGACAGAAGCATATAAAAGTGCAAGGCCATATTTATGGCCAAGGGGTACTCTATGGTTGAGGGGATTGACTATGAGGAGACATTTTCTCCTCTAGCAAGGTACTCATCCATTAGATCAATCCTTTCTCTAGTTGCACCGATGGGGTGGAAGATCCACCAGATGGGTGACTAAACAACATCCCTCAATGGAGTTATTGAGGAGGAGGTGTATATAGAGAAACCAAAAGGCTTCGATAATTCTGATCGAGAGTATCATGTGTGTAGAATAAAGTGAGCATTGTATGGTCTCAAGAAAGCACCCCGTGCTTGATACACCAAGATCGATAGTTATCTCACTGGTTTGGGCTTCACCAAAAGCGAAGCATATGCAAACCTTTATCATATTTTGGTAGAAGGTAAATTGTTTATTATTGTCTTATATGTTGGTGACTTGATTTTAACCGGTGATGAGCAACTGATCAGATCTTGCAAGGAGGACCTTGCAAGAGAGTTTGAGATGAAGGACATGGGTCTCATGCACTACTTCCTTGGATTGAAACTATGACAAGGTGATGAGGAACTATTTGTCTCTAAAGTAAAGTATGCCAATGAGATACTTCATAAGTTCCACATGGATAGATGAAAACCTATGGAGACTCCTCTAGTGACCAAATGGAGGAAAGAGGATGCCACTTCATGTGAGGAAGTGGATGAAACTATTTATCGATTGTTGGTGGGTTTACTCATGTATCTTGTGAAAACACAATTAGACATGTGTTATGTAGTCAACTAGATGAGACAAGCTATAGACCAACCAAACTATTTTTGAGGGAAATTAAGCATGTTCTACGGTACCTCAGAGGCACTACCTAATTTGGACTATGGTACAAACGGACATAGGGAGTGAAGTTATGTGGCTTCATAGACGTAGATTGAGTGGGAAGTACATAAGACCGGAAGAGTACATCAAGTGGACTTTTCAGTGTTGGGTCAACAACAGTTTCTTGGTACAACAAGAAGAAAATATATGTGGCACTCAGCTTTATTGAAGCAGAATACATGGTTGTAAGCCAAGCAACATGTGAGGCGATTTGGATGAGAAAGATACATGTTGGATTGCTTGGTGAGATGATGGATCCAATTGTGATTTACTGTGATAGTCAGAGTTGTATCAAACTATTTGAAGATCTTGTTTTTCATGATCGATCCAAGCATATTGATATCTGGTATCACCATCTATGAGATTATGTGTAGAGGCATATTATGTTGTTGCAGTAAATTCCAACAGAGGAACAAGATGCTGATATTTTGACAAAGGCCTTGTCAAGATGGAAGTTTGAGTTCCATAGGTGCATGATAGGGGTGGTTGATAATCCCTTTCTTGATGAGAGGGAGTTTTGAAAATGCAATAAGAAAATCTCAGTTTTACTTTTCCTTGGTCAAACTAGAGAAAATTCGAATTTCTATTTCAACAAAAATTTTAGAGGTAGTTAAATGAGGTGACATGGCACTTGTCACTCAGTTAACTCAGTTAATTCGAGTTGGGAATCTTGGGTTTAGTTCAATATGTTTGATTTTTAATTTGTAGCAATCTATTTAAGTTATTACCAATTAAACTAGCTCTAACTATAAGAAGAACTAGTGGAGGTCAAGTTGTGGAAGTGGAATTTCAAACAAACTCAATGATCAACTTGTTAACTGATCAATCGACCAAAAATAATTGTTTCATGCAGAGAATTAGAGTTAACCAGTTGAGATGGAGATTCCAAGGTAGTGTACTATCAATTGTAGCATATTCCCATGTGTACAGATGGTGCATGTAGTCAGAGGAAGGACCTAGAGGAATTGGATAATTCAATAGTGGGAAATTCCTAAATAATAGGGGCTAATTTCCCGGAGGAAGAAAGCAATGAAATAGGAGCTTGGAGCACTTGAAAATTGGCTAAGTGTTGGCCAGAGTGAGTCAGTCAGGTAGAGGGATAGACTATACACTTGTAGGGTGTGCTCAAACTTGAGAAATCATATGTACTTCATCTCTATTCTCTGATTAATGCGATGCAAATAGGAAGGGATTTTGAGCAGTTTCTTTCGCCTAGATAAATATTTGTGGATGTGTGATGTTTCCTTTTGTACATCTATGATTTGTGTTCTATATGGTGAATTAACTTTTACATATTAGTAGAGTAACTTCAAGTCCTATGATTTAGTAAATTTCATGAGAAACTTTGAATCTACACACTAATTTCTACAGTTATGGAAATATTGTTTGAAATGGGATCTTGTCACCTATAACACTCTTTAAGAAAGAAACATGGAAAATTGGGTGTACTTGAAAAGACGCAGGCAACTCCAATTTGTATTTCATAATACCAATCTTTTGAAACACCTTTTAAGGGCCATAGAACTTGGGTGATAATTTATTATCCTTTTTAGCTTGCTTGAGAGATATTTGTTTGTATGGTTGTAGCCATAAAAATACCCAATCAACCACATCAAAACTTCTTTTACTGCATTGTTAATTTTCCTATTGTTTCATTTTATTTTATGACAGTGTTAGGTTATCATTTAAGAGTTGGAGAACTTGTAATTGATGCTCAATGTGATATTCCATTGCTTGAACCCTATAATTGTCTCTTAAAGATGACGTGATGGACGGTGGATGATATAAATAAAGTGCCATAAATGGGGTCATTTTTTCTATGGTATGGAAGGAAGTGTTATATCACCATTCTGCGAGAGGTAACGACTTGAAACATTGTGTTTGTTTATCAAATATAGAGCAACGAATATATCCTTCCAAGCATTTCCTCACTATCTTAGTTTTCCCATCAGATTAAGGATGATAAGACGAGCTATAAGCTAATTTAGCACCAAGGTAAGAAAATAATTATGTCGAAAAATTTACAGTGAAAATGGGAGTCTCTAAAATCATGATTCACATTTATTTTGTTCTCATCACGAGTTTCATGGAATAACTTGTCACCACTAGGAAACCTTCCTTCAAACCTTCCTTCAAACCTTCCATTTATGATTTTAAGCCATCCTTCAAACATTACATTTATGCTTTTAAGCCATCCTTCAAACCTTCCATGTCCCTTTTTATTTTTTCTTCTATGTCTGATGATGAGCATTGGCATTGGATCAAGGATGTTGCAACTTCCAAGAATCTCAACTTAAATTATCACCTTGGGGTTCATACAAACTTAGAGGTGACAATGATATATGCACAATAGGTTAAGTTCTACTCATGTCACCCTCAGTGATTAGATCTTCTCAAGGTATACAGATACCACTCCTTCAACTAACTACAAACAAAATTTCTATGAAAGCATATCATGATTGCAAGGGAATGAACATGATTCTAACTACAGAAATGAAAATACCATTCATTAAATGTAAAGGCTAATTGTAATTGCATGAAAGGAATAAACTATTCTAGTTGCATAAATAAACCATGCTACTCTATTTTCTCACTAATCAAATCAATATTCTACTTGCATGAATCATTTATCTAATTGCAACTTGCTTGAGAATGAGGAATTCAATCTTCAACACAACTATGGAATTCAAAAAATTAAGACTAATCTACTTGCTATTTTATGTTTGTAGCGGGTGAAAGATAGGGTTGGAGTGGCCTTGGAAGCTTCTTAATCATGAAATCAAAGCACGAGGGACATTATTCAACTTCAAAATGCAAGAGTCAAGGTCCTAGGGAAAATATGGTTGGATTTGGGTAGTGCTACATGACTGTTACAGAAAGTGCTACAGGAGGCCCTGTTTTGTTATAGGAGTGCCATGTTTTGCTACAAGAGTGCCCTGTTTTTCTACATGAGTGGGTTTGAGAGATTTCTGAGGGCAAGGGTGGTGTAATGAAGGTGGAAGAAGGTGAATGAAGGTGAATGAAGGATGTGGGATCCATTTTTCCAAGTCTAGTACCCCTCAAAGGCCCATCTTGCACAAACTTTCATTTCCATGGTGTCCTTCATTAGCCCTGAAAGGGTGATCTCAGTGGCAGAGTTTGAGAGCAGTATGAAGTGTCTAGGAGGAGCATAGAATTGTCTAAGTGAATGTAGAGGAGTATGCAAACCCCTGCAAGTCAACAACCCCTGCGGAATAATTAAGTACATGCATTAAAAGATCACTATTGCAACAAAATAAATCAAAGTAGAAGGGATGGGTCGAATTTTATTTCTTTATGATCTACTCTATCCAACAACATATACCTACTCTAATTTCCAAATCAATTCTACTAACTTATAATTTGCAGAAACGAAGAATGTAGAAGAGTTACAATCCAAAACTTAGCAATTTACAAGAAATCATAAACACATGTTTTTGGCTTGTTGTTGTAGATCGTCCAACCATACATCCCATAAGAGAGTTGGTGGTCAAACCTTCAATTACAATTTTCGTAATATAATTCCTACTTAAATTAGGAAATAAATACAATGAATTGAACATAAATAAGGAAAGAGTACATGATAGGGACTAAAGCCTCTAGGTTGGGCTCAAACCCAAAGGTTTCATCCCTTCGAAGTTTACTTAGATGTAGGGAAATATTAATATTTTCATTGACAGAAAATAAGAGTCACATACATCATGTGAAAGACGAAAATAACAGTACCAAGCATTAGGCTCTCAGTAGCTACTCCTATCTCCAACAAAAGTTCGAATCCAAACGAGCCTTTAGGCTTGTTTATTTATACAAAAAGTGGCTGAGGGGAAACTCCCTTGAAAGGAAGATTACTTCCCTCCAAAATCTCAAAATTGGTGGATTTGGTTCCCTTGGATCTTCACATGCACTTGAGTTTCTCGGCTTCCAGTTCATTTGAGATGTTGGTGAGAATTCTTTGGTTTCAAGGCAAGTTGGAGAGTCAATGTAGTGGAAAATCCTCCTATATTTTCTCTAGATGCCTACAACAAGCCCCTGCATAGTAAATATCTCCATAAATGCTTCTTTTTCCTGCATATTAATCACATTATGCCATTAATATGACAAACACCTTTTAATATTCCTAGTAAATATATTATGGCTAAAAATGAAAATTAATGTGAGAAAATGAGAGTTTTAACAGCTCGAGGATAGCATAATGGGCCTCAAAATATACCTATTGATGGTACCCATCATCACCCACCTACTGACAAAATATCAAACTCTCATCTTTCCATATTTAATGAAGCGAACTCCCCACTCTTGACACTAGGGTCAGAGACGTAACCCACATAGAGTGAACTTCATTATCAATTTGTTTTTATTCTTCGATTTGATGGTTGTCTTTATGTTTCCTCTTCTTTAAAGTATGCACATGTGTTTTTTCATGCTCTTTCACATGAAATTATGCTAAAATCACCAAAGTAAAAGATCTTTGTTAATTCCGGTAGCTGAGAGAATCCATATCAGGTTTGGTATCAAAGTGGTCTTCTTGCTGATGCGAATTTGAGTTTGAATACCAGAGATTGGACATGTAACAAGAAACAAATTGGAGGATCATAAATATCTCTATGAGGCATTCTACAGGATGGAAAGCATGGTAGATATAATATATGCAGATTATGAGGAGAAAATAGAAAAAGAGTAAAAGAAGAAAGAGAGAGTAGAGGATGATGCTCCATCTCCATCTTTGAGTGAACATAATTCTTCATCTTCTTCTCATCATTCAAATGAAGAGATCAACGAGAGCCTTCAAGCAAAGAATGTTGAATTGAGGAGACTTCTACAAGAAGCAGAAGAGGAGAAGTAGAGAATGCAGCTTCAATTATGATCAGGTGCTCAGTATTTAGCTCAATAATAAAAGTTCTCAAACTGGCTCGAAACCTGAATGACCATGCCTGTCTTGGAAAAACGATCCTAACGCAACTTATTTCGCTGAAAACCAAGTTCGTATGAGGAAGTTATTGTGTTCCGATCGCTTTGCTAAACAGGCGAAATTTGCAAAAAAAAATGCCCAGTCACTGCACAGTTAGTAGTCCGTACTGCTGACGTGGCAAGTGACTAGGCAGGGTCAATGGTGGTCAACAACGAATCACAGTTGGACAAGTGGTATATTTTCATTGGGTTTTATATTGGTGTGTTGGCACAGTTTGATTGGTTTGTTTTCAGGCCAATGAAATAATGCCATGTGGCAAGCTCGAAGGTCGCTTCATGGCATCTTCCAACGGCCTGGGCAGGACTCAACACAGTGGAGCAAAATTTTGGGTGGAGGTCGGGTTGAACCGCGACCTCCGCTATACATTCCACAAGCCTTAACAACCTCCGATACTGGGTGATGGTTACCCTATTAGCTATCCTCTTATATTTAAAGTTTAACGTTGTTGGAATGGGCAGTTAGGAGGGCCAGCCCGCAGGCCAGCCCTCCACATGTGAATAGGCCACCACTAATACCAAATGGTTGGCAACTTCCGACGGCTCCAGCAAGACCATCGCCCAGCGGTTAATGCGATGGTTAAGTGTAACATGTGAACGCATGTAATCCCAACAATTTAGGTGATGGTTAGTTAACCTGACGGTTAATGCAATGTTAACACCACATGTGACCCCGCTTTACCACTGACAGTTATGGTTATCCTAATCTGCGTGATTAGCACTAAACCATAAGTTAAACTCGAATTAACATTTAATTAAACCTGAGTTTAATTCGACGAAATTCTGGTAGTTCCGACAATTTTGGCACCATCCCCAAATTTAGTGGCCCTAACTGAAGTCATTCCAGTTTTGGAGGAGCTTTTCAAGGGAAAAACTGTCAGAGGCATAACTGGAGCAATTTTTGACCAAATTGAGCTCAGGAAAAGGTGTTCCTAGATAATTTCAACATTCTGAACACATTGGTGTAGGTATCAGGAGTAGTAGAGCTTTGTAAACAATATTTTTTTTCCATATTGAGCTAATACAGAGGCCCAAGCCATGGAAGCTGGACCAAGGAGATGTAGCCCAGGAGGGGTGAACTCCTTCATCAAAACACTATGTTAAAGTGTCTCTTTGATGGTTTGCTGTACTTTGAATGTCTATTGTTTAGTACTTGTTTTTGAAGCTATTTTTTTCATGTATGTCACATTAAACTTGATGAAATTTACCTGTTTCAATCACCAAAAAACCTAAGAAAACTTATGCACAAGAAGCAATGAAAAAGCACATGTTTATAAATTTGTAATTAATATTAGGACAAAAAAAATAACAATAAAAAATAGATCAAGTTGGTATCAGAGCAAGGTTGAATTGCTTGATTTCTTGAGTTTGTGCAATTAGGGTTTTAATGGTTGCAAAGTTTTAATGCTTATAAGGTTAAAGTTGCAGAAAGGAGAAGGGAAGCTATTGGTAGAAAATCCTGAGGTAATTCCCAGAAGAAGGAGAGCCACAAGGCCACAATCTCCACCACCCAAAGTTCCAATTCCAGCTGCACCTGAAACTCCTGAAGTTTGGCCTTCAATTGAGATTGAAGAGGTACAAGCAGTACTAGTTTCTTAGCCTAAATCCATAACCATTATGTTTGGAGAAAGAGAGTCTGAAGGTCCTTCTTTAGAAGAGGAAAAATTCAATAAATTTGTTAAAATTGGCAACTAGGGCGAAAATTCATGTGGGTCATCTTATTCATGGCTGATAATATTTTTATTAGATTCCCCTCGCCGAGAGGTGTAGGATTGATCTAAAGATCATCTGATTCCGATAAGTATTTATGAATATATGAATTTATTTTGATTATGGAATTATTATCAAGCCGACCTACAACTCATGTAGGCTTAGAAGCCCAACAGTCGCATCTATTCAAACATCAATAGTTGTGTATAAATACAGGAGGACATTTCCTCATTTGAACTCACTCATCTCATCACATCTCTCTCTATCTACTGTGCAGAAAAGAGGCTCCTCTCTACTGCGCAGAAAAGAGTCTCTCTCTCACACATGTGGAAGGAAGCTGCTGAAACTGAAGCTGTAACTGCAGATCCAAAATTTTACCAGCGTGGACCATCAAACCTGCTCTTCTGAACTACACTATAGGCTCATCTGAACCTTCTCTGAAGGCTGCAACTTTTGGTGGTGGAATCAAGTTGATTCGACGGTCGGTTTACAAGATATCGACTGCCCTAGTTTGAAGGAAGCTACTAAAACTGACGCTGCAACTACAGATCCAAACTTTTACCAGTGTGGACCATCAAACCTCCTCTTTTGAAATACGATGTAGGTTCATCTGAACCTCCTCTGAAGGCTGCAACTTTTTTGTGGTGGAATCAAGCTGATCTGACGGTCGGTTTGTGAGATATCGATTGCCTTAGTTTTGATGATGAAGCTGCTAATGTTGTGTTGTGGTGAAACACAACCCCCCCATTTTTCACTTAAAAATGAAAAATGAGGACCCTTTTAAACGATCAACTTGATAGTACTACTATAGAAATTGAAAAAGAGGAAAGATCTAAATGGGTTCAATTTGTTCTTATTGATCTATATTAATTCGTTTTGACCTCATTCGGATTAGTCATTGTGAAATGTACTTATTTGAAGGCTTTTTATTTTTTGTATTTGTTTAATTTTAGGGATCCTTCATTTTCCAACTCCCTTCCTTATTGGCATTTTGAAAGAATTCTTGACTTCTTGAAACTTTATCACTTGCCTCATGGTTTTGATCGTATGTTTTGGCACCCCCTTGCTTTCTTTCGCATGCATGGAAATATTTTCACATTGATCAATTAAACACAAAGAAGAACATTTGATTGTCACATCACCTCGCATTTGGCATTTGATCGCACTAGTTGGCATTTCTTCCACATGACTTAGCGCATCATTTCACATTCCACATCGATTGTTTATCTCCTTCACTTGGTTTGACATATCCATAAATAAAGGAGTAAATAATTAATCTATCATCTTTTCCATTTTTTGTACATAAATAAATATAATTTCATAACTTTAATAATCTGTAAAAAAATTAGATTAATTATATTTTTCTTTATTTTAAACATTCCACATTAACAATTAACAATTAAAACAAAAACAAAAATAAAATAACATTGTGAAAACCATTATAGTGTAAGACTAAACATTTAACATTGTAATATTAAAAAACTTTTGTATTATTATTTAAAGATCCCAAATATAAATTCAATTCAAACGTCTCATGACCGAGCACATTCCAAAGGAAAACAAAAAACGTTTTTGTTTACATAATTAATGCTTGATTTAAGCTTTGACTTTCACATCAACAAACCTCACTACATAGTTGAGCACCGAATTTGCAAAATGCCGTGCCAGATCAATATTCACACACTTATGGTTTTGGTTACCCTCTATCGCGGGAAAATATATGCCAGCTTCAATTCTCATTTAATTTCATAATCCCTGCAAAATCGACCATCAACGTAATGATAGCAAGCTTATCACAATTATGTTAAACGCAATTTTTGTTTGATTTTCCGCTCATTTGCAGGTACAAGGATCCCGGTCAACACGCTAAGATAATCAATATTTAGACCTTTACTCTTTGAAGGAAGGTTAAATCTAATGCATCCGCGTGACAGATTTAGAAATATTTGATTATTTCACCATGTGGCTTGGCCATTAATGCGAATATCCCAGCACTCTTGACAATGTAACTAATAAATCCAACACAATCAAGGCCAGAAATTCGCCTCAAAACAAGAAACTTCCCCTGCGAATCAATACAATCAAATCAGTGTTAGCCGATACTCAATAATGGAATTGAAATTAAAATTAACGCATGGATAATGAAATAAAATCTCAATCCCATTTATCTTTCCCCATATTTGCGTTGAATTCATCAAAATCAACGCTGCACAATAACTGAAAATTTTAGATCAGAAGTACCGCTTTCCAAAAAAAAGAAAACAAAACATGCATTTTTATTTTATTCTGATTTCAATACATTTCATAACAGTTTGTTCTGATTGCAGGTAATTGTGGAACATTTTGTGATTAGTCAAAAGCGATCATGAAGGAATTAATTCAATCGTAACTACCAAGATTTGTCGTATCCAAAATTGGAAAAGATTTCAAGCTTACCACTCGGCAATTGGCTAAAACATTGAAACATTCCAAGTTTCAATACTGGAATGAGGCATAGGTAATTTCAAAACAAGTTTTTATTATGGGAAGCCCAAGAAGTTTTTAGAAGAATTTTCGCCAGACCCCAAATATGTAACAATTGCGCAAAGAATTTGGAGGAGATATCGCTCTACCTCTAAGAAGGTGAATGCTGGAAGAATTCGTAACAGGGGAGAAGAACCTCGAAGTACATCAGAATCTATTTAAACAGAACATTAATCCAGCATAAAGGGGGAGGGACGCAGGCACGCTACAGAGATTTTCAATCTGGGCTATTGCACTATTGTATGGCGCGGAGGGGCGATTCAGATCTACGCACAAGGGAAGCTGCGTTCCAGCCAAGGGGATTCTTTTCTGTCATTCAATCTACATTTATGCACTTCTGTTTTACGTAGAGGAGGTGATTGTTAGGATTCGAAGAGAGTTTTGTTGGCTATGACTAATTGCTTTGTACTATTGCAGTCAGTAAGATCATAGTTCTGAAATTCTCAAAGACTGCGTATTTTGTATGAAGTTTTGGCATTATTTTAAATAAATTCTCATTCTTGTGTATTATTAACGGAATGGTAAATTTTTATATTTATGTCAAAACTTTATAATTGATTTCAATTTTTATTCTAAATGATATTTCTTGTTGATATCTAACACTATTGTTGGTTCAATTTTGATATGTTGTTGAAGCTTTACTGAGAGCTATCTCCAGAAGGCAGAATGAGGTGGGATCTATAATGAATTCATTGAAGTATATATGAGATAAATGATAACTATTTATCATTTAATCGCAAATGTATTTTGCTTTTTATTCCATTAATTAATATGAACTATTTCTTTTGGTTAATGGAAATCACATGGTGAATTCGCTCATAAACCAGTCTTTCCCCCTATTTTTATTTCATTTGCTCTCGGATTAAGAGAGGGCTATCCCATCTTAGTCCGAGATAGGATTTTTGTTTTAGGATTAATTTTATATTTGTAAATGAAATCTACATAAATTCCTTTTC
The DNA here is from genome assembly GCA_031772625.1 of Pinus tabuliformis. Classification (NCBI taxonomy): domain Eukaryota; kingdom Viridiplantae; phylum Streptophyta; class Pinopsida; order Pinales; family Pinaceae; genus Pinus; species Pinus tabuliformis. Next base: position 45,189,906 of record CM062806.1, on the reverse strand, counting down.
AGTTAAAGGCAAACAATTTTGGTTCTCACAAATTCAAATTTTTATATTAGTCAACTTTTTGATTGATTTTAATCTTTATCCAAAACATTAAGAAATCAATCATAAAGACTAATGTAATATAGTGTATATTAATTCATTTATTAATAACAAATAACATTAGAATTCATTTTTCTTTTTCTTTTTAGAGATAGCCTTAACATACTAATTACTCAGTGATTTGTAACATTTACTTTCAATAAATAATATTAACTTAAGGTAATTAGAATAGTTTTAACTTTAATATGGTAGTATAAGTTTTTTTTTTTTATCGATAATACTACTCTAAGAAATTATATTATGTACATGGAGAAATTACAATCAGTGAAACGAGTTTTCCAGACCAGCGACAGCACTGTGACATTGCAGCCAACAGTGGCTTGCATTGAGCTCTGGGTACCCAGAACCTCCTCCAAAAAGCCAGAGTTTAAACATAGACATAGCCCACGCAGGGGTTGAGACGCAAAAACAATACCCACGCTGGGGCAGAGACCCAAAAAACATTACCCACGCAGGGGCAGAGACCCGAAAAACATCACCCACGCAGGGGCAGAGACCCAGAAAACATTACCCACGCAGGGGCGACCCTGCACCTTATCAAATTTCCTTATTAATCTAGATGGTGAAATGTAAAACACCGCAGGCTCGAAAAAGAAAACAGAGCAGGCCCGTTCGACCCAGCCAAAGACCCAGTGACCAAACCAAACATAAGCAGACGACCAGACAAAGACCAAGCGATCAAGACCGTGGACATCAAAATCTGACCTGAACGGCGAGCGGGTGATGCAACTATGCGTCTGGCTCCAAGTTGTCCAGGTCCAAGTCGTCCGGGTCCATCTCCACAATCGGGTACCCGAAGCCAAAGGGAACGTCCAGGTCCTCGTTCGCGGCCTCTTTGGATGATGACGCCCCCTGCGCCATAGTCTGGAGAGGCTCCTTCCCTTTTGTATCTTCCACCTGAACCTTGTCTTGGTCCCTCGGATTCGCAGCGAGTAATTCATGCTTGTTTGCCCCTTCAAGGTCCATCGCTTCATCTCTGACAAAGAGGATGGAAACGTGGACATTGAAATTGCCCATCTTGAATACCGCAGTGCCGATTGCTGGGCTTCCAGGCTGCCTTGGCGGTTTCTCATCCGGATCGTATGTATCCATGAATTGAGAAACTTGCAGATGGGGAATTCCTGCCCGTCGTAGACTACAACAACAACAACATTGATGCTGCCCTTCTGCCATTGCGGGGGGGCGAGAAGGTGCCCCGCGTCCAGGTCCCCTTCAACATGGCTGTCTTTCTCTAGTTCTTGCCATGTGAACAGAGAAGCTGCCCACACTACAAACCCAATAACAAATCTCCAGAAGCGTCCAAGCACAGAGAATGTTCCCACTCTTCTGCAGAACCAGAACTCGCCGAGAATGTCGCTGCAACATTCTGGCTCCATACTTAACCTCCTCTGCCTTCCCTCGGCACCAGAGCGCCATGAATGCTCTTCTCTCCCCTCTGCTACCAGCATTAATGGACATTAAGGATTCTTGGGGCAGAGGCTTATGTTATTTAAGCCTCCGTCCTCTTCACGTGGCTCCGTCCTCTCGGCAAATGGCATCGTCCTCTCAGCATGTGGCACCATGCCCTCCGCCATCACATCACCCGCATCCGGGGGTAATATGGTAGTATAAGTTAACTAAAATTTTATTAATTATTTTTCTTAGAATAATAATAACATTATTAACATTCATTTTATAGTTTATCTTAGATATATTATAATCTCATAATAAACTAGATTAAATATTTATGATTAGTATTAGAACTATATTAGTGATATTTAGGAATATATTATAGTATAAGGTATAGTTATTTACATAGTATAGTTAGTTAATTAGCATAATAACATAGGATATATTGGTTTAGTTTTGAGATATGAGATAAATAGGAGTATTTTAATACTTAACATAAAGACATTAACAATAGTATAATATTATCATAGCGTCATTTAGGATTAACAACTAATATTAACATAATACTATAAAGTCAGTTAGGTTAGAATAGTTACGCTAATTGTAAGTCATAACTTAGTCGTGGCTTAGCTGAGCCCCAAATCAGCTTAAGGATCACTTTCTTGCCCAATCAGCAAGAGAGCTGATCTGATGTCTCTTCTCTATTGATGAATGAAAGTCATATTTTAAGTCATCGGAGATTGAGAGAAGGTAACTGGACCTAGTTAAACCAGTCGGAGCCACTATTCCAAACGGAAAAGGAGCTGTACTAAGGTCCGGACCGGGTGGTTATCCCCGATGTTGTTGCAGCGATTTTCGAGGCATCAACATGTTGATACTGCTAATATAGGGTTTGCTACTGTTGATATAAATCAGATTTATTGTACTATTTCTCTCTGTTCAATTATTGAAGATAAAATAATATTTTATCAAAGGGTTTCCCCACACATTGTGGTGTTTGTCCTTGGCTAGCCGCCACATCTTGTGTCTCTTGTCTTGGCTTGTTTTCTGTCGATCGTTTAATGTTCTATCTGCACTTTACTTTATGTACATGTGATTGCTAATATGTGGAATATAATAAGAAAAAGAAGTAAATTGTTATAAGCATAGAACATACCATAACTTAACAAAATCCTTCTTTACTTTAATTAAGATGGTTAAAGTCCTCTATGAAGAGAGGAATACTAGAATTGTTGGAGACAATTCTAAACCTCCACATGGAGAAGGAAGCTCAAAGGATAAAAAAGATGAGAAGAAGGATTCAAAAGGTAATGGTGGAAATCCACCTCCATCTCCACCATCCTCGTCATCTTTCTCATCATCTTGATCATCTTACACAACATCATCTTCCACTACCACCACTGAATTTCCCATACTGATTCAAAAACCCCAAATGGAAAGTCTCCCTTACTCAAATTGGACATAAAATTCAAACTTCCCATGTATAATGGAGAGGTGAATGCAGAAAAGTTGGACAATTGGATTCGACAGTTGGAGGTATACTGTAGAATTGAGAACCTTTAAGAAGACGACATAAAAATCTAGTTGGCTTCACTGAGGCTAGAAGGAGATGCAATAGTTTGGTGGGAAGAAAATACTTAAGAGGAAATGTGAATCCATGGTAATATATTTATTTCTTAGGTTGAATTTGTTTCTGCAATTAAAAGACAGTTTTATCCTTTAGCCTATATGCAAAAAGCCATTATGAGTTGGCATAATTTTAGGCAGCTTAAAGGCCAAACACTCCAAGATTATACATAGGAGTTTAGGAAAAGGGCTTTGTTGTTAGAAGTAAATTTTAATTCCCAAGATATACTGCTCAAATAGATTGGGGGTTTACATTCCTATATGAAACATACAATTCTTATGTTCAATCCAAACAATTTAGATGAGGTATGTATGCAAGCCATGCAACTTGAATGCAGAGGAAAGAACATTCAGGAAGAGGGTAGTAAGAGGAAGCCATTCAAGTGAAAGGAGAAAGAGAAGGGTGGAAAATGGAAGCGAAAGAAGAATGCAAGTGTGAAGAAACAAGGGGAGAAAACCATATTCCAACATTGTTTCAAAGCTGGGCATGATGAAGCGCACTGCTGGAAATTGCATCCCGAATTAAGGCCTAAGAAACAAAACAATAAGGGAAAACAAAAGATGACTGCTACCACACAACTTGACCTTGGTTCAGATTCTGGTGATAAGACCAAGATTTCAACCATGGTCACAAAAGGGAAAGAAACTGTTGTAAGCACTAGTTCCTCAAATATTCAAAACAACACTCCAAATGAAGAGTTAATAATAGAGTTGTTTCATGTAAGAGTGATTTCAAATCATACAAATATTGATGCATTATTCGATAATGGGTCACAATCAAAATTTAATTCAGAAGACTTGGTTAAAAAACTAAAACTTGAAACTGTACCTCATCATAATCCATATCCATTGGGTTGGATAGTTAACAATGCAAAATTATAGGTTACAAGGAAGTGTTTATTCAAGTTCGCTATTACTGAAAGGTTCATTGATGAAGTTGAGTTAGATGCAGTTCCACTTGACATCTCAAGAATCATTTTGGGTAGTCCTTATTTGTATGATAGGAAAGCAGTATTTTATCGCCATAACAAAAAATGCATATTGCTCAAGAATGGGGTGGAGTACATTGTAAGAGCCCATAACAAAAAGTTGAACATTTCTTTGGTTAATGCAGGGTAGATGAAGAGACTAGTAAATGCAAGTAAAAATTTTGTGCTTCTCATGATAAAGAAAAAGTGATATTGATTATGAATCTTTTGAAGGTTGTGATGATAAATTGAAATATGATTTTTTTGGTGTGGTAAGAAAGCATGGCGAGATGTTTCAAGAACCAAAGGGGTTACCGCCCAAGAGAGGACTTCAACATGAGATTCAGTTGCAACAGGATGCTCCACTTCCAAACATTCGCATATATCGCATGTCGCTTATGGAGAGCATGGAAATCAAAAAGAGAATTAAAGAATTGCTGAACAAAGGTATCATATGCCCATCTACCTTGCCATGTGGTTCTCCCATTGTCTTAGTGCCAAAGAAGGATGGAACTTGGCACATGTGTGTGTATTTCCATGCACTGAACACAACCATGGTAAAGAATCGTTATCCACTCCCAAGAAGTGATGATTTGGTTGATCAGTTGAGGTATGCAAATTATTTCACTAAGTTAGACTAACGAAGTGGTTATTATCAAGTTAGGATAGCTAAAGAAGGCATTTGGAAAACCACATTTAAAACTAAACAAGGATTGTTTGAGTGGCTTGTTATGCCTTTCGGTCTTACAAATGCTCCGGCTACTTTCATGAGGGTAATGAATGATGTATTGAGACCATTTTTAGATGATTTTTTCATTGTCTACCTAGATGATATTCTCATATTCAACAAGTCAAGAGATGAACATGTCATGCATGTAAACAAAGTACTAGATGTCTTGAGAAAAGAACAATTGTTTTTAAAGATGTCAAAATGTGAATTTGGCAAGACTTCTTTAGCGTATTTGGGACACATTGTTGGAGGAGGCGAGCTGAAGATCGAACCATCTAAGGTTGAGGTCATTCTGAATTGGCCCAAGACAAATACAACTATAGAGGTAAGAGGATTTTTAGGGGCAACACAATATTGGAGAAAGTTTATTGCTAACTTTTCTTCCATTGCAACTCCATTACATGCATTGACAAGTGTGAAGAAAGTCTTCCATTGGGGAGATGTATAGTAGAAAGAATTTTATTCTTTGAAGCAAAAGATAAGTTCAACACCAGTATTGGCTCTTTCGGATCTTAGACAACCATTCGAGATTCAAACGTATGAAAGCGATTATGCCATGGGAGCAGTTCTAGTGCAGCAAGTTAAGCCCATTTCATTTCATTCTGAAATCTTGAATGGAGCTGTAACTAAATATCCCACCTATGACAAAGAAATTTACGCATTGGTATAAAGTGTTAAGAAATGGAAGCACTACTTGATGGGGAAGGAGACCATCATACATACTGACAATTAACCATTGTAGTACTTACAGTCATAGTCAAAGTTGCAGTAGTCATGACATTTCAGATGGATGGGTTTTCTACAACAATTTCATTTGGTTATCAGGTATAAAAAGGGAATCTACAATAAGGTAGCTGATATGATTTCAATGCCTATTGTAAATTCATCTACTATACTCAAGCATAAATTTGTTTTGCATGAAAGTTACATTGAACAATATTCATATGATAGTGACTTTCAAGAAATATATGCAAGCTTGAGTCAAGGAAACCAAATTGAAGAGTTGGATCATCATGTACATAACAATTTGTTGTATCATTTGGGCAAGTTGTGTATTCCACAGGGAGAAAGAAACAGTATCTTAAGGGAGGCACACACTTCATTGATTGCTCGACACTTTGGTGTAGGCAAGACAATAGCGAACCTTCAAAGGTATTGTTATTGGTGACGCTTGTTGGATAATGTTTCTTGTTTCATAAGAGGATGTTATTTATGTGCTACAAGTAAGCCTAGCAATAGGAAACTTGGCTTACACACTCCACTTTGGCACCTTCACGTTCATGGGAGAGTATCTAAATGGATTTTGTAGGAGGTCTTCCATTGTCAAGGAAAGGTCATGATTACTTGTATGTAGTTGTAGACAAATTCAACAATATGTGCATACTAATGCCAAGTAAAAAGAAAATTACAGCTAAACAAACATCTCATATTTTCTTCCAAAACATTTGGGTTCATTTTGGTCTTCCTACTTCTATTGTAAGTGATTTAGATTCTCAATTTGTTGGGAAATTTTGGTCAAATTTGTGGGACATGATGGACACAAAGTTGAAGAAAGTACAACCTTTCATCCACAGACAGATGGACAAACCGAGGTGGTTAACATAACATTAATTCATCTTCTTAGAGGATATTGCAGTAAACATCCCAAGTTGTGTGATGAATAGTTGCATTACATACAACATGCATACACCAAGGCAAAACATTCTTCCACAAACACATCGCCATTTGAGGGATGTTATGGGTACTTGCCAAGATCGCCATTGAACTTCATCTTTGAGGAAGATGTTGCCATCAATGGTCACAGTGGCATCAATAAGGCAAGGAAGTTCATAGAGAAAATTCAGTTGATACATCATACAATGCAGGAACAACTTGAGAAAAGTCAAAGCAGCTACAAGGCAAGGCATGACAAACACCAGGTTGATCATAAATTTCAAGTTGGCGATGAAGTTTGGTTACATATTAGAGAAGAGAGACTTCAAGGGAAAGGTAAAAAGGTTAAACCAATCCGTTATGGTCCTTTTAAAATTATGGAAAATATTGGTAATAATGATTTTAAGCTTGATTTGCCTCCTTATATGCAAATGTACTGTGTTGTTAATGTTGAGAATTTGAGAATATTTGAGCCTCCTTTGATTGATGGTTAAAGAGATCATGTTCCACTGCCATCAATAGATGATTTCTCCCCAAAATATCTAGATGAGATTCAACCAGATCTCATACTTGACAGGAGAATCAGGACTTCAAAGAGAACATATGCCGAATACCTTAGAGTGGGACTCAAGGGACAAAAGCCTTCTAAAGCCAAATGGTTATAGGTTGAGAAGATGAGAGAGCTATACCCTCACCTGCTGAACAATTGATAGTATCTTTTAGGGTCCAAAAGGCTTCTAGTGGGGAGCAATGATCATACGCTCAATATTTAGATAAAAAAATCAAAGTTCTTAGAATGACACAAAACCTGAACGACTGCATCTGTCTCAGGAAAATGATCCTAACACAACTCGTTTCGCTGAAAACCGAGTTCATATGAGGAAGTTATTGTGTTTTGATCGCTTTGCTAAACATGCGAAATTTGCAAAAAAGAAATGCCCAGTCACTGCACAGTCAACAGTCCATACTGCTGATGTGGAAAGTTACTAGGCAGGGTTAATGGTGGTCAACAACGAATCACAGTTGGATAAGTGGCATATTTTCATTGGGTTTCAGATTGGTGTGTTGGAATAATTTGATTGGTTTGTATTCAGACCAATGAAACAATTCCACGTGGCAAGCTCAGAGGCCACCATGTGGTACCTCCCAATGGCCTGGGTAGGACTCAACACAGTGGAGAAAATTTTTGGGTGGAGATCGGGTCGAACCCATGACCTCCACTATACATTTCATAAGCCTTAACCACCTCTGCTACCAGGTGATGCTTACCCTATTAGCTCTCCACTCGTATTTATAGTTTAACGTTGTTGGAATGGGTGGTTAGGAGGGCCAGCTCGTAGGCCAGCCCTCCACATATGAACAGGCAACCACTAACACGAAATGGTTAGCAACTTCCGGTGGCTCCAACAAGACCATCACCCCGATGGTTAATGCGACGATTAAGTGCAACATGTGAAAGCATGTATTCCCGACAGTTTAGGTGATGTTTAGTAAACCCAATGGTTAATGCGATGTTAACACCACTTGTGACCCCGCTTTACCATCGATGATTATGGTTAGCCTAATTTGCGTGATTAGCGCTAAACCATCAGTTAAACTCGACTTAACATTTAATTAAACTTGAGTTTAAATCGATAGAATTCTAGTAGTTCTGACAATTTTGGCGCCATCCCCAAATTTAGTGGCCCTAACTGGAGTCATTCCAGTTTTGGAGGAGCTTTTCAAGGGAAAAACTATCAGAGGCATAACTAGAGCAATTTTCGACCAAATTTAGCTCAGGAAAAGGAGTTCCTAGCTAATTTCGACATTTCGAACACATTGGTGTAGGTATGAGGAGCAATAGAGCTTTGTAAACAACAATTTTTTTTACATATTGAGCTAATACAGAGGACCAAGCTCTGGAAGCTCGACCAATGAGATGTAGCCCAGGAGGGGTGAACTCCTTCATCAAAACACTATGTTAAAGTGTCCCTTTCATGGTTTATTGTACTTTTAATGTCTGTTGTTCAGTACTTATTTTTGAAGCTATTTTGTTCATTTCTGTCACATTAAACTTGATGTTTCAATCACCAAACAACCTAAGAAAAATTATGCACAACAAGCAATGAATAAGCACATGTTTATAAATATGTAATTGATATTAGCACAACAAAACTAATAATAAAAAATAGATCAAATTACAAGCCATGGAAGAGGCGTTGAAAAAGTTGAAGTGCAAGGAAGGCTTAGTGAAACCATCATCATATGCTTCAGAGGTAAACAATGTTGGTAATTTTTCAATTTCAATTTCACATGATGATGATATTTTTGGGTTCTTTTGAAAATCATGCTACAAGCATTGGTTCAAGATTAATGAATAACATGGGATATCAAGGAAATGGCCTCGGAGATAATGGAAAAGGCATTGTGAATCGCATCCAAGTGATGGAATTACCATGACATGCAGGATTGGGGTACGTCAGCAAGGAAGAGATAGGAAAATCTTCAGACGACAAGTCTGAGACAATAAAGGATGCTGAGAGTACATCAAAATCCTCCAGTGATAATGAGGACAGGTCATTTCCAAATGGAAGTGAGCATTCCAAAGAGAGAGCTAAAACAAGGTACAAAGAGTCTTAGTATTCTAAAATTCATTTTCATTACAATAAAATTGGTAATAGTGAACAAAACTTGTGGCATAAAAAACCATGTAGTTTTTGTGCCTTATATAACCATGTGATTTACAAGTGCTTGAAGAGAATGATAGCAAGGAAAAAGTGTAAACAAGTAAACCCTTCCCCACATCAGGTTAAGAAGAAGGTCAAATAGGTCTGGAGAAATATTTTTTTTGCAGCCATTATAACAAGCATGTGCATTAGATGGCTACATGTTGGGAGCTCCATCTAAGGTAGCGACCGAAGGAGGACCAAAAGGAACCTGTGAAGGAAGAAGGACCAATCAATGAAGTTGATCAACAAGATAAGTGACTACGGGAAGAAGACCCATTAACCTGGTTGGGTAAGAAATGGGGGTTTATAAGTAGTTGATCGTGACCTCATTTTGTAAATCACATGTTTTGAGATATTTGTAAAAGTGATGAAGTGCTTTCCCTCACTTATAAATTGAACATGATGATGTCTTTGGCCTTTTTCATTGATAGCTTGGGTATGGTTTCTATTATGATTATGATGTAAACTTGACCAATGAGTGTGATATAAACTCTTGGAAAGTATGGGGATTACTCGGGTCATGTAAAAATAACATGTATTTTGCAAGATGTAGTACAGGTTTGCATAAGATGCAGGTGTCATTTCATCAATTCTGGCTCTGAGAGACAAAGGTGAAGGAGACGAAAATGTGGCCTGTTAGGACACTTTTGTAGGGAAAACCTAACAACCCCCATTTTTGACTTATTTATTTCAAATAATGGGGACCCTTTCCATTGATTTTTGGCTAAATCACCTTTTTTATTATTTTCTTTTGGTCAAGTGTTCTACAATTTTTCCTTTTTTTTTTTTTGTTTTGTTTTTCATTTTCGTCAGATTTTTATTTTGATCACTTCATTGAGTTTGAATTTTCATTAGATTTCCATCGGTACTTGTTTTGTCTCATCTGGTTACACAGTTTGCAAATGGTGCTCATCTGAATTTCGATAATTTTTACCACTTGGGTTAAAAATTGTACAAAATGTATATTATTTTAATTTTTGTTATTAATTTAGTAATTCATTGTAAATATTAATCCCTAGTAAATATTTACTAATTTCTTCAAATTTTCACTAATGGTCCTGCAAAATGACCCAACGAAATTGTAGAACAGTTAAAATAATGTGTTTTCAAGATCTCGGTAATTTATTCCACTTTCTAATTTTAAAAGAAATTACCAAACCTGAAATCTTAAAATAGCAAAGTGGTTGCAGTTCAATTTGTAGAGTTTTTAATTCCACTTGGTCTCCACTTCACCACACCTCCTCCCTTCCAAAATAAAACCCTGATTTTGAAATCTCCAATTTTTCAAAAGCTCTGATGTTCCGATATCGAAACATCGACATATCAACAATTTTATATTTTACGCTTTTAAAAACTCCGATATTATAATTCTGCGAATCTCTGATTTTAATTTTTATACGATTAACTATTTTTCGTTTAATTCACCCCCTTATGTCTCCCGCACCTCCATCTCACTTACCTCACCTTCCATCTCACCTCCTTATCCCTCCACCTCACGTAAACTCCCTCCATTTACAAACACCATATTAACTTAAAGGTTTTGGACTTTATGAATATGGTTTTTAATAAAAAATATATTATAATTTTATTATAATATATTATATTATTTTTATAATTTTAATATAAAAAATTATAATATTAATATAATATAATTATATTTTAATTTTTAATTAATTAGATTTCGTTTATAATTAATTTATAGATAATTAATTTAATTTTATAATTATAACTAAATTAGTATTAATTAAAAAATGATTATAATTTAATTTAGGATTAGATTTTAATAAAAAAAATATTTTTAACCCAGGTAACAAATTTTCCATAATTTTGGGAGTTTTGATTCTTTAATTTTAGAAGCTGATAAATTGAGTTTTACTTGACCAAATGAGGCCTAGGAGTGCTCGTTGGATAGATAATTTTAAGGAGAATGTTTTTGAAGTGGTTTCATAATCATATTTGATAATTTAATGGGTCTAAAAGTAAGTAGAAGATCAAGATCCAAATTTGTAAACAAAATTAATTTTCTGAGTTCAACTTTCTGCACTTTCATTTGCTCATAGCCTCTACTCAATACATATTCATTAAACCATGTTCTCCTTGACCAATTAAATCTTTACAGGGATTAATAGAAAGCTCATATTTTCTTTTATTTATTTATTTAATTAAGTTTTGGTTGGAGATATTTTATGTCCAGATTTGGTATTTTGATTTTGATTGGTTTTGACAGGAAAACAGTTGAAGAGATGAGGAAAATAAGATTTAAATCAATGGGATTGCTCCAACAATAGAAGAATAGGAATTTGGACCAATGAAAATTATTGGAGCATAATTACTCTTCACAAAATTTCCTATTTTGAATTGATTTTGTAAATTATAAATAGTAGTTTGTAGAATGAGCAATGGGCTTCTCTATTATGCAAATTTGTAATGCTTAAAGCACTATTGTAATGGGGATTTCAGGCTGTAGGTAGAGAGAGGAGAGATCTCAAATCTTCAGATTATTGGGAGTTTTATTTTGCATTCTGAATTATGTATGGAGAGCAGAGCTTGCACTATTGCAACTCTTGTTTTAACAACAGAATTTCAAGCGTTATAAAGGGACCTTGGAGATGAGAGCTAGAAAGATGGTTTCAATAAATTGGTATTTAAAATATTATTGTTTTTATATTGGTTTCATTTTTAATAACATAAATGTGTCATTTTCATTCATATTTGTGCACTATTATCTATGTGAGTGATTTACTGTAATTATCTGTTGATTATCTATGCTCTTATGTGGTGAAATCTGATTTTTGAGTATTTACTTCCTCAGAGATCAACCTTTTAATTATATTTTAGCAAAAAATAAGATTATGTGAACTATTTCCTCATATTATTGTTTAATCATTTGAGTTACTGATTTAGCAATCATCATCATTTTGTGAACTACTTCCTAAATGTTGTTGATTAATTATCTCAGTGAATAGATCTCTTAACAGAATGTGTTTTGATATTCATAATATCAGTTAATTGAACTACTTCGTTAGCTTGATATTTATTATAAGCCAAACATATTTAAATCTCAATCATTTAATTACTTTGATCTCGGTTGGGTTAGATCTACATCTTCCTAATTGAGATAGGCTTAGGATCTTTTTCCTGTTTTCTTGCATTCTAGGATTAATTTGCATTTAGATTTAATTCTACATCCCTAAAAGTCTTCTTATCAAAGAGGAAAAATTTATTTGTGGCTTGGTTGAGCCCCATATTAGCTTAAATATCACTTTCTTGCATGATCAACAAGAGGGCCTATTTGATGTTTCTTCTTTATTGGTAAGTGAAAGTAACACTTTAAGCCAATGGAGATATAGAGAAGGTAACTGGGGCTAGTTTAACTAGTCGGAACCACCATTTCGACGGAAAAGTAGCTGCTCTAAGTTCCCGACTAGGTGATATCCCTTATAATGTTGTATGAAAAGATTTTTGACTCCTCAACATTTTTGGTGGTACAAGGAGGGCCTGAAGACTTGTTATCTTTTGGAGTTTTTGTATTTTAAAAGTTTTATTTAATCACAATGGCTCCTCTTAAACTTCCCATTTGGAGTTGTATTTGTTAACATGCATCTACCAATACTTCACCAGAAGTAGTAAGACTCTTGTCTCAGGTAAAGTTTAATGGTAAGAGGAATGTTTCTGCTTTTGATCATGCCTTTCAATTTATTCCAAAATTTAAAAATTTTGATTTTCAAGGAATTGATGAAGGTGTGTTATGCAAAATTTTTACTCTTACATAAAGCTAGAAGATGGTGTCATCTCTTCCAGTTGCCTCAATTCACAGCTGGGATCAGTTTATTACAATGTTCCTTTGTGAATTTGATGGCTATGACTATGAATAAGTATGTGATGAAATTGAAGATATATGAAGGTTTGAAAATGACTCTTTTATTGATTTTACCATTAGATTTCGTTTAAATTGTTTGAGATTTAAAATTGAAGATAAACCTTTGGAAGATGAATTATTAGATTGGCTTGAATATATTTACTCTCTTCCTCCCATTCACAATCCATGTGGAATTATTACAAGCTTTGATCAATCTTCTTCAAATTTTATTAACATAATTGAGAATTTCAATATGGAGGTGTAGACTAATGATGATGAAGTTGCCTCTACCATGTATTATCAATTCCTTCATTTGGTGCACACTTCATGTTGTATTAATAATGATCACAATTCACCTTCATATGTCAGTGAATCTCAATCACAAAGCTTGGAAAAATGTACTATTCAATTGCAAGAAGATACTAGCAACAATCTTGGAGAAAAACTTGCCTTAAAATAAAAAATCACTGTGAATTAAATTCATAAAATAAGATTATAGATTATTAAGTACGGATAGAAATTCAAGTTTTCAATAATATGGAATCTGCCATAAAAATTTATGAATTTGATCATGTTGATCAAGTATAAAATTCAGGGAAACCAAACGATATTCCTCAAGAAAGCACAATTATTCTATTGAATGATTTGAAATTTGTAATGAAGAAAATACAAACAAAGCATATTTCAGATTCATTTCTTCAAATTCACATTTTTCCCTTTATCTTGATATTTTTGTTGATAGTAATTTTCCTTCTTATTGCATGAATAATGTTCTAAAAACAAGAGAGGTTGATCCAAATAAATCCCCTATTAATTTTTATTAGGACAAAGAATTATTTATTGATCATTCTTCCAATATTGATGAACCTGAGCTTAATTTTCCTTCTTGTTTTGATTTGTCATATGGGAATGAATAAAATTTCAATGAAATTCATGAAGTTATTTATGATAATTATTCTGACATTGAGGATGTTGATTTGTCTTCTTCTCAATTGAATCCTCATGATCAGAGATCAATCATATGTGGGAATGAAGAACACTCTAACTCAGAAATTGTTCCAACTAATTCTCATTCTCAAGAAAAAAATTATCTTCATGATTTCAACATTCAAGAGTCTTTTCCAATTTACAATTCATATGATCATCAAGCTCTTACACTTGTTCTTGGTCCAGAATCATTTCCTCTTCCACAAGTCGATGCCAATGATCCTTCATATTTTATTATTTTGGCCAATGCTTGTTAGGGGGAAATTGTTTTAAATCAATTCCAGTTGTGTTGTAACAATAATGTAAATTATGATTTGATTTTATTATTTTTCCTTCATCTATTTTGGTTGTTTTCAGATTTGTTTTATGTTTTCATTTTTCAGTTTTTAGATATCTTATGTTGACATATTGAGAAATTTAGTATTGAACACTCAATTAATGCATTTCCTGAAAGGGAAGATGAAGTTTCTAATCATAATCATGAACATCAAAAGATATTGCTCTTCCAATTACAATTGATGTCCATATCTTATCATTTTCTTCTTTCTTCTCAAAAGAAGTGCCAACAAGTGAGTGTATTTTCACAATATGGCCAACAATCTAATCCAATTAATAATCTTCCATTGAATCTATCAGATTTCCATCCATATTTCATAGACCCATTTGAAATACATTTGGAAAATATTTTCACAAGAAATATTATTAATAATTTAACATATGCACATAAGGCTGACAAATTTTTGTAGACCATTTTTTTTAAAATTTCGTTTCCACAATTTGGCCTGCTATCCCCTCTTTTCAACCTCTCCCAATCATTAATGGAAATCCACCCAAATTTCTATGATCTAATTGAAATTCAATTGGAAGGGACATTACAAGGGAAGGTTATTATAAATAGGCTGTTTTCTATAAGAATGTTAGCAATAAATGTACATTCTGCATTCAGATTTAGTTCTCTTAGATTAATTATATTTGTCTTTTTGTAACTGATGTTTGATTTCTACATACATGCAGGAAATAAAATTCTTACATGGTTACATTAGAAGTATGACTATACCTAGTCATGTTTACTTTTCATTCAATTAGCAATAGGAATAAATGAATTTAGAATAAGATTCCTTTTCTGTTCACATTTATTTCATCATTTCAGATTTTTAATAAGAAAGTAGTGAGCCCAAGTTTTTCTTGGCATCCTTTTTCATTTTCAAGAAAAGTGACTTAGAACATATTTGAAACTCTTATGTAGTCAGATTATAAACACTTGTGAATCTCTTGATTGTCTTGTTTTTGCAAAACTTCGTTACATTGATAAAAATATTTTTAATCATACATGAAGAAATTTTAAGGAATTGCTATGGCTTGGGAATCTTTGATTCACGAGTATTTATGAAAAGCTCATTTTCACCACTCTTGTC
Organism: Pinus tabuliformis; assembly: GCA_031772625.1. Taxonomy (NCBI): domain Eukaryota; kingdom Viridiplantae; phylum Streptophyta; class Pinopsida; order Pinales; family Pinaceae; genus Pinus; species Pinus tabuliformis. The sequence continues at coordinate 45,174,475 of CM062806.1, read as the reverse complement.
CTGCGATATAAATTTGAGGTGGATGCAATTTGATAGATCATTACTTAGCATTTTAGATTAAATAAGTAGATGATGTTGAACATATGCGAATTTTGAGAAATGCGTGGGGGAATTTGAAGATTCATGAGGTAAAATTACAGTCAATATTCTTCCAGGTATGCATTTTACGAGTTCATCTTCATCTGTTTCCAGTTTCTATTTTCTTTAGTTTATTTCTTATTTCTGTTTTGTTTATTTTGCAGCTCCTCATTCACTTGATTTTCAAGACTAGAGATAAGCAAGAAGCCAACCATTTCTAAATCTGCAACATGTCTAGGGTAGCATTTGTTGTTTCGTCAGAATTTGAGGATTCTTTAATTTTCCTTCTATTAAGTAAAACCACGATAGGCCTTTAATACAATATCATAAGATTCATACCAGATCATTATAATATCATAACTATCCTCATTCAAAAGTTCTGATAAAATTATTCTCTGATCGAATATTTCTGATAATTAATACAAATATTAAAGGGGTTTTTGTTAAAAGGCCAAGTTGAGTTAAGCACTTATTTATGAATATAATAATAAAAGGCCCGACCCCACAGGATTTCCACGTAGTGTTATCGAAGCTTCCAAATATCAGAACATTTCATGTGAGCATCAATCAATACTTCGATATCCTAATCCGACGATCCTCCGATATCCATTTTCCCACATCATTCGATATATGACATCTATGATCCTCCGGTATCCTTATATCATCAATCCACTGATATCTGTTATCCCTTCTTGCTCATCCTCCAATAGATGAATTCGTTGATTCTACGATGTCTATACATCTCCAATACTCTGATCACCAATATTTCCAATCCTCCGATCTCTGATAAAGTTCCCTCTATCAATATCAGAACTTTCATATCAGGACCTATGATCGACTATTACTTTTTCACACCCCCTGTTAGCACTCCTCAGTGTCCCAAGGCTGAGAAAGGAAGCTAATGAGGTAACCTCAAACCAATCTTTAGACTTGGCAGCTAGCCCTATTGTCGAGTCCCAATTTTTCTCATTTTTTATAATATTTATGAGGCCTTAACCCCCTTATTTTGAACCTTTATTAATCCTTGAATGCCCTCTTTTACCATCTTTTGTGTATTTTGACTAAGAAGGTGATGTGAAAATGAAGGTATGAAAATTATTTTAAAATGTATCATTTTACTTTAATTCCTAAATATTTTTGAAGTTAAAACATTATCTAATCAAATCATCTACAATGTCAAAGGAGCTGACCACATCTTGCGTAGATCAACCATTTTCTGAAGCGGTTCCGAGATTCCTGCAGCTGCTCCAAAATTTCCTGCAAGTTCACTGATTTCCTGTAGACATGAAGATTTCCTGTAACTGCCCCGATTTCCTGCAAGTTCAATTATTTCCTGTAGATGCAGAGATTTCCTATAAATGCCCCGATATCCTGCAAGCTCTCCAATTTCCTGTAATCGCCCCAATTTCCTACAGCGATATCAATGGTTGAGCGTGTTCTTGTCAGCCTCGAGGAGAACAAAGACATGGGTTTTGTTGAGAAAGTCACTAATATGGATGCTATCCTATTGGTCACCTCAGAACTGCCACTCAGACCACCCAATCCTTCATTCCTTTTTCAGATGGCCATATTAAGAGGCAGTTCCAACAGCTTCATGAAATTTGTTTGATCCATGCTTTCAGTCATGGATCGAAATCATCATGCTTATTTATGCTATCTTTGTCATATATGTTAGATGATCCAAAAATAAAATATTATCATAGGTTATAAAGTTGGAATAAAATAATTATTAATTTAAGATATTAAATTAATAATTATTATTCTAGAATATTTAATTATTTAATGGAGACATTTAGAGTTAGTTATTGTTGTAACAAGATATGACTCTCCAAATGTGTCATATATTAGGCTCTATTTTAGGAGAATTGTTAGCTAGTTGTTTTGAATAGCATTTATTGTAAATTGACACTTGTTATTTAATAAGTGATCCATAATTAGAGGTAGTACGGACATTGAGCTTATAAATATCTCATTGCAAGAGTGTTTTTTTGTTCGGGTGTAAACTCTTGCAAAATCAAATATGTAATTATTTTTCCCGATTAATAAAATTACGTGCCTGAGGACACTTTTTCCATTATTGTGGTATCAGAGCTCCAGTAATGCTGCAGTGGATGTGAGGAGGAGATTCCAGCTCTACAAGTTTTTGGAAAACTCCATTGAATTGTTCAGTGAATGATTGGTATGAAAATTGTCCAATTTTTGTTCAAAAGAAAAGAAAGTTTATTATTTTATTGATTTTAGATTTTTAAATCTGAAAATCAATTTTTTTGTATTATTATAAAAATTGTTGTGTCTTGAATTTGTATTATTTTATCTGCTCCAACGTCTGCCAAAATTCTGCCATTATCTCTGCCCTTATTGTGGGAGATGTAGTTAGCGTTTGGAGAATATATTTAGAAGGGAAAAAACCAAGACAAATTGTCTTACTGTTGTCTTGTCGTATTGAAAGCCTACTTCACAAACACAAAGGGATTGCAGTATAATCAGGCTGGGGAATCGTTGCACTGCGGAAACATTTTTGAAGAGTCTAGGAGCGAAGAAGCTCAGGTATGATGTGTGCCAGTCGTGTATGCCACTGATTTAAACGAATAAGGAGATCATGTGATCATTTCTGGTTCGCAGTACCCAAATGGAGTCAGGTAGCGGGAGATATTTGCTCATTTTCCCTTGTGACTTTTGTGATCAGCGAAATTTAGGTCCAGATCAGAGCTTGATTGGACGACTCCATATCCAGCTTTTCTGACTACCATATTTTGACAGATACTTGTATCTACCAGAACTCCTTTAAGAGGAGAATATTCTTTGAGATCCACGTCACAATAGAAGAAGTAAAGTCATTCTCATAACTCAGCATAAACCGCATAAAATAGAAATACAGTTCACAGAGAAGCATGAATTGTCTCATAACTCGGCATAAACCGTAGAAAAGAAAAAGCGAATTGCTAAGGCCAAGAGCAAGGCAGCTGGATATCAAAAGCTCCTTGCTTCAAGGTTGAAGGAGCAGCGTGATCGCAAGAGTGAGAGTTTGAAAAAAAAGGAGAGCATCCTGTGTTTCAACTGGATCAAAACCATCAGTTGCTTAGTATTATGTGTTTTTATCTATTTATGTGAGGTGAACTCCCTTGCTTTGCATGGCATTGTACTGAGTGCAATTTTAAAAATGGCAAGCAATGATTTGCTTATTGAGTATTGTTTGAGAATATATAGTCTTGGTATATTTTGATGAAGGCTCAGACTGCAGGATTTTGAATATATGTTAGAAACTGTAATTCAAAAGCATTTTTGCATCTTTGAACAAAAACAAAGTACTTTTTATTTTTAAATCATGATTCTAGAACTATGCACTAAAGCATCCTCGAAGCTCAGACAAACCACCGTCTACTCCAACCAGCAGACAACGTCAACAAGTGTAAAGCAAAATTTGATCGCTCCTCCAAAGTATTGACTCCTCGAAAATGTATTTCTTCTTGCTTTCTGGTGGAATCAAATTTGTAAATTTTGTGGAGAAATAAGGAATATTGTATTTTGGAGAGATCTGGTGATTTTTTTTTAATTTTGGGAATTTATTATCTGTGGAGTAATAAGGTGACCTGTAAATTTTTGTAGTAATAATGGGACTTTAATTGTAATTTTTGAAGGGATAAGTGTAACTCAAAGTAATTTTACTTTGGGGTTGGGGGGGTAGCTTTTTTTTTACCAAGTCTTGCAAGAGCATTGTTGTAAAAATCAAATTTTGAAAGTTACCTTGTAATTTTTTGAAAAATTGACTAGAGCCAAGTGCAAAGCTCAGTCATTTTTCTCCTGTTTCAACGACTATACGAGGGTCAAGGCCAAGTGCCGATAGATCGTGTTTTTGCATGGTGTGTTGCTTATTGTGTTGCCCATCTTGACATGTTTTTTCTGATTCTTGGTGCGAAAGCTTCAACACTACAATGTCCAAGTTAATTAATTTGTTCTCTGATTCTAACATACTTGAAGGTACAAAATCCTATAAAACATGGCATCGCCTCATCGAAAGCACTCTTATTTATAATGATTTGTGGCATGAAATATGTGATGGAGCTATTAAGACAAATAAACCCACAGATGCAGCTGCACTAGCAAAATGGGAAGTTAAGAATGCCAAAGCATTAGCTCTCATTAAATATTCTGTCAATGATGAAATGTATGTCCATATAGAAAATGCTACAGATGCATGATCTACTTTGAGAACTTTTAAAGACCTCTTTGATACTCAGCCTGAATCAAAGAAAGTTGATCTTCAATTGAAATTGTTGCAACAAAAATTGACTGAAGGAGGTAATGTTCTTGAATATATCTCAAGACTTAAGAATATTAGGCAGGAAATCATTAATGCTGGTTTTCCAGCAATAGATGATAGCTTTATGGTCACAATTGTAATTGCTGGACTTCCTTCTTCCTACACGCATTTTTTGGAGACTCTACAATTAACTGGGAAATTAGAGAAACTAAAGTTTGATAAGCTCTGCAAAATGTTGACCCAACATGATAAAACCTTTGGAAAGAAGAAGAAAGTTGGTGAAGATGTCTTTTTCACAGAGGCCAACACTAGTAAATCATTAGCTAATAGTTCTCGAGGTAGAGGCAGAGGGAATTTCAATCAGAATAAAGCATCACATAATGTACAAAGTCGAGGTCGAAGCCAAAGCAGAGGAAACAACTTTAATAGAGGCAACAGTTCAGGAAGGAATAATTTTCAAGGTAGAGGAAACAACCAAGGAAGAGGCTATTTTCAAGGACAAGGAAATAATAATCAAGGTAGAGGACAATCTCAAAATCGAAGTTAAAGTAGAGGCAAAGGACAGTCTTCAGGAACAGGAAGAGACTTAAGTCAAATTGTGTGTCGAAGATGTAACAAAATTGGACATTATGGTGAAGATTGTCGAACTTCTCTTAATAAAATTCCCAAGTTTCATAAGCACTCAGCACAATTTGCAAATGATCAAGAAGATGATAACTCAGAATATGTTTTTACTTCCTCACCGGCATTACAACTTTCATCCCATCTTAGAAGTGATTATGAAGATGTTTGGATCTTGGATTCAGGGGCAACTCAGCACATGACTTGTCGACGTGATATTTTTTGGAATTTTCAAGATTTCCAACTTAATTCCATTTTTCTTGCAGATGATACAAAACATACTCCTTATGGAAAAGGAGAAGTTAAAGTTTTTCTCCCTGGCATTGGAGAAAAAATGATTTCCAATGTGTGGTATGTACCAACTTTTAAGAAAAAATTTCTCTCTTTAGTCATGATTCGACAAGCAAGACATCAGGTAATTATGGAAGATGGATTAGTCAAGATTAATTCAGTCAAACAGAGCTTGAAAACTGTCATGACAGGTTATGAAGATGGAAAATTGTTACGGGTGAAAGGGACAGTTATTCCAAGGAATTCTGATTCTGCAGGGGTAGTGACTACAGGTATTTCACCTGTACGACTATGGAATGTAAGATATGGACATTTAAATTTTGAGAGTCTTTCTCAATTGCATAAACAAAGGATTGTTAAGGGACTGCCAACTTTCAAAAAGGAAAATGCAAAATGTGAAGCTTGCATTTATGGCAAACAAAGTCGAGAAAGTTTTCCAACAAGTTCATGGCGTGCAAACAGGTGGCTACAACTAGTTCATAGTGATGTTTATGGACCACTACAAAATTCCTTTGGTTGTTGCAAATATTTCTTACTATTAATTGATGATTTCAGCAGAATGACTTGGGTTTACTTCTTGAAGAACAAGTCAAAAGCATTTGAGAAGTTTAAAATTTTTCGCCAACTTGTTGAAAAGGAAGTCAAAGAAAAGATAGGTACTCTCAGGACAGATAATGGGGGAGTATTCACTTCAAATGAATTCAAAACTTATTGCCTTGAAAATGGCATAAGACGACATCTTACAAATGTTTACACTCCACCGCAAAATGGAGTAGTCGAAAGAATGAATCACACTTCGTTAGGAATGGCGCGATCCATGTTAACTTTCAAGAGGTTAAGTCCAATATATTGGGCAAAAGCAATACATACAGCTGTCTACTTAAGAAACATGTCTCCAACTACTTCTTTAGATGGAATCACACCTTATGAAGCTTGGTTTGGTTTCAAACTTCAAGTTAAACATCTTCGAGTTTTTGGATCAATATGTTATAACTTAGTTCTAAAAGAAAAACGAACTAAGCTTGACTCAAGAAGTTTGAAATACACAATGATTAGCTATTCTGATGAGAAGAAAGGGTATTTTCTTTTGACCAATGGAAAATTAATTGTGAGCAGCGATGTCATTTTTGATGAAATAGAGAGTAAGAGTGCTGAAGAAATCGAAAGACTTCTTCAAAAGTTAGAAACTAAACACAGTAGAAGAAAAGGAAATACACAAAGTCAACCAAATTCACCAAATTGGTATGAACTTGATTTTCCTTCATCTGAAGATGATTCATTGAGTCCATCTACTTCAACAACACCATCTAGATCTACTAGCAGCTCATCTGCATCTCCAAGTAGCAGCAGTTCTTTTGTCAGTGATTCACCACCGCCAGAACGAACATCAATTTATATTAATCCTCTTTACAATGATGGAGAATTTTCAGAATCTCAAACAACTGCGCATCAACTACCAAAATGGGCAATTCAACTTTTGAAAGATGTAAAGCCTGATGAGTAGAATAAAACAGGCACCAGAAGGTCACATAGAAGTGAAGGAAATTTTTCCTTGATAGGAAATGATTTACTAAACCTTCCACGTACAAAGAAGTAGTAAAAAATAAAGAATGGCAATAGGCTATGGTTGAAGAATATCAAGCAGTAATTGATAACAACACTTGGAAACTTGTTGATTGTCCATAAAACGTTAAACCCATAGGATGCAAATGGGTTTACAAAATTAAGTATAATCAAAAGGGAGAACTTGAAAAGTATAAAGCACGCCTTGTCGCAAAAGGTTTTGCGCAGCAGGAAGGCATTGATTGTGAGGAAACTTTTTCTCCTACAGCTAAATGGAACACCATTCGATTAACACTTGCATTGGCTGCTCAGAAAGGATGGAAAGTTCATCAAATGGATGTGAAAAGTGCTTTTCTCAACGGGGATTTACAGGAAGAAGTGTATATGACACAACCACTAGGTTTTGAAATTGAAGGGCAAGAACATAAAGTCTGCAAATTGATCAAGGCTTTATATGGATTAAAACAAGCTCCCCGAGCTTGGTATGCAAAGATAGATGAATACCTTAAGAAAGTTGGTTTTCAATGAAGTCAATTTGATGATACTTTGTATGTGCAACAACAGGGAAAACATCTGGTAATTCTTGTTATGTATGTAGATGATTTGATCATTACTGGAAACCATGATGATCATATTGCACAGGTGAAAAAGGAGTTACATGCAGGTTTTAAGATGACAGATTTGGGATTACTTCACTACTATCTTGGAGTTGAAGTCTTCCAATGTCCACATCATATTTTCATTTCTCAGAGTAAGTATGCAGTAAAGGTTCTTCAATGATTTGGCATGCAGGATTGCAAGCTCATTCTTACCCCCGTGGAGCAAAACTTGAAACTTTCAAAATTTTAAGGGGGGAAAGGTGGACAGTACTACTTATAGACAATTGATTGGCAACTTGATTTATTTGACAAATACTCACCCTGATCTATCTTATGCAGTCAGTATTCTTTCACATTTTATGCAGGAACCACGAGACAGCCACTGGAATGCAGCCAAAAGAGTTCTTCGATATATCCAAGGAACAAAAGTTTTTGGTCTTCTTTACACAAAGATGAAAAACTTTGTACTTGGTGGATATTCCATTGCCACCTTTGCTGGAAGTATTGATGATCGAGCATCAACACCAGGTTATTTAATGAACATGGGGTTAGCAGCAGTATCTTGGAGTTGTAAGAAATAAGCTACAATGGCCACTTCTTCTGCAGAAGAAGAGTACATTTCACCATGGGAAGCAGCATGTGAAATTGTTTGGTTGTGCAGAATTTTGCAGGACTTGGGCATTTCTCAGGTAGAAGCTACATCATTATTCATTGACAGCCAGTCAGCCATCAAACTTGCCAAGAACCCAGTTTTTCATTCAAAGACAAAGCATGTGGACACCAAGTATCATCATATCAGATCTCTCATTGCCAAAGATGTCCTCAAGCCAGTTTATTGTCCTTTCGAAGATCAAATCTCCGACATTTTCATGAAACCACTTGGCAGAATAAAATTTACTAAGTTTAGGGATGAACTTGGTATCTGTTGTAATGTATCTTTGGATCATAGGGGGGAATGTTAGATGATCCAAAAATAAAATATTATCATAGGTTATAAAGTTGGAATAAAATAATTATTAATTTAAGATATTAAATTAATAATTATTATTCTAGAATATTTAATTATTTAATGGAGACATTTAGAATTAGTATATTGTTGTAACAAGATATGACTCTCCAAATGTGTCGTATCTTAGGCTCTATTTTAGGAGATTTGTTAGCTAGTTGTTTTGAATAACATTTATTGTAAATGGACACTTGTTATTTAATAAGTGATCCATAATTAGAGGTAGTTAGGACATTGAGCTTATAAATAGCTCATTGCAAGAGTGTTTTGTTGTTCGGGTGTAAACTCTTGCAAAATCAAATATGTAATTATTTTTTCTGATTAATAAAATTACGTGTCTGAGGACACTTCTGCCATTAATATATTGTTAGCCAACAATTGTAGGATGTTATATTTTCTAATTTGAGGCAGATTATGCCCATGTATTTGTATAAAAGACCTTTATGTTTATTAGGAGGGGGATAGAGAGGATTTGGAGAGAAGAAGGACATATTGAATATATCAGACCCTGTATTACTATATATTTTCTAGATTAATATAATACTTTATGTTCTGTTAAATTTCATTAAGTAACTCCTTTCATAGTTGAAGGGGTTGTGAGTAAGGGAGGGCCCCCTTTACTCACAACTCCTGCAGCAACAATTTATTTATTTATTTCCATTTATTCTTATCATGCATCAATAGAATTAGTACAGAGTTTGATGTTCTCTTTTATAATTTGTAACAACTTGTGAGTGACGGTTAAATGTGAGCTTATTTGATGAATGATTTGGAATTTTTGAATAGGCTTTCATTTCTACTATGAAAAATGTGAATTTAGTTAATTGTTGTTGTTTGGATTTTTATATTTTCTTGATTTGCATCAACAATTCTAGGTGTCGTAGGGAGATGAATTATCTACTCCATAGCCTTTGCTGCTAAGTGTTTATGAGGAAAAGAGTTCTTGAAGCTGTGTGTTTTTAATTTTGTTTAGAACAACACTTATAGTATTGGTCTACATCTATTTTGCACAGCATCTCATAAGCTCACCTACCAATGGTTGATAATTTATGTCTGTAAAATTGTAAGTATAATTTTCCCAAACATTTTGGCACTGTTTCGGGGAGGTTCTAAGGGATCATACTGGAAGTGTTTTAGTATGATTTCTTTTGTTTAAATTTTTCAGGACTGGGGGAGTCGAAGTGGTAAGATGTGGGGTAAGGCCTACGCACCTGCGGAGATCAGAATTCGGCAAAGCCATGTCTTGATTGTTTGGCATGTAGAAGTTTTTAAGTTTTCTACGTAATATATGAATAGGGTCCAATATTTTCAAATGTTTTTAGTGGTGGTGTCAGCACCACTTCGTTCACAAATAAAATGGTAAGGAAGAGGAAGTTCGTAAAAGAACAAGGCAAAGGAGACAGAAGAATCCAACAACAACTTCTTCTACCAAAAAATCCTGTGTTGCTGCTCATTCAGAATTTGCAATGGCACCTCAAAGGCAGTGGAAAACACATCTTGCAGGTATGTTACAATTTTTTTTTAAATTTCCTTATGCCCAGAATCAAATGTGGAACATTCCAATGCCTTGGTAGCCCTAGCCTCGGTAGGGTAATTTCCCTTACCCCGCTGCACCAAATTATTCCCCTCAAAATTTTTATTTACAACAAATGGTACAGAAATAACTTCCCGCCCAACCAATATCCAATATCAACAATAAAGCCATCCAATCTATTCACATTATTGGAATGGCCATTTATCCTACTTATCCTACCTATTACATTGCACCTCAACCTCTGCAGGAAATTTATGTACCTTTGCTGTAGGAGATTTCTGGGTCTCTGCAGGAAATTAAACTAAGGTTAAGAAAAGTGGTGACCCAACTAGAAAAGATTGAAGATATTATAGAGGAAGAAACCCCTGCTACACCTGAAATATAAAACGTATAAGAAACAACAAAAAAAAATTCTAAGTTCACAAGAATCTTCCTCATCTCAAACTATCCAACCTCCTTTTCCCAAGAGGTTGAGGGTGGAATAAATGAAAAAACAACCCGAATTTGATCTAGTATCCAAGTTAAGAAATTTATGCATCAAAATTCGTTTACCTCTGGGCTTGTTTATGATTTGAAGAGCTGATCCACAAGGACTCTTATTAGCTCTTTGTGATAGTGTTCATCTTCCTTTAATCATCCTCTAGTGTATACTTGACTGATAGCCTCTGATTTGGCCAAAAACCATTGATTTTTGAGCAATCTGTGACCCGGAACCTGAGAGAGACGAAAGTTTTCTCTTCAGTGCAGCTGCAGTGAAGGCTACCTGCGTTGCAACGTAGGTCCCGAAGGGGCTACCTGCGCTGAATGTCAAACTGACAGTGTCCTACCTGCGCTGAACCAGTTTTGCATTGTGCAACTGGGGTTCCTTGATTTCTGTTGCCCAGTTTTCAGTATTGTTTTTGCAGCCTATTGTCAACCTGTATACCCATCTGAAACTATCTTTCTTTGCCATCATTCCGCCTCAGTTGTATGAAGAAACCGTGATTGTTCTTATTGTATTTCTTACTTTCATTCATAGTTTCCCGTAGCGAAAGTGAACTAGTCTTGCTGTGGCCTCTTGGATCTAGACCTGTGATAAAGTGTCGTTGTGATTCTAAGAGCTAGTTTATTGCTGTTCATAGCTGCTTGAGCATTTGCTTTCGTTATATGGTTCGAATTTCAGTATTTCTTGTGTTGAAACGAGTGAATCTTAAGGTGATCTTTTGATTATTGGACAAAAACTTGTTTGCTTTCGCTTGAAATTGAATTCGGAATTATACAACAGCTTTCTTTTTGTAATACATCAACATTAAGGAAGAAGAAAAGAAATACTTGCATTGTGCATGTGCATTTTGACAGTTTACATGTCGATTTAGGAAAAGTGCATCAGTGTGTGCTCTATGATCTGTTTGAAAAGATGATGTCTTTCTTTTCCTTCAGTAGTTAAGATTTTCGTAAGTTGAAAGAATTGAAAAAGCTTGCTTATCATTCTTAGACTGCATTTAGGAGTTGTATCATACATCACGTGGTGATCCATAAAGGCAAACTGCTAAGAAAGATCAACTTAAAATGAACTGAATTTACATAACAACGCTTTGAAACATAACGAAACACAGTAGAGGTCTAGGTAGAGACGTGTTCCGGCGTCGTTAAACATAGTGACTGTCGATCTCTACGAAGGTGGGTGATTCCTCCTGAGGGACGATAGCACTAATACGGATTTGTGCTCCCGCGTATCATCGCGTATATTGGGAGACCCCTATAGGAACAAATCCTTTATCCATAGGAAGCCGTGTCGGCCGCCCTACTGATCGCGATGCAGTGAACACAACATTCACGAAGATCGACCACTCGTACCGTAAAACATATTCTGTGGTTTCGCGAAAGGTTTGGCACACCCTCTGCCTAGAACTCCAGAGTAGTTTCTTTTGGCCTTTTTCAAACTCTATAACTGAAAAAGTCCATCCGAGCATTTGTCACTTCGGGCTCGTTAATACATCGAAGGAGACTAGAGTCATCTTTAGCTTTTTCTCGACTCTTAAAAAGTGAAAAAGCAAGTTGTGTCTAAAGCGTCGTCATATAAAATTCATTTTAAACGGAACATAATCACCCCTTATTCCTGCGTTGATCTTTAGGTTGAGAACATGGAACACACCAACCAAGGGATTCCACATGATGGGAACCCTAGCCCTTTCTCCTCTTGGGGAGAAGTTGGTGCGCCCCACATGGCCACATTGTCGCTTCCAGGGCTGACAATTGGCCTGCCAGTTTGGCTATTCTCAACCACTATAGTTTAGAACACCACAGTTCCTGAACAGTCGAGTCAACAGTTAGACCAGTCTAGAGCTGCCCTCCAGCCTTCCACTTCTTATAAATCTTCCTCCGATCCTTCCTCTTCGAAGGGTCGAGCCGCCGAAAGCAGAGCTCCCGTAGAGAAGAAGAAGGATTCCGATCCTTCCTCTTCGAAGGGTCGAGCCGCCGAAAGCAGAGCTCCCATAGAGAAGAAGAAGGAGAAGAAGAAGAAGGAAAAGAAGCAGAAGGAGCCAAAGGCGGCTGGGGGCAAGCAAAAGACATCTAACCGAAATCCACACACAGCACAGACCGGGCCTAAGTCGCCATGTGTCATATGTGAAGGAGACCACTTCCACCGTGATTGTCCCAGTATTCCCCGAATACTAAGGGACTGGTCCCCTCGTGTGCACAGTTCGGAAGCATCAACCTCTGACAGCCAGGTTGAATGCTTACCATCGACCAGCGAAAGTGAAGGTTCTAGACAACGAAGGGGAAAGAGATTCCCCTGCGAACTGTGTGAAGGCAATCACACCCTCCGCCGTTGCCCCTTTTTAGACGAAGCAAAGAGAGTTTTGGAAGATCAACCGGTTCCACCGTTGCTACTTCCTCCTGGATACCAAAAACTCGCGCCAAGTCCTTCGTTGGTCGAAAATACAGCTGCCCCGCTCATAGGGCCAGCTGAAGCGTCAGTCACTGAAAATGAACCTACTGAATCCGGACCAGACGAAAGTCCAAAGGTCGAAACGACAGTTGACCCGGTTCTCCCTTCAGAAGTTTCGTCTTCAAATAACACAGTCACTGAAGATTCATCTTCAGCTGACACCCTCACCGAAGAGAGTAAGGATGACACCATCCAGATTCTTTTCATCAACACCGATTCTGATGAACATCAGGGCAATGTGCCCACTCCTTTATCGCAGGAAGGAGCATCGTCAGGATCATATCCGGCCGTATATTCGGTCCCACCACCAAGCAACCTGGTTGTGTCCTTTGATTGGAACCAACTAGGCAGACCCCGGTTACCAGCCAGTATACCATTCAGAATTATAGTCCAAATATACAAAATGGTGATGGCTGGAACTATCATTGATGAAGGGGCATCTGTGAGTATCCTGTCCTCTACTGCTTGGAAAGCACTGGGTTGCCCGGTGCTTTTGCCCGAGATAAGGAATCTCTCGGGTTTCAATAAAGGAACCAGTCGACCATTAGGGATTCTACCTAATGTGCCTATTACATTGAAAGGGAAGGCTGTCAAGATGAATTTGATGGTCGTCCAAGGACCCTTGGATTATAACCTACTCCTTGGACGAGACTACATATATTGCATGGAAGCAATAGTCTCCTCACTCTTTCGAATAATGTGTTTTCCACACGAAGGAAGAATAGTCAAGCTCGTAGACCAACTTTCATTTCCGGGATCACGCATCGCAAATAGTCACATACCTATCCTGAATGGTCTATTCAATCAAGAAAGGTCTCCACCTCCGGTTCTTCTTCCTGATGAGTGCGAGTGATTCGGGAAAGTAAGGCTGGAACCCAGGGGGCATGCATCCTGGTCTGTTTCGGGCAGAGAAAACCTTGGGAATAAAGTAGAATTTCCGCGGGAGAATATGACTAGTCCGTACCCCGTCCCCTCCTTCATCTTTGTGAATCTTCCTCTGATCCTTCCTCTTCAAAAGGTAGAAGCCGCTAAAAGTAGAGCTCCCGTGAAGAAAAAGAAGAAAGAAAGAGCCGACAAGAAAGTCCAGCTCTCATGAAGAAGAAGGGGCAGTTAGGAAGTGGGGTTGTTCTGGAAAAATATTCTTTTGTTAAAGTTAAGTGTTTGGCGGAGCGTCGTCATTCACCCTTGTCTATCTTAGGTAGAAGCCGCCGAAAGCAGAGCTCCCGACGAGAAGAAGAAGGATTCCGATCCTTCCTCCTCAAAAGATAGGCATCGCCGAAGAAAGATTTCTGTTTGGAAGGATTAGCAGAACAATCTTTGGGTAACCTGAAAGAGGTAGGCCTCACCTGTTAAAAACAAGGTTTTTGACGGATAAGTAGGGGCGACCTTGAAATTAGACTTTATACCTGGGGGCATGCAAACCTCTTGGAATGCAAGCACGGGCGGCTTTTTAGTTTTTAGGTCCGTAGGTCTAACCCCTCTAACTCGTAGGATAAGTCGATACCCAGCTTGCATAAAGAGAGGATATGGAGCAAAGCGTAGGGAGATGAAGCTCCTTAAAAAATAGCAATCTTCCAGGAGACCTTCCTACTTTATGACTGGTAAAAACGAGCAGTTTTGGCAAGGTTCATGCTCGTTAAAAAATAAACGCAAAACCGAGCAGTTTTAACGCGGAATTCATGCTCGTTAAAAAATAAACATAAGCATGTGAGCAAGCTTCCCCCAGAGTTCAAGCTCATCCAGAAAAAATGAACCGGTAAATAACCATTTGAGACCGTAAATTCATCAGCCATAAAAGCCTTGGTCGTGTTTGCACCGTCACCACCACTTTTCATTTGGCCGATCATTCACATCCACTTGATTGTTTACCTATTTTGAGGAACAGCTGCGAAGAGTGATCCCACCTAGCCATCCTTGTAACATTGCCGTGATTGGAAAATTCCAACCTGTACCTGGAATCTGCTGCTGTCCCTGTTTATCACTCGTTCCTCAAAATACGAGTCTTCTTTGAGCTCTTTTCACTGACTCGTAAAAAATGAAAAGTTTGCCGAGTTTTGGCCTTCCAGCTCGTTAAAAGGACAGGAAGAGCTATCCCTCCTCTAGATTTTAATCTTTTTGGACCTGAGGGATTATTTCACAAAAAGATCGAGCGCTTGTCTGGTTCGGCTCGATAAAGCTATCGAACATTCATCCCTTCTGTATTGTTTTATACTTTTTCGGACTTAAGGGATTAGATGACGAAAAAGGACCTCTGGAGTCAACTTTATGTACCCTTTTCAGACTCTCTAAAAATGAAAAGGACCGAGTCGTCTTTGTCGCTAGGCTCGTTAAAAATATTGAATAGCGACAAACTTGTCTTTAGACGAGAACGAGTTTCCCTATCGCTAGGCTCGTTAAAACATAGCGATGGGCTTGCCCGAAGGGCAGGTTATAGAACAAGCATATGTTATCCTCCTCAAGCTTGACAAAAAAAGAGAGGTACTGGTCAGAAATGACTGGGGAAAAATTGGGAGAACCTCAAAGCTTAATGGTAGCAAGTCGCTCTTGAACATGACACTTTTGCCTCCGTAAAACATCGGGTTGGGTTGTTTTCATTCACCGGTCCCTTCACCATGGTCTCGCCATACCATCCACATTTGGGGTAATGCTACCGATCCATCACATCAGTGTCGTTATATGTTCAAGAGATGTCATTCAGAGAGTGTCAACCGGGTCCCATCCACTGCCATACATCATCTTTCATCCTTTCATGACCGCCACCCTGAATCATATTTCACAGATCGTTTTCACCATCATCACAAACACTAGCTCCGTTCCGTGTCGCTGATGTGGGATTCATTAAAGCCCTCCTTTGATAGATCGCTTCTTGTCGACATCAGCTCATTATCCAAGAAGTTGATCTAGGAACACCCCCTCAGTACTTTGAAGCTTGCATGCCTCAATGGCAAGTTTCTCACTTCCGGCGACAGGTATACATTAATGACCTTCGACCGGGAGATTTTGCGTGGTGTTCGACACCAAATCCTATATTCACGCCACGTGAATTGTGCTGCAGTACCTTGAGGGTCATCATCATTATCGGTGATTCCTCTTGCACTTGTTAACAGTTTACATTATTGACTGGTAATCAAGCGATGTCTTTCCATGTTCGACTCCAAGAAATTATCACATGGATCGACTTGTACTTAGAGTGAAGATCGGACAAGTTTGAAGACCCTGGATCTAGTTTCATCCATCCGGGTTGCGATATATATTCAGGAGATAAAGACATAGACATGTGCAGCAGATGATCATCCTACTAAAAGGATGATAATTTAAGCAGAGAATTATCAGTCTACTATCAGACGATCGTTTGTTTATGTACAGAAAATGTATTTATAAAGCTGGGCATGGGAAATGCCCGCATCAGCTAGATCATGAAAGCAGTATGAAAAAATAATGTATTGTATTGTATTTTGTTACAGGTCACCTCCCGATGATTGAATGAACTTCGGATCCTCCTAATAAAGCATTTCACCCGATAAACGACCTCATACTTTAGGGGGCAACTGTTATAGACATTTTTGTGCCTTACAGCATGAAGCATGAAATGTCAATAATCTGAGGGATCCAAAGTCCCTAAACATGTTGTTCTTACCCTTAGAGGAACAAGGTCAGCAAACCACAACACTGCAAAACAGTTCTCCACTGAAAAACACTCAAAAACAGGTCAATTTTGGATCATGTCAACTGCTCCACTGAGCATCTGCGCTGAATGTCAACTGCTCCATGGTGTACCTGCGCTGAATTTCAAGTTCATCAAAGGCTACTTGCGCTGAGCGTACTTGGACATGTGGAGGAATCTTTCCTCAATGTGCCAGTGCCCAGGAAGCTTCCAAAATGACACTTGGATCAGAAGACTCGCCTAATGATGAGTAAAGAGGTTCTAAAACTCCAAGTGGAAGGTAGGATCTCCGAGTGGACTCAAGAACTAAAGAACAACTGGGGTTGAAGAGGACAACAGTCACACATCAAGCTGACTTATCTTCACTCCAAAACTCTATATAAGGATCTCATCCCATGGGATCTGGAGGCCGGAATTTAGTGCAAAGAATTGTTGTTGGTTTACAGTTGTGAGTATTGGGTGATTGCTTGAGGGAGGTGAAGAGGAGATTTCTTTCCGTTGGGAAGGTGATGCTGGATTGGACCTCTTATGGTTGTATCACCGCCTGAACCTTACTTTCTTCCATTAATAAAGCATTTGAGGTTCTTCTATTCGCATGTGTTTCAATGATGTATTGTCTTACTTGCGTATTTGATTTATGCTAATCCTTGAATCGATTATGAATGCATGCTTCTTGTAGTTTCCTTTTCTTGTCTTGTTTGCAGGATCTCGTGTAGCTGGGCCCGTGAGAAGACTTGGAGCTGGGAGCAAGCAGCAAAGAGAGAAGATTGGATCGACCATTTGCGCAAGACATCGGTAAGTGGATCTCTTCCTTTCCTCTTTTGCATGTCATAAAGAAGTAATCTTAGATAGCTTTGCTTCAGCTGTTGCTAAGGAACTATCACCCTTAGAGTGGGATAGGGTCATTCCGTGTTGGATACTTTTCCCCACAACACCCTGCTAAACCCCTCTTGAAATCATAAAAGATTCATTGGGCCAAGGAAGAACTTAATTCAGAAATTATTCAACCAGTTTTGACAATAGCCCAAGCTATGGGCCTTAAAGAAAACACTAGGGATAATTTAATTAATTTCTCTATTTCAAACCTTGATTTTTCCCAGCACTTAGAGGGGAAGTCAAGTCATGAGATAGATGTCATTGCTGAGGATAACTTCCAAGACCATAGTAAAACAACTAAATTAGATTCATCCCTCCTATCTATATTTCTTGCAAAATCAAGGATTGAAGGTGGATGCAAGGTAATTGAGATCTTTCCCAAAAAAACTTTAATTATCAATTATGCCCTAACTTATGAACAGGAAAATCGAATAACTTAGATATTGAAAGATTTTTTAGACACATTTTCTTGGGAATATGCAGATATGGATATGATACTTGGTATCTTCTCTGATCTTTTATATGATTGCATAGAGGTTTATTTGGATGATTTTATGGTGGTGGGTGATACTTTTGAAGAGGCTTTACTTAATATTAGGAATCTTTTGCAAAGATGTAGAGAGAATAATATTTCATTAAGCAGTGAAAAAGGTTTTATAATC
Organism: Pinus tabuliformis; assembly: GCA_031772625.1. NCBI lineage: Eukaryota > Viridiplantae > Streptophyta > Pinopsida > Pinales > Pinaceae > Pinus > Pinus tabuliformis. The sequence continues at coordinate 45,156,388 of CM062806.1, read as the reverse complement.
ATGACTAAAGGAATTGTCTTGGATCATCATGTTTCTACTGCAGGAATTAAAGTTGACCGGGAAAAAATCAAAGTGATTTTGAAGAAGAAAGAGTTGGAAATGGTGGTAAAGAGGGCCATTCCTTTCACTACCTCTTCTTGATTTTCTATTGCAATAAACTGAGCTTACTTTGTTCCTTCTTGTGATAATTAAACCATGAGAGGAATTTCTATTGGGTACATGTTTATTCCCTTTTCTAGGTCTAATGGAATAATTACATAAAAGGAGTCCCCCTTGGAGCCTTCTTTTTTAATATTTCAGACTCTCGAAAATTGGAATCTGGTGAGCAAGGACTGTCCCAGGCTCATTAAAATAACAGGTTAGTAGATCCTTGTGGATCCTTATGTTAGAGTTGGTCTGGTCAGCCCTCCATCAGAGATCAAAACTCTTTGTGCATTTCAATTTTAGGTGTCCCGCTTCATTCACTTAGCTGCATTTCGCTAGGGACATGCCATGCTCTGACGGAGAAAGTCATGCTAATCATTTTCCCTCATGTCTGGTCCCTGCTGGTTCAAATCTTAGTCCATAATCACTGAAATTCCATGATAGTCAAGGTCTGGTCATATTCAGGACAAAGTCATTTTTATTGTTTGGGTTTAGGAAATCATCAATGTGGTCTTTGAAAAACATGTCCAGAACAAGCCAGGCAGGCCAGAGGGAGAATTTATATAGCTATGGTTTCGAAAGCTTCATCATCACTTGAAGAGACATCAACTCTTCTTCAAAACCCTGTTTTGAAGAAAAGTCAAACAAGGTCAATTGTGACAAAATTTTCCAAAAATCGCCAGTTGTATTTTTCAGATGCAGTCATGGTTTCCAGGGGCTAAATGCCCAGTCACACAGTCCCTGCAAAGAAATGCCGAAAATTTCATTATTTGAGCCCAAATTTCGAAGAAAAAATGAAAAGCCGAGTGTTTAAAGGTCAATGAAAAAGTGCAAGACAAAAACATTAGAAAATGGGTTTTCAAAGAAGAAAAAATCAAACCAATTTCTCTCAAGCCTATATATACATGTTGTGGCCCTAAGCAAAACCATTTGTGCTCTTGCAAGCTTGGAGAGAAATTCCAAAGGTGAGAGAGCGAAATAGTGAAGAGTTTGAGTGAGTGGGAGGTGGTGTTGGAAGGCGCGGCACATACACTAGGGCGCGCGGTGCACAAAGAAGGCGCGACGCACTAGCAGCCAGCCCACAGTGCAAAATCAACAAGCGCGCGACGCACTCAGGGCGCGCGACGCACTCAGGGCGCGCGACGCACACAGCCAGGGAGCTCAAAACGCTTGCAAATTTGTTTTATATCCTGGTTGAAGGCTAGCAAGCAAGAGGTAGGCTCGAATGAAAACTCTTCTCTGTCAATTTGGTCAATGGTTTGGTGTTTCTAAGATGTTGAATGATATCCAAAGCACATTGTCCATCCATGAAAATAATCACCAAAGAAAAAATGATAAACGGGGTTGCAAATTTGTGAAGACGCCACCAAGGTTTTGCTCCCCTCCCCTTGTCCCATCACTCCTCATCATTATCACCTCCATTCCACCTTGTCTCCTAAGGAAACCCCCTAGAAATCTTCACTAAAGACCCTACCCCCGGTGTCCTAAGCAAATTAGTGTCATTTGATAGTACGTGGCGCACACACAAGGTGGCGCGGCGCACTCAGGGCGCGCGACGCACTGGGAGCCCGGCCACAGTGTTAATATTGCACTGGCGCAGCGCATACCCGGCGCGCGGCGCACAGACCTGTGAGCCTAAAAAAACACAGAATCGCCTAAATTTTTATAAATGGCTCTCAAAATTGCTTAGGTGGCCCTAGATACCTTCACCATTAATCCTTAACTCAAAGAAAAATATGATTTTGGTGATCATGAAATCAAAGGCAAAATTTTTATTAAGTAAAACCAAAATTGACACAAAGAAGGTAAAAAAGATAGGGTTTTGCTACAGTAACATGATTGCTAAAGCATGCTCCTACCCTACCCCTATCAAACTAATCCCCCTGTAGCATTGTCCCTTAATGATCACCCTAACCCCACTGTGACCATATTCATTTGGTTCCCTTGATTCATATGGCTAAACACCCAAACCCTACCTCAACAAAATCCAAACCCTGTGATAAGCCCCAAAAATGGATAATTATTTGGGCTCATTCAACCTCCTAATTCGACTTAATCCACCATTCTCATTAGTTTATTGCATGTTTTTGATTATATTTATGCTAATAGAGTGAATTGGATTAGTCATTATGCCAACAAGTCTAATGTGTGCTTTGTGTAGCCTTTTTGGTCAATTTGGAGACAAAGTCAATGGTTGAAATGAGCACTTGGCAGCCAAATTCGTGGAGAGTATTTTTAGGAAGGTGTTCCCTTCATTTATGGGCCCTTACCTCGAATTCTCCACCATCAACTCAGAGTTCAAGGGCCACCAAATCAATTAGCACAAGGGCAGCCAAGCAAGTCAAGTAGGACTGCTGTTAACTACAAGTTTTGGGCAGCCGAGTCCCTAAAGTTTAGGAGGACTGTTGGGGTCCTCAATTTGTATAAATAAGAAGGCCTAGGGCCTCATTTGGGTTAGCTAGTGGTTAGTCATTTTGTAGCCAGTATTTAGTCATTTTTGTATTCATTTTGTAGTTCGATTTTTAGGCAGTAGATTAGCTTTGCTTTCATCACATTTTCAAGTTCTCCTTGTGGACAATTTTTGGAATGTAACATTTCTTTTGATTAATAAAGATGAATCCAGCTTTGCACCAGCTCTAAATCTCTCTTAGGAGGCTATAGCTCTTGGGGTTGGGCCCATCTCAAGTGCCTAGTACCTCCTTTGTTTACTTTCATGTGTCTTTGCTGCATTCTTAGAATAAAATTTGTTATTTAGATTTAAACCTTGTTTTATTATTTAGGTTGTTTTTGATGAGTAAATTAGCTTTCCATGCTCAGATTTAGTTGATAGGTTGTTAACAGAAAAATCTTCAAGGAAAGGGCCAGCAAACATCTGTGGTTTCACCTCTCCCTCAGTGGGATCATGAACTGTGACTAGGATGACTTTGCTGCCCACAAAAACACTGATTTTGCTTTGCCATGCAATCACTAGTGTTTGATCTTCATGTGTAGAAGTTGGTTACAAGTTCAGACTTTAGTTTGCTTAGTTGCACGAGTTAAAATACATGGTTTCATTGCAGGTCACACTTCTGTTCATTCTCTTTACCGACAGCTAGCAAATTAGGTCAACGTAACTAGGTCTTTGAATTTACAAGTCTTTGTTGGTTCAGATTGGAAAAACGACTTGCAGAGCACCTGTACCACTCCTTCATCTACTTATTGTCCATCAGCACCATCCACTCCACCCTCTACTTAGAATCCTTACCTCACGTTTGCTCACATAACCCTAGTTTTTGTACATCATTGTTTCAGCCTTCTTTGAGCCAACTTAGCTATCTACACCTTCTCACCACTCCATCCACTAGTCCTTGGGCCACTTCAGACCCCTATCCTACCTCCATATCCATTCATGCAGCTTCCCTCACTCACCCACCCTCCAAAATCCAATTTTAAAACATCCTGTAGAAATTTCTGAACATCTTGTAGAAATTCCTGAAACATCCTGTAGAACCCCTGCAGACTTCCTGTAGAAGCTCACGAATGAGGTTTCTTGATAGCCAAACTCTGTGAAACTCTTTGGAAGGGTGTTGGGGACCCCTTAGGCCCTATCTGAACCTTCCTGACCTCTTCCAAGCATTTCCTCTCGCCAATCCACCTCTGCACAGTCAAAAATAGTTAAAAGCACATGCATGATAATTCGAATAATTTATTCAAAAATACAAAAAGATGTTTTCTTCAGGTAGAGGTAGTCTAGACACATGTATTTTACATTCATAGAAGTAATGGCATCCCTTCCAGTAGTTTGCATTCTCTCCTTTGCATCAGTAGGACTAGCTGGTAAAATTAGGATTTGTTAGGGTTTGCGTTACTTTTTGGCTTTCAGCTTCTTTCCGCAAATAGATTAGCTTCCTTTGAGTTAGCTTTCATCCATCAGTTAAAAAGCTTCTTCTAAGTGCTCATAGAAGTTGGCTTAAGCCCCTAGCGGACTTGTGCCAGCTGACCAAGTGACAGTTGTGGCAAGAGCTAGTACTTGTGCATACAGCACCATCGCTTCCAAGTTTGTTACGAACTACCGGGTCGATAAAATTAAGGAAGGGAGTTCCAGGAGTTGTAGCATTATTTCTACAATACTGGAGCCCACCATCTTTTTGGCGCCGTTGCCAGGGAAGCGTCAGAGTATTGGTGATTGCTGCTTTTCTTCTATTTTCCACTACAACCTTCTGCTAAGTAGTTTATTTCATTTCCATTATGCAATTTCATTTATGCATTTCCCGCTTTCATAGATTAGCATTTCAATTCCACAATTTCATTTCTGCAAGCATAGATTAGCATTTCAACGCTGCAAGCGTAGACTAGCATTTCATTCCTGCAATTTCATTTGAGCAAAATAGATTAGTCCTTTCCTGCTTTCATTTCAGTTCCGCATTTTCATTTTAGCAAGATAGTTAGTTGCAATTCAATCTATTTCCGTTTTGCAGGTAGAAGTAGAAAAAAGCAAAAATCAACCAAAAAGATTTCATTTCATGCCTTGTAGGAGTAGAGATAAGTTAGAAAAATGATTGCACAACACCCCCACTACTTCACACAGTCAACCTTCTCTCTTCTTCGATGGCTGTGATTAAAGAACCCTTAGGTGGACAACAAGACATATTTGAAGAACCTCAAGGGAAGAAGAAGAAGAAAACATTCCTCTGGAGCAAATGGCTACAAGCAGAAATGTTGGGAGCAGTTCCTTGTCCAAAGACGAATTTGAAGATCAGATAGAAGATTTCAAGAGTGATATGAGGCAGTTTCTTGCCATGCAATTGGATACCCTGTGGATCCAAGAGAAGCAAGAGGAAGCCAAGAGGGCTTTGGTCATCTTTTGTCCCAGGTGCACTAGAAAGCATCCTAGGAATGAATGTCCAATGCACTCCCTAGAAGTGTGTTTCATCTGTGAAGAATACCATCCTACAGATCAGTGCCCTTCCTTACCCAGAATCAAAGCTGCATATTAGAGAGCCAAAGGAGCCACTGAATCACTCTATTATATGAGCCAAAGGAGGCCGCATGGACCTAGATCTTACTAGCAGGAACTGCAAGGGACACCCGAGACCTATTATGACCCCTATCAAGCCACTTTCATGCCTTCTTGGGGTCCCCCTGCTCATCCTTCCTGGTTCACACCTCCTCCTTGTTCCTTCATAGATCCATATTATGCCCAACTAGCTGCTCATTCATTTCATTCTTATGCTCAGCCACAGCCTCAGTGGAATGCACCTCATTAGGGGTGGAGGCCCCAATACAACACTCCTCCCGCTTATTTTCCTCCACCACCTGCTCATCCACAACCATCGCCTCCTCCTCCACCAAGGCAACCCCAAATGCCTACCCAACCACAACCCCATCCACATCCATCTCAATTACACACCTCCACTCAACTACCCGTACCACCATTTCCAAAACCATACCATGGAGCAACTCAACCCAATTGCAAAGTTGAGGCACAACATGTCCAAACAACTGCTCTTGAGCTCAATGATCTTCACCATAGCTGAGGAAGAGTATTGCAAAAAAGAGACTATATTGAAATCATTGAAGGACCACATCATGCAAAAGAAGATTCAGAAGAGGAAATCGAAGAACCATGGGCTTTACTTGATGAAGAGAAGACATCAGAAGCAGAGATAAAGAAAGATCCTTCATTGTTACCATCAAATCTTCCATGTATTCAAGAGAAAGATCAACAAAAAGAGGAAGATGAGGAAGTCATGTTAGAAGGTGACATGAAAGATGATCCAGATCAGAAAAAGAACCAAGGATATCAGAGCTATATTGAGATATGGTTTCACACGGTCACTAAGTTGCAGCGATACTCTCTTCCTCAGCTATGTTTGATCCCTTCAAAGTCAAATCATTTGGTCTCTGAGATCTGGATAGCTGTCAAAGCATGCATTCCAAGCCGCCACATCATTTTATCTCTAATCTCAATGTGCACATGGTTCCATTGGAAGTATTCTTACACTTGAAAATGATTTTGTTTTTCAAGTAGGGTAGGGTAGAAAAAAAAGAGAAAAAATATAAAAAAAAATGAAAATAAGAGGAAAAATAAAAATCTAAGGTGAAAACCTCCTTGGAGGCGCCTTAGATTGGCTCATTGATTGAAAACCTCCATGAGGCGGTCAATGGGTTGGGAAAAAAGAGAAAAGAGAATAAGATCTCTGGGTGAAAACCTCCCTTGGAGGCACCCAGGGCAGGAAATTAGTGTGAAAACCTCCATGAGGCACCCTAGTTGTTTTTCAAAAAAAAAAGAGAAAAAGAAAAAGAAAAATAAAGCTAATTTCCATTGAATAATTGCAGGTTGTAAGAAGGACATTTCAGGTCAGAAGGATCACTCAAAACAAAGACAAAGAAATTTTTGTGCCTTCTACAGGAAGTTCTGTATTTCTACAGGAAATATCCTGTAGAACCTTCAAGCGAGCCAGATTCGATTTTGGAAGGGGATCTAAAGCTTGGAATCTATTGGTTATGCCTACAAGCATCCATGTTTCCATCCCTCACCCTTCGCCATCATTTTTTCCACCTCATTGTGCTTCTTTTATGAAAACTGTGTTTTCTACAGGAATTTCCTGTAGAAATTACAAGAAGCTAAAAATGGATTGCACAAAGGTGGTTTGGCGAACACAATAGCTTCTGCAAGGGTTCAGAAGTCCTCCTGCAATCTTAAAACTCCTCCTGCATCATCTCCATGCCTGCATCACAACCCAAGCTCATTCTTTTTCACCATGCAAAAACTTGCAGAATGCCTTGAAGCAAAAATACCTAGAACAAAATTTGTTTTTGCCCTAACTTGAAAACCATGCATCCATTTGAAAAACCATTTTACGGGGAATCATACAAGGGTGATGGACACATGCTTGAGTAGTTTCAGCCAATTCTGGTGCACGGTTTCCAAGAAATCAACCTCCATCTCCTTCAGCCATTTTTGCATTTTCTCCATATCAATGCATCCATTTCAAAACCTGTTTCATGGGGAGATTCAAATGGGTGATAGTAGCCTACCCAAGCAGTTTCAGCCGATTTTGATGCACGGTTCCCGAGAAATTGATCTCTAAAATCTTCAGCCATTTTCCATTTTTCTCGAAATCTGTGCATCCATTGATCACGATTTTTCTATGGGAGGTGCATCATGATGATAGGAACATGCTCAGCAATTTTTAGATTGATCTGATCTATCGTTTGGAAGCAATGGCGAAAACAAGTTTCGGTCCTGTGAAAATTCAGTGGCAGCAGCTTGAGGGTGCAGATCTGAGCATGGAAATGAACCCCTGTAGCATGCATCCGGCCAGAGGACACCTACACAAGGAAAAAACAACCATAAATCATCAGCCAAGCCCTCATGCAACCAAAGAAACCAGTGCATGCAGCAATGACTAGCCACAACACCTCACAGCAGCCATTTGACTTCAGGTACGTGACTGAAACTCATTCTTCTATTGCACAAATCTAATTTAAAAACTGCATGAATGAATGGAATGGTGAAATTGAGCCACGAATATAGCAGGATTAAGCCGATAGTTCCTTGTCCAATTCTCTATCAATAAGCCAGGAATCATGCAACGCATGTGTTAGACAACTCACGTGGAATTTGAAAAACACAGATAGTTGTGGATATTTTAAACTCCAGTGCAACTAAGGATAAGGGATTACAGGGAAATGACACTGCAGGGGACCAACAGTTTGCATGAGCAGCGCACGTCTCTGCCACCTCACCACAAATCACACAGTAATTAAAGGAATGCTCGACTGAAGACTCACGTTAACTGCTGATTCATTTACACTTGCAAACCTCTTCGGCTGAATCCTCTGCCTCTGAATTCTGTTAAACTGACGTCCTTCGCCAAGTTTTTCGGCTTGTTCAAAATTCTCCCGCATACCAATATCGTTCAAAGGCGCAAAGACATCCCACAAAAGTCGGGCACTCTACAGGCGTTTCTACAGGAAGCTGCGCCACAGGAAACCCAACATACGAAGAAGCTTGGACTGTTCACGTCGAGGGTGGCAATTCTCAGTGAGTGTAAAGCATGAGTATGAACAACCATGGGATAATGTCAAAGCCCATTTGACAACTTGTGATCCAAATACCAACATACATTGTAAAATTCTGAGATTCCCTAAGAAGTTGTAGAAGACAAAGAAGTTATATTCACTTGTGATGTTACTTTCCGGGAGAGCCCTATGAAATGGGCATCACGTTGGGATACTTACCTTCTTATGACAGATGATCAGATCCATTGGTTCTCTATCATCAACTCATTGATGATTGTTTTATTTCTCTCCGGAATGGTTGCAATGATCATGATGCGAACATTGTACCGGGATATCTCAAAATACAACCAATTAGAAACACAGGATGAGGCTCAAGAGGAAACAGGATGGAAGTCGGTCCATGGAGATGTGGTCAGGGCCCCAACCAATGCAAGCTTACTTTGTGTCTATGTGGGAACTGGAGTTCATTTTTTTGCCATGACACCAGTGACAATGATATTTGTAGTCCTTGGTTTCCTTTCTCCTTCGAACCGTGGAGGTTTAACGACAGCTATGCTGCTATTATGGGTGTTTATGGGTTTGTTTGCAGGGTGTGCATCGTCACGTCTATATAAGATGTTCAAAGGCACAGAATAGAGGAGGAACACGCTGAAGACATCATTATTGTTTCCAGGCATTTCCTTTTGCATTGTCTCTATTCTCAATGCACTGCTATGGGGAAAAAAATCATCTGGTGCAGTTCCTTTCGGGACTATGTTTGCCTTGGTCCTTTTACGGTTTGAAATTTCTGTGCCATCGGTCTTTGTGGGCAGTTACTTTGGCTACAAGAAACCTGCACTTGAAGATCCAGTGAAGACCAATAAAATCCCCAGGCAAATTCCAGAGCAATCTTGGTATATGCAGCCCATTTTCTCAACACTAATTGGAGGCATATTGCCTTTTGGAGCTGTATTCATTGAACTGTTCTTCATATTAACTTCAATATGGCTGCATCAATTATACTATATATTTGGGTTCCTGTTCAGTTTCTCTGTGATCCTCATTGTTACATGTGTAGAGATCACCATTGTCCTGTGTTACTTCGAATTGTGCAGTGAAGATTACAACTGGTGGTGGAGATCTTATTTGACTGCAGGCTCCTCAACATTTTACTTGTTTCTCTATGCCATATTCTATTTCTTCACCAAGCTCGAGATGACAAAGCTTGTTTCTGGAATTTTATATTTTGGCTACATGCCCATCATGTCATACTCATTTTTTGCTCTGACCGGTACAATAGGTTTCTATGCATGCCTTTGGGTTGTGCAGACAATATACTCATCAGTGAAGATTGACTGAGGCTCTGCATGCAGCTACCATTTTTCAGAGGGGCCATTTACGTTTTGGTTTAGGGGAATGGTGCTTGCTCCTTTTATGTTGTTTTAGAGGTTTTTGGGTGACATTACAAGAAACACCAATGTCAATGTGCTGTTGTGGGAGTTAATTCTGAACATGTTGCAGGAACACAATGCCGAAAGGGGGCCTCCCAACACAAGCAGAAGGGTCCCTACCAAGTTCCCAGGCATCCTCACATCCATCCCCTCCATGAACACTCATTTTTTTCAGAGTTCGGACACAATTTAGTCATGGTTCTACAGGACTTTCTACAGGAAGTTCTGTATTTTTACCAGAAACATCCTGTAGAAGCCTTTGGGCAGGCCAGAATAAATTATGGAGAGGGTATGAAGCTTGAAGTTTGTTGAGGAGGCATGCAACCACTCTTTTCTTCCATCCTCCACTGATTTCATCTCCTTTCACCACCATTGCCACCATCAGATTGAATATATTTTCGCAATCATACCAAAGCTGAGAATTCTCTAGAAAAGGAGCAAGTAGTGGGAAGAAGCAAAGAAAAAAGCATGGTTTCATGACAGAGAAGAGGACATCACTTCAGAAGCTTGGCATGACAGGGAGGCCACCAAGGCCATCAAAGATGAGGAGATAGATTGGTTGCTTAGAGGATGAGCAACACTTTCAGTAGGGGGGTGATGATGAGCCCCAAAAATGGATAATTATTTAGGCTCATTCAACCTCCTAATTCGACTTAATCCACAATTCTCATTAGTTTATTGCATGTTTTTGATTATATTTATGCTAATAGAGTGAATTGGGTTAGTCATTATGCCAACAAGTCTAATGTGTGCTTTGTGTAGCCTTTTTGGTCAATTTGGAGACAAAGTCAATGGTTGAAATGAGCACTTGGTAGCCAAATTCGTGGAGAGTATTTTTAGGAAGGTGTTCCCTTCATTTATGGGCCCTTACCTCGAATTCTCCACCATCAGCTCGGAGTTCAAGGGCCACCAAATCAATTAGCACAAGGGTAGCCAAGCAAGTCATGTAGGACTACTGTTAACTACAAGTTTTGGGCAGCCGAGTCCCTAAAGTTTAGGAGGACTGTTGGGGTCCTCAATTTGTATAAATAAGAAGGCCTAGGGCCTCATTTGGGTTAGCTAGTGGTTAGTCATTTTGTAGCCAGTATTTAGTCATTTTTGTATTCATTTTGTAGTTCGATTTTTAGGCAGTAGATTAGCTTTTCTTTCAGCACATTTTCAAGTTCTCCTTGTGGACAGTTTTTGGAATGTAACATTTCTTTTGATTAATAAAGATGAATCCAGCTTTGCACCATCTCTAAATATCTCTTAGGAGGCTGTAGCTCTTGGGGTTGGGCCCATCTCAAGTGCCCAGTACCTCCTTTGTTTACTTTCATTTGTCTTTGCTGCATTCTTAAAATAAAATCTGTTATTTAGATTTAAACCTTGTTTTATTATTTAGGTTGTTTTTGATGAGTAAATTAGCTTTCCATGCTCAGATTTAGTTGATAGGTTGCTAACAGAAAAATCTTCAAGGAAAGGGCCAACAAACATCTGTGGTTTCACCTCTCCCTCAGTGGGATCATGAGCTGTGACTAGGATGACTTTGCTGCCCACAAAAACACTGATTTTGCTTTGCCATGCAATCCCTAGTGTTTGATCTTCATGTGTAGAAGTTGGTTACAAGTTCAGACTTTCGTTTTCTTAGTTGCATGAGTTAAAATACATGGTTTCATTGCAGGTCACACTTCTGTTCATTCTCTTTACCGACAACTAGCAAATTAGGTCAACGTAACTAGGTCTTTGAATTTACAAGTCTTTGTTGGTTCAGATTGGAAAAACGACTTGCAGAGCACCTGTACCACTCCTTCATCTACTTATTGTCCATCAGCACCATCCACTCCACCCTCTACTTAGAATCCTTACCTCATGTTTGCTCACATAACCCTAGTTTTTGTACATCATTGTTTCAGCCTTCTTTGAGCCAACTTAGCTATCTACACCTTCTCACCACTCCATCCACCAGTCCCTGGGCCACTTCAGACCCCTATCCTACCTCCATATCCATTCATGCATCTTGCCTCACTCACCCATCCTCCAAAATCCAATTTTAAAACATCATGTAGAAATTTCTGAACATCCTGTAGAAATTCCTGAAACATCCTGTAGAACCCCTGCAGACTTCCTGTAGAAGCTCACGAATGAGGTTTCTTGATAGCCAAACTCTGTGAAACTCTCTCGAAGGGTGTTGGGGACCCTTTAGGCCCTATCTGAACCTTCCTAACCTCTTCCAAGCATTTCCTCTCGCCAATCCACCTCTGCACAGTCACAAATAATTAAAAGCACATGCATGATAATTCTAATAACTTATTCAAAAATACAAAAAGATGTTTTCTTCAGGTAGAGGTAGTCTAGACACATGTATTTTACATTCATAGAAGTAATGGCATCCCTTCCAGTAGTTTGCATTCTCTCCTTTGCATCAGTAGGACTAGCTAGTAAAAATAGGATTTACTAGGGTTTGCGTTACTTTTTGGCTTTCAGTTTCTTTCCGTAAGTAGATTAGCTTCCTTTGAGTTAGCTTTCATCCATTAGTTAAAAAGCTTCTTCTAAGAGCTCATAGAAGTTGGCTTAAGCCCCTAGCGGACTTCTGCCAGCTGACCAAGTGACAGCTGTGGCAAGAGCTAGTACTTGTGCATACAGCACCGTCGCTTCCAAGTTTGTTACGAACTACCGGGTTGATAAAAGTAAAGAAGGGAGTCCCAGGAGTTGCAGCATTATTGCTACAATACTGGAGCCCACCACCCTGTCCCATCAAAACTACACCCAAAATACTCCTAAATCCCTGATAATTTTCTCCTCTTAAATTCCTTCCCCTTTCATCATTCCCCTCCTAACACTCCTTGTTTTATTTTCCCCTTGGTGACAGATTCTTAGGGAAAACACCAGTTTCATTGGATTCAGAGGGCAGCAAAAGAAAACTCAAGGTACACACAACAATAATGGCATCAGAAAATTCATCAGAATATGAGGAGGGGACCCACAGTTTCACATCTTCAGGAGAACAGGCTCCCCGGAGACCTAGAAGTGGCAGACATCTTAGAGATGAGCCGAACACCCTCACTGAGCTGCAGGCATGCCCTCTTGCCATGTCTTGTTTCCAGCACTTGGCATGCTATGAATTTTGTCAAAGGGTGGCAAATGTCAGAGTCCATCATGAGTTGGCTCACCTTTTTGCACTTCATCTACAGGGAGGTAAATCTGTCCTGGCTGAGGTCACTTTCACATTGACACTGGAAACCATATCAGTGGCAACAGGAATACCGAACGTTGGAGAACAGTGGCATAAGAAAAAGAAGGTGGGGAGGCATCTTTATGAGCCTTACATCAAGAACAACTATTTGAGCCAGCTCACCAGAGTTTTTCCATTCAGATTTTTGAGGGATGAGTATGCCCCACTCATGAGGTTGATCATGAAGTATTTCAGTTGTGAGGGAAGGTTTTCCCGCCTCTATGCCTATCACATCAGGTTTCTCATGCACTTCACCCGGGTGTGGATGATGAGCCTCCCATTTTTCATTTGCAACAACATTGAGAAGATGAAAAACTTCATGCAACGCAAGACCCCTCGACAACAGCTAAACAGTGTCTATCATTTTGCTCTCATCCAGATTTTAGTGGACCATCAGTTGGGATTGCAGGGTATTGCTTGGGAGGACTTCATCTCCCGTGATTCCTTCAGCACTCCACAGGTAGTTTCAGACGCAGAACATGAGATAGGGGGCCCATCTCATTAGTATGAGCTACATGAGACCACTACGGTGCGAGTTTTCATCACATATCAGAGAGGCTATCCGAAAGGCACCAGACCTTTGTTTGCAGCAGCAAAGCGAGTGTTATCTCCACCCAAGGTAGAAGAGGCCTCATTTCATACATCAACGACATAGGTACAGGACAAGGGCAAGAATCCCAAGCATGAGGAGGGGCGTTCAGGTGTGCCATCAGGTGAACGAGAGACCGAATTCATTCTCCTTCAAGATGATGATGATGTTGACACAGATCTGCAAAGTGCACAGCTGAAAGAGACCATCCAGGAGCAAGAAACAGAGATTCAATCCTTGACACTCAAGTTGGAGATGGCTAAATGGAACATCAGGTATTTGGAGCAGAGGAAAAAACAGCTGGAAGACCAGCATGTGATCATGGAGCTACAGAACATCTGTGAGAATCGCCAAGCGGCCCAACATAGGAGGATTGAGTTCACTTCCTTGGAGCAATAGATTCATGAGGATCGGGATTCTACTCTCGAGTTGGTTAACATGCACCTGGACAAAATGTTGAACAAGGCCGATGAATACAACAAACTATTGAGACACATGACTTATCATTACAGGACATAGAACTTGAGTTTACAGGCCCAGATAAGGAGCTTGAAAGCAAAATTTAGGAAAGCAACAAGAAAGGCAAAAAGGGAAAAAGACCAAGATCGGCTCTGAATCTTGGCTGAGGCTTCCTTGGCTCAGCATGGCACCCCATAGGGAACCTCCAGCCCAAATTTAAAAAATTTGGGCAAATTTTGGTCACAGGCAAATTTTTTGGATAAAAAACAGGAAATTCCTCCCTGTGCTAGCGCTAAAATTATAGCGCTCCAAATGAGGAATGGTTTGAATTTTTGGATTCCGCATGGAAAATCATGACTACTGGTGTCCGGGCAAGAAATTTTGGCAAGGTATGAAGCTCTAAAAGGTCAAAAAACACCCAAAAATGGCCTTTCTGCCATTTTTTTGACACACAAAAAGTAGTCTTGGGAGAATGAATATTTGGAGGGGAAAATGAGCACCAAATTTAGAAATTCTAGTGGGGTTAGAGAGTAGACAAGACATGCTTTCCAAAAAGCCCACTTGGGCACATTTTGGACACCTGAAAGTGCCCCAAAACAGGCTCCAAAGTGGCGCGACGCACAGAGGAAAAAATTGCCAATTTGCTCCCATTTCGCGAAATTTCGGCTCACAACTTCTCCAAGTGGGCCCGGTCATCTACACTTCGGTTTTTTGGCACCAAAGGCATCATTTAAAGATTTTTTTCTCCAGATAGGCTTCTATCCAAGTGGCTAAGGAAGGCAAACGGTCACCCCAATGCCAAATGTCATGTTTGCAGCGCTGCACCTGTAGCTGATGGTTGGCTCTCCATCTCCATTTTGTAATGATTCGAGTAACTTCCCAACCCCTGGGCGTTCTATCTCTTCCTCACACATTCTGTATATTGTATGCATTTTATTTGAAAAGGGTTGGTTGGCTTGTAACTTCTGGGAGACTGTGGGAAAGAAACTTTGTTTCTTCACTGTGTATTTTTGACAGAGAATTAATGAAAGGCAGCGGCTCTGTTTCATGAGATTCTTGTGGTTGTGAGTGTAGAAAATGTATTTCTTATGTGTTCATATGTATCTTGTTATGTTTCATAATTCATTTCATGCTCATTTCTAGTGAAATTTTCTGAGTGAGATTAGATAGAATCCAATTTTTATTGCTCTGCCTGTGGGAAAATTTCATGTTCAGTGTTATTCTTCTGTTGAAAAGGATTCATGTTACTATGCCCTTTTCACTTTCTTCAGAAATCTATTCATGTCGTGGTACCTCAAACTAAATTGTTACATTTTCCGCCTACCTTGCCTCACGGAATAATCTGTACCTTCATATTCAATTCTCTGTTCTTCATTGAGCGCTAGTCCCATAACATCCTAGAAGCTCGATCATTCATAAAATTGTTTCCAAAATCCCTTTTCACTTACTAGCCTAAGGTAAATATTTCATTGTAAGTCATCTCAGACCGTTTTCAACTATCCATTCACTAAGCATGACATGGAGAGAGCCCTCTCCTGCTCTGGTAGGGCTAGCTACCAGACTGAGAGTGGTTTGTGGTTACCCTAATTTTTTCCTTCCTTCAGTTTGAGGCAGATTTAGGTGCTAACATAGTGGCGACTCCACTTGGGACGAAGTTGAAATCAAATCCCCTTTTTTCATAATAATTCTAGGCTTTCGGATGATGAGCTTAGGATTGGAGAGGCTGAGTAAGTTGGTTGTGTCCTGTGATTTCTCTCAATAGCACGTTGGCTTCAAGACGATATACCAGAGAAAATCCACACCCGGACCCTCCTCACATTTACGAAAATCCCAATTTGATCCCAAGACTCCTTAATCAAGATAGCACCATAACTCCCGTGTTCAAATCCCATTCCTGTCCCGACATTTTTGAGTATCTTGAAGAGCTTGAGTTTGACGAACGATTTGAAATATCACTGTTTGAGTCTAAATCCGAAAGGGCTATCGATTATACTGTCCCCAATCCCCAATTTCTTGTGGACCTCGAAACAGAAAGAGCTAATCGGTTAATTGATAATTATATTGCAACACAATCCCAAACTCCAATTGCTAAAACCTTGCAAACTATGCACACTCCTCCAACACCTCCAAGGCCAAATCCACCGAGAGCGATGGCTGCCTGTTTCGCACCCCTTGTTCTACCCCAATTTCTAGATGATATGCCAACGGATTATCAAAGTAAAATCCCATTTTTTGATGGCACTCCTAATAGTGTTATAGCTCAGCAGCATGTAGACAAAATGGCAGACTTCTATGAACTTCATGAGATCGACGAGGAGAATGTGGCAATGAGACTCTTTGTACAAACATTTGCAGGTGATGTGAGGAAATGGCTCAGAGGTTTGGCGGCTGCAAGTATCGCTACCTTTGCTGAACTACAAAGGCAATTTTTGAATCGGTGGGAAGTGAAAAAGAATCCCCTTCAAATCCTGGCTGAATATGAACAAATCAAACGAAACGCTGGTGAGTAGGTCCAAGACTATTGTGTTATATTTAATGCAGTCTACAATGAAATTCCAGACCATCTAAAGCCACCTGTGGGACTAGAAATGATGAAGTTTCCGGATGGTTTTGATACTGACATGGCGTACCAATTAAGAGAAAGAGAACCGGCTACAATGGAAGACATGCAGAAAATTGCGGTCAGCATTGAGGCAAATCTGCTGTCCAAAAGAGCAAGAGTGAAAGCAGAGAAGAAAACCACTGTGAAAGAAGAATCTTTTTCAATGGATCAACTGCTCAAAAAGGTAGAACATATGCTTGAAAGGGTAAAACTTGACAAGCCAGGGCCACAAGTTAGGAATCCTAACTTTCGTGGCCAACAACAGCCACAATATAGGATAAGGCAAAGAGATCAACGAACTCAAGAGCAGGCAGCACAACAGCCGGTACAAACACCCTTGCAGCAGAATTTTGTACATGGACCAGAATCAGATGAGGAAGGGGATGTAATAGGCGAGGAAAACCATCTCTTTACTCTAGATGAGCTGCCTACTTACATCATCGAAGAGGAAGAATGTGCAGTGAATTCAGCTGCACACCAAGACACTGATCTTATTCTAGATAGCGACACCGTGTTGGAGGAAGAGTTAGAAGAATATCAAAGGGGGTATATGAATGCTTTGTCCACACAACAACAACGATATTCCCTTAGAAACAGAGATGTGCCGGCCAAACCAATTCAAAAAAAGGAGGGTGAAACGACAAAGAATGATCCATCAGCTACACAAAGAAAGGGAAAGGAGGCGGCTGGTCCGGAGAGCAGAAAATCAAAATCAGTAGAACAATCACAACAACCAACCACATCAAAAGAGAAGTAAAGGAGAGAGATCCCAGTCAAAGAGGTAGAAAAAACTCCCGCTTTCAGCCTAGAGAATGAGATTTCTAAGCTAAAGGTATCTGCCCCTTTGACTAAAATAATGAAGAACAACAGTTATAGAGGACAGATTTCTAAAATGTTGAATTTGGACCCAATGTCCGACATGGTAAATGTAGAAGATGATCAGCCCGAAATGATTTTTGGACCAGCAACAAATGGTGAGTCTCCTGAGAGCGATGTGCCACCCTTCTATATCAGTTTGCGATTGCATGATTTTGTGTTACACAACGCCATGTTCGATTCCGGAGCTTCTCACAATCTCATGCCCAAGTCTATCATGGATAGGCTTGGTCTGGACATCACTCGGCAATATCATGATCTCTATTCATTCGATTCCAGTAGAGTAAGGTGTATAGGACTCATCAAAGAGTTAGTTGTGAGTTTGGATCAGCTTCCTATGAAAAATGTTCTGATGGATGTGGTGGTAGCAGATATTCCTCCAAGGTTTGGCATGCTTCTTTCCAGGTCTTGGGTGGCGAAATTAAAGGGACACTATAGCTGGATTTCTCCTATGCAACAATCCCGGTGTTTGGACAAATGAGGAAGCTATACCGGGAACAAAATATGAAATATATGATCACAAGCAAGGAGAAACCTTTAAATCATCCTGTAAACTATGTACATACATATTTAGAATCTTTTGTTTTGTTTTCTAATATTTTAAATGATATAGATAGTTAGATAGTAGAAGTAGACGAGATTCCGGAAATAACAGAAAATTTCAGAGAAATCTTGAAGAAAGAAGGAAAAGAAAAGCAACAAAAGATTGGGAAATCAGCTGAAAGCAATGGACAACAAACAGTCAAGGTGCAACAAACAGATTTCCATCACTTGCAAGAAGAGGAAGAAGGCTTATGGACCATGGATTTTGATGGAGTAGTAGGCAATTATGGAGCTGGAATTGGAATTTGGGTACGCAGTCCTTTCTCCGTCCTAAACAAAGTGCCTAGCAGTGTGAGAGTTTGCTCTTACAAGCTGGCCTTTGAATGTACAAATAATGAAGCTGAATATGAAGCTCTGATTGCTGGCCTGAAGATTCTTAGAAAGCTGAATGCAAAGAGGATTTTGGTATATGGCGACTCCGAGTTGGTAATAAAATAGGTCAGAGGTGAGTATCAAGCAAAACATCCTAGGATGCGGGCCTATCGTAGTGCAGTCTTAGATATCTTGAAGTTATTTTCAGAATACACCTTGACATGTGTGCCACGTATACAAAATAGTATTGTTGATGCTCTTGCCAAGGCAACGAGCAGCTTGAAGATCCCCATGAACTCCAACAATAAATTTGAAATCCATGTCAAGCACCATCCAACCATTCCAGACAATCAGCGATATTGGCAAGTGTTTCAAGATGATGAGGAGATTAAGGATTTTTTGCTCAACAAAGGCAAGTTCAAAGAAACCTCAATTGATGTGGAAAATGATGAAGGCAAAGGGAATGGTACAAAGGAAGTGCAGATCAATCAAATGGACGTATTACAGCTGAAGAATAACATCATTCCTAAAGGCTTGATACCTCTAGAAGAACTTTTGATCAGGATGATGTAGCCTGCAAGCCAACATTGCAGCTGACAGAGAAGGGTGTAGAAGAAGTCAACATCGGTACAGCTGCCAATCCAAAGTTGGTAAAATTGTCCAAAGCATTACCGCCAAAGATCAAGGACAAATACATTAGTTTGATGGCTTCATTTGCAGATGTATTTGCTTGGGATTATTCTGATTTAAAGACCTATGATACAAATATTATTCAGCATACAATACCTATCAAGCCCAATCAAAAACCATTTAGACAAAAGCTGAGAAGGATAAATCCAAAGTTGCTGCCATCTATCGAAAAAGAGGTAAATAGGTTGTACAAGTCAGGTATCATTGTGCCCATCAGATTTTCAGATTGGATATCTAACTTAGTGCCTGTACGCAAGAAGACCGGTGAGATCCGCCTATGCATTGATTTCAGAAGTTTGAATAAGGTCTCATTGAAGGACAACTATCCGCTGCCCAAGATGGACCATATACTCCAGTGAGTAGTGGGGGCATCTCGTATGTCACTGCTTGATGGTTATTCCAGATATAACCAAATTTTAGTCCATGAAGATGATAGAGACAAGACAACATTCACCACTCCATGGGGAACCTTTCACTATGCCAAAATGCCCTTCGGTTTAAAAAATGCAGGTGCCACATTTCAGCGGGCAATGGACTTGGCATTTGCAAATGAGAAGGATGTGTTTTTGGTGGTGTACTTGGATGATTTGATGGTGTTTTCAAAATCTGATGAAGAACACATGCATCACCTAAAAATCGTCTTTCAAAAATGCAGGAAATATGGTCTATCGATGAATCCTAAGAAGAGCTTGTTTGCCATGGAGGAAGGCAAATTACTTGGGCACATCATTTCAAAAGATGGCATTCATATGACCCAGCACGTGTACAAGCAATTCAGAAAATCGATCTGCCCAGGAACAAAAAGGAGATACAATCATTCAATGGTAAGATGAATTTTCTGCGTCGTTTTGTGCCTAATCTTGCATAACACTTGAAAGAAATGACCAACATGCTTAAGAAGGAAATCCAAGTGAAATGGACAGATGAGGCTGTAAAAGCGTTCAACTTGGTCAAATTGGCCCTTTCTTCAGCTTCGGTTCTAGTAAACCCGGACTACACTCAGGATTTCATATTGTTTTCATTTGCTTCTGAACACACTATGGCAGCGGTATTATTGCAGAAAAGGGATGATCATGAAAGACCCATTGCATTCTTCAGCAGGGCTATAAGGGATGCAGCTTTGAAGTACAATATCATTGAGAAACAAGCCCTGGCATTGGTGAAGGCATTGAAGGATTTCCGGGTGTATATCCTACATTCTCACATTCTGGCCTATGTTCCTAATACTGCTGTAAAAGATGTTTTGGTGCAGACTGATCTGGAAGGGAGAAGAGGCAAATGGATTGCAGCCTTGCTGGAATATGATGTGGAGATAAAGCCTACAAAGCTATTCAAAGGACAGGGGTTAGCGAAGCTAATGACTGAATCAAACTTGCATGCATTAGACATAAATCTAATCGTTGCCATGTCCGATGAGAATGAGGAAGGAATGTCAATTCAGGTATCTGAAATGTTTTCTTTATCCCCATGGTATTCAGATATAATATATGTGCTGAAAAATCTATCACCACTGCTTGGCATGACTAGAAACAAAGCGAGAACACTCAAATTGAAGGCTACCAAGTTTTGTATTTTGAATTTTGCACTGTATTGGAAAGATCCCGGTGGCATTTTGTTAAATTGTCTGGTGGAAGAGGAGGCAAAGAAAGCCATGGAAGATTTCCACGGAGGAGAGTGTGGCGGTCATATTTTTTGGAAATCAACATCAAACAAAATTTTGAGAGCAGGGTACTATTGGCCTACTTTGTTTGCTGATGTGCATAAGATGGTCAAGCTTTTCATAAATGTCAGATTTTCGAAGGAAAACATAAATTACAGTGTTTGCCACTTAAGCTTATTGAAGTGAGCGCTCCCTTCCAGCAGTGGGGGTTGGATTTCATTGGGGAAATTCATCCCGACTCTTTCGGACAACATAGATGGATCCTTATAGCCATGGACTATTTCACAAAATGGATTGAGGCAGCCCCTACCAGACAAGCTACGGACACGGTAATCATCTCATTTCTAGAAAATAACATCTTGTCTCGCTTTGGTTGTCCAAACAAATTAATCACTGATAATGCAGCAGCTTTCAAATAAAAAAGGATGGTAAAATTTTGTCATAAATATCACATAATTTTGGGTCATTCAACTGCCTATCATCCGCAAGGCAATGGGTTGGTAGAATCTTCGAATAAATCTTTGGTCAACATCATCAAGAAGCTGCTGGAATTAAACAAAAAGAGCTGGAACAAGAGGCTGGTTCATGCACTTTGGGTAGATCGGATCACTCAGAAAAAATCCATTGGGATGTCACCGTTTGAGCTAGTTTATGGAGTAGACACAGTATTTCCTGCTTCTCTTGCTGCCCCGGTGGTCAAACTTCTTCAGGAGGCAAGCAGTGAGGAAGATCCCATGCAGAGAAGGCTGAATCAAATGATTCGCTTGCAACAAACAAGAGAAGAAGTTTTCTAGAACACATCCAAGTTGCAGGAGAAGATAAAGAAAATCTATGACAGAAAAGCGAAAGCAGATAAATTTCAGTTGGATGATGTGGTGCTGAAGTGGGATGCAAGGAATGAAGATAAATTTAAGCACGGAAAGTTCGAAAATCTGTGGAAAGGTCCTTTCAAAATTGCAGCATATAGGGGTTAGAATGCCTTTCGTCTGAAGGAAATGAACGGGGAAGATTGTCCTGGAGGTCCGATCAATGGTCGGCTGCTCAAGCGGTATCACTGCTAATTTATTAATGCTACTTCCACTGTCATTGTAAATACCATTTTTATTTCAGTTTGGTTTCAGTATGTAAAGTCAGTTTTTGAGTTATTCTAATTGTCAAGTTTGAGTCAATTTCTTGGTTATTCCAGTTTTATAAATAAGTCAGAGTCTTGTGTTATTTATCAAAATGATGACTCCATAGCTCAATGGAAAAAAGGCACTGTCTAGCTCCTCCAGAGATCTACTGTTCTTGGCACCTCCAAGGAGCTACCATCCCCCATTGGAGCCAATGTTAGAGTCGGTCCGGTCAGCCCTCTGTCAGAGATCAAAACTCTTTGTGCATTTCAATTGTAGGTGTCCCGCTCCATTCACTCAGCTGCATTTCGCTAGGGACATGCCATGATCTGATGAAGAAAGTCATGCTAATCATTTTCCCTCATGTCTGGTCCCTGCTAGTTCAAATCTTAGTCCATAATCACTGAAATTCCATGATAGTCAAGGTCTGGTCATATTCAGGACAAAGTCATTTTTATTGTTTGGGTTTAGGAAATCATCAATGTGGTCTTTGAAAAACATGTCCAGAACAAGCCAGGTAGGCCAGAGGGAGACTTTATACAGCTATGGTTCCGAAAGCTTCATCATCACCTGAAGAGACATCGACTCTTCTTCAAAACCCTGTTTTGAAGAAAAGTCAAACAAGGTCAATTGTGACAAAATTTTACAAAAATTGCCAGTTGTATTTTTCAGATGCAGTCATGGTTTCCAGGGGCCAAATGCCCAGTCACAGAGTCCCCGCAAAGAAATGCTGAAAATTTCATTATTTGAGCCCAAATTTCGAAGAAAAAATGAAAAGCAGAGTGTTTAAAGGTCAATGAAAAAGTGCAAGACAAAAACATTAGAAAGTGGGTTTTCAAAAAAGAAAAAATCAAACCAATTTCTCTCAAGCCTATATATAAATGTTGTGGCCCTAAGCAAAACCATTTGTGCTCTTGCAAGCTTGGAGAGAAATTCCAAAGGTGAGAGAGCGAAATAGTGAAGAGTTTGAGTGAGTGGGAGGTGGTGTTGGAAGGCGCGACGCATACACCAGGGCACGCGGCGCACAAAGAAGGCGCGACGCACTGGCAGCTAGCCCACAATGCAAAATCAACAAGTGCACGATGCACTTAGGGCGCGCAGCGCACTGGTCTTGGCGCGCGATGCACACAGCTAGGGAGCTCAAAACGCTTGCAAATTTGTTTTATATCCCGGTTGAAGGCTAGCAAGTAAGAGGTAGGATCGAATGAAAACTCTTCTCTATCAATTTGGTCAATGGTTTGGTGTTTCTAAGATGTTGAATGATATCTAAAGCACATTGGCCATCCATGAAAATAATCATCAAATCAAAAATGATAAACGGGGTTGCAAATTTGTGAAGATGCCACCAAGGTTTTGCTCTCCTCCCCTTGTCCCCTCACTCCTCATCATTATCACCTCCATTCCACCTTGTCTCCTAAGGAAATCCCCTAGAAATCTTCACTAAAGACCCTACCCCCGATGTCCCAAGCAAATTAGTGTCATTTGACAGTGCGCGGCGCACACACAAGGTGGCGTGGCGCACTCAGGGCGCGCGGGGCACTGGGAGCCCGGCCACAGTGTTAATATTGCACTGGCACGGTGCATACCCGGCGCATGGCGCACTGGGCAAAGCATGCGGCGCGCAGACTTGTGAGCCTAAAAAAACACAGAATTGCCTAAATTTTTATAAATGGCTCTCAAAATTGCTCAGGTGGCCCTAGATACCTTGACCATTGATCCTTAACTCAAAGAAAAATATGATTTTGGTGATCATGAAATCAAAGGCAAAATTTTTATTAAGTAAAACCAAAAATGACACAAAGAAGGTAAAAAAGATAGGGTTTTGCTACAGTAACATGATTGCTAAAGCATGCTCCTACCCTACCCCTATCAAACTAATCCCCCTGTAGCGTTTTCCCTTAATGATCACCCTAACCCCACTGTGACCATATTCATTTGGTCACTTTCACATTGACACCAGAAACCATATCAGTGGCAACAGGAATACCGAACGTTGGAGAACAGTGGCATAAGAAAAAGAAGGTGGAGAGGCATCTTTATGAGCCTTACATCAAGAACAGCTATTTGAGCCAGCTCACCAGAGTTTTTCCATTCAGATTTTTGAGGGATGAGTATGCCCCACTCATGAGGTTGATCATGAAGTATTTCAGCTGTGAGGGAAGGTTTTCCCGCCTCTATGCCTATCACATCAGGTTGCTCATGCACTTCACCCGGGTGCGGATGATGAGCCTCCCATTTTTCATTTGCAACAACAATGAGAAGATGAAAAACTTCATGCAGCGCAAGACCCCTTGACAGCAGCTAAACAGTGTCTATCATTTTGCTCTTATCCGGATTTTGGTGGACCATCAGTTGGGATTGCAGGGTATTGCTTGGGAGGACTTCATCTCCCGTGATTTCTTCAGCGCTCCACAGGTAGTTTCAGAGTCAGAACATGAGATAGGGGGCCCATCTCATCAGTATGAGCTACATGAGACCACTACGGTGCCAGTTTTCATCACATATTAGAGAGGCTATTCGAAAGGCACCAGACCTTTGTTTGCAGCAGCAAAGTGAGTGTTATCTCCACCTAAGGTGGAAGGGGCCTTGCTTCCTACATCGACGACACAGGTACAGGACAAGGGCAAGAATCCCAAGTATGAGGAGGGGCCTTCAGGTGTACCATTAGGTGAATGAGAGACCAAATTCATTCTCCTTCAGGATGATGATGATGCCGACACAGATCCGCAAAGTGCACAGCTGAAAGAGACCATCTAGGAGCAAGAAACAGAGATTCAATCCTTGACACTCAAGTTGGAGATGGCCAAATGGAACATCAGGTATTTGGAGCAGAGGAACAAATAGCTGGAAGACTAGCATGTGATAATGGAGCCGCAGAACATCCGTGAGAATCGCCAAGCGACCCAACATAGGAGGATTGAGTTCACTTCCTTGGAGTAACAGATTCATGAGGATTGGGAGTCTACTCTCGAGTTGGTTAACATGCACCTGGAAAAATTTTTGAACAAGGCCAACGAAGACAACGCACTACTGAGACACATGAATTATCATTACAGGACACGAAACTTGAGTTTACAGGCCCGGATAAGGAGCTTGAAAGCGAAATTGAGGAAAGCAACAAGAAAGGCAAAAAGGGAAAAAGAGAAAGATCGACTCCGAATCTTGGCTGAGGCTTCCTTGGCTCAGCATGGCACCCCATAGGGAACCTCCAGCCCAAATTTCAAAAATTTTGGGCAAATTTTGGTCACAGGCAATTTTTTTGGACAAAAAACAGGAAATTCCTCCCTGTGCGCGCGACGCTAAAATTCTAGAGCTCAAAATGAGGAATGGTTTACATTTTTGGATTCAGCATGGAAAATCACGACTACTGGTGTTCGGGCAAGAAATTTTAGCAAGGTATGAAGCTCCAAAAGGTCAAAAAACACCCAAAAAATGGCCTTTCTGCCTCTTTTTTGACACACAGAAAGCAGTCTTGGGAGAATGAATATTTAGAGGGGCAAATGAGCACAACATTCAGAAATTCTACTGGGGTTAGAGAGTAGACAGGACAGGCTTTCCAACAAGCCAACTTGGGAAAATTTTGGACACTTGAAAGTGCCCCAAAACAGGCTCCAAAGTGGTGCGATAGACAAAGAATTTGGCGCGGCACACAGAGGAAAAAACTGCCAATTTGCTCCTGTTTCGCGAAATTTCGGGTCTCGACTTCTCCAAGTGGGCCCGATCATCTACACTTCGGTTTTTTGGCACCAAAGGTGGCATTTAAATAGTTTTTTCTCCCGATAGGCTTCTATCCAAGTGGCGAAGGAAGGCAAACGGTCACCCTAATGCCAAATGTCATGTTTGCAGCGCTGCACCTGTAGCTGATGGTTGGCTCTCCATCTCCATTTTGTAATGATTGAAGTAACTTCCCAACCCCTGGGCATTCTATATCTTCCTGACACATTCTATATATTGTATGCATTTTATTTGCAAAGGGTTGGTTGGCTTGTAACTTCTAGGAGACTGTGGGAAAGAAACTTTGTTTCTTCACTGTATATTTTTGAAAGAGAATTAATGAAAGGTAGCGGCTCTGTTTCATGAGATTCTTATGGTTGTGAGTGTAGCAAATGTATGTGTTCCTATGTATCTTGTTATGTTTCGTAATTCATTTCATGCTCATTTCCAGTGAAATTTTCTGAGTGAGATTAGGTAGAATCCAATTTTTATTGCTCTGCCTGTGGGAAAATTTCATGTTCAGTGTTATTCTTCTGTTGAAAAGGATTCATGTTACTATTCCCTTTTCACTTTCTTCAACAATCTATTCATGCCGTGGTACCTCAAACTAAATTTTTAGATTTTCCGCCTACCTTGCCTCACGGAATAATCTGTGCCTTCATATTCAATTCTCTGTTCTTCATTGAGCGCCAGTCCCATAACATCCCAGAAGCTCGGTCATTCATAAAATTGTTTCCAAAATCCCTTTTCACTTACTAGCCTAAGGTAAATATTTCATTGTAAGTCATCTCAAACCGTTTTCGACTATCCATTCACTGAGCGTGACACGAAGAGAGCCCTCTCCTGCTCTGGTAGGGCTAGCTACTAGACTGAGCGTGGTTTGTGGTTACCCTAATTTTTGCCTTCCTTAAGCCTGAGGTAGATTTAGGTGCTAACACCTTAGAATAAATTTTATTTTTCAAGACAATTTTTGGTGTTCTCATGTTGGAATGATGTGGGATTTCTTAAGGCCCTCCTTCCAACGATCTTGGCCCATCAACATCAGCAAATTATCCAGTTTCAATATTAGAGACTGGTGATACCTTGAAGCTTTTATAGCTTAACGACATGCTATCTCGTGAACATCAATGGGGATTCACTATGGCTCCTTGACTACTGGATCCTATAGGGGGTTCGACAATAGCTCATACATTAACACCTGAAAGGATGCATCAAATGTACCTTGGTCCTTGCTCTCATCATCGATGATGGGCCTCACATTGGTTAACAACTGACCTTAATGGCTGGTAATCCAGCGAGTCAATTATACATTTGACCTCAACACATTTATTCATGTGTAGTGAACTGTACAAGAAGGGGAGAATATGGTTTCTTGTAGATGGACTTCCTGCATAACATTCCAGCAACAACATTTCTACAACAAAAAAAATTATTTCCTGAAGAATGAATTTGAAGCAGAGCATAATCTATAGAATCTGGAAAGCATCGATCATCATCATTATTATTTGAGGCCACGTAGCTATATGATCTTTCATCTAATATGAGTTCATAGTGGTTCATAATTTCAAAGTAAGAACAAGCTTCATCAAAGGTATTGATTGTTGTAAGGTAAGATTGAAGGTACATTTTGACTTCAGAATACCTAGGGTAAGAAAAGTAATGCTACTAAATTTTGTAAATTTGCATGAATTTAAGTCATGGATACCTTCGCGGAAAATATGGTTGTGAGCCATTGGTATTTTACACAAATTCCCATTCCCTCCTATTATTCTGATTTTCACGATGTTATCTTCACAATCTTTATCTAGCAGAATGGATCATGATGAAAATCATGATCACGTTCCCTCATAACTTGAAGTTTCCCATTACTTCCAAATCTGTCATAATTAAACCTTCTTATTTTCATTGGGTTTGAATTATTTCCGCCTAGTTTTAGTAACAGGGGAAACTATTGGGTGAAACCTGAAGTCGAAAGGGCACCCTCATGCATGTTAAACATTTTATGTTGGCTTAGGGGGTCCTGACCCAGGTTCAGAGTTAATTTTAGCCAAACAAATCCCTAAATTACCGGCCCTTTTGGCACCAATCCGCAAAGCACGGATTGAAGTCTCACCCAAAGCAGTATAGGGGGATGCTGGAACCAAGTTTCTGCACCCAGAGATTAGTGTAATCTCGTTTTATGTCCTAACTCTGCCTTTGCGCAAATTGATAAGCCTTTTAGGGATTGCCGATATACTTCTCTTAATTGACTTCTATCCCTTCACGAAGGTCTACGACTGTCCTTCACGGAAATTAAACAGATGAATCAACCACTTACGTACCTCTGTAACTACTCTTAGTTCTATATTTACCCAAATTGGCTTAAGTATCTGATAACTTTAGTATATGTTAGGCCCCTATACTACTAGTGTAACCCCTTATTGTTATTAGTGCAACCGCCTTATTATATTGTTGTACCCATGTAGTCCCCATATTTTTATTATTGTGCCCCATAGAAGCTCACTATTGTTATTACTGTGCCCTTACATTATTATTGTTATGTCGGCTCTGGTTATATTATGACCCCTTATACTCCTATATATAGAAAGGAGGTCTTGTCATTTGTATCATCTAAGAATTGTTCATTTGTGTAATGTAAAGGAGGTTGTCCCCTCGAAGAGGTTTATTTTTAAGGCATTGATCTATATTTTCTATCTTTCTGTGAGCTGGTTTCATAACATCTGGTATCAGAGCTTTGGATTCTAGGGTTTCGCTGCTCCAAATAGGTCATCATAAAATGTTTGCTATAACCTTCTTTTTGTGAAGTTTTAGAAATTAAAAAAAAAAAACGTTTGAAACGAACTCGCGCTAAACCTCAGGTCCGAATTTCATAGCTTGTTTCGCTATATTTTCGGAAATATGATGTGAGGAAGCTAGCGTTTTTGCAAGCTCTAGAATTTCAACTAAAATAGGACATCGTGGGATGTTCGCTATAACTCTTTCGCTACGAAGTTTCAGAAGCCAAAACAAAAACCCATTTGAGAAGAAATTGGTCTGAACCTCGGCTCCGAATTGCAGATCCTGTCTCGCTACAGTTTTGGAGGTATAGTCTAAGGAAGTTAGAGTTTTTATAGACCACCAAATTACATTCCAAACAGGTCACCTTGGGAAAATCATCATAACTTTCTCTCTGAGAATCAGATTGAAAATTTGTAAGAAGTTACAAAAAGAGGACGGACGTTGTTTTCTTTTTATATTTTTCAGATCCAAAGGTCAAAACAGTGACACATGGCACTCCATAGAAGTTCACTCTTCTTAAAAGGTATATAATCAGGTCATTTTGGGAGATTGTGGATAAATATTTCTTGGAGAATCCAATTTTGATCAGATTGGTGGCATTGGAAAGAGGACATAGAGGGCCACTTTAGGTTGCAATTTCAGAACTGGAATAGCCGAAATTACAGACTTATAGTAGTTTGAAGATCTAGCTCCTAAAATCAAGAAAAGGCGATATGAGGAAGTTTTATGGCAAGGATCCGTTAAATTGGATACGACAGATGGAGAAATATTTTGATCTACATGAGGTGAAACTGTTACAAAAGGTACGTATTGCATCTTCATATTTAGAACCAGATCATTTTTTATGGTATAAAGGGCTTTGTTCTCGTAAACCACTTGTTACATGATCAATTTTCATGGAGGAAATGATAGCACATTATGACGATACAATGAGAAACACCTTCTTTAGCCAATTTATAAATCTCAAACAAAAGTGTTCAATGGAAAAGCACATTGAGGACTTTCAAAAATTGAATATAAGAGTAAATGATATTTCAAAGAAGCAAAGGATTGATGTCTTCATAGTTACTTTAAAGGATAACATTCAACATGAGGTTCGTCTTTGAGAACTTGATTCATTGGAGAAGGCATTCAGGTGGGCAAGAAAAATTGAAAGCGAAATTATGGAAACAAGGAATCCCACCACTCATGACTATAATTATGGAAGTGTTTCTTCTCCAAGCATTCCACAACCTACAAGTTTTACACCACAAAAATTGGAAGAAAAAAGAGAAAAAGGGCTTTGTTACAATTGTGATAGCAAATGCACTAAAGGTCATAAGTGTGTTGATAAGAAATTATTTTACATAGAGTATGAAGAGGAGGAAGAAAAAGATAAAGAGGCATCAAAAGAAGAGGATATATGCCAAGATCCAACCCCAGAGAAAGAAGAAATGAATCCAGCCATATCTTGTAAAGCATTGGCAAGAATTACCACTCCTCAAACTCTCAAGATAGAATGACATATCAAGAAGAAAAAGGTTCAAGAAGTGAAAGATCACATCGATAAAGAAGAAATGAATCCAACCATATCTTGTAATGCATTGGCCGGAATTACCACTCCTCAAACTATCAATATAGAAGGACATATCAAGAAGAAAAATGTTCAAGAAGTGAAAGATCACATCGAGCATCAAGAAATGAATCTGACCATATCTTGTAAAGCATTGGAAGAAATTACCACACCTCAAACTCTCAAGATAGAAGGACATATCAAGAAGAAAAAGGTTCACGAAGTGAAAGATCACATCGAGCATCAAAAAAAAGTTCTCCAACTTTTAAAGGATAATGCCACTTTGGTGCAGAATCAAATGAAACAATAGGTACATCAAAATTGCAGTGAAAAAAAATTTGATGTAGGTGATTGGGTATTTTTACAGCTACATCTCAAGCAAGCTATTTATGAGAAGGAAATGTTGGCAATAGTACATGCACTTAAGAAATTGCGACCTTATCCAATAAGAAGACACTTCAAGGTAAAAATGAATCATGATTGTCTTAAATACTTTTTAGAACAAATATTATCTTTAGAAGAACAGAAAAAATGGGTCACAAATATGTTGAGTTATGACTTTGACATCATCTACAAAAAAGGGAAGAAAATTTTTGTTGCAGATGCACTCTCAAGAAAGGATGAGGATGTGGAAGCATTGTTTTGTGCTATTTCTATTATCCAACCATATTGGATAAATGAAGGAAGGGATGAATGGAAGAAGGACAAAGAAGTGTGGCCACTCATTCAAAAGTTGCAGAATATACCAATTCAAACAATATTGCCAGAACTTGAAGAGGAAGGAAAAATCATATTGGAACCTGGAGCAGTCAAAGAAATAAGAACTTGACAGCTACAAATCGATCAATTTCAGAGTATCTCATCAAGTGGAAGAACTTACCCACTGAAGATTCCACATGGGAGGACAAGAATATTATACAGAAGCATCAAGAACTACTCAAGCGTTGAGGACAACACTTTTTTAAGGAGAAGGGAATGTTAGGCCCCTATACTACTAGTGTAACCCCCTTATTATATTGTTGTACCCATGTAGTTCCCATATTGTTATTATTATGCCCCATAGAAGTCCACTATTGTTATTATTGTGCCCTTACATTATTATTGTTATGTCGGCTCTGGTTATATTATGACCCCTTAGACTCCTATGTATAGAAAGGAGGTCTTGTCATTTGTATCATCTAAGAATTGTTCATTTGTGTAATGTAAAGGAGGTTCCCCCCTCGAAGAGGCTTATTTATAAGGCGTTGATCTATCTTTTCTATATTTCTATGAGCTAGTTTCATAACAGTATACATTAAGATGTTCTTCGCGTAAACAGATATTATTACTTGCGTTCAAATAACAATGTAAAACATACAGATTCACGCATCAATATAGTATTAAATCATAAACCCATTATTTGACATAACAGAATCACATTCATTCATAAAAGAAGTAAATAGATCAAACACATATATTTCTAGAATAATCTTCTTTATTAATGCTTCAGATCTTCTTACAAACTCAAACTACCCTGCGCACTCAGCTGCAGACTCTACTCTAGGCCTCTACTCACTCAACTGCAGAGCCTCTATTCTACTTGAAGAATCTTCGCTCTTAGCTCCTATTGAACCATTACATCCATCTCATTCACTATCAAAAACTGCCTTAGACTCTTCTAAGACTCTCCTTTTTATACAATCCCATGGTCCATAGACCATGGGTAGTTATTCTAAAGATGAAACAACTTACATAAAAGAAGGGAAAATCCATTTATGACACTTACTATCTACGTGCTCCACGACCACAATTTGTGGAGACTTTACACGTTACATAACAAAAACTTGGGCTTTTAGCACCCAGAAATTGGGCTTTTTCCCCAAAATTGACCTTAGGGGACCCTGTCCCAACAGGCCCCCAACACAAATATGGTGACTCGCCCCCAAGTCACTCTTCTAGTGTGGATGTCTTACTATGAAGACCTCTCAAATCCACTTGCACTACTACAACTTCAATTGTGCACTGCATAGCTGCCTGTTTGACCTGCTCTACCAGCTACTCGGTTGTTGGTCCTGCGCTATCTTCCTGGATCTTCTGCTGTGTTTTTTGTAGGTTGGGCAACTTCTCCCCAATGATGACAGAGAGCACATAGGCCTCATCCATCCAAGGCCCCAATCACGATGTGCATACTCGTGTGTATGGCGACCAAAGCTTTCTTCTGATGCTGCTCAAGCTACTGCAGCAGTTTCAATGTCGCATCCCTTACCTTATCCCCAATGTCATCCAAGTCACCCTCTGTCAAGGTGATCGGGTCCAGTGATGACCTAGTGGCCTTGGTCATAGTGCGCAATCCTTCCTTCTCCCGCTCCTTGTTGCACTTCACTCGGAAAGGAGTGATTTTTAGATCTCCACTGCCCTACTCTGATTTCCCTTCTTCCTCTATCTATGGTGAAGGAGATTTCTGACTCCTGTTCGAGTCACGCTCTTCCTCCTATTCCTTCACAGCGCGCTCCGCTTCTGCTCGGGCCTTGTCTTCTGTCTCCTTCTTCTGCTTTTCAGCCAACTGCTGAAACTTCAACTGGGCTGTTTCCTTTTTTTGTTTTTTCGCAGACTTACTAGACCCGACAGACAAGTCTGATGCGGTGCGCCAATCTTCTGGCCAATGCTCGAGGACCACTGTAATGGCATCATCTGTTGCTAGGTATGGTAAATCATACCACTTCTGTTCTGGGTTCTTTCGCGCCCGGATGGAGATATAGTGGAAGTCCACTTTGAATTCTACATATCCAGACATCTTCTCAAAGACGACTGGAGAAAATCATGGCTTCCAGTTGATGGCTGTGAGGATGCTGTTAGGAATTTACTGCAAAGAGATAAATTAATTACGAATATTTATTGAGAGGAACAAAACAGAGCAACAATCATAAACACACATGTTTTTCTAGGAAAACCCCAAATCTGGGGAAAAACCCAACCTAATGAGATCTCATTACCTTGGCCAAAATCTTGGCCAAGATGGCCAATTGAGCCTTCATCACTCACCTCCTAGGCCTACATTACAATGAATTCTTCCCATACTTTTATAGGCTCCATTACATGCAATACCATCGGTACACTATACCATGTGCCCAAAACCACGGTTGTTTAACCAGGTCAACTTTGACTCAAACCTCGAGTCAATTTTATCTAACAAGTCCCCCCTTAAACTTGACTTTGGGTTCCTTGGCTAAATCCAGCAAAAAATGCTAAGTGAGACAACCCACCTCACTTTAGCCCTTACCCCCCTCAAATTTTTTACTAGGGGTATTGTGAACCCGACATCCCCCCTATCACCTAGGTTTAACCCAGAATTCACTGGTAATTACCCAGGGGTATGCATGCCTTACCAGGTATTACAATAGTATGCCCATTTACATGTAATAAAATAAATAAATATTAAGCCCATTATAATTCCCATATTTATTGTTTATTGTTTCTGCTATTCTGACCCCTCCTCTCTCATTGTGATTGCTCCACACTTTGAGTCTCTTTGATCTCCATAGCCACATAAATGAAAGCTTTGGAAACTTATATTAAACTGCTCGAATTCCCATCAAACATCACTGCAAAATTATCATCTACCATGCTGGAAATACCAGTAGTCACAACATAAAGTTGAACCCTCGAAATAATTTTAGAAAAAACTTTGACAAATTCAATTTAGACTTCTCGAGCGTGACTCCCTGAAGAGAATCGTAACCCTTCTTCATAGACAACCCTAGCCACCATGATTATTCCAACCTTCCAAGCCATTCACACCATTCCATTCTCGCGAAAGACATGAGTTTTCCCTCGGCTCCTAGATGCGAAGAACATACCACATTTTTCCAATTTGGTGCACCTCTAGACCAACCACAGCACCCAGCGGATTGTCGCCCTATTAGCTCTTGGACAACACACGCACATGCTCCATGCCCAGGGCATGCCAATCGTCGTCCACCATCATCACATGTTGCTTCGTCTGATTTTCCTTCTCTCACACCCTGAGCAGAACCTCACCATGAGAGAGAAAGATATAGACGCGCCCCTACGTGTCAACAACTGCCACATATTTCCTGAGAACATCGTCGCCTTCGTGGTTTAATACATTTAGGTACGTCACATCGGATTCCATTTTGACGGTCGATAAGAATTGGAAGTGCTCTGACCAGGACGACCTGAACTTCGTCACTGTGACACTCTTGCCATTCCCTTGTCTACAGATGGATCTCTTGTCTTGCTAACAAGGTTTCTAAATCGAGCAGTTTTTTATTTGGGGTATCCGCTGGATCTTTATTTTAAGGAAACTCAGATTCTGTGCACAATGATATTTGCAAATCAAAGATGAGAAGGAGAATTTCCATTTTAGCATCTTTACTGCTCTAGCACATCAAACATCATCCTCACCTACTCTGACTTGGGAATCTCAACCCTTGCTGGAAACAAAGATATTGCCTGCATCTGCACCCAGTGATTGGGTCCCAATGCTTAGTTAAAACATGTTGGCACCATCATCTCCAACATTCTGCAAGCCGCTCATGGCTTCCATCATCTCACAATAGATCCCCATAAACACTACAAACTGCCAGTGGCTCTAGTTGAATTCCTTGTTCTTCTATTTCGCTGTAGATTTTCCCCATGGCTGCAGATCACATGCCTCACCGGCAAAATTTCCACCGCATCCACAAATTTCAGTATGGTGCATCGATCTTCCAAGTGGGCCTGTGCACTACTGCATTGTATCGAAAATCTCCTCCCAGCTTTCTTGAGATCTCGCTTGGTATTTGCAGCCATCATGATTAGGGCTTTGATGCAACCCTCATCAAAAACCACCTTAAACCTTAGTTTTGTGCTTTTATGTAGCCTCACACAAGCCTTCTTGATCCACATGATACTCCTCATCCGCGTTCATCAAGCAATAAGCCCTTGGCAACAGAAGTGTCCCTCTAACGCCAAAATGGTTCTAATACCAGTTGTTAGGAAATTATATATTATGGAGCAATGGAAAACATAAAATATTGCAGAAATATAAACACATAAAACGCATAAAACAAGAGAGACACAGATATACGTGGTTCACCCAGTTTGGGCTACATCCTCCCTGAACAGCCAGTCCTTCCTTTCTATTATCCAGCAAAATGAAGAGACACAACCTACAGCAGATCCACTGTAATATCCTTTGTTTTCTCTCACAGTCTCACCTCTCTGTTTCTCACTCATAGAATACACATCTATTACACAGCCTCAAGCTTTGTTTTATTTTCTTTATTAATGTGGACAAAGGCCTCACAACCAAAAGGCTTTAAAAAGGAGTAGTTTACCTTTTTACCTGTCCATGCTTCCTCCGGAACACCACCATCCAAGGAACTTGAAGGCCCTCTGTTTATTAGATAAACAACAGTATCTACAACATCTGCCCAAAATTGTAAAGGCAATCCTGAATGCAATCTCATGCACCTTGCATGCTCCACGATTTTTCTATTCATCCTTTTTGACACACCATTTTCTTGTGGTGTTCTTGGAACTGTCTTCTCTCTGTGAATTCCATGCTCTGAACAATACCTATCAAACTCTTTGCTGCAATATTCACCTCCATTGTCTGATCTGAGACACTTAAATTTCTTTCCTGTCTCAATCTCAACCAAAGCTTTCCATTTCTTGAAAGTATCAAATACATCAGATTTATTATTAATACAATAAATCCAAGTTTTTCTAGTTGCATCAGCAATAAAAGTAACATAATAATGAGAGCCACCGAGATATGATACCTGAGCAGGTCCCCATACATCTGTATGCACAAGATCTAATTTTTCGCTCTTCTTTTCTTTCCCAAATCTGAGAAATATGACTCTCTTTTGTTTTCCATAGACACAATTCTCACAGAAGTCCAAATCAACATTCTTCAAACCCGGCAACAAATTCCTTGAGTGAATAATCTTCATCCCCTCTTCACTCATGTGTCCGAGCCTATGATGCCATAATGCTGCATCTGCTCCTTTGGAAGTTAAGCATTAACAAAGTTAGAAATTCCATTGCATAAATACAATGTACCAACCTTTTCGCCTTTTGCTATTACCAAGGCTCCTTTTGTGACCTTCCAAGCTTTAACTGTGAAAGTTTTCACACAACCTTCACCGCCTAACTGCCCTGTTGAAATCAGATTTTTCTTTAGATCTGGAACATGCCTTACCCCCTTTAGTAGCCATTTGTTTCCATTCTACTGTTTTACAAGAACCTTACCCATTCCAACAATTTTACAGGGTTTATCATCACCCAGATGAACTTGTCTAAAATCTCCTTGAACATAGTCATGAAAGTATTTCTTATTAGGTGTGGCATGGAATGAGGCCCCTGAATCTACCACCCAGGAATCAATAATACTTTCAAAAGAAATAATCAAAGCATCTTGTAACACCTCACCTGTCACATTTGCTTCATGATTGTTTTCTTGTTGTGCATCTCCTTCTTTTCCTTTCTGAGATCTACAGTCTTTCTTAGGTGTCCTTTCTTTCTGCATTTCTAGCACACTATCCCCGATCTGGACTTGGATCTGCCTTTCCTTGATTTACTGCGATATCCTGAGCTCTTTCCTCTTTCCATTTTTCTTCCCCTAGACTCTACACTTAAAGCATTACCCGATGTCTCACTGGAGGTTTTCCGTCGCATTTCCTCACTAAGGATAGCACCGACAACATCATCAAACTTTAAAGTACTAGATCTAGACACAGAGTTACTAATGGCCATTACTAAACCATTCCAACTTTTTGGCAATGAGCACAAGAATAACAAAGCTCTAACTTCATCATCAAAGTTTACCCCTACAGCACATAACTGACTTGTAACAATATTAAAATCATTTAAATGGTCTGCAATAGATCCACCTTCCGACATATTCATATTAAATAACCGTTTCATAAGAAATACCTTGTTTGAGGCCGAGGGTTTTTCATATAGTTTCTCCAACGCCTTAATCAAACCATCTGTCATTGTTTCCTTCGAGATGTTGAAGGTGACCGACGCTGCGAGGCACAACCATACTATTATGAGTGCCTTTCTATCGAGAAGGTTCCATTCTTCATCTGTCATACCCGTCGGCATCTTTGTTTTTCCGCCCAATGGTAGGTATAGATTTTTCTGATACAGATAATCTTCCATCTGCATCTTCCATAGCGATAAGTTTTGGCCGTTAAATTTCTTGACCCTAAACTTACCATCTTCCACCATTGCTCCCACTCGAATGAGGAACCCTTCATTCCTGCGAGTTTATCAGCCAAATAGACCTTCGGCTCTGATACCAAATGTTATGAATTTACTGCAAAGAGATAAATTAATTACAAATATTTATTGAGAGGAACAAAACATAACAACAATCATAAACACACATGTTTTTCTGGGAAAACCCCAAATCCAGGGAAAAACCCAACCTAATGAGATCTCATTACCTTGGCCAAAATCTTGGCCAAGATGGCTAATTGATCCTTCATCGCTCACCTCCCAGGCCTACATTACAATGAATTCTTCCCATACTTTTATAGGCTCCATTACATGCAATACCATTGGTACACTATACCATGTGCCCAAAACCACGGTTGTTTAACCAGATCAACTTTGACTCAAACCTCGAGTCAATTTTATCTAACAGATGATCACCTCCATCAGCACCCAAAATATTTTACTCTCCCAGACCCGCTTAATGTCCTTTGTGGCCCATAGTGAAGCAAACTTAACTACTTCCAGTAAATCTGACGTGATCAGAGGAAATTAGCTATGCTCTGGCAACTCCTACATGACCAACACTATTGCAAGTAAGAGCCATGAGTAGTGAAACGTCTTGCTGTGGTCCTGTGCTTCTTTGCAGTTCTTCCAGTTGAATTGTTTGCCCTCCGCGCACTGAGCCACTAATGAAGCCACTGGTGTTGACACCTCATCTGCCTGACACTTCCGCATCACCTTGCTAGCCAAAATTTGGGTGGCCACCTTCATAGTGGGGTCAGTTATTCTCGAAATTGAATACCTGTGCGACTTCTTGACAAGCTTAAACTTGTCCTTCATCCTCTTGGCGAGGTCATGCTCGTTCTGCCAAATGCCTTGGCCAGATTCTGCCCTGAATTTGGTAGTAAGGTGATCCTATGGATCATCATGTCAGTTATAGGGATCAGCTCTCCCAACCACAAGCACCCATCGTGCACCAGGCAAAACAACTGTTTCATCACAATGAAATTTATTGGAGGGCAGTGGTAACGCAACACCCATATCAGATTGAACAATCCTGCCTTCTCCACCCCACAAATCCACTTCACTAGCTCTAGCGCGGTGACGCCAGACTCCTTGTAGAACACACGCTTCATAAAAGTATCGGTAGCTAGGTGGGGGAACTGCTTAGTGTCCCCCAAGTCCCAATCTTCAAGCTTCAAATGTGGCACACGCGCCAAGCATGGACCTTCAAACATGATATTTTCTAGCAGTAGGGGTGTGTTAAGGAGGAACTTTCCCTCATCTGGGTCCTTTGGGGCCTTCACCTTGCTCTGGCATGGAGGGATGTGTTATCACTCAGGTTTTCCTTAAAGCTCCTTAAAGGATACGGTCGAGGTAACCACAAACCAATCTTTGGACTGCAGGTCCTAGCCTACCTACAATCAGAGAGGGCTCTCTCTTTATAATTTAGCTTTGTTTTGGGTTGATTTTCGGCTAGTTATGATTTTCTTGGGTTTTGTTTTGATTTTGGTGGGATGGAGGATTCTTTCAAATAGAGTTGGGATGCATAGTGTGAGAAGTTCAAACCATTGGGCATGGAGTCGTGGATTAGGCTTGCTATTGCATTTTCTTGGTCACAAGAGGAATACATAGCAGGATAGCTACACATAAAACAATATCGAGCTGGAATAAAGATGGAACGAAGGTCAATGAATGAAAGGAAACTAAGTAGCTCCCATTATGCTAATAGAGGGAAGGTAAATGAAAACTTATATAGGAGCAATCAAGGATTCCTAAACAACATTCATATATGAAGGAACTAGTGTAAATATGAGCAAATCAATATTCATATTCAGGACTAATTCAGAGGAAAACATAGATAAATCATAGAAATTGAGAACATAATACAACTAAGTGATCTCTGAACTATTCTTTCTTTCTGTTATTTAGATAGTGAAACAATGATGGCATAAAACATATAAAATGTAAACAGAGATAAGAAACACTTATTGGGCTATGTAGAAGCGTTAGGATTCCATAGTCACTCTACAGTCATTAAAACACAATAGTCAGTTCATCTCCCAAACGTTCCAACGATATTTGATTATAGAGAATCTCAGAAAATACAATGCAAGTCTAGAGGAAGTTATCGACCAACCAATCCTTAAAACAGTGCAGAGGGTGGTTTAAATAGAAAATATTTACAAACATCCCTTGAACAGGTGTCAAGGGAGAAAATATATCAAAATATCTATCAAAACAGATTCAAAAGAGATCTGTGCAATAATTGCTTCTAATGCTAAGTTTTGGTGGAAATAAATGCAATAAAATATCTAAAACAGGTGTTCATGAGGGAGCAGCCTCATCAAAATGGCTCTTTAGGGCTGCGCATGGTCCTGCAGCTTCAAAAATGGACTAAAAGAGTTCCTTGAGCCACGCGCTGTCCTCTGTGTGATAACTGCGCATTTAAGGAAGCAGCGCTGCTCCAAAATATGACTGGGTTCATTGTGTTTGCCAATATCTGCTTTGAAAACCCTTTACTTGTGCCTTCAAGTGGTCCTGCTGCCTTAAATGGAAAAAATTGAGAGTTGGTGAGCCATTACAGCTCAATGATGCTTTGCTATAACTACTGGGGCCTTTCTGCCTTCATCTACTTTGAACCGCAATACTGATATTGTCTGTCGCTTTCCCGATACCCTTTGACATGCACTTGAGCCTTCTCTTTCCTCTGATACACTTTACGCTGTCAAATCGCCCCTTTTCTGCCTTTTAATGCAAAATTAACTGCTGCAAAGGTTCCTTGTGGCTATTGGAATGCTATCGGCGCTGGCCGATCAAAAATGGTACTAAAAATGATGAACAACTGCTAACTGGCGGAAGACTGGATGATGGAGGCACGCCGAGGCCAAAATCCTGCAATTTGGAGCTATTTCGGGCCTGGAGCGATCAAATATGGACTAAAGAATTCCATTTTTCTTTTGGAGGCGGGGCGGGCACGGGCGCCGAACTGTTTAAAAGAAAGTGGCCCTTTTCCCTCTTATAAGGCAAAAAATGCTTTAAACGTGAAAATCCATCAAAATTGGGGCGGGAGCGATTACTGTTCATAAGATTGAATGCTGGTCGTTGGATCCGACGCGGGCCGATCCAACGACTAGCGCTAAATCGCATCAGGGCGGACCATTGGTCCCAACACATAAAACCTCCGAAATGCCATGGACTCGAAATGCTTTTATGCCCTTTCTTTATGGAGATCGGGTCCGGCCCATCGGAGCTTTCATATCGGTGGACTTGGTAAAAATGGGTAAGCGGACCGGATATGCGTTTATGCCGCGCTTTATTACTTTTCGGCTCCGCTGGTCGGAGCCATATAGGAGTGATGCGATTAAATATGGGCCGTTGATCTCTGGGCCTGAATGGGGGGCTGAGATTAACTCGACAATTCGCTATTGGTGGGGTCATGGGGTTGCCGCATAGAAACGCCGAAACCCATCAGACCCGATAAGTTATACAGGCCCTCTTTATTTTATTTCGGGTCCGACCCATTGGCGGAACCCAAATCGGCGGTTTTAACAGTGGAATGGGTCCGCGGACCCGAAAACCCTTAACACTGCATTTGATAACTCATTGGCTCCGCCAAATCGGAGCAGTATATGGGGTGATGCGAAGTGGGGGGCCGTGCGACAAGATATGGGCTGTCAGATCTGGGGCCCGATCCAACGGTCCTGGATCCGTTGGCGGATCGGCAGTCGAAGGGACCGAGGGGCGGCACACATAGAATCGACGAAATATGGCGGACCCGAAATCCTTTGCAAGCCCTTTATTATTTTTGAAACCAGGTCTGGCCCAGGCTCTCGGCAATGCAACATAGAGTTAACACATTATATCGCCCGACCTCAGACAACGATATCGCGTCAGAGGGAGGGCACAAGTCTTCGGAGGGTTTCCAAATATGCTTGTTATATGCCACTTCCCCCTCCCGATAGCGATATCGCATCAGAGGGGGACCAAATAGATCCCTTTCTCATCGGAGCATGCATTTTATTAAAATGCAAAGGAAAAAATGAATTCGAAGGGGTAGCCTTTGGTGTTTCGGATGGATTCTAAGGCATCGGAAGGGGTCCGATAGCCATAAAGGGAGAATTTTATCAAATTTTGAAGGTTTTTCATGGTTTTTGCATGGTTTTTGGCAACTTTCATGCCTTGGAAGGAGTCCAAAGGCATTTATGAGGAATGTGATGTGTTGTGAGAGGGTTTAGTGGCCAAAGAGGGTTTCATGCCTTATAAAGGCAAACCAAGGCCAAAGGGATGGTTTTTATACATATGAAGGTAAACTATGCAAAGGAATGAGTCCTTTTGCATTTGGAAGATGGTTAGAGGGGTCAATGAGGGTTCTTGTTGAGTTTCAGATAAACTTAGCAATTCCCGAGGATATATATGGTTATTTTTCAACCAAGGGGAAGGGATAAGTATACAGGGGAGTTATATACATAGTTTTAGTAGGGGAGGGGTAAAGAGATAGGGAGTTACATAATAAAGTTAGTAGTTAATATGATAATGATGAGAAAAAGCGCTAAGAATGATGTCTTAGGCTATCAATGGGGGAAAATGACTGATAGAAGAAGTGTGAACATTCCTTGAGTGAAGAAGATCTTCACCAAGGCAAGTGATATGGAGAATGATGAAACTAAGAGGTATCAAGCAGATCTTGACCTCTTTTAGGGGAAATTAATGAGTGATTTGGGGAAAGAGGAAGAAGGGGAAGTTAGACATGCCTCGCTTGAAGTCCTCCGACTGAAGAACTGCCTTCAACTTGTGATATGATATATATAACACTTGACAATATGAAATGGATCACAAGCCATGATTCTGCAACCACAAAGCTACCTACCCGACCTACTCACCTAGCATTTTCTCTTCTTTTTGGTTTGGGTGCACTTGAACTAGCATACCCAGCTTTTTGTTCTTTTCTTCTTGTTGTCCTCCTATCTACAACTACACTTATTACATCTAGGGGCTTAGATTAAGCTGTTGAGCACCCTTGTCTCTCTACCTATCTACAGATCTGCCAAGATTAAACAGTTTGGAAAGATGTTTATTCTCTATATTTTAAAACAGGAAATTGAAACCTAGGGAGACCAAGATTAAGCTGTTTGGACCTCCCTTAGCTGAAAACTCATGAAAATGGATAAACTCATAAAAAATGGAACACAGCAGTGGCATTTAGACTAGCACACTCTCATGGATACTTCTCTGGTCATCTGTAGCAAATATGGAGCATTGTAGCATGCATAGTACGACATATTTGGCATGTAAAAATGTCGATCATGAAAGATGATTAACCTGATGCAGCAGGAGGCTAACAGTGGTTCCACTTGGGGATGGCTTTTCCTTGTGACAAGCCAAGAACAGCAAGTCAGAATGCCTTGATCCTCTGTAGTTGCTGTTAATTGGAAATTTATTCTGTGCTAACTGCTGAATGACTAGAACTTTAACTTCTGAATGCAGCACTCCTTAACTGAAACACTGTGAAAAATAAAGCATCGCCTTCTTTCTTCTGCGTGCTTGATATTGCAGACACTTTTGCTTCAGCACTGCCTTGTGAAATAAACACAAAATAGGGAATAAAACTGGAGCCCTTCTTTTCTTGTCTTTGAAAGGGTGCTGAAGTAAACTGAAAATCCTCCTTTCTTTTTGATACTGTTGACTTGAAGACTACAAGCTGCAAACAATTTCTCTTTAACATAAATCACTGTGATATGACAGTGCTGCTCTACTGTTTTGCTGAGATTACTGCAGAGACAGAGCTTAAAAATAGAGGACTTGCATCGGCTGTGTCTTCACAAACTTTGTTGCTGCTCCTCTAAAAATCGGACTGCTTATACAAAATAAAAACAAAAGTGCTGATATATACAAATATCAATGTACAAATAGATATTTACAAAGCTGCGTTATTTTCAACAAAAGGGATCATGATAATGCTTCAGCATACGGTCATTTACAGGGCCTTCTTCAGCAGTGCTTCCCTCTATAGATTTGAGGAAATATGTGTTATTTCCCCGAACGGCAGAAATAACAAATGGCCCTCTCCAAAGGAAATCAATTTTTGCATGTTTTCCCTTGTCTTCTCTTCATGAGTCCCACCTTAGAACTTTGTTGCCAACACATAAATTCTCAGCCTTAGTCCTCTTATCAAACATCCTTTTGAGCTTCTCTTGCATAATTCGAGCTCTGTCATAGTCTTGCTCTCTTGTCTGCTGCAAATGAATTGTTTGGTTTATCCTCCTTTGTATATCATTTCGCTCATCTTGAATCTCTTGTAGCAGCTTGATAATAGGAATGCCCAATGATGAAGGAAATCTGGCCTCCATGCCATATACTAGCTCATAAGGGCTCATCCCAATCGATTTCTTGGTTGACAATCTATCTGCCCATAGGGCATTTGTGAGCTTTCTATGCTAGTTCTTCTTGTTTTCTTCTAAGATCTTCTTGATAATATTGATTAGGCTCTTGTTAGATGACTCGACTAAGCCATTACCTTGAGGGTAATAGGCTGTGGAATGGCCTAAAGTGATATGGAATTTATGGCAAAAATTGATCATCTTTTTGGATTTGAAAGCAACGGCATTGTCAGTGATGATCTTCTCAGGGCAGCCAAATCTAGAAAGGATATTTCACTCAAGGAATTGGATAATGGTGGTGTCATTGGCTTGCCTACATGGTATGGCCTCAATCCAGTTGGTGAAATAGTCGGTGGCTGTTAAAATCCACTTATGCTGGCCTGAGGAAGAGGGATGGATTTCTCCAATGAAGTCAAGACCCCATTGTTGAAAAGGCTTTTCGGTTGATATGGGTTTCAGAGGAAAGGGGAGTAGCTTTCTTTTGCCCTCAAAGATTTGGCATTTGTGACATGAGATAGCAAAATTCTTTACATCCGCAAACAAAGAGGGCCAATAGAAACCAGCCCTTAAAATTTTATCAGCAGTTGACTTCCAATATAGATGTCCTCCACAGTCCCCTGCATGGAATTCTTTCATGACATTATTAGTTTCATTCATGGTCAAACAATTAAGCAATATGCCTTCATGATTCTTCAAAAATAAAGCACCATCTAAGACACAAAATTTCAAAGCCTTCATTCTTAAAAATCTCTTCTTGGTCCTGGAAAATCCTAGGGGAGCACACAGGTTTAACAATACAAAGCAAATATCAGCATACCATGGGGATTTCAAAAAGGTGTCACTGATCTGTGGAGTCGCCAGCTCCTGTTCATTGTCCAGTTGGTTGATGTCTAAGGCTTGAAAGTTTGTTTCAGACA
Organism: Pinus tabuliformis; assembly: GCA_031772625.1. Classification (NCBI taxonomy): domain Eukaryota; kingdom Viridiplantae; phylum Streptophyta; class Pinopsida; order Pinales; family Pinaceae; genus Pinus; species Pinus tabuliformis. The sequence goes on along the minus strand of CM062806.1, from coordinate 45,112,143 downwards.
TCAGTTTGGCTAAACCTTGCCCCTTTATTAGCTTGGTTGGTTTTATTTCTATGTCATACTAAAGAATGTTAGCAATCCACTTGCCTATTTTGCCTTCTAATCCTTCTTGGGTTAATATGTCTTTTACAACAACATTTGGGACATAGGCAATCACGTGTGAATATAAAATGTAAATTCTGAAGTCTTTGATTGCTTTAACAAGGGCATAGGCCTGCTTCTCCATGATTTGGTACTTCAGGGGTGCATCTCTTAAGGCTTGGCTGAAAAAAGCAATTGGCTTTTCATTTCCTTGGTCATCCTTTTGCAATAGGACAACATCTATGGTATTATCAGATGCAAATGAAAATATGATAAAGTCCCTATCAAATTGAGGACTTGTGAGGACTGGGGCTTGAGTTAAGGCAACTTTGATACTCTCAAATGCTTGCTTGGTTTCAAGAGACCATTTTACCTTGGCATCCTTCTTTAACATGTTGCTCAACAGTATTATCAGCTCGGCTAGATTTGGGATAAATCTCCTTAGGAAATTGATCTTTCCTAGGAATGCTTGCAGCTCTTTTATGTTTCTTGGATATGGGATTTGGAGAGTGGCTTGGATCCTTTCCGGATCAATTCTAATCTCGTCTTTTGAAATGATATGTCCAAGTAATTTGCCTTCTTCAAGGCCAAATAAAGACTTCTTGGGGTTCAAGGAAATGCCATATATCCTACATGTTAGGAACACTTGTCTAAAATGTCTTAGGTGCTCTTGATCAGATTTGGAGAAAGGGGTGAGATCATCAAGATAGACAACCAAAAAATCATGGATTTACTTGGCAAATGCAATGTCCATGGCCCTTCGAAAGGTGGCACCTGCGTTCTTTAGGCCGAAAGGCATTTTAACATACTTAAATGTTCCCCACGGTGTGGTAAAGGCTATCTTGTCTTGGTCATCCGGGTGAACCAGTATTTGATTAAAACCTGAAAATCCATCTAGCAAAGAGATTCTAGATGACCCCACTACTCTTTGTAGGATGTGGTCCATTTTGGGCAATGGGTAGTGGTCTTTAAGGGAGACTTGGTTTAAGTTTCTCAAATCTACACAAAGCCTAATCTCACCTATTTTCTTTCTTGTGGGAACAAGATTGGATACCCAGTCAGAAAATCTAATGGGTGCTATGATACCTGCTTCAAACATTCTTTGCACTTCTGTCTCAATCAAAGGGAGAAGCACAAGATTGATTCTCCTTAGTTTCTGTTTGAAGGGCTTTTGATTTGGCTTTAAGGGAATGGTATGTTGAATAATTGAGGTGTCATAGGACTTCAAGTCCTCATAACTCCAAGCAAATACATCTTGGAATTCTTTTAACAAATCCACATACTTGGGCTTTTGATCAGCTGGTAAATTTTTGGACAGTTTGATCATTTTCGGGTTCTCTGCTGTCCCAATGTTATGTTCTTCTATCTCAGTGTTTATGGGTTGCAATTTTGGTTTTCTGGGGACATCATTTGCATCAAACATGTCTTCTAGTGGATTGAGGCCAACCGGGAGAAAATTGTCCTTTAGATCAATGATTTCGACCTCTGTTTTGGTTATTTCCTCCAAATGCATCTGTTTCAGCTCTTCTATGTTTTCTCCGTCAAAGATGGTTGGCTGTAGCAATTTTCTAGTTGTTTGAGCTGTTACAGCTTGCTGGATTTGGTTTATTGCTTGCAGTGGATCATCCATGGCATCCATATCAATGTTTAGGCCTGAAAACTCATGCTGTAAGGTAAGAAAATTGTTGATTTGAGCATCATCCTCAAACACTTGCCAATGCTTAACATTGTTAGGGACGGCAGGCATGTGCTTTATCTCAGCAGTAAAGTGGTGATTGGACTCAAAAGGAAGCTTGCAAGTGCTAGCAAAAGTAGCTAGGCTGTGAGCATGCATGTTATTGCTTCTAGAAATATTAGCAAGTTTGGATTCAGTGAAGGTATCAAGTATTGTAGTGGCAGCAGTCCTATAAGCTCTTAGCCTTGTATCATTGGTAACGAAGTTGCCCTTCATTTGTTGTATGATTAAATCAGAGTCACCTAGAATGGACACCTTTGCAGCTCCTAGAGCTTTGAGCAGTTTAAGGCCTAAAAGGAGAGCTTCATACTCAGCCATGTTGTTGGTGCATTTGAAATTCAGTCTATAAGCATGACCCTCTGCATGGTTGTTATGTGTATTGTGAATCCATATTCCTGCCCCTGCTCCTAACTTGTTAACGGAGCCATCAAACTCTAAATACCATGTGATTTCTTTCTTGTGGTTAGTATTAAGAGTTTCAGTCATTTTAGGATTGGGCAGACCCAAGTCTTGTGTTTCGGGAGGTTTTTCTTGTGTGCTAGTTGCATTGGCTGTTGTGACAGTCTCATGGGTATGTGCAACCGATTCTTCATTGATGTGTGCTTGTTGTACTAAAGCCATAGGCTTATCATCAGTTGGAGGACTTGTTTCATCATTAAACAAAATAAAAGAATCCATATCAGAATGGATTGAATAGATAGGGAAATTCTGGGGCTTTTCCTCACTACTTACCACATACTTCATCAGTGTTTCTCTATACAGTCTCTTTGGTTGCCCAAAGACTAAAATAGTGGCATAGGAGAGGTCTAATTGGAGAGATCCTTGGATTTTTTCTCCCCAAGATCTTGATAAGAGCATGCCATACTTTGGTGGGATGTCAGCAACCACCACGTCCATTAGGATTGTCTTGTTAGGAAATTGGACTAAGGAGACACATAAGTCTTTGATTAAGCCTAAACACTTGACCTGACTTGAGTCAAAGGAGAATAGATCTTTGTAGGGTCTTGTGACATCAAGGTTTAGTTTCTCCATTACAGCTTTGGGCATAAGATTGTGTGAGGCACCTGAGTCAAACATAGCATTGTGCAAGACTTTGTCATGAATGTGCAAACTGACATAAAAGGGTAGAACAACTCCATGTGCTGATTTTCCATCAACTTCAGGACCGAACAACAGCTCAGGGGTATCATCTAAAACATTTACATCATCCTTGACCTCTGGCATTTGCAGTGATCTTTGGATTTGTTGCCTATACACATCATGCTTTGCAAGTTCAAATAAGGGGATGGAAATCTTAAGTTTGCTTATTTCTGCTTCTAAGTTGAATGGTTTCTCCAATGGAGCCTTTGTGTTGGCAATAGCAGATTTCTCCTTTTCAAGTGTATTTTATGCGTTTTCCTCTTGATTATCAACGTTATGGGAATTGATTGCTTGCAGTTTTTCAGTTTTAAGAGGGCTTTTTGGAACGTTGTTCAAGTTCTCTTTCAAGGAAGAAGGCGGCAGAGGCTGATCAACAAAAGGCTGTATGTCTGTTATGTCCTCTACAGTCACTTGGTGCGGGTTTGGGAGAGTTATATCAGTTGTTTATCTTATAATAGCCTTGCCTCTAATCTGGTTGGGCTGTTTACCCTCCTTTGGTTTAACTTTTTTGGGCACATCTATGGTTCTTGTCAGCTTATACTATTTGTGGACTTCATAAATAGCTGAATTATAACCTTGTTTAAAGTCAAAAGACTCACCAGAGTTAGTTTGAAATTGATTTATCTCATGGTCATCTTGGTCTTCTTGGGTTAGAAAAATTTGTTGCTCACCCTTCAAATCCATTAAGTTCATGTGAGTGTCTTCTATGGGTTCATTAGAAGTGGATGCCTCTGCGTAGTTTTCTTGAAAAGGTGGTCTTATATCATGGTCTGGGCTAGACCTACCAGCATTTGGATTTTGATTTTTCCTGAAATTCGGGTTCCTGACAATGTTAGCTTGCTGCCCATCCCATGATGATTTCCTCTCAACACTCTCTAATCTGTCTCCCAGCCTGTGCATGCCATTGATAATAGCATCTAGATTTTGATCTAAGGCTGAGGGCGCTTCCTTGAAGGTGGTTCTTCTCTCAGTTCTAGCTCTGTTTCTTTTGGCAATTAAATTTCCCTCCACAGTGATAGCCACGTTTTGCATGTCTGCAAGGCTGTTAGGGGCTCTTTATTTTAATTGGTAGGCCATATCTGGGTCGAATCCATCAGGGAATTTATATAAGGCAAGGTCAGGTGGGGGCCTTAAGTTTTGTGGGATAGCATTATAAACGCTATTGAACCTTGCACAATAGTCCAAGACTGTTTCTTGTGGACCTCTTTTGATTGTATCGTATTCAGCTAGTATGTGCAAGGGGTCTTTCTTTTTCTCCCATCTGTTGATAAATGACTGGTATAAGGCTTCTGGGTCTACTATGGAATTGGCTGGAAGTGCTCTAAACCAAGTCCTGACATCACCTGACAAGCTTTGGACAAAAATCTTCATTCTCACACCATCATCGTCAATCTCATAGCTTTCAAAGTAATCCTGCATTTTCTTTGTATGTTGAAGGGATGTGTAGGCACTTGTGCCATCAAAATAAGTTATTTTGGTCTGGTAATCCTGAGGCATAGCCCCAGGATTAGCAGGTAGTTGTAAGGGTGCATATCTATTAGCCATATTAACAGGTATAAGCGGAACAACAGGGATAAATGGAACGACTGGAACAACGACAATAATAGGAGTAGTAGTGGTAGTATGTGCAGTGAATGGAGGTGTGGAAGGAGTGCTTTGAGACGTGGATGATGAACAAGGGGCACTAGGGGTTGAATGAAATAAAACTTTGGCAGGGGTTGGGCCAAAGTTTGGCTGAACTATCACAGGAGTAGAATCAGCAAAATCCTCCTTTAGCTCTAATTTCCTGAGGTTTATTTGGATCAAATTCGGATTTTCAAAGGCAGCTGCAGGATTTGGGTCTGGATTTGACCTCGTATAACGTGAATTCTTCCTGGGAGCCAGCTTCTGGCTTTTTTTTTGGGGATTTTCTAAGAATGTTCGAAAGAAACTTTTGAAGGTCTGGTTCCTTCCCAGTGGAGCTTTCCAACTTGTTTTGTGAAATTAACTGAGGATTATCCCTAGTGGAGTCGCCATTATGTTATCACTCAGGTTGTCCTTAAAGCTCCTTAAAGGATACGCCCGAGGTAAGCACAAACCAATCTTTGGACTGCAGGTCCTAGCCTACCTGCAATCAGAGAGGGCTCTCTCTTTATAATTTAGCTTTGTTTTGGGTTGATTTTAGGCTAGTTATGATTTTCTTGGGTTTTGTTTTGATTTTGGTGGGATGGAGGATTCTTTCAAGTAGAGTTGGGATGCATAGTGTGAGAAGTTCAAACCATTGGGCATGGAGTCGTGGATTAGGCTTGTTGTTGCGTTTTCTTGGTCACAAGAGGAATACAGAGCGGGATAGCTACACATAAAACAATATCGAGCTGGAATAAAGATGGAACGAAGGTCAGTGAATGAAAGGCAACTAAGTAGCTCTCATTATGCTAACAGAGGGAAGTTGAATGAACACTTATATAGGAGCAATCAAGGATTCCTAAACAACATTCATATATGAAGGAACTAGTGTAAATATGAGCAAATCAGTATTCATATTCAGGACTAATTCAGAGGAAAACATAGATAAATCATAGAAATTGAGAACAGAATACAACTAAGTGAGCTCTGAACTATTCTTTCTTTCTGTTATTTAGATAGTGAAACATTGATGACATAAAACATATAAACTGTAAACAGAGATAAGAAACACTTATTGGGCTATGTAGAAGCATTAGGATTCCATAGTCACTCTTCAGTCATTAAAACACAACAGTCAGTTCATCTCCCAAACATTCCAGCGATCTTTGATTATAGAGAATCTCAGAAAATACAATGCAAGTCTAGAGGAAGTTATCGACCAACCAACCCTTAAAACAGTGCAGAGGGTGGTTTAAATAGAAAATATTTACAAACATCCCTTGAACAGTTGTCAAGGGAGAAAATATCTCAAAATATCTATCAAAATAGATTCAAAAGAGATCTGTGAAATAATTGCTTCTAATGCTAAGTTGTGGTGGAAATAAATGCAATAAAATATCTAAAACAGGTGTTCATGAGGGAGCAGCCTCATCAAAATGGCTCTTTAGGGCTGCGCATGGTCCTGTAGCTTCAAAAATGGACTAAAAAGAGTTCCTTGAGCCACGCGCTGTCCTCTGTGTGATAACTGCGCATTTAAGGAAGCAGCGCTGCTCCAAAATATGACTGGGTTCATTGTGTTTGCCAATATCTGCTTTGAAAACCCTTTACTTGTGCCTTCAAGTGGTCCTGCTGCCTTAAATGGCAAAAATTGAGAGTTGGTGAGCCATTACAGCTCAATGATGCTTTGCTATAACTACTGGGGCCTTTCTGCCTTCATCTACTTTGAACCGCAATACTGATACTGTCTGTCGCTTTCCCGATACCCTTTGACATGCACTTGAGCCTTCTCTTTCCTCTGATACACTTTACGCTGTCAAATCGCCCCTTTTCTGCCTTTTAATGCAAAATTAACTGCTGCAAAGGTTCCCCGTGGCTATTGGAATGCTATCGGCGCTGGCCGATCAAAAATGGTACTAAAAATGATGAACAACTGCTAACTGGCGGAAGACTGGATGCTGGAGGTACGCCGAGGCCAAAATCCTGTAATTTGGAGCTATTTCGGGCCTGGAGCGATCAAATATGGACTAAAGAATGCCATGTTTCTTTTGGAGGCGGGGCAGGCATGGGCACCGAACTGTTTAAAATAAAATGGCCCTTTTCCCTCATATAAGGCAAAAAATGCTTTAAACTTGAAAATCCATCAAAATTGGGGCAGGAGCGATTACTGTTCATAAGATTGAATGCTGGCCGTTGGATCCGGCGCAGGCCAATGCAGCGGCTGGCACTAAATCACATCGAGGCGGACCATTGGTCCCAACACATAAAACCTCCGAAATGCCGCGGACCCGAAATGCTTTTATGCCCTTTCTTTATGGAGATCGGGTCTGGCCCATCGGAGCTTTCATATCGGCGGACTTGGTAAAAATGGGTAAGCGAACCCGATATGCGTTTATGCTGCGCTTTATTACTTTTCGGCTCCGCTGGTCGGAGCCATATAGGAGTGACGCGATTAAATATGGGTTGTTGATCTCTGGGCCTGAATGGGCAGTTGAGATTAACTCGGCAATTCGCTATTGGTGGGGTCATGGGGTTGCCGCATAGAAACGCCGAAACCCATCGGACCCGATAAGTTATACATGCCCTCTTTATTTTATTTTGGGTCCGACCCATTGGCAGAACCCAAATCGACGGTTTTAACAGTGGAATGGGTCTGCGGACCCGAAAACCCTTAACACTGCATTTGATAACTCATCGGCTCCGCCAAATCGGAGTAGTATATGGGGCGATGCGAAGTGGGGGGCCGCGCGACAAGATATGGGATGTCAGATTTGGGGCCCGATCCAACGGTCCTGGATCCGTCGGCGGATCGGCAGTCGGAGGGACCGGGGGGCGGCACACATAGAATTTCCGAAATATGGCGGACCCGAAATCCTTTGCAAGCCCTTTATTATTTTTGAAATCGGGTCCGGCCCGGGCTCTCGACAATGCAACATAGAGTTAACACATTATATCGCTCGACCTCCGATAGTGATATCGCGTTGGAGGGAGGGCACATGTCTTTGGAGGGTTTCCAAATATGCTTTTTATATGCCACTTCCCCCTCCTGATAGCGATATCGCAACGGAGGGGGACCAAATAGATCCTTTTCTCATCGGAGCATGCATTTTATTAAAATGCAAAGGAAAAATGAATTCGGAGGGGTAGCCTTTGGTGTTTCGGATGGATTCTAAGGCATCGGAAGGGGTCCGATAGCCATAAAGGGAGAATTTTATCATTTTTTGAAGGTTTTTCATGGTTTTTGCATGGTTTTTGGCAACTTTCATGCCTTGGAAGGAGTCCAAAGGCATTTAGGAGGAATGTGATGTGTTTTGAGAGGGTTTAGTGGCCAAAGAGGGTTTCATGCCTTATAAAGGCAAACCAAGGCCAAAGGGATGATTTTTATACATATGAAGGTAAACTATGCAAAGGAATGAGTCCTTTTGCATTTGGAAGATGGTTAGAGGGGTCAATGAGGGTTCTTGCTGAGTTTCAGATAAACTTAGCAATTCCCGAGGATATATATGGTTATTTTTCAACCAAGGGGAAGGGATAAATATACAGGGGAGTTATATACATAGTTTTAGTAGGGGAGGGTAAAGAGATAGGGAGTTACATAATAAAGTTATTAGTTAATATGATAATGATGAGAAAAAGCGCTAAGAATGATGTCTTAGGCTATCAATGGGGGAAAATGACTGATAGAAGAAGTGTGAACATTCCTTGAGTGAAGAAGATCTTCACCAAGGCAAGTGATATGGAGAATGATGAAACTAAGAGGTATCAAGCAGATCTTGACCTCTTTTAGGGGAAATTAATGAGTGATTTGGGGAAAGAGGAAGAAGGGGAAGTTAGACATGCCTCGCTTGAAGTCCTCCGACTGAACAACTGCCTTCAACTTGTGATATGATAGATATAACACTTGACAATATGAAATGGATCACAAGCCATGATTCTGCAACCACAAAGCTACCTACCCAACCTACTCACCTAGCATTTTCTCTTCTTTTTGGTTTGGGTGCACTTGAACTAGCATACCCAGCTTTTTTTTCTTTTCTTCTTGCTGTCCTCCTATCTACAACTACACTTATTGCATCTAGGGGCTCGGATTAAGCTGTTGAGCACCCTTGTCTCTCTACCTATCTACAGATCTGCCAAGATTAAACAATTTGGACAGATGTTTATTCTCTATATTCTAAAATAGGAAATTGAGACCTAGGGAGACCAAGATTAAGTTGTTTGGACCTCCATTAGCTGAAAACTCATGAAAATGTATCAAATCATCAAAAATGGAACACAACAGTGGCATTTAGACTAGCACACTCTCATGGATACTTCTCTGGTCATCTGTAGCAAATATGGAGCATTGCAGCATGCATAGTACGACATATTTCGCATGTAAAAATGTTGATCATGAAAGATGATTAACCTGCTGCAGCAGGAGGCTAATAGGATGTAGTCTGGTAGCTTCGAAATAGGGTCTACCCCCTCAATATCAATGTCCTCTGCGCCATCATCGACCTCTAGATCTACCACTTTTCCTTTCTCCTACGCGGTGGGATTTTCTTTTCTCTGATGTTTCCTTGGTGACTCGTGCACTGACATCACCTGCTTCTATTTATCTTTCTTCATCTTGGGAACCTCTCTTGTCAGTGTAGGCTTTGTCTTAGGCAACCTTGGTGACTTAGGCATTGCTGCGGAAGCCTCCACAGCCACAACCTTAGGGGCACACCCCTTAGAGGCAATAGCGCCTTTCGTGCTTACGGTTTCAACTAGTGCAGACATGAAGCTGTTAATGAGCTACTGGGTTTCCTTAGGTAACCTATCAGATATTGAACTAGCGACCAAGTCCTCAAAAATCTTAGGGTTCATGCGCAATCGATAGTACAAAACATAAACTCTTAGAATGTAAAGTGTTGCTCGTTGGATGGTCATCTATAATTTATAGGCAGTGTAGTTTATAGTCCCACACCTACTTGCATCTGCCTGGAGCGCTAAGACTGTGGTATTGTCATGTAGTCATATGGCCGGCCCTGGTGTATGGCTTTAATCTGCTACCATTTACCTTCCCCAGAAATGGATCTCCATTCAATTTCATAAGTAGTACTGCTCCACCATTGGTAATATCCTTGATCACATATGGCCCCAGCCAATGCATTTATAACTTCCCTGGAAATTTATCAAACTTGATATCATATAATAAAACTAAATCGTTTACCTTGAAGGTGTGTAGTTTGATGTGCCCATCGTGCCATGCCTTTTCGTGCTCCTTCTAAACTTGTTGATGGAATGCAGCCAGAAATTTGTCTTCCTCGAGTTTGGTCAGCTGTGTGAGCCACTCCTCTAGAGATTCATGGTCAACCATTCCTGTGAATGCTGCTATGCATAGACTAGGTACAATATACTCGATCAGCATCACAATTTCTATGCCATAAACCAACCTGAAAGTCAACTTCTTACAAGTAGTTTTATAAGCCCATAACACTGTTGGTATGCGCACATCCCAATAATTCCTCTTCCTATTGCAAACATTCATCAGCGCGTTCTCCAATATTTTATTAAACACTTCAACCATCACATTAGCCTGAGGATGATATGGTGTGCTCTTCTAATCATATACTTGGAATTCCTATATCAGCGCGCTTATCGTTTCATTACAGAAATGCATACTGCGATCGCTCATCAAAATCTTCGAGCAACCGAACCTAGTTAGTACATATTCAAATAGGAACTTTGTTGTTGCTGCCCCTGTATAGTGTTAGGATATTCCGACACATAGGATATAGTTAAGTTCAACTTGGTCTAGTATAGAGTTAGGTTAGAGTTAGGTAAAGTGTGTTTCTTTACCGTTGTACATTTTGTAACTTACAATCCGACGGTCACGATATGTAGTGATCCGACGGTTCACTCTCACCTCGGTATTACCGACACTTGATCCGTGGCTTGACACCCGATTGGTCCATGAGTTCTATTTAAAGCGCATGGAGGGTCATTGTTCGGGAAAAAAATCCGTGCATGAGAGAAGCTTATGTAAATTTTCATTCTTTGATTAATAAATTGTCTGTACCCACGTTGGGACAGGCCGTGGACTGTTTCCCTCCTTGTACTCTGAGGGTTTTAACCACGTCAAAAATACTGGTGTATTGATTTGAGATCTGGTTGTGAGCGGTGTCCTCTTGGTATTCTTTCTGAGGAACTTACCCTGTAAATTCCTACATGGTATCAGAGCTATTTGAAGGCCGCGTCCGTTGGTGATACAAATCTGAAGCCGGTAGAACTGCATGCGGCTGTCGTTTCCTAGATCTGCTATTTCTGACTGCTTTCGGGCCGAGAGGACTGCTCTGTTGCGTTCGGAGCATCTGTTTCAGTGAGGAACCCCTTTCGTTTCACGCGAAAAGGTTTCCGGTAGCCCTAGCTGCGTCATTTTTCAGATCGGGAGGTATACAGTGTTTTTTTTTGCAGTTTACTGTCATTTTCTCTCTGCTTATTTCGGTTTCGGTTTATTTAGCCTTTTTTTTCCGGATCTATACCTTTCATTTCTGCGTATGCTCTTTGCCCTGCGACTCTGTGCGATCTGGGCAAATCAGAAACAGAAAGAAAGGATTTTTCTCATGCGTATGCTCTTTTCCCTGCACCTTAGTGTGATCTCGGAAAATCAGAAACATTGAGAAAAATATTTAGTTTTTCGGCTAAAAGCTAACTTTGAGATTTTTTTTAAAATTTCTAGTTTTTTGGCTAAAGCTAACTTCGAGCCGTAAGGTTTGTTTTTCTTCGGATATTCGTGTTGGGTTTTGTGTTTTGTGTTTTGTAGGGGAAAAGAGTCTTCCCAAGGCAAGCACGCAAATCGAGGCCCCCCCTCTCTCTCTCTCTCTCTCTCTCTCTCAAATATTTTGTATAGATCAATTGGTTCAAAGACCTTTTAAGAGAGTAGAGGTCTTGGGTTCAAGTCTCCATTTTGTGGGGGTGGATTTTTTCATTCCCGCACATTCGCGCACTTTGCCGGCAACGTCAACAATTTTTTTTCAAAAAGCCATAACTTCTTCATCCGGAAGCCTTTTTCAGAGCCGTTTTTTTTAAAACCGCCTATTTTTTCGAGATCTATCCATTGGACCACTTACTTTCAGCATCTTCAGCTTCAGTTGTTTTTCAAAAAATGGAAAGTCCATGCCAAGTCATTCTTGACAACACTAACTACTTCCAATGGGTAGCCTACATGGGAGATTTACTTAGAAGTAAAGGTCTCTTCAGAATAGCCACAGACCAAGAGAAGAAACCCAAAGATGAAGACAAGGCCGAAAAATGGGAAAATCGACAAGATCAAGCACGTGGTTTGATAGGAATGTCTGTTTCTCCTGATCTTAGATTCCACATTGCAGAAATTGAAACTCCTCATGAAGCATTAGAAAAACTTGCTAAAGTTTTTGGGATTAAAAATGAAATTAGAGCCCATCAACTTGAGAATGAGTTGCTTACTTTGGATCCTAATAATTTTTCTTGCATTGAAGATTTCTTGTCCAAATTCAAGACCCTTAGATATCTCTTGGAAGGTGTTAAAGTTAAGAAAGAAGATGGTAACCTTATTTATTCCATCCTTACTAAGTTGGGACCAGCCTACTCTGTATTTGTTTCCACTTTCCATTCTACCAGGGAAGCTTTCATTTGTCAAGGCAAAGACTACAAGCCCCCTTCCTTTGACTCCTTTTGTGATTCCTTAATAAGAGAACAAGAAAAACTCTTACACCTTGGTCTTCTTAATCTTGGAAACTCTTCCTCGAAAGCGTTAGCCGCCCAGCAGCAACCAAATTCAAAGAATCCTAAGAAGTCTTATCCTCAAAGGAATGGTCCTAAACCAACTCAGCCTCAAGATGAAAGATCATTTCAGCAATATGACAAGACCAATAAAAACAAATGGAAGAAGACTGACAGACATTGTAACTTTTGTAATCGAGATGGCCACTTAGAATCTAAATGCTTTAAGAAGATGGAAGCCTTGGAAGCCGCAATGAAGAAACATAACATTCATCTGGAGCCTACTTCAACTTCAACATCCGGAACGGCACTTTCTGCATGTCATCGTCAATCATCTCAGTCTGGTTATGCATTAAATGTATCTTCTTCTTCTTCTCATTCTCATGAGTGGCTCATTGATTCTGGAGCCTCTTGTCACATGGCCAAAAACCAAGCCATGTTTTCTTCTTTAAATGATTGTAACACCAAAAATATATATGTTGGTGATGATAGATCTCTTAATGTTGTAGGGACTGGAACTGTTCATCTAGACAATGGTCAGTTCAATGATGTATTATGTGTTCCAAACTTATCCTGCAACCTTCTATCTGTCTATCAGATAACTCATTCAGGTGAAGGTAAAATTGTTGAATTTTCACCTCATGATGTTGTAATCAAGGATCTAAAAGATCCTAAACAGATTCTAGCTACTGGTCTTGCTGATGATTCCAAAAGGTTGTATAAGTTTCACAACTTTGGGTCATCCCATCTTCCCTCAGTGTTTGTTGCTCATAATGATGAAGTGAGCAAACTTTGGCATGAGCGGTTTGGTCACTTAAACTATCGCTCCCTTCAGCATCTATGTAAAGAAAATATGGTGACAGGTCTTCCTATGGTATCTTGCAAAGATGGTGTTTGTTCCGGATGTGTACTCGGAAAACATCATCGGGACAGTTTTGACAAACGTGCCTCTTGGCACGCCTCAGCCCCTTTACAGCTTGTGCACAGTGATTTATGTGGTCCTCTTCCTGTTGCTTCATTCTCTGGCTGCAAGTACTTCTTAACTTTCATTGATGATTTCTCTAGACGCACTTGGGTATACTTCTTAAAACTCAAGAGCGAAGTATTTAGCACTTTTTTGGCCTTCAAAGCATTTGTTGAAAAACAATCTGGACATCAAATTCTTAAGCTAAGAACTGATAATGGTGGAGAATATGTTAAAAACGCATTCATCAACTTTTGCACCGAAAATGGAATTCAAATGCAACATACTGTTCCATACACTCCACAACAAAATGGTGTAGCTGAAAGGAAAAATCGCACCTTAAAGGAAATGGCTAATTGTATGCTGCAATCTAAAGGACTCAGTCTTAGTTTTTGGGCCGAAGCAATTAATTGTGCAAATTATATAATCAATCGCACTCCTACTAAGGTTCTAGAGAATATCACTCCAGAAGAAGCTTGGAGTTCCATTAAACCAGATGTAAGTCACTTTCGTGTGTTTGGAAGTGAAGCATGGGCCCATATTCCAGATGAAAAGCATAAAGCTTTAGAACCTAAGAGTGAGAAATGTACTTTTGTTGGATATTCTGAAGATGTAAAAGGTTATAGACTTATTCCATTTAAGTCCAAAAATGTTATCATTAGAAGAGATGTAAAATTTGATGAAAATAAATCGGCCTGCGAGCCTAGTCCGGCGGATGTGCCACCTCTTCCTATCTCTTCTATCTTTGAGAACATTTCTTCTTCTGATGATGAAAGCGAGGATGATAATCCTCCCCCACCTTCTCAGGATCCTCAACTTCCAAGATGGGTCCGTGCTACTCGGGATGCAGCAGGTGATCTTGCCGGTGATCCTACAGATCAGCGACGTACACGTTCTCAGTTTGAAAGAGCCTCTTCTTTACTGGCTCAAGCTCCAGTAAATCATGATCCTGACACTTTTGCAGAAGCTTCAGGTCATCCACATTGGGAAGCAGCTATGAATGAAGAATATCATTCATTGATGACAAATGATACATGGGATCTTGTTCCTCTACCAAAGGGACGCAAACTTGTTAGATGCAAATGGGTTTACAGAACCAAGTATGGACCAGATGGGAAAGTTGATAAACATAAAGCTCGTCTAGTTGCTAAGGGCTTTTCACAGGTTGAAGGCATTGACTACACTGAAACCTTCTCTCCAGTTGCCAAAATGAACTCTATCCGCCTTGTTCTTTCCCTTGCTGCCTCTTTAAAATGGGAAGTACATCAAATGGATGTTAAATCTGCCTTCTTGCATGGGGACTTGCAGGAAGAAATCTATATGGAACAACCCATTGGCTTCATACAAACAGACTCCAGCCTCGTTTGTCGCCTTAAGAAATCCCTTTATGGCCTCAAGCAAGCTCCTCGAGCTTGGTATGCCAAAATGGATAGCTTTCTTTTAGAATCTGGCTTTTCTAGGTGTCATTCTGACAATACTGTCTACACCAAGAAAGTGGGCAACTCTCTCATCATCCTTGTTCTTTATGTTGATGATCTTATTCTTACTGGTAGTGATCCCAACCTTATAAACCATGTGAAGTCCAGCCTTAAAAAGAAATTTGAAATGACAGACTTAGGACACTTACACTATTTTCTCGGTCTTCAAGTCTTGCAATCCCAAGAGGGTATTTCCTTTCCCAGTCCAAGTATGCTTGTGATATTCTTCGTCATTTTCACATGGAAGACTGTAAGCCAGCCCCTTCTCCCTTTCAGTCTGGAGTCAAACTTTCAGTCTCTTGTACTTCTCCTGAAGTTGATGCTACCTTATACCGTCAACTTGTCGGAAAACTCTTGTATTTAACCCATACTCGTCCTGATCTTTCCTTTGCTGTTGGCCTTGTTGCTCGTTTTATGCAAAACCCCCGTGAAAGTCATTGGAAAGCAGCTAAAAGAATACTTCGTTATGTTCGAGGTACAATACAGTTTGGGATTCATTACAGTGCCAAAGCAGCTCCTCTGTTAATTGGTTTCACTGATTCTGATTGGGCTGGTGACCTTGATGATCGGAAGTCTACTGCCGGTTATGTCTTCACTCTTGGTTCAGGACCTATTACATGGGCTTGTAAGAAACAGGCTGCCATTTCTCTTTCGTCAGCAGAAGCAGAGTATCGTGGTGCCGTGGAAGCTAGTAAGGAAGCCTTGTGGCTTCGTCAGATCCTATCAGAGTTTGGCTTTGAGCAGCAGCATCCAACCACACTTTGGTGTGATAATCAAAGTGCCATTCAGCTATGCAAAGATCCAGTCCAGCATCAGCGCAGCAAACACATTGAACTACACATGCACTTCATCAGAAAGCTCATTCATGACCATGTTCTTGAAGTGCAATATTGTCCAACAGATGATCAGGTTGCAGACATTTTCACAAAGGCTCTCACAGAGACGAAGTTCACTAAACTTCGATATATGCTTGGAGTTCAGGAAGTTGTCACTAAGGGGGGATAGGCTCTAGTGCCTCCTTCCTTCTCCTATTGTGTCATATTTGTAAATCCTTCAATCCTATCCCAAGTTGTTCTTAAGGGGGGATGTTAGGATATTCCGACACATAGGATATAGTTAAGTTCAACTTGGTCTAGTATAGAGTTAGGTAAAGTGTGTTTCTTTACCGTTGTACATTTTGTAACTTACAATCCGACGGTCACGATATGTAGTGATCCGACGGTTCACTCTCACCTCGGTATTACCGACACTTGATCCGTGGCTTGACACCCGATTGGTCCATGAGTTCTATTTAAAGCGCATGGAGGGTCATTGTTCGGGAAAAAATCCGTGCATGAGAGAAGCTTATGTAAATTTTCATTCTTTGATTAATAAATTGTCTGTACCCACGTTGGGACAGGCCGTGGACTGTTTCCCTCCTTGCACTCTGAGGGTTTTAACCACGTCAAAAATACTGGTGTATTGATTTGAGATCTGGTTGTGAGCGGTGTCCTCTTGGTATTCTTTCTGAGGAACTTACCCTGTAAATTCCTACATATAGTCCTTCACGGGTTGTCTAGAATTTTCTCTACAAATCAGCTAGCTCACTGATATCATGTAGAAATTTCACCTGTAGATCAAACTGATATATGTAATGTACTAAAGCATAATACTAGATCTACATCTACCATAAACTTTGCGGAAGCTAATCAACCATGAGCAAAATCAAGCATGAACACATATCACTGATAAGAAGGAATCAATCACACATAACATAGAATATATCACTAGGGAAAGCACTAGCATAAAACCCCAACACTGTATTATCAATCAAGTGGAAATCCTCAACAACATACAAAAAGAATTAGCTCAAAACTATCTTGCTCTCTCTATACTCTGATGATGTAGATCATAGACTCCTTAGGCCTCAATATATAGGCCACAAGTCCTCCAATCCCCTATTTCCTTGCGCAATTTTGATTGGGGTCCAATTACAAAACATATGTGAATTGGCCTGATCATACCTGCTATCACCTCAGGTCTAACTATGCAATCATAGAAGGAAGAAGATTCCTTCCCCATGCAAGGAATATTTACTAGAAATATCCTAGCATCTGATAGTACACTGTCCCACATCTGATCTCAACTGGGTCTCTGTCTGAACTGACATGCATCAGTTATCCATGAGAGAATACACAGTTATCTAAAAATAATAGTTGTCACATGCATGCAAGCATCAACAAACCATATCTCATTAATTTAACAACTTGTTAAATTAATCTAATTGAACTTGACTAAGTTAAACTAAGTCAATTGATCCTCTCAATATAGAACTCATCCTTAATTCCTCAATCAGTGGAGCAAATCAAGGACATATTCCCCAATTAGTGGAGAAATAATTGCATGTTCTCACAAAAACTTCAAGTTTCCTTTTCCTTAACTAATTAACTCATGAAGATTAAATAATTAATATTCCAAACTACTGGTAAGACCAAATTCGATTTTACTTCCTATAGATAGATCGCGGATTGCTATAAATAGGAAGGGACCCAGAAATGCTATTTTTAGAAGATGTTATTTTTAGCAGTTTCACCTCTCACCCAAAGTGGCCAAAATGCTCATTGGCAAAACTGCTATTTTCAGAAGTGCTACTTTTAGCACTTTCTAAATTTAGCATTCTCTTGTTGCACACTTTTCAACAGGTTGTGCCTCCATCCATATGGTCAAATACTCAGTCGCGGTGATGATATATGGTGCACCCGTGTTTTTTCCTAGAGTCTGAATTGGTCCCACAAAATCAATCATCCATTTCTCGAATGGCTGCAATGACATCTGCGGATTCAAAGGCAGCTCATCCCTCTGCGATGGCCTACTGGTTCTCTAGCACACATCACATGCTCTGCAATATGATTTGGAATGCTTATGCAGTGTCAGCCATCACAACCTAGTGTGTAAAATACTCTACGTTGTTGCTTTTCCTTCATAATGGCCTCCCGCAACTCCTCCATGGGCTTCAATGAGGATACTACTTCGTTCAAAATCAGGCAAATAGTGTCGCACTATCTCATCTGATCCCATTTTATTCAGGTGTCATGCAATAACATAAAAATCCATCGCTCACACCACAAATTCCTTCTTTTGTTGACTAGTATATCCTTCTAGTATCGTTCCTGTAGTCAGGAAGTGTATAATATCAAAAAGTGATTGTCTATGACACGCAGATCAATTGGATTGAAGCTATACCATCATCATTGGCTGGAATTGGGATATCCACGAGATCTGGATCACAATCTGTATCAACCAAGCAAATTGTCGGAATACCCAAAGTTCTACATTCCCCAAGAGCAATGGATTCTTCTCGTTGATTGGTAATTATAGCAATATCGGGTAAGCTTGTCATATATCTAATCCCACCTAGATATTTCTGCAATTGGTCTAATTTTCTCTTGAGCATAGCTGCTTCTTTTTTTGGAAGTTGATTGAATTTTTTTTAAATCCTTGAACTTCTGAAGTCTCGTCTCTGTAGTAGACCAATTAGTTAACATACCACCAAGCCATTTTCTATTTACATAATGACATCGAGCTTCTGTAGCAGCTGATGCTACTAAATCAATTGCTTGATATTTCGTACCGACTATCAGGAATTGTTTTCCTCTACCTGCTATATCAAACAACAAATCACAAGCTTCTAATAAAGAACGAGCAGTTTTAGCCAGATTTATAATATGAGTATCTTTACGCTCTGTAAAAATCGCGAAGAGCTGCACGTCAGGTAGTCCCTTCTCTAAATTGGTAGGCTCCTCTCCTGTTTCAATGCATGACAAATGATATGGCCCTACATTCAATTGTATAGGCTTCACAATGACTTCGAAACGTACTCTTGAAACAACAACATCCATCTGCATATCCCCCCCAACATAGGCTTGTTGACCAGGTACTTTAATGCAGAATGGTCTATATACATCTTAAAGTGTCCGCCTAGCAAGTAGTGTCTGAAATTACGGAGCACATACACCATAGACAAACCTTCACGCTTTGTCATCGAATAATTCTTCTCAGCCTTAGACAACTTCCTACCTGCAAATGCGATAGGGTGATCCAACTCTCCCTCATCGGCCTGTGTCAGTGCTACTCCCAACGTAATACATGACGCATCCACATGCACATGAAATTCATTCTTCCAATCTGGGAAGACTAGGATCGACGTAGTGACCATCTTATCTTTTAACACATCCAGGCTCTACTGACATTCTTCATTCCAACAAAACCTAGCATCCTTCTTCAACAGTTTTTCCATCGACGTGGTAATCTGGGCATAGCTGTTGATGAGCTTTCTATAGTAGTCAGTATGCCCCAGTGTTGCATGCAACTGCTTCACACTTCTTGATGCCTCCAAATTGATTATAACCGTGATATTAGCAGGGTCCACCATTGATCCTTGTTTGCATACCACATGACCCAGCAAGATTCCAAAAGGGATGCAAAAATAAACACTTCAAGTTCAACATGATCTGATACCTCTAGCATGTATCTAGCATCAAGCATAGACTAGCCACATGGCACTTTACCAGACCAAACACCGTCCAATCATCAAAGTATACCTCCAAAAACTTGTGAATGAAGTCCTTGAACACCGCGATGACTACACGCGAAAAGATCGCCGACGAATTCTTAAAGTATACTGGAATCATCCCCATTCAGTTGTGAAGGTCATCTTACTTCTATCCTCCAGCGCAATCTTAATCTGATGATACTTGGAGAAGCCATCAGTGAAAGAATATGCTTCCTATCCTCCTACATTATCCAACACTTCGTCGGTGAACGGAGTTGGAAAATGAACATGCACAGCAGCATCATTTGGCTTCCTGAGATCTACGCATATCCTTATTTCATCCTTTTTCTTCTTTTCCTGAACTACCATTGGGCTCACCCAATCAGATTCTTCTACCGGTTCAATAATACCTGCTGCAAGCATTTTATCCAACTCTAAGCGGACATTTTCTTTATACTTCATATTGAGGTGATAAGGCCTTTTCTTAATTGGCTTCGCATCCGGCTTCAACGTAATTTTCATAACACCCAAGTCCCCTATTATCCCTTTCAAGTCTAAAAACTTCGTAGGGAACAAATCCTGATATTCGCGGAGCAGCTCAATGACCTTATCTATTGTGGCATCGTCCCAGTAGTCTCCAATCTTTGCAAATTTTGGCTCTGCATCTATGCCAATGTTCACTTATCTTGTTTTTAGTGGCGCGGTGATATCCAAATTTTCTATTTGCGGTCTTGCCACTTCGCGGCGACCTTCTATCTCTGGGGTATTAATGTTCCTTAGATCCTCATCTTCTTCTTTAGCAGTCACTTTCTAGCACTCCAGCACATGGTGCAGCTGGGTGGTCCAATATGGTTGAATCAAATCTAGGGGATCCTGCGGTATTCTGAAGATCACTGCCTTGACCTCCTGCAATGCCTCATCAATACATTCAAATCCATCCTCAAAAATGAATGTCATCAAGAATCCTTGTCACAGAATGTCCCATTCTTTAGTGCCATGGTGGAGCTTTGTTTCCAAGTACCAATTCATTGGTATCACATCCAAGGTATGATAGAATAAATGCACCCACTCAGGCTTTGGCTTTGCTCCATAAACTTTAGTCCATTTTGCCAAGTGCTCACGTGGATCATTCCTTCCATTGTATTTCTCTATTGGTCTAACCTTTGGGTGATCAAACCACAATCTTTTCATCTTTCTGTACACGTGCCAGTCATCGAAACTATTTTTGTGCTTACCCCACCATCATGTGAGCGTAGCGCGCAATGCTAAATCTAAGGCTTGGAAGTGATGCTTCTCTGGCACTTCCCTTTCAAATGCATCCAAAAATTTATCAATGTCAGTTAAACCATCATAATAAGGCAAACATCTTACCTCCAATGATACACAGCACGACGACTTAGTCATCATGTTATAACGCAACATAGATACTTCGTGCAATCGATTCTGCCAGTGTTCCAACTCCTCATCTGAATATTATGCATAGGAACTTTTGCAGTCCCATGCAATACATCCATCAGCCATCGGATTCACCCAATCTTGATCTCGTGCCGTTATCTTATAGATCTGGTCCAAATCATCATCACTTTCATAATTGTAGATTGATTTAGTATAGCGCGGTCCTTCTGCAAGGTCCAAAGGGACCAGTACGTGTAGTGATTTTCTTTCAAATCTCATCACCTGCATCTTCAAATTGATCACCCCATTCATGTTAGTGGCCCAATCAAATTCAAGGAGTGCAGGGTAGGGATTGATGTTTTCTACAATCTCTATCACTTCACAATCCACTAATGTGCTCGCGCCTTCAATATCTACTGTTACCCCCTGTAATATTCCCATGGCGATAATCTTCTGCTAATTTTCCATCCTTAATTGAATTAGAGACCATTGCTGCGCAGGTCTTCCCATTCGCTCCCATGCTTTTTTAGGAAAAACATTCACATCTGATCTTAGATCTAAGATAACTTGACCCATCTCCTATTTGCGCAGTGAGCCTCATCTCATGCCTTGTCATTGCTTTATGGTTACCAATCTTTCTAACTACGTGCGGTCCCTCTGGAGCATTTTCTTTTTTGGCACATTTGTTTATCAGCTCCTGTAATCCTTTTACAGCCTTGCTGTTGTGCAACATATTCATACAGGTCTCCAAGAAAGTAGTAAGCATAGAAGGGTCCATTTCTTCCGATAGCTTATCTTGACTTCCTGAGGTAGAAGCCTCAGTGAAGCTTTTATTCTCTTCCATGAACATCTCTCATGTGCCCTCCAGATCAAACCCAACCTCCTTTTCTAGGGCTTTACAAACCCACTCACTTTCTTCAGGCTGCTTTCCTTTATCTTTGCTAGTCGGAATTCTACCTCGCAACACAATATTGACATTGGGATCCTCTTCGTGAGGCTCAACCCTCATCATCTGCAGGTTATGCATAGGCTACTAAGGTTGCATCCCTTTCTCGTGCATCTTAGCTATTAATATAGGGCTGTCTTCGATTGCATGGTTAAAATGTATGCAGTATTTGAATGATAGTCATGTTGGGTTTGTACATTCTTTCCGTAGTGTCATAGCACTCCACAATTGTAGCAAATCACTTGTCCTCAAACTCTACTAGGTCCTCCTCCACCTCGGCCTCGTCCACACCCCTGATATCCTCCTCACGCTCCCCTATCACCTTGGTCTAGAGGCTGAGTTTTTTCCTGCATTCAATATGTGGGAATTCTATCCATCATTAGCTCATAACAATGATAGTTACGCTCCTCATGACCCACCGATTTACAGAAGTTGCAGAAGAGTTGTTGCGATGTCTGTACAAATTTTTACGGCAAGTGTCAATTGTCTGTCACATGTTTTCCAACTACCTGACAGATAGCATACCACAGCGTGGGCCCTTTACTTATCCCTGCTTGAGCTTCTGGCCTCAGAGGCATCGGCCCTCCCCCTACAACATAATTCAAGAAGACTTGGAAGTGATCTTTGTCATGTCCCTAATTTTTTCATTTCAGACATTAGACTTCTTCATGTACCTCGGATCAAACTGCTCTATCTTTATTCAGACTTTCAAACTCTAGGAAAAGGTTCTGCAACTTTGCGTGAATCTGTTGAAATCTGAAAGTAGCATCTTGAATCAACGTTTCATACAATCTCATTGCAATCTCTAGGGCTTCCGCCTGGGTCCCAATATTTTGCTGTGATAAAGCAACCCTTAGATGAGGCAAGAGCGAAGCCACAAACCATTCTCTACGTTGCCCATTCATAAGATTCACGTTAGCTTCGTGGATCTTGCATTTCAACCTCTAATCCATCTCCCAGGGTGTCTCGCCAGGCCTCATCATGATTTCCTTGAATCCAATGATCGATTGTGCTTCAGACTTGGGCCTACTAAATTCCTTATTCAACGTAGTCTGAATATCTGCCAATGCAGCTGTTGTGTTATCGGTGTAGTACTTAATGTACCACATTAGTGCACATTCCTATAAAGCAGTAACCAACATTTCTTTCTTCATCTGATCATATGCAATACCTTGAGCTTCCCATACAGCCTTTGCGATGAACCAAAACTGTTCTGGATCCTTGTTTCCCACTCCCTTGAAAATGGGCAACTTCATAGCGTTCGACATATCGAATGGTGGCGGAGGTGGTTGTGGTGTGGGCGAATATGTATGATGTGGAGGTGAAGATGGAGGCGGTGTGGGTGGATGGGGTATTCACGGGAACCCTCACCTTATTAACTGAAGAACGCTCTACGGTGAAGCTGTTCTACTCCTTCGTCGTCACTCAGAGGAGGTTCAATCAATGGGCTATATTCAGGGAATGTTCTCCCTCTATCCTTGAAGATATTTCCACTTTGTGTAGCTCCAAATGTCAAGGTAATTGCATAACTTGCTTTTCGCACAAGAGCATTTAAAGCCAAGTATTCAAAGACCTTAAATACTCACCTCGCAGTCCCTTGAAGAAGTGGCACTCTGCTTTGCTGTAACTGATTGAAGTATCGACCGCGAACTATGTCACAAATCCTCCTATGATACGATCAACCCAGCGATTAACATCGCATGCGATCTTATCTTTTGAGGCTTCCAATTTCCGCACTAACTCCAGGGTCCACACTATCAGACCTTCAAGCCTCCACCTTCCTTGGCCGTCTGGCAATTTAGCAATCCACTAGTATAATTCGATCGGGAAGGAACATAAGAAGATTTCATGTATCTCTGTGTATAGATATCTATCCAACCACTATTCTTTCATCAATCACGGATTTCTATTTTCTTGCGCTGCGAATTCATGGATATTTCTATCCAACAAATCCTCAATTTCCTTCTTAGTTCGATTCTAGTGATGCGACATCACACATCTCTTTCTGCAGATCCAATTCTTGGCAATGGAACCATTTGTTGGCTTAGGGGGTCCTGACCTAGGTTTAGAGTTAATTTTAGCTAAACAAATCCCTACACTTCTGGCCCTTTCAGCATCAATCTGAGGAGCACAGACTAAAGTCTCACCCAAAGCAATATGGGGGATGCTGGAACCAATTTTTTTCACACAGATATTAATGTAATATCATTTTATGCCCTAACTCAGCCTTCGCACAGATCAATAAGCCTTTTAGGGCTTTCGATATACTTCTCTTAATAGACTTCTAGCTGTTCATGAAGGTCTACGACTGTCTTTCACAGACCTTAAGTAGGTGAATCAACCACTTACGCGCCTCTGTAACTACTCTTACTTCTGTATTTAGCCAAATTGGCTTAAGTATCTGATAACTTTAGTATACATTAATATGTTCTTTGTGTAAACATATATTATTACTTTTGTTCAGATAACAATGTAAAACATATAGATTCGTGCATCAATATAGTGTTAAATCATAAACCCATTATTCATCATAACACAATTGCATTCATTCATAACAGAAGTAAATAGATAAAACACAAATATTTCTAAAATAATCTTATTTATTAATGGTTCAAATCTTCTTACAGACTCAAACTACCCTACACACTCAACTGCAGGGGTCCGTGCACTCAACTGCGGACTCTACTCTAGGCCTTTACGCACTCAACTGCAGAGCCTCTCTTCTACTCTAAGACTCTTCGCTCTTAGCTCCTATTGACCCATTACATCCATATCATTCGCTATCAAAAACTACCTTAGACTCTTCTAAGACTCTCCTTTTTATACAATCCCATGGTCCGTGGACCATGGGTAGATCTTCTAAAGCCGACACAACTTACATAAAAGAAGGGAAAATCCGTTTATGATAGTTACTATCGAGATGCTCCACGACCAAAAGTTGCGGATACTTTACACTTTACATAACAAAAACTTGGGCTTTCATCCCCAGAACTTGGGCTTTTTCCCCAAAATTGACCTTAGGGGACCCTGTCGCAACACTTTACGAGGATTTAGGCCTCAAAGCTGGTGATTAAAGAACCTGCAGAGGAAAGGGGCACAACCCGTCAAGACTGAAAAGGAGGAACCAAGTCTGCCATAGTCCTCCTAGGGATAGTGTGATGATTAGGTAACCACTAAGGAATTAATGATTCCACCATGTCTGAACGGGTGCTTCAGACAAAAAAAATAAAAACTTGAAGGAGAATAGATTGTGATTGCAGAAAGAGGTGGAAGAAGGGAAAATGAAAATATCAGAAGGCCTGCCACATTCTGAAGAAACATCAAGTTCAGATTGGTCATTTGCAAAAGAATAATGAAGAGCATCAGAATAGGGTACATAAAGTAGAATCTAGCAGGGCACACCTAGACCATTTTGCTGCAGTAGCTGCGACCCAGAACAAGGACTGAATTTTCTTCCTGGAGGAATATTTTTTCTTGCATAAGGGACATGCAAGAAGATTGGTGTGGGGGAGATGTTGAGTCCCAATTTTTCTCATTTTTTATAATATTTATGAGGCCTTAACCCACTTATTTTGAACCTTTCTTAATCCTTGAACACCCTCTTTCACCATCTTTTGTATATTTTCACCAAGAAGGTGCTGTGAACTTGAAGGTATGCAAATTATTTTAAAATGTATCATTTTACTTTAATTCCTAAGTATTTTCAAAGTTAAAATGTTATCTAATTGAATCACCTACAATTCCAAAGGAGTTGACCACATCTTATGCAGATCAACCATTTTTTGAAGCGGTTTCGAGATTCCTGCAGCTACTCCACAATTTCCTGCAAATTTTCCGATTTCCTATAGACACGAATATTTCCTGTAACTTCCCAATTTCCTGCAAGTTTGCCGATTTCTTGTAGACGCGGAGATTTCCTATAACCACCCTGATTTCCTGCAAGTTAGCTCATTTCTTGTAGATGCAGAGATTTCTTGTAATTGCCCCAATTTCCTGCAACGATATCCATGGTTGAGCATGTTCCGGTCAGCCTCGAGGAGAATGAAGAGATGGGTTTTGTTGAGAAATTCACTAATATCGATACTTTCCTATTGGTCGCCTCAGAATTTCCATTGAAACCGCCCAGATCTTCATTCTTTTACAGATGGCCGTATTAAGAGGCAGTTCCAGTAGCTTCATGAAATCTGTTCGATCCATGCTTTCAGTCATGGATCAAACTCATCATGCTTATTTCTGTTATCTTTCTTAGATATTGTTAGCTAGCAGTTGTAGGATGTTAGATTTTCTAATTTGAGGCAGATTATGCCCATGTATTTGTATAAAATACCTTTA
Organism: Pinus tabuliformis; assembly: GCA_031772625.1. Classification (NCBI taxonomy): domain Eukaryota; kingdom Viridiplantae; phylum Streptophyta; class Pinopsida; order Pinales; family Pinaceae; genus Pinus; species Pinus tabuliformis. The sequence goes on along the minus strand of CM062806.1, from coordinate 45,086,214 downwards.
TGTTTATCAGGAGAGGGATAGAGAGGATTTGGAGAGAAGAAGGACAGATTGAATATATTAGACCCTGTATTACTATATGTTTTCCATATTAATATAATATTTTATGTTCTGTTGAATTTCATTGAGTAACTCCTTTCGTAGTTGAAGGGGTTGTGAGAAGGGAGGGCCCCCTTTACTCACAGCTCATGTAACTACAGATTTGTTTTATTTCCATTTATTCTTATCATGCATCAATATAAAAGTTCTCTTTTCTAATTTGTAACAACTTGTGAATGATGGTTAAATGTGATCTTATTTGATGAATGATTGGGAATTGTTAAATAGGCTTTCACTTTTGTTATGAAAACTATGAATTGAGTTAATTGTTGTTGTCTAGGTTTATATATTTTCTTGATCTGCATCAACAATTCTAGGTGCTATAAAGAGATGAATTATCTACTCCATAGACTTTGCTGCTAAGTGTTGATGAGGAAAAGAGTTCTTGAAGATGTGTGTTTTATTTAGAACAACAATTACAATATTGGCCTGCATATATTTTGTGCAACATCTCACAAGCTTACCTACCCCTGGTCGATAATTTATGTCTGTCAAATTATAAGTCTATAATTTTCCCAAACACTTACCAAATTAGAGAGGGCTCTTTCAATTATCTCACAACCGATGAAGTGATAGGAGAGGGAATTTAGATGTTAGGCTAGATATTAAGCTCAATGGTGTTTGATTTTAGGGTTTGCTAGATGAAGGTCTAAGTCTAGGGGGCTAGGTTAGGGTTTCCAAAAGATGAGTTTGCAGAGATATAATGGGGCAAGGTAGGCATGCTCAGTTAACATTCTTGATTTGTCATGGTGGATAGGGTAGAAAAGTAAGGTTTCAAAATGAGCATGAGTTTCATGAATTCATTTTTATCAGAGGAAAATGTAACAAAAATATGTGAGTTTCATCAAAACAGAGCAAATACTTAAGAATTATGTTTAACACTTATGAAACAATCACAAGAAAGCAATGAGATGGAAGTAGAGAGAACAAATAGAAGAAAAAACACTACTAATGAACATACCACATGAATCCCACTATAATAACTGCAACTCCTGTATATTACTCCTGCAAATAATCACAAGTACAATAGCTCCACAAGCCTTTGACTAAACAACATCCAACCCACAATACTTTGAAATCTGAAGTATTTATATAATTATTCACAAAATAAATATCTTGAAATAGAATTCAAGGTTTGTTACAAAAATCATAAAAATAAATCAATATTACTAATAATATTAGTCGGCTAAGTTTCTGGTGTTGTTCTAGGCATTTTGGTGGGAACTGAGCCTTGAATAGACATTAATGTTAGTCTTGCTCATTGATGAACTGCGCTGTTGTCCCTATTTTTCTGCATTATGTTTGAGAAGAGGCATAATGGATATGCATCGAAAATTCCCTTGCTGTCCTTTCAAAAAAGGAAAAATGGATGATTTGGTGCTCTATAAATGGAGGCCATGATCATTCCATTGGGAAATTACATGAAAAAAAATGAGAAACTGTGGCCGGGAGCGTAGAAAATGAACTGGTTTTGACCATCCGTGAAGATTATGAACTTTCAATCTGGGCTTGCTGATCCAGGCCAATTTAAATCTGGGCCATTGTATTATCACAATCTCTACAGGGGAGGGGCCTTTTACCATGATTTTTCATGTTTTACAAATAGGATAGACTGAAAATTCAAAAACCGCAATATATAAAATATAGTGTCCAAAAGGAATCTCGCACATCACCATCGGGGAATCGGAAGGGACGTAGTGGAGGAGGGACTTATGGTCGTGCAATCCCCATTTGAAATATTACAATTGGCGGGGGAGAGGTTTATCACAATTGGCGGATCGAGTCTTATCGCAATCAGTGAGCGGAGGATGGTGACGAGACTTACGCTATCTCAATCGGCGAGGAGGAACATGCAATATGCGATATTGGCTGAGGGGTAAGAAAATTTACAATATCGCAATTAGCGATCGAGACGACATTGCAATCGGCGGGGATGAACTATCAGAATCGGCGAGCGGAAGGGTTCTGCGATATCAAAGGGCTAGAGAGTTTGCGATATGCAATATCCCAATCACAATCGAGAAGGGGAGACAGGCGACTAGTATATTGATTCATGTGATTATGCTGATAACGATATGTTTTGTGGGTCCCAACCCTTTAAAAGGGACTTCAACATTGTTTAAATGGAATGCGGATTATATTAAATGAGATGCGATTAGAGTTAAAAAATGAGTTTTTCCAAAGGAGAAAAATTGTTTTTAGCTAGGATTTAAGGATTTTCCCAAGGAAAAAGGGCTTTTAGAGGGAATGAGGGGACTTATGAGGGAGGTTGAGGGAGGTATATGATATGAATGAGGATGTTGAAACAAGATGAAATCTCCTTGAACATTTTTCCCTAATTACTACTCCCATAATGGTGACATAAAGTGATGACATGACCCCTATATAACTCATTGATGATGTGACTAAGATACTCTTTATTGATAAGGAATGATGACAAGACTATGATGGCATTAATTGACCTTGAGAATGGAGAGAGTAGTAATGACCTAGAACTGACCAATGATAAAATTTTATTTGAAAATATAACAATTTGACCTAATAACCCTATCTACCACATGGAAAGAGTACATTTGATCACTAGTGACTGGCAGGACTGACAGACACTAACATTGGCTCCAGCTGGGGATGGCAGCTCCTTTAGGAGGTGTCAATAACACCATAGACCAGGTAGCCTCATCCATTGGACGAAGGATTCAAAAAAGTAAACAACCTCAAAACATGACACTAAAATGACTAACTGACAAAACATAGGACAAACTAAAACTGACTTAACTTAACTCAAAAATTGACTTTACTTACACATGGCAGCAGACCATCGGGAGATTAGGGCCTTCACCTCGGGCTTCAAATATTGATGATAACCACCACCTGGTGAAGATATATATACAATCATGTGATATGATCCCTCCAGTGTAACCAAACCAACAAATGGCTACTTACTTGAATCCTGCGCACACTTTCCTTGAGTAGGCAGAAAAAACAAAAGTTAGGCAACTCCAAGTGTCCACTGAACATGTGCACATGATCCATAAATACAAGAAAATTCATCTCCTTTGACAATTGCAACACATTGACAAAAGGATATTCAAAAAAATGTGCATTGAGGTTTAGCTCTTCCAACAGATTGTAATTCTATTCTAGGTGGTCTTTATACCATGAATATAAACTTTCGTTTTCATCCTTACTTGTGCAATTCTAACTTTTAATTGTCATGATATTATTGCACATTTTCAGATGAGCTTTGTAATGAGACTTCTACTGAACACGACAATGAAGCCGGTTGTCTGATCACGTTTTTATCATCTCTATTTTTAAGCTCATAGTTAGCTAATGAGAAGGAATTTGACTACAAATATCATCCAAAACATTAGCTATTGGATCATGGAAAACCGAAGAAGACTGCTACAACTTGTTATACATTGGTTCCAATGAGACTACATGATTTAATATAGGCCTGTCATTCTTTGCATCAGAGATAATATAAAAAAATTTCTTCCAAAATTGAAATGAATCAAAACTTAATAGTACATAATTATCTTGCATCAATTGACAATATGTTTCAGGTTCCAAGCTTTCATATGTGGTTTGGAACTCAATGCAACTCAGTTACTATGATTCTGGAGCGAAAGAAGCTTCCATAACACAAGTGACATCCTCAACTGATTCATGAGAATATTGCTCATTTATATTGTTGACAACTCGCTTATCTGCTTGCTTATAAATTTCTCTTATTTTTTATAATGAGGAGAAACACAAGGGTAAAGAGTCCCGATCAAGAAATTCATTGTCTTCTCCATGCTCAATATCAAAACTGAAAGACTGCTGAATTTTAATTTTGGGATAATTTTCTTTCAGAAATTGAAATGAAGTGAAACATAAAGGCAAATACCTTTCACTTACTTCGAAATTTTCTGCATTTTCTTCATTACTATCATGAATGATATGCATAGGCTGAGTGCTATATTTTATTTTCTATAATTGAGCTTCCTCCTCCCAAAAACATGCCACTGGTTTCCTTGAAGAGTTGGCCTCTATTTCGACAACATAATCATCATCATATTGATCATACTTGGGTAACTCATCAATATAAGGAATGACATCAAGAATACACATTAGATCAGCAGATAGATTCTCCACAAGTTGATCTACAAATCCATTTTCATGACTTTCCATAAATGAATACAAAAAACAATCATTTTATGATCTACGATAACAAGGATTAGCAACAAAATGGTTAGTGTCAGCAACCTCTTCTTCTTCTGCAATAAGTGGGACATGGTGTTTTTGAACAAAAAGTTCATCTCTCATGATTATCTTTTGCATCATTTCTTCCATTGTACTTATCAAAATGTTGAGCTTCAATTCTAAAGATGTCAGGTGCTCCTTCTCTATGTTCTCCCTTTCTTCTGCCTTCAACTTTGAACTTTTAACCAGCAGGTTAGCTTCCACAACTATTGCACTGTCTGACATTTCTTCAAATATGATAGTGTCCCTTTCTCTCAATTGAAATTCCATTTCTGGATCAAAGGCATCTGGGTAGTGTAAGAGAGCTAAATCGAGAGGCGGTTTTATATCAGCAGGCATGGAATGGTATACTTGATTGAACCTAGCTGAAAAGTGTTGCACTGTTTCTCTTGGATGTCTTTTCAAATGATTATCAGAAAAGGATTCCTCTTGATCACCCATTTATCAAAAAGTACTTTCACAAACTGATGGAAAAAAAAATTCTTGCAGCTGACAAGTTTTTGAACCATTTCTTGGCTTTGCCTTGCAAAGATAAAGAAAAAGTCATGATACTGACATCATCTTCTTCAACCTAAAAAAGGTTAAGATTTTTTTTCAAAATTTTGAATGTGTTATTCAGCAGTGATGTTACCATATTCTCCATCAAACCTGGGAAGATATTTGTAATAATTTTTAGGAAAATCATGGAGTATAGGACATAATATGAGTGGCTTGTATCTATCTGGAATTTTACAAGGTGTAGGGGTATGTACATTAGTTGTAGGATTAGTCGTGATATCTTGAGGCTCATCAAGTTGAATATCATCAACATAGGTTTTAGAAGAAGGCACTTGATCAAAATTGAAAGCGTAAGGATAATTTGTATTCACAATCTTTAAAGGAAAGGAATCAAATGCAGGTCTATGATATTTTATCAAACATAATGTATTTTGGAAAACCTTCTTGACGTTCTTAGGAAAGGAGAATAAATAATTTACAATAAAGCATATTATATCTTGGATGAAATTCTAACTTTAATACTTGATCTTTACATATTGTCTTTTCATGTTTCTATTGGTAGGGTTCATCCTCCAGTGGAGTCTTCAAATCATGTTGAAAGTTGATTGGAGTCGGTAGGTGAATGGTTCAACCTTCATATGTGTCTGACTGTTGTCCACCATCAACAAATCAGATCTAAAATTTGATAATATTTCCCGGGGAATATGAAATTGTTCGCTTCCCTAGTATGGTCACCAAAAATGTTAGCACTCCTCATTGTCCCTAGGCTGAGAAAGGAAGCTAAGGAGGTAACCTCAAACCAATCTTTATACTTGGTAGATAGCCCTACCAAATCAGAGAGGGATCTCTCAAGGATCTCATAACCAATGAAGTGACTGGAGAGGGAATTCAGATGTTAGGCTAGATATTAATCTCAATGGTGTGTGATTTTAGGGTTTGCTAAATGAAGGTCTAAGTCTAGGGGGTTAGGTCAGGGTTTCCAAAAGACGAGTTTGTAGAGATATAATGGGGCAAGGTAGGCATGCTCAGTTAAAATTCTTGATTTGTCATGGTGGATAGGGTAGAAAAGTAAGGTTTCAAAATGAGCATGAATTTCATGAATTCATTTTTATCAAAGGAAAATGTAACAAAAGTATGAGAGTTTCATTAAAATAGAGAAAATACTTACGAATTCTATTTAACAATTATGAAACAATCACAAGAAAGCAATGAGATGGAAGTAGAGAGAACAAACAGAAGAAAAAACACTGCTAATGAGCATACCACATGAATCCCGCTATAATAACTGCAAGTCCTCTATATTACTCCTACAAATAATCACAAGTACACTAGCTCCACAAGCCTTTGACTAAACAACATCCAACCCACAATACTTCGAAATCTGAAGTATTTATACAATTATTTACAAAATAAATATCTTGAAACATAATTCAAGATTTTTTACAAAAATTATAAAAATAAATCAATACTACTAATAATATCAGTCAGCTAAGTTTCTGGTGTTGTTCTGGGCATTCTGGTGGTAACTAAGCCTCAGATAGATATTACTGTTAGTCCTGCTGGCTGGTCAACTGCATTGATGTCCCTGTTTTTATGCATTCTGTTTGAGTGGAGGTGGAATGGATATGCATCGAAAATTCCCTTGTCGTCCTTTGAGTGGAGGAAAAATAAATGATTTGGTGCTCTGTGAATGGAGGCCATGATCATTCAATTGGGAAATTACATGAAAAACAACAAGAAACCGTGGCCGGGAGAGTAGAAAATGAACTGATTTTGACCATCTGGGAAGATTATGAATTTTCAATCTCATCTTGCTAATCCGGGCTGATTTAAATCTAGGTTGTTGATCTGGGCCATTGTATTGTCACAATCGTAACAGGGGAGGGGCCTTTTACCATGATTTTTCATGTTTTACAAATAGGACAAACCTAAAAGTTCAAAAACCGCAATATATAAAATATTGCATCCAAAAGGAATCTCATACATTTCCATTGGGGAATCGGAAGGGACTTGGCAGAGGAGGGAATTATGGTTGTGCGTTCCTCGATTGCGATATCGCAATTGGCGGGGGAGGGTTTATCGCAATTGGAAGATAAGGTCTTATCACAATCAACAAGCAAAGGAGGGTTACGGGACTTACAATATCGTAATCGATAGGGAGGAATATGTGATATGAAATATCAATAGAGGGGGAAGGAAATTTGCGATATTCCAATCGACGAGCGGGACGATATTGCAATTGGTGAGAAGGAACTATCACAATCAACGAGCGGAAGGGTTCTGTGATATCAATGGGCTGGAGGGTTTATGATATGCGATATCACAATCACAATTGGGAAGGGGAGATGGCCAATCATTATAATGATTCATTTGATTGTGTCGATAGCGATATGTTTTGCAGGTCCCAACCCTTTAAAAGGGACTTCAACATGTTTTAAATGGGATGCGGATAATATTAAATGGAATGTGGCTAGAGTTAAAAAATGAGTTTTCCCAAAGGAGAAAAATGGGTTTTAGCTAGGATTTAAGGATTTTCTCAAGGAAAAAGGGGGTTTAGAGGGAATGCGGGGATTTATGAGGGAGGTATATGAAATATGAATGAGGATGTTGAAACAAGCTGAAATCTCCTTGAACATTTTTCCCTAATTACTACTCCCATAATGGTAACATAAAGTGATGACATGACCCCTATATAACTCATTGATGATGTGACCAAGGCACTCTTTATTTTTAAGTAATGATGACAAGACCATGATGGCATTAATTTACCTTGAGAATGGAGATAGTAGTAATGACCTAGAACTGAACAATGATCAAATTTTATTTGAAAATATAACAATTTGACCTAATAACCCTATCAACCACATGGAAAGAGTACATTTGATCACTGGTGATTGGAAGGACTAACAGACACTAACACCCCCGATATTAAATCTCTAATAAAGGGCCTTGAATATTCCTTCCCGCTTATATTGTTAGCCATTGCATAACAAAATATTATCGAAAGGTAAGAATATCGCATGTTTCAAAGATACAATCATAAGATCTCGCCAATAGTTTTCTTCCGATACGCTCATGTGTGCGGACCCATGTGAATTCATGCTCTTTCACTTAGAAATATGTGTCAATAATCATATTCTTCCTCTCATCGATACAACTGAAATGAAAATTCTTACACTCATTATTGCTCACATTTTCTACAAATGAAGGTAAATTTCGCAGAAAACTCTTGCAGCGAATGATCTTATTCATGGTTTTATCTATGGTTGTTATGAATATTACAATTGTTGAGTTGAGTAGAAACATTTCATCATGCTCATTCATATCATTTTCCCTTTGGTGATATTCCTTTCTTCCGAAAGGATTCAAGGCCTCTAATTGGTAAATTTTGGAATCTCGATCTTCTGTTTTTTCATTTTTCCAAGATCTTTCCTCAGAATTTCAGATTTGTTGGCTTATTGGACTCTTGAGTTTGTATTATATCGAAAGAATTTAAAACAAATTTTGAGATTTACCTCTCTGAGATCCACATTTCCTTTTCCTTCACTATCATGTCCATTATACTCAGTAAAGGAAATGACCCTATTTCATTGTCTTCACTGGAAGTTTGTGGTCTCAGAGTTTTGTAAGTTGATTTTGCTTCAAAAGGTTTTCGAGATATTTGACACCCGATTTTATTCTCATATTTATTAAATCTCTAACTCCTCTCCTCGGAAGATTATTTACAGGTAAATGTAAGTGCTCTTGCTCATTTTTACAAAACTTCAAATTATCTCATTATTAGAATGAAATTCATCACAACTACTTTATAAACTCTTACGAAATTTTTACCTCCAATACATGAATGTTTGATGTACTAGAAAGGAAAAGTTCCCACATTATACATTTTAAAAGCATTCGTTATCAGGCATGATCAATGTCGTAAGTTTTGTTTATGAAAGTTACAAAAAACTTTTATTCCAAGATCTTGATCCCCTTTAATATTCTAAATACCAGGACTTTTTATATTAGAGGAGAAATTCAATTAAAAATTCTGAAAAACAAATGTCACTGGAAATGTTATGAAGCAAAGTATTTATTTATCAGAGTTTTGTTCATTAACAATTTTTTTTGGAAAGCTTGAACCCTTAGCTTTCACTTTGATTCTCTCGAAAACTCATAACTTCAGAATATCGGGTTAAATGTTTTCGTAGGCCTTTGTTCAATTCATTATGATATTTCACTATGCTCACATAAAGTCTTTCTTGATTATCTTGATATATATGATACTTTCATGTTGTCATGGTGGTTAAGAGCTTGGATATATTTTAATCATAATTTCGTCAAATCCAAGTATTTAGTCATCGAGATGACTTTGTGATTATAGGAATATACATTCTCCATGATGTATGCACATGGGCCTTTTTACTCTTCTCAACAATCTACTTGGCTAATGAGAAATTTCATCACCTATGGTTCGTTCACATTTTTTCCTTTAACTCATTGTTCGATGCACATTTTCTCCTATCTCAATCATGTTTTAGTGAGCATCCCCATTTACTACAAAGGCATCCTTGAGCAATCACTATGGTAATGCATCAATTCATAAAGAATATGGAACTGATAAAGGTAATAGAACATGGTTAAATAACTTTTAAAATATCTTTTATTTGAGTTTTGGTATATGAGTCTATATTTAACATACAAAATTTCAAGACCTCTCCATTTACACATATGTATTACAATTTTGGACTTGTTCTTGACTCTAGATTTATGAAAATCATGGAGTGGATATGAAACTTGTAATATTATGAGAACAATCCTCGCTGCAATTCATAAAGAAGGATATCTTCATTCTCATTTCTGATGGATTTGTTTTATTTCTTATTCCTCAAACTTGAAACGATTTTTTCATCTGGTGTTCTCCTTGCTTTAGATTAGATTCAATAAATAGTGATTTTGGGTTACTTAAATTTCAAAAGGATTCAACTCCTTCGTACTTTTAATTTTAATTAAAAGAATAAGTTAGATTTTATTGGAGAGCATGATATCTCTCAGGTAAGATCAAATGAAATTCTTTAATGGTAAGTTTCATACGCCCACTTTCATTCATTTTCTTATCTTCTTTACTTTTTGTTTCGGTTTTTGTTTTTATTTTTTGCTGATTTTAAACATTGTTTTGCAGCTCTCCATAAATGTTTCACACCAATACCAGATCAGATTTAGAGCTCATTCACCATTTTTTGGTTTACTTTCAAGTTTTAGGGAGAAGCAATAATGATCTTCATCAAATAAGCTAAACTAGGGAGTTTCTAAACCCTTAGTCTGTTTCTTAAGCATTTCTTTTATAGGAAAATTGTTAAGATGATTTCATGCAGATCTTACTTTGAAATGAAAAAAATTACAACAAGCAGAGACTTCTCAATTAGCTTATCATTTATCATCACTGCTATTCGCCCGTCAATTTCAAAAGCCTAATCACTTATAACTCCTCAAGATAAAATTTACTAGATTCCCAACAAAAGGTAAACATTCATATGATTATCTTATTTTACTTCTCTTGTTGATACATTTGTATAAGCAGTCTTGTTGGAGTTTATCTTTTAAATTTGGAATTTTCTATTAGTTTTTAAATCTTCATTTTTATATATTTCGGAGTTTGCTGATTTCCTTTTACTTCAGTTTAGAGTTCTTTTCCTTTTTCTTTTAGTTTTGGTTTGATTTTGGTGACTCTGCCATGATTTATGTGGAAGGCCTTTTCTTCACTCAACAGTGGTTGTCATACATGAGAAATTTTTACTCTATCTATTTGATTGAATTTCATTTATCATTAAAGGTATTTCTTTATGGAACCATAAAACGTTCTTTATTTAAATATTTTTCATGGAGGAACATACATCCTTTTTAAGTGATAGGGTTTACCTTTTCAAGGAAATAACTAATTCGATTTTAACTCTATGGATCCCCACCACCCCTCCACTTTATAAAACCTCTAATTGATAGTTGTGGGGAAATATTTTTCGAGTCAACATTATGAGAGTATTGTATCCATTAACATAAGTCTCTACTACCATCCCACCTCTTTCACTGAAATACATCATGAACTAAAAGCTCACAAATGCACTTATCCAAAGGGTGATTAAAAGAGGAAGCATGGGAAATACAAGTAAACTTGTTGGGGCTATGGATGCTCGCTGTAGTGGGGCTAGGCTTTTATGGCATAAAATACAACTTTGTTGGGGTACTGTTTAGCCTCGCTGGCAGCGAAGCAATCTTAGAGACCATTAATAACAATGGATATATGTTTTATCAAAAAACTTATATCTGTACCTTCTTATATTTTTCATATGAGGTAATTTTTATTTTTATTTTTCCCAAATTTGGATTCATAATTTTGATTCAAGTCTGCTTTCGAGTACTTATCTTTTCAAACTCATATTGCTTAATCTATTTAAGTGGGACCCATGGAAATGCTTTATTGTTAGATTATTTCATGAACTCCATTATTTATAACCTTTGGGTAAATTAAAGTTCATTATCTTTAACCAGAGATAGCTAGTTCTTCCTAGTGTGACACCAATTGTTGTAGGGAAAACCCAATAACCCCCATTTTGACTTATCTCTTTCAAATAATGTGGACCATTTCCATTGATTTTTGGTTAAACCATCTTTTTATTATTTTCTTTTGGTTAAGTGTCCTACAATTTTTCCTTTTCTTCATTTTCGTCAGATTTCTATTTTGATCACTTCATTGAGATCGACTTTTCGCTAACTTCCATCGGTACTTGTTTCGTCTTATTTGGTTACACGGTTTCCAAATGGTGCTCATCCGAAGTTCAATAATTTTTACCACCTCGGTTAAAAAGTTGTACAAAATGTATATTATTTTAATTTCTGTAATTAATTTAGTAATTCATTGTAAATATTAATCCCTAGTAATTTTTTACTAATTTCTTCATTTTTCACTAACGGTCCTACAAAATGACCCAACCAAATTGTAAAACAATTAAATAATGCGTTTTCGGGATCTCGGTAATTTATTCCAGTTTCTAATTTTGAAAGAAATTACCAAACCTGAAATCTTAACATAGAAAAGTGGTTGCAGTTCATTTTGTAGAATTTTTAATTCCATGTGGACCCCACTTCACCACACCTCCTCCCTTCCGAAATAAAACTTCTGATTTTAGAAGCTTCGATTTTGAAACCTACGATTTTGAAATTTCTGATTTTGAAACCTCGATTTTGAAATCTCCCATTTTGAAACCCTGAATTTGAAATCCCCAATTTTTCAAAAGCTCTAATGTTTCGATATTAGAACATCCACCAATCTTCGATTTTAGTTTTTATACAATTGGCTATTTTTTTTTAACCTATGATTTTATTCACCTCCTTATGACTCCCACACCTCCATCTCACTTACCTCACCCTCCACCTCACCTCCATATCCCTCCACCTTATTAACTCCCTCCTCCATTTACAAACACCATATTAACTAAAAAAAATTTGGATTTTATGAATATGGTTTTTAATATAATATATTATATTATTATTATAATTTAATTATTATGATTTTAATTATCCCTCCACCTTATTAACTCCCTCCTCCATTTACACTCCCTCCATTTACAAACACCATATTAACTAAAAGGTTTTGGGTTTTATGAATATGGTTTTTAATATAATATATTATATTATTATTATAATTTAATTATTATGATTTTAATATAATTAAAATATAATATTAATATAATATAATTGTATTTTAATTAAAAATTTAATTTCATTTTAATTTTCAATTAATTAGATTTTGTTTATAATTAATTTGTAGATAATTAATTTAATTTATAATTATAACTAAATTAGTATTAATTAAAGAAATGATTATAATTTATTTTAGGGTTAGATATCAATAATAATAATAATTATTATTATTTTTAGGTCATGCGACAAATTTTCCAGAATTTTGCCAGTTTTGATTCTTCAACTTTGGAAGCTCATAAATTGAGTTTTACTTGGCCAAATGAGGCCCAGGATGGCTCGTTGGATAGATAATTTCTTGGAGAATATTTATGAAGTATTTTTATTATCAAATTTAATCATTTAATGGGTATAAACTTAAGCAGAATATCAAGATATGAAGTTTCAAACAAAATTAATTTTCTGAGTTTAATTTTCTGCACTTTCATTTGCTCATAGGCTCTACTGAACACAGATCCATTCAACTATGTTCTCCTTGACCAATTAAATATTTAAAGGGAGCAATAGAAATTTTAGATTTTCTTTTATTTATTTATTTAATTAAGTTTTGATTCGAGATATTTTATGTCCATATTTGGTATTTTGATTTTAATTGAATTTTGATTCGTTTTGATAGGAAAAAAGTTGAAGAGATGAGGAAAAGAAGATTTAATTGAACTGGATTGCTCCAGAAATAGAAGAATAGGAATTTGGACCAATGAAAATTATTGGAGAAGAATTAGTCTTCATCAGCTCTCCTATTTTGAATTCATTTTGTAAATAATTATAAATTGTAGTTTGTAGAATGAGCAAGGGGCTTCTCTCTTTTGCAATTTTGTAATGCTTAAAGCACTATTGTAATAGGGATTTCCAGCTATAGGTAGAGAGAGGATCAATCTCAGATCTGGGGATTATTGAGATTTTTCTTTTGCATTCTGAATTATGTATGGAGATGAGAGCTTGCACTATTGCAACTCTTGTTTTAACAATATAAGTTCAAGCATTGTAAAGCGTTGTTGGAGATCAGAGCCAGAGAGATGGTTTCAAGAAATTGGTATTTAAACTATATTGTTTTAATACTGATCTCATTTTTTAATAGCAGAAATGTGTCATTTTCATTTATATTTGTGCACTATTGTCTATGTGAGTGAATTATTGTTATTATATGTTTATTATCTCTGCTCTTATGTGCTAAACTTTGATTTCTTAGTAACTACTTACTCAGAGATCAACCTTTTAATTCGGTCTTAACAAACAATAATATTATGTGAACTATATCCTTGTATTATTGTTTAATCACTTGAGTTAACGATTTAACAATCATCATAATTTTGTGAACTTCGTAAATGTTGTTGATTGATTATCTCAGTTAATAGATATCTAAACAAAATGTGTTTTGATATTCGTAATATCAGTTAATTGAACTACTTCGTTAGCTTGAGATTCATCATAAGTCAAACATATTTAAATCTCAATCATTTAATTACTTTTCTCTCAGTTGGGTTAGATCTACATCTTCCTAATCGAGATAGGCGTAAGATTTTTTTCCTCTTTGCTTGCAATCTAGAATTAATTTGCATTTAGATTTAATTCTACATCTCTAAAAGTCCTCTTATCAAAGAGGCAAAATTTAGTTGTGGCTTGGTTGAGCCTCATATCAGCTTAAGGATCAATTTCTTGCCTGATGAGCAAGAGGGATGATCTGATGTCTCTTCTCTATTGGTAAGTGAAAGTAATAGTTTAAGCCAGTGGAGATAGAAAGAAGGTAACTAGACCTAGTTTAACAAGTCAAAACCACCATTTCAACGGAAAAAGAGTTTCTCTAAGTTCCCGATTAGTGTTGATCTAAAGATGATCCGAGGTTGTCATTGATGTCAACCCAAGCTACCCTGCTCTTGCAAGGGAATTTTTAGTTGACAACTTACTCTATTTTGAGTCAAGGATATTCTATATAGATTCTACTCGTCAAGATGTTTCCGTTGATATATGGCACACCAATTAATTCTTCACGGTTTGAAAGATATTCATGTTTGAAGTTAGTAACCCCAGTTAGTGGGCTAAAACCCTACGGGGTTGTGGCATGGCACTCATAATTGGTTTTGGTCATTGAATAGCCAATAATTACTAAATTTTTAAGCTCCTAAATGGAAGAACTCATCAACAATCAATGATCTTACAACGACAGAACTGGCCTCAGTTACAAAGAAGAAGAAGTATGACCTTCTGCAACAAAATACAATGAACCTATGAGATATGACAGGCATGTAGAATTCATTGAACAAGATTCACAAGAACAACCTTGGAAGACAATTCCCCAACGAAGATTTCCATCCAGGTACCAACATATTTTCCATGGCTATTGTTATTCATGTGAAAAATTTGTTCATAAAGCTATAGAATGTTGCACGTACACTAGGAACCAATACAATTCCAAGAGATATGTCAAATATGAACCTCCCAGGGCTCAACGAAACATCAATAGATTTGAACATTTAAGAAGTAATATTGAATGTTACAAATGTCGAAAATTTGGACACATAGCCAGAGGCTGCAGACTTGAAAATCCTCCAGAAGAATCTTCGTAGCCACAAAATGAACGAACATGGAAGAAGAAGAACATTGATAATTGTGCTCTCACTCTCAAGGCTAAAAAAAAAAAGATGTGTGGTATGTTGATAGCGGTTTCTGAACGCATATTATTGGAGATAGAAAGAACTTTGTATCTCTGAAAGAGAAGAAGGATGGGACCGTGTCCTTTGGAAATTATGGATCTTCAAATGTTATAGGATTAGGTACTGTCAGTCTCGGAAGCAAAGATGCTCTAGTCAAGAATGTTCTATTGGCTGAAAAAATGAATCAAAATCTGCTAAGTGTTGGACAAATGTGTGATCAAGGACACACAATGCTATTCAACTCCACAAAATGTGAAATCAGGAAAGGCAGGTATGGTAAAATTGTGGCTACAGTAAGTCAAGCTCCAAACGACATATTTTTCTAGATGAAGCAACTAAAGCATGTTTACTAGCTAGAGAAGATGAAAGATGGTTATGGCACAAACGAATGGGTCACATAAACTTTGACAATCGTTTCAGGATAAGAAAAAAGGAATCAGTATGAGAAATGCCGAAAATCTCAAAACCTTCCAACACACTGTGCGAGGCTTGTTGGCACGACAAGAAAAAAAAATCCATATTTGAAAGAAAAGAACACTTTGCATCACATCCATTGGAATTGATACATACTGATCTATGTGGTCCTATGGGAATAAAAGGCTTATATGGAGAATTATATTTCATGTTAATGATATATGACTATACTAGGATGACAGCCGTCAGTTTCCTAAAGAAAAAATCTGAAGCATTTGAGTGTTTTAAGATCTACAAGGAGTTGGTCGAAAATGAAATTGGTTTAAAAATAAAGTGTTTAATATCAGATAATGGCAGAGAATTCACTTCCAAATTATTTCAGAAATACTGTGACAAAAATGGAATAAAAAGAAATTTTCAATAACACGAACACGTCAGCAAGATGGAGTTGCTGAAAGAAAGAACAAATCCATACAGGAAATGGGTATAACAATTCTAAAGGACTCAAAATTGGATGAAAAAAAGTGGGTTCAAGCAATTGATACGACAATCTTCATTATCAACAAAAGTCTTCTCATAAATAGTTACAATAAGACCCCATATGAATTATGGAAAGGAAAACCGGCTAATGTAAAATATTTTAGAATCTTTGGAAGCAAATGTTATATCAAAAGAGAAGATCAAAAGTTGGGTAAGTTTGAATCGCGTGTTGATGAAGGTATCTTTGTTGGTTACTCACGCAAAAGAAAGGCCTATAAATGCTATAATCTAAGACAAAAATAGATAGTGGAGAGCATAAATGTTACATTTGACTTGTGTTCTAACGAATAATGATGAGGATCTAGAATCTTTGAAACTTGAGACAGAGGCTGAAAAAGGTATAGAGAAAATTCTAGAACAAGAAGCAAATGTCAACCAGGAAGAAGTAAATAATGATCAACAAGATATACAGGAACAACAACAAGAAGCTCCTCCAAAGAGAACAAAAGAATGGATTCAAAAGAACCATCCATCAAATGAAATCATTGGTGACATAAATGAAGGAATTGGAACAAGAAAAGGTCGACAACTTCGTTCATCACAACAAGCTCACATTTCTTTTCTAGAAATCTTTGAGCCTAGTAGTTTTGAGGAAGCCATCCAGAATGAACATTGGGTAGCAGCTATGAATGAAGAATTGGATCAAATCAAGAAGAACAACACCTGGGAATTAGTTCCATGACCAAAAGATAAAAATGTCATTGGGACTAAATGGGTGTTTAGGAACAAATTGAATGAATATGGACAGATAAACAGAAACAAAGCAAGATTGGTTTGCAAAGGCTATGCACAAGTGGAAGGAATTGATTTTGATGAAACATTTGCACCAGTTTTCAGAATGGAAGCCATCCAGATGTTTCTCGCCTATGCATGTTCAAGAAAAATAAAAGTCTACCAAATGATGTTTGATCTGAAATGGGGGTTAAACTTCTTGTTTTGCTTACAAGAACCTCCCACTCCAAAGCTTAACAAAAATATGATCTAGATTAGGTTGACAAATGCGGAATTAAGTACTTGATATAGGTGCATGTCTTTGTTTATATTGTTTAATTACTTATTTGTTCATGTTGTTATTAAACCATATAACAGTAATTGCAGCAAATAGGCAAACACACATAACAACAATATAATCTAGGAGTTCACCCTGATATCATGGGCTACGTCTCCTTGAGATCTTATCAACTTGACTTGGCTCTTTAACTTCTTTTACAAGTCGAACACTCAACTCCAAAGGTTAAAAATTGAACCAATGGGCTTAGAATACCATCTTTATCCCTGGTTGTCCTTACTCTACAGACAGATCTAGGCTTCGTTGGACTTGGTCCCTTCAATTAGTACACTGAGCTGACTTGAGCTTCTGGATGGCACTAACTCCCTAAGAATTTTGCATAGTGTCTCTGGAACTCCTTCTTCTGTCTCCAACACACATCAGACACCAACAACATACTGATCATTTTCTGCCTGAAACTTCCCTATAACTTCTTGGCTCTTAGAAGTCTTTAGGTGCTTCTAAAAATCCTTTAAATGGATTTAGAAGGTCCTTTACAGTCAGAATTGACTATTGGATTACTGATAATGGGCTCTCGTAGCTCATGCAGTTGCATCCAACCTCTGGTGGCTTCTGAACTCCATAATCAATCTTCTTAGATGGAATTCTCCATGAATATGACTTCTTCAGCTTCTATGGATCATTCCATTAGCTTCAAAAGGCTCTATTTAGTCTAGAGAGCCTCTTGTTTCACTTTCAGGCTCTACCTCTGTCTCTCTGTTCTTCACTATTCTCGTCTGGACCCCCTTTTCGTAAACTACTCTGTGTTTCCTTTTATGTGGTTGCTCCACCAGAATTAGCAATCGTGCCTGACTTTAACTAAACTTAGCAAAATCTGCTAAACTTTAGCCACTCTACCAAGCTGACCGTTAGAGGTAGACATTAACATTATCGCAACTTTTCAGCGCACATATGTGCGATATAACCCCGACGGTTAGGGAATTTCCTCCATAGAGCTTTTGTGATCGGGTTAATCTTGAATTTTCAATTTGTCCCATCCATCCAACGGTTGTTGCGTCATCTGCTGGCCAAATTTCCCGGACAATCTCCACCGTTGATGTGACCCTGTTCAATCCAACGAACATCGCTCAATCTCGCACAAATTTCCTGCACGAACAATATCTGACCAAGGGCACACGAGAAAATCAATTTTGCTCTGCTACATGTCGCCTACTGAATGGAATCGCGTGCCTTGGGTCGAATACTGCTTCTAGCCTTTCACCCATGTGATATATCATTTACCGCTTGGGTGATACTGCCCACGTGCTTCATTCAGATATAATGAAAAAGGCATTGTATAAAGGTTTAGTGCTTTAACAAAGGTTTTATGCTAAACAAAGGTTTTTGCACTTTAACAAAGGATTTAGCGCTTAACAAGGTTTTTTTGCTTTAAGGCCAATATGAACCTTTTAATCTTTTAACCTTTTTTTCTTTACCTTTGGTCTTGACTATGGTTAAAGTCCTGGATCAATTTCTGATCACTCCTCCCCATTGAGAATCTTTTGGACCCCAAAAGACTGATATACTGATCTGAACAGTAGATGAGAGTAACAACACCCTCTTCTTTCAGCCTCCATACACTTGCCTTGCATAGCTAGTGCCTCTGTACCAAAACTTTGAAGGTAGTCAACACTTTCCTTCCTAGATGCACTTGTCCTCCTGTTAAAATGGTTTTCCTTCAGAATTCTTGCAGAACTTCTGCTGAGAAGGTTACAGAAGGTAGTTGAGATTTTCTTCCTTGATCATTGATCCAAGGTGGCTCAAACAAATGTAGGATTATATCTTATTAATATAAATTTACATTTGTACCAGTTACAAGTATGTTTTACTGACATATTGCCAAAAACAACATAATACAAGAAAAAAACTGGATGGCCTAAACTCTTGCTTCATCAAAAGAAACAGATTTCACATCCTGTGAATCACCACCATGTCTTCACATCTTGTATACAAATGATTGACTGGATAACAAGCCAACCAAAAAAATGCCTTTTCAAACAATTGACCCTTCAAGTCAAGCATGTACTAAAATAATTTAAGGATTCTTTTTCAAAGATGAAACACTTCATCATTATCTCCCTTTTACAATCTTGGAGACCAAATCAACTTTTCAAGGCAATATTACATTACATGCAGGTTTAAAACAAAGCAATCAACCCTTCAAGTCAATTACACATACATGTTCAAATAAAAGGAATCATCAACACCCCTGTGTACATACATACTATTCTCATGTATGTATTCCATTCTTCAACTTTTTCTTAAGCACACTGTACTTACAAAGCTGACATGAATATACTTTTGCTGCAATAAAGTGAGTCTGCATACTCAACTTTTCCAGTCACCTTATTGGTAAAACCCTGAAACTTGCATATCATTAGCAAAGAAATGCATCAAATCAAAAGAAACATGCAACCTTAATTGGATAATAACTCTAACCATTTCTTACCAATCCATTTCAAAGGTGCTTCCTTTGTCTACACATTGATATCAACCTGTGAATCATCCTATAGCACATCAATTATGGAAACTTCCCTTCCATTCTTTCCATTTTGTCTTTCCACCTTCTTCAGATTTTGTGGAAGCATTGTTGGATTCAGAGTCCAACACTTTTCAACAATATGTCCTTGCTTATGGCAGTAAGTGCAACGCATGTGCATCTTGTTGACAACATGATTTGCCTTGTCCAATGGACCTTTGGCTTCTTGTCTCCTTTTCTTCAATAGTTTCCTGTATGTGGCCATTCTCTTCCAACATCTAGAAACATTATGGTTATCTAAACCAAAAAAAGAAACACACAATTCTTTTCCCATGCTTATCTGGAAATTTAACATGCTTTACATAAAAAGGAACATGATTAGAATCAGGTTTATGCCTTTCTCTTTCACCTTTGTTACCTTCATGAGGAGGTGAATTGAATGAAGAAGTGGCTCCCTTTGGAACACCATCAATCTCTTCAATGCTTTCAGATATTTTACAACTCTCTGGTTCAAGTGCATGCTTATGAACACGTTCTTCTTGCAAAGAATGTTTCAAACTATTGCATTCCCCAAGAATACAATCTTTACAAACTTGAGGTAGAGAACCTGACATGAAACTCCTTCTAGGAACCATTTTAATTTCCTTCATGGCTGCTTTGGAACTTTCTGCATAAGCTTCTCCATAGCCAAGACCCAAATACTTAGGCCTTTCCTCAACCATTATTGGTTCAACAATGCCCTGTGCATGTTTTCCTAATCCTTTTCCTTCATAGCCCATTTTTGACATCAACCTGGACCCTATGCCTCTTGTATGTTTTTCAAAAGAACCAACATAATCATTTTTGGAGGAAATTGAAGAAAAACTAGAATTGTTTACCTCTTCTTTAAGCTAATACTTGACTAAGGATTCTTTGGCAACAAGGAGTTGTGTCTCCTGTTAGAGTCGGTCTTGTCAATCCTCCGTCAGAGATCAAAACTATTTCTGCATTTCATTTTTTTTTTAGGTGTACCGCTCCATTCACTCAGCTGCATTCCGCTAGGGGCATGCCATAATCTGATGGAAGGGTCTTGTCAGTCATTTCCCCTCATGTCTTGCACCTGCTGGCTTAGGTCTTTTCATCAATATTTATTAAAGTCCACGATAGTCAATGTTTGATCTTTTAATGGACAAGAGTCATTTCAGTCATTAGGTCTAGGGATTAGTCAACTTGGTCTTCAAACAATGTCCAATAAAGCTAGCAAGGCCAGAGGGAGGCTCTTATAAAGTTGTGATTCAAAGATTTTCATCGTCATGTTGATAGATTACGACTATTCTTCAAAACTCTGTTTTGAAGAAAAGTCAATAGTTTGTCATTTGTAATAATTTTCAAAAGTTTCTCAGTGGATTTCTCCAAGCGTAGCCCTGGTCTCCTTAGCCGAATTCCATGTCGGCTACCCCTGTAAAAATTGCCAAAAAAATTTCATCATTTTAGTCAAAGTAATCAAACGGAAGTGTGAAAAGCAGAGTTGTATTAATTGTGAAAAAGTGCCCAAAGTGAAAAGATTACAAAATGGGTTTTGGAGAAAGAAAAAATCAAATCCAACTCTTGCAAGATATTTATCCAAGTATATAAATCATTTGTATCAAGTTACATTCATGAAATCTTATAGCAAAGTCGAATTTGGAGGTTGAAGAACAAACTGTAGTTTGAGAGGCCGTGACTGAGTTAAAGGTTGGAGCGCGGCGCACATGTGGAGTGGTGAGGTGCACTGAGGGAGCGCGGCGCACTGGGCGCGACCACACAGTGTTAAATAACATGGGCGCGATGCACTCAAACGGCGCGGTGCACTGGGTATGCTGCGCGGCGCATACACATAAAAGCCTGATTTTGCTCAGAATTGCAACAAATTTCCTTTCAATCCCTTGAATTTGCCAGGTGGGGTCGATCTCTCAGTGTTTCATCCATTTTTATGTTAGTATGATGATGGTTTATGGCTTCTTATGGTTTCACAAAAACTTTCAAACCCTACCACTTAAAGTTAGAAAACAAATGCTGTTAGGGTTGCAAATTCATTGTGTTAGCGCCAAGATTCCTCCTCCAGTTCATTTTTCCTTCTTTCCCTCATTCCCTTCTTCCCTATTCCACTTTTCCCATTTTTCCCTATCCTAAAATGCTACTAAAATCCTATTCCCTATCCCCTCCGCTCATTTATCAAAGGTAAAACCCCAAAACCCTACCCCATATAAAACTTCCTAACACCCCAAACCCTACCCCATATAAAATTTCCCAAACCCTCCTACATGTCCCTAAACAAAATTTCTCCCCATATTCCCTAATCCCTTCATATTATTCCCCTTCCTAACAGTCCCTTGTTGCATTTTTCCCCTTGGTGGCAGATTTCAACACATCACAAAAGCAGTCCAAACACAATCCATATACAACAGCATCTTTTCTTCAAGGTATTTGGTATAGCAGACATGGCATCTGAACATTCATCAGATTATGAAATGGAGACCCAAAGTGACTCATCCTTGGAAGAACAGGCTCCCCGGAGGCCTCATAAAAGTGGCAGACATGTTAGAGAAGAACCAACCACCCTTACAGAATTGTAGGCCTGCCCTCTTGCTATGTCGTGTTTCAAGCATCTGTCATGCTTTGAGTTTTGTCAAAAGGTGGCTAGTGTTCGAGTTCATCATGAGTTGGCTCGTATTTTTGTGCTTCATTTACATGGAGATCACGCTATCTTAGCCAGTGTCACTTTCACACCATAATCTGTCTCATTAGGAACCGACATACCAAACGTTGGAGAACCATGGAACAAGAAGCAGAAGATTGATTGGCAGCATTATGAGCCATAT
This sequence comes from Pinus tabuliformis, assembly GCA_031772625.1. Classification (NCBI taxonomy): domain Eukaryota; kingdom Viridiplantae; phylum Streptophyta; class Pinopsida; order Pinales; family Pinaceae; genus Pinus; species Pinus tabuliformis. The sequence goes on along the minus strand of CM062806.1, from coordinate 45,063,663 downwards.
ATTAAAATCGGTTTCTTGAGGAAGCTCAAAAGAGTCTTTCCATTCCGATATCTGAAAGATGAATATGCTCCACTAATGAAGTTAATCATGAAATATTTCAGCTGTGAGGGACATTTCTCTCGTTTATATGCTTATCACATCAGGTTGCTCATGCATTTCACCAGGGTATGGATGATTAAAATCCCATATTTCATTTGCCGGAACATAGAGAGGATGAACACCTTTATGTAGCACAAAACCCCTCAGCAACAACTTAAAAATGTTTATCATTTTGCTCTTATTAAGATTTTGGTGGTTCATTAGCTTGGATTATAGGGCATTACTTGGGATGATTTCATCTCCCGTGACCTCTTCAGCACTTCATAGGGACTATCAGAGGTCAAGTATGAGACAGGTGGTCCTTCTCATCAGTATGAGCTCCATGAGACCGTTAGTGTGCCGATATTCATTACATATTAGAAGGGGACTAGACCTTTGTTTGCAGCAGCAAAGCGAGTGTTGTCTCCACCTGGGGTGGAAGGGGCCTCGCTTCCGACCACAACACCACAGGTACAGGACAGAGGCAAAGAGCCAATGCATGATGAGGGGCCTTCAGGTGAACGAGAGACTGACTTGATTCTCGTTCAGGACGATGACACAGACATGCGCTCGCAAAATGAACAGCTTAGAGAGATCATAGAGGAGTAGCGGGCAGACATTGAGGACTTGAATCACAACTTAGAGAAAGTTGAGTGGGTCATAAAATACTTAGAGCAGAGGAACAAACAACTTGAGGATAAGCAAGAGGTGAGGGAGTTACAAAACATCCGGCAAACTCGACAAGTTGCCCGAAGGAGGAGAATTGAATTCACTTCATTAGAGCAATAGATTAATGAGGATCGGGAGTCTAATCTCGAGAGAGTCAACATCCACTTGGAGAGACTACTAGACAAGGCCGATAGGGACAATGCATTGCTGAGACACATGGCTTTCCACTACAGGGCACGGAACAAGGTTTGCGAGGCACGGATAAGGAACCTAAAGGCAAAATTAAAGAAGGCAACAAGGAAGCAAAAGAGGCAAAGGGAGCATGATCGTCTTCAGATGTTGGCCGAAGCCTCTTTATCTCAGCATGACACTTGATGGAGAAGCTCCAGCCCAAATTTCAAGAAATTTGGGGCATTTTTTACATTTTGACAAATTTTGGTGCAAAACAATGTTTTTCTCCCTGTGCGCCGCGCCACTGGTGCGCGCTTATGCTAGGGAGCTCTAAATGGAAAAAAAGTTATATCTTTGGATTTGTCATGAAGAATCATGACTTCTGGTGGATGGCCAAGAAGTTTGGGCAAGTTTTGAGTCCTCAGGAGGTCAAAAACACTCACAAAATGACCTTTTTGCCCCTATTTTGACACACAGGAAGAAGTCTTGGGAGATTGAGCTTTTGTAGGGGAAAATGGGCACCAAATTCAGAAATTTCACTTGGGTTGGAAAGTAGATGGGCAGGGCTTTCCAAAAATCATACTTGGGATCAATTTTGACTTCGGGAAGTGCCTCAAAACTAGCTCCAAAGTGGCATGACGCATACAGTTTTTGGCGCAGCGCACAGAGACCCAAAGGCCAAAATCAGTTCCGCTCCGCGAAAATTCAATTTGCGATTTTCTCCAAGTGAGCCCACTCATTTACAATATATTTTTACCGGCATCAAAGGAAAGTTTATAAAACATTTTTCATTAAAGGTTGGCTTAATCCAAGTGGCAAATGAAGGCGAACAACCACCCAAAAATCTACGCTGCATTTTTGTTTGTTTTGAAACGCTGCACCTGTCACAAATGGTTGGCTCTTCATTTCTAGTTTGTAATGATTGAAAAAAACTCCCCAACTTTGGGTCGTTCCATTTTCTGAGAGTAAAGCTTATTTATTGTATGATAAACCATTTGTAAAGGGTTGGTTGGAATTTCTGGCAAACGTGTGGGGGAAACACTCAGCATTTCACTGTGTAACTTTGACAGAGAATTAATGAAAGGTCGCAGCTTTGGTTTATGAGACTCTTGTGGTATATGTTTAGCATATGTTTCTTCTTCTGTTTCATATGTATATTTTCATGTTTTACCGTTCATTTACAGTCATTTCTATTTGAATGCCTTTTAAGTAAGAGAGGTAGAATCCAGTTATATTGCTCTGCCTTGGGAAAGTGTTCAAGTTTCTGTGTGTTTTTCTTCTTTTGATAAGGATTCATTTTATACGCCCTTTTCAAACATCTCAAATAGTCTTCCGCTCCATATTATTTTAAATTTAAATGCTAAACCTCCATGCCTATCTTGCCTCGTGAGATAATCTGCGTCTTTGATTAATTCTCTCTGCTCATGCAATCCTTTGGTCCCACACAGCCCAGAAAACTCAGTCATTCAAAAATCGCCTTTTTCCATATCTCTTTACTAGCCTAAAATCAGTATCCATTTTAAAGTCATTCTCAGACCATATCGTTTATCCTTCACTGAGCATGACCCGGAGAGAGCCCTCTCCTGTCCTCGTAGGGCTAGCTATGAGGCTGAGCGCGGTTTGTGGTTACCTTGAATTTTTCCTTCCTTCAGCCTAAGGCAGATTTAGGCCCTAACATAGTGGCGACTCCACTGGGGATGAAATTCTTTGTTTGTTAGTCTTCTCCGTTGCGTAAACCTACAAACACCCCAGTACTTCCGATAATTCTAAGCTTTTGGATGATAAGTTTAGAATTTGATAGGCTGAGTAAGTTGTTTATGTCCTTTTGATCATTTGAAAATAGCACGCTGGCTTAAAGAAGACATACCAGAGCTAATCCAGATCCAGATCCTCCTCATATCTACGAAAATCCAAATTTGATTCCAAGACTTCTTCATCAAGAGAGCTCTATATCTCCCGTGTTCAAATCCCATTCATGTCCTGACATTTTTGAGTATCTTGAAGAGCTTGATTTTGACGAGCAGTTTGAAATATCATTGTTTGAGACCAAATCTGAAAGGGTTGTTGACTCTACTGTCCCCAATCCACAATTTCTTATAGACCTCGAAACTGAAAGGGCTAACCGATCAATTGATGATTATATTGTGACACAGCTTCAAACTCCAATTGTCAATTCCCTACAAACTGTACACACCCCTCTAACACCCCCAATACCAAATCCACCAAGAGTGATGGCTACTTGTTTTGCACCTCTTGTGATGCCTCAAGTCTTGGATGACATGCCCGTAGATTATCAAAGCAAAATCCCTTTGTTTGATGGCACTCCTCACAGCATTATCGCTCAAAAACATGTAGACAGAATGTCATATTTCTATGACCTTCATGAGATTGATGCAGAAAATGTGGCAATGAGACTTTTTGTACATAAATTTGCAGGTGAAGTTAGGAAATGGTTCAGAGCTTTTCCAGATGCACGTATCGCTACCTTGGCCGACCTGCAAAGGCAATTTTTAGAGTGTTTGGAACTGAAAAATAATCCTCTTCAAATTCTTGCTGAGTATGAGCAAATCAAACGAAACGCTGGTGAGTCGGTCCAAGACTACTGCATTAGATTCAATTCCGTTTATAATGAAATTCTTGATCATCTAAGGCCACCTATGGGGCTAGCCATGATGAAATTTCTGGATGGTTTTGATGCTGATATGGCTTATCAGCTAGGAAAGAGAGAGCCGAACACAATGGAAGACATGCAAAAGATCGTGGTCAGCGTTGAAGCAAATCTGTTGACCAAGAGGGCTAGAGCAAAAGCAGAAAAGAAGGTCACAGTAAAGGAAGAGTCTTCCTTGATGGATCAATTACTCAGGAAGGTAGAGCAGATGCTCGAAAAGGTGAAACTTGACAAACCTGAGACACAAGTTAGAAACCCTAACTTTCGTGGCCAGCAACAGCCACAATATAGAATAAGACAGAGAGAGCAACGAGCCCAAGATCAGACAGCACATCAGCCAGTACAACGACCTTTGCAGCAAAATTTTGTGCATGGACCGGAATCAGATGAGGAAATAAATATAATAGGTGAAGAAAACCACTTCTTTACTCCTGATGATTTGCCTATTTATATTACCGAAGAGGAGGAGTATGCAGAAAGTTCAGCTGCAAAAGATGCAGATTTCATTCTAGCAAATGACATAGTTTTGGAAGAAGAATCATATGAGTACCAAAGAGGCTATATGAATGCTCTATCCGCTCAACAGCAGCAGCGATATTCACTCAGAAATAGAGACGTGCCGGTTAACCCAATTCAAAGGAGGAAAGAAGTTTCAACATCAAAGAATCATTCATCAGTTGCACAAAAGAAAGGCAAAGAGGTAGCTGATCCTGATAGCAACAAATCACCATCAACAAAAAAATCAAATCAGCAAATTGTATTGAAAGAGAAGGAAAAGAAAGAAGTCTCGGTCAAAGAGGTAGAAAAGACTTCCGCTTTTAGTTTAGAGAATGAAATTTCTAAATTGAAGGTATCCATTCCCTTCACTGAAATAATGAGGAACAACAGTTATAGAGGGCAAGTTTCTAAAATTTTGAATTTTGATCCAATGTCTGATATGGTGAACGTCAAAGATGATCAAACCGAAATGATTTTTGGGCCAGCATTGAACGGTGAGTCTCCAGAGAGTGACGTGCCACCTTTTTATATCATTTTAAGATTGCATGATTTTGTGTTACATAATGTCATGTTCGATTCCGGAGCTTCCCACAATATTATTCCAAAGGCTATCATGGATAAGCCGGGTTTGGACATCACCAAGAATTACCATGATCTCTATTCATTTGATTCCAGCAGAGTAAGATGTATCAGGCTCATTAAAGACTCGGTTGTAAGTTTGGATCAAATCCCAATGAAGAATGTTTTGATGGATATTGTTGTGGCTGACATTCCTCCTCGATTCGGTATGCTTCTTTCCAGGTCTTGGGCAGCAAAATTGAAAGGGACACTACAACTAGATTTCTCCTATGCAACGATTCCGGTGTTTGGCCAAATGAGAAAACTGTATAGGGAACAAAAAATGAAATACATGATTACAAGCAAGAAGAAACCAATTAATCATCCGATTAATTATGTACATACAAAACTAGAGTCTTTTCTTTTGTATTCAGATAGTTTTCATGATATTGTAGTCAGTTAGTTGTAGCAGATGATATTCCAAAAATAGCAGCAAATTTCAGAGAAGTTTTGAAAAAATAAGGACAAAAACAGCAAAACACCGTTGAGAAATCAACTAAAGGTAATGGACAACAAGCAGGAAAAACAGAGCCAGCAGAATTTTAGCACTTGGAAGAAGAGGAAGAAGGTTTGTGAACCATGGATTTCGACGGCGCAGAGGGAAATGATGGTACTGGAATTGGTATTTGGGTACGCAGTCATTTTTTGCCCCGAACAAAGTGCCTAGTAATGTGCGGGTATGTTCTTACAAATTAGCTTTTGATTGTTCGAACAATGAAGCTGAGTATGAAGCTTTGATTGCTGGCCTAAAAATTCTAAGAAAGCTGAATGCTAAGAGGATTGCAGTATATGGCGACTCTGAATTGGTGATTAAGCAAGTCAGAGGCGAATATCAAGCAAAGCATCCTCGGATGCGGGCTAACTGAAATGTAGTTCTAGACATTACTGAAATTATTTTTAGAATATACCTTGACATGTGTGCCTTGTGTTCAAAATAGCATTGTTGATGCTCTTTCTAAGGCAGCAAGTAGTTTGAAGATTCCAATGAACTCTAGTAATAAATTCGAAATCTATGTCAAACATCGTTCGACTGTCCCAGACAATCATAAATATTGGCAAGTTTTCCAAGATGATTAGGAGATTGATGATTTTCTACAAAACAAAGGCAAGTTCAAAGGTACCTCAATTGATGTAGAAAATGATGATGATAAAGATGATGCGCAGATCAATCAAATGGACGTGTTGCAACTTAAGAATAATGTCATTCCTAAAGGCTCGATACCTTTAGAAGAAATCTTTGATCAAGATGACGTAGCCCGCAAACCAATATTGCAAGCAACAGAGAAGGGTGCTGAAGAGGTCAATGTCGGAATAGCTCCTAATCCTAAAATGGTAAAACTATCTAAAGCATTGCCACAAAAGATAAAAGCCAAGTATGTCAATTTGTTGTCATATTTTGCTGATGTGTTTGCTTGGGACTATTCTGATTTGAAGACATATGATACCAATATAATTCAGCACACCATACCCATTAAGCCTAATCAGAAGCCTTTCAGACAGAAGTTAAGAAGGGTAAATCCAAAACTACTGCCATCAATTGGAAAGGAGATAAACAGGTTGTACAAATTAGGAATCATTGTTCCCATCAGATTTTTGGACTGGATCTCTAATTTGGTGCCCGTATGAAAGAAGACAGGTGAGATTCTCTTGTACATTGATTTTAGGAATCTCAATAAAGTTTCATTGAAAGATAACTATCCGCTGCCCAAAATGGATCATATACTTCAACGAGTAGTTGGAGCATCTCGTATGTCACTACTCGATGGTTATTATGGATATAACCAAGTTTCTGTCTATGAAGATGACCGAGACAAGACAGCATTCACCACTCTGTGGGGAATGTGCCTTTTGGTTTGAAGAATGCAGGTGCCACATTTTAGCGGGAAATGGACTTGGATTTCGCAAATGAGAAGGATGTCTTTTTGGTGGTGTATCTTGATGATCTAGCAATGTTTTCCAAATCTGATGAAGAACACATGTATCATCTGAAAACTGTCTTTCAAAGGTGCAGAAAATATGGCCTGTCGCTGAATCCAAAAAAGAGCTTATTTGCCATGGAGGAGGGAAAACTACTTGGGCACATTATCTCAAAGGATGGCATTCGTATTGATCCAGCACATGTACAAGCGATTCAGCAAATCGATCTGCCCCAGAATAAGAAGGAGATTTAATCTTTCAATGGTAAGATGAATTTTATATGCCGCTTTTTACCTAATCTTGCTGAACACCTAAGAGAGATTACCAACATGCTTAAAAAGGACAACCAAGTGAAGTGGACAGAAGAGGCTGTAAAATATTTCAATTTAGTCAAATTGGCTCTTTCTTCAGCTCCAGTTCTAATCAGCCCGGACTACACTCAGGATTTTATATTGTTTTCATTTGCTTCGGAGCATACTATGGCAGCTGTGTTGATGCAGAAAAGAGATGATCACGAAAGACCAATTGCTTTTTTCAGCCGATCTATAAGAGATGCAGCCTTAAAGTACAACATCATTGAAAAGCAAGCCCTCACACTTGTGAAAGCATTGAAAGATTTTCGGGTATACATTCTGCATTCTCATATTTTGGCTTATGTTCCTAACACTGCTGTCAAGGATGTTTTAGTGCAGACGGATCCGGAAGGAAGATGAGGCAAGTGGATTGCAGCTTTGCTGGAGTATGATGTGGAAATAAAGCCCAAAAATCTTGTTAAAGGACAGGGATTGGCAAAGTTAATGGCCGAATCAAACTTGCACGCATTAGACATAAATTTGATCACTGCTATGTCTGATGAGAATGAGGAAGGTTCGTCAATTTAGGTATCTGAAATGTTTTCTCTTTCTTCGTGGTATTCAAATATCATATATGTGCTTCAAAATTTGTCAACACCACTCGGCATGACTAGAAACAAAAGTAGAACTCTCAAATTAAAGGCTGCTAAGTTTTGCATTCTAAATTCTTCACTTTATTGGAAGGATCCCGATGGCGTTCTGTTGAATTGTTTGGTGGAGGAAGAGGCAAAGCAGGTCATGGAGGAATTCCACAAAGGAGATTGTGGCGGTCACCTTTTTTGGAAAACAACAGCAAATAAAGTTTTTAGGGCGGGATACTATTGGCCGACATTGTTCGCTGATGTATATAAGGTTTTCAAAGGCTGTCATAAATCTCCGATTTTTGAAGGAAAGCAGAAATTACAGCCTTTGCCGCTTAAACCCGTTAAGGTGAGTGCCCCTTTTTAGCAGTGGGGGTTGGATTTCATAGGTGAAATTCATCTTGCTTCTTCAGGTCAGCATAGATGGATCCTCATAGCGACGGATTATTTCACGAAATGGATCGAAGCGATTCCCACTAGGAAAGCTACAGATGCGGTAATTATTTCATTCCTTGAAATTAACATCCTATCTCACTTTGGTTGCCCGAATAAGTTAATCACTGATAACGCAACAGCTTTCAAATCGAAAAGAATGGTAGAGTTTTGTCATAAATATCACATCATTTTGGGTCATTCAACTGCCTATCACCCGCAAGGCAACGGATTGGTGGAGTCTTCTAACAAATCTTTCGTCAACATCATTAAGAAGCTGCTGGAAATAAATAAGAAGAGTTGGCATAAGAGGTTGGTCAATGCACTTTGGGCAGATCAGGTCAGTTAGAAGAAATCAATTGGTATGTCACCCTTTGAACTTGTTTATGGAGTTGATACAATGTTTCCTACCTCTCTCGTTGCTCCGGTAGTCAAACTTCTTCAAGAGGCCGGCAGTGAAGACGATCCTATGCAGAGAAGATTGAATCAAATGGTCCATTTACAACAGACTAGAGAAGAAGTTTTCCAAAACACATCCAAGTTGAAGGAGAAGATTAAGAAAATTTATGACAAAAAAGCAAAGGCGGACAAATTTCAGTTGGATGATGTGGTGCTGAAGTGGGATGCAAGGAATGAGGAAAAGGGTAAGCACGGTAAGTTCAAGAATCTCTGGAAAGGTCCCTTCAAGATTGCAACATATAGGGGTCAGAATGCCTTTCTTCTGAAGGAAATGAATGGGGAAGATTTTCCAGGAGGGCTGATCAATGGTTGGCTGCTCAAGTGGTACCATTTCTGAGTTGTTTATGCTGCTTCCATTGTCACTGTAAATACCATTTTATTTTAGTTTTGGTTTGAGTTCGTCAAGTCAGTCTTCGGTCGTTTTTGGTTTCATAATTGAGTCAGTTTCAGTCAATAAATGAGTCAGAGTTTGTGTTGTTTGTCAAAATAGTGATTCCATAGCTCAATGGACGAAGGCACCGTTTGCTCTCCCAAACATCTACCGTTCTTGGCACCTCCAAGGAGCTACCATCCCCCATTGGAGCCAATGTTAGAGTCGGTCTTGTCAATCCTCCGTCAGAGATCAAAACTCTTTCTGCATTTCATTTTTTTTTAGGTGTCCCGCTCTTTTGACTCAGCTGCATTCTGCTAGGGGCATGCCATAATCTGACGAAAGGGTCTTGTCAGTCATTTCCCCTCATGTCTTGCACCTGCTGGCTTAGGTATTTTCATCAATATTTATTAAAGTCCACGACAGTCAATGTTTGATCTTTTAATGGACAAGAGTCATTTCAGTAATTAGGTCTAGGGATTAGTCAACTTGGTCTTCAAACAATGTCCAATAAAGCCAGCAAGGCCAGAGGGAGGCTCTTATAAAGTTGTGATTCAAAGATTTTCATCGTCATGTTGATAGATTACGACTGTTATTCATAACTCTGTTTTGAAGAAAAGTTAACAATTTGTCATTTGTAATAATTTTCAAAAGTTTCTTAGTCGATTTCTCCAAGCGCAGCCCTGGTCTCCTTAGCCAAATTCCATGTCGGCTACCCCTGCAAAAATTACGAAAAATATTTCATCATTTTAGTCAAAGAAATCAAAGGGAAGTGTGAAAAGCAGAGTTGTATTAATTGTGAAAAAGTGCCCAAAGTGAAAACATTACAAAATGGGTTTTGGAGAAAGAAAAAATCAAATCCAACTCTTACAAGATATTTATCCAAGTATATAAATAATTTGTATCAAGTTACATTCATGAAATCTTATAGCAAAGTCGAATTTGGAGGTTGAAGAACAAACTGTAGCTTGAAAGGCCGTGACTGAGTTAAAGGTTGGAGCGCGGTGCACAGGTGGAGTGGCGCGACGCACTGAGGGAGACCAAACAGTGTTAAAAAACACGGGCGCAGCGCACTCAAACGGCACGGCGCACTGGGTATGATGTGCGGCGCATACACAAAAAGCGCGATTTTGCTCAGAATTGCAACAAATTGCCTTTCAATCCCTTGAATTTGCTAGGTGGGGTCGATCTCTCAGTGTTTCATCCATTTTTATGTTAGTATGATGATGGCTTATGGCTACTTATGGTTTCACAAAAACTCTTAAACCCTACCACTTAAAGTCATAAAAAAAATGCTGTTAGGGTTGCAAATTCATTCTGTTAGCGCCAATATTTCTCCTCCAGTTCATTTTTCATTCTTTCCCTCATTCCCTTCTTCCCTATTCCATTTTTCCCATTTTTCCCTATCCTAAAATGCTACTAAAATCCTATTCCCTATCCCCTCCGCTCATTTATCAAAGGTAAAACCCCAAAACCCTACCCCATATAAAATTTCCCAAACCCTCCTACATGTCCCTAAACAAAATTTCTCCCCATAGTCCCTAATCCCTTCATATTATTCCCCTTCCTAACAGTCCCTTGTTGCATTTTTCCCCTTGGTGGCAGATTTCAACACATCACAAAAGCAGTCCAAGCACAGTCCATATACAACAACATCTTTTCTTCAAGGTATTTGGTATAGCAGTCATGGCATCTGAACATTCATCAGATTATGAAATGGAAACCCAAAGTGACTCATCCTCAGAAGAACAGGCTCCCCGGAGGCCTCATAAAAGTGGCAGACATGTTAGAGAAGAACCAACCACCCTTACAGAATTGCAGGCCTACCCTCTTGCTATGTCGTGTTTCCAGCATCTGTCATGCTTTGAGTTTTGTCAAAAGGTGGCTAGTGTTCGAGTTCATCATGAGTTGGCTCGTCTTTTTGTGCTTCACTTACATGGAGATCACGCTATCTTAGCCGGTGTCACTTTCACACCAGAATCTGTCTCATTAGCAACCGGCATACCGAACGTTGGAGAACCATGGAACAAGAAGTAGAAGATTGATCAACAGCATTATGAGCCATATATTAAAATTGGTTTCTTGAGGCAGCTCAAAAGAGTCTTTCCATTCCGATATCTAAAAGATGAATATGCTCCACTAATGAAGTTAATCATGAAATATTTCAGCTGTGAGGGATGATTCTCTCATTTATATGCTTATCACATCAGGTTGCTCATGCATTTTACCAGGGTACGGATGATGAAAATCCCATATTTCATTTGCCGGAACATATAGAGGATGAACACCTTTATGTAGCACAAAACCCCTCAGCAGCAACTTAACAATGTTTATCATTTTTCTCTTATTAAGATTTTCGTGGTTCATCAGCTTGGATTACAGGGCATTACTTGGGATGATTTCATCTCCCGTTACCTCTTCAACACTTCACAGGGACTATCAGAGGTCAAGTATGAGACAGGTGGTCCTTCTCATCAGTATGAGCGCCATGAGACCGTTAGTGTGCCGGTATTCATCACATATCAGAAGGGGACTAGACCTTTGTTTGCAGCAGCAAAGCGAGTGTTATCTCCACCCGGGGTGGAAGGGGCCTCGCTTTCGACATCAGCACCACAGGTACAGGACAGAGGCAAAGAGCCAATGCATGATGAGGGGCCTTCAGGTGAGTGAGAGACTGACTTCATTCTCGTTCAGGAGGATGACACAGACATGCACCCGCAAAATTCACAGCTTAGAGAGATCATAGAGGAGTAGCGGGCAGACATTGAGGAATTGACTCACAACTTAGAGAAAGCTGAGTAGGTCATAAAATACTTAGAGTAGAGGAACAAACAGCTTGAGGATCAGCAAGAGGTGAGGGAGTTACAAAACATCCGACAAACTCGACAAGCTGCCCGAAGGAGGAGAATTGAATTCATTTCATTAGAGCAACAAATTAATGAGGATCGAGAGTCTAATCTCAAGAGAATCAACATCCACTTGGAGAGGCTACTGGACAAAGCCAATAAGGATAATGCATTGCTGAGGCACATGGCTTTCCACTGCAGGGCACGGAACAAGGTTTGCGATGCACAGATAAGGAACCTAAAGGTAAAATTAAAGAAGGCAACAAGGAAGCAAAAGAGGCAAAGGGAGCATGATCATCTTCAGATGTTGGCCGAAGCCTCTTTAGCTCAGCATGACACTTGATGGAGAAACTCCAGCCCAAATTTCAAGAAATTTGGGAAATTTTTGACATTTTGACAAATTTTGGTGCAAAACAGGGTTTTTCTCCCTGTGCGTCGTGCCACTGGCGCGCGCTTATGCTAGGGATCTCTAAATGGAAAAAATTTTATATTTTTGGATTTTTCATGAAAAATCATGACTTCTAGTGCATGGCCAAGAATTTTGGGCAAGTTTTGAGACCTCAGGAGGTCAAAAACACTCACAAAATGACCTTTCTGCCCCTCTTTTGACTCACAGGAAGCAATATTGGGAGATTGAGCTTTTGGAGGGAAAAATGGGCAGCACATTCAGAAATTTTACTTGGGTTGGAAAGTAGACGGGTAGGGCTTTCCAACAAGCACACTTGGGCTCAATTTGGACTTCGGGAAGTGCCTTAAAAATAGCTCCAAAGTGGCGCGATGCATACTGTTTTTGGCGCGGCGCACAAAGACCCAAAGGCCAAAATCAGTTCCGCTCCGCAAAAATTCTATTTGAGATTTTCTCCAAGTGGGCCCACTCATTTACAATATATTTTTACTGGAATCAAATGCAAGTTTATAAAACTTTTTTCATTAAAGGTTGGCTTAATCCAAGTGGCAAACGAAGGCGAACAACAACCCAAAAATCTACGCTGCATTTTTGTTTGTTTTGAAACGCTGCACCTGTCACAAATGGTTGGCTTTTCATTTCTAGGTTGTATGATTGAAAAAAAATCCCCAACTTTGGGTCATTCCATTTTCTGAGAGTAAAGCTTATTTGTTGTATGATAAACCATTTGTAAAGGGTTGGTTGGAATTTCTGGCAAACGTGTCGGGGAGAACACTCAGCATTTCACTGTGTAACTTTGACAGAGAATTAATGAAAGGTCGCAACTCTGGTTTATGAGACTCTCATGGTATATGTTTAGCATATGTTTCTTCTTCTGTTTCATATGTATATTGTCATGTTTTACCGTTCATTTACAGTCATTTCTATTTGAATGCTTTTAAGTAAGAGAGGCAGAATCCAGTTATATTGCTCTACCTTGGGAAAGTGTTCAGGTTTCTGTGTGTTTTCTTCTTTTGATAAGGATTCATTTTATATGCCCTTTTCAAACATCTCAAACAGTATTCTACTCCATATTATTTTAAATTTAAATGCTAAACGTCCATGCCTATCTTGCCTCGTGAGATAATCTATGTCTTTGATTAAATCTCTCTGCTTATGCAATCCTTTGGTCCCACACAACCCAGAAAACTCAGTCGTTCAAAAATCGCCTTTTTCCATATCTCTTTACTAGCCTAAAATCAGTATCCATTTTAAAGTCATTCTCAGACCATATCGTTTATCCTTCACTGAGCGTGACCCGGAGAGAGCCCTCTCCTGTCGTCGTAGGGCTAGCTACGAGGCTGAGCGTGGTTTGTGGTTACCCTGAATTTTGCCTTCCTTCAGCCTAAGGCAGATTTAGGCCCTAACATCTCCAACTCATGCATCCTTTCCAGGTTCATATTTGCAATATGAAGTTGGCTTTCCACTTCCTACAATCTGTTAGAAAGCATTTGCTTCTCTTCCTTTATGGAATTCAACTGCTCTCGAAGTTTGGTGCTCTTCCTTTCATCCTCATACATTTCTCTCACCATATTCATCATGATGAACAAGTTTTGCTTCATGTATTCATCAAAGAATCTTGTGAAGGAGGAGGATTTTGAGAAATCACTTGTAGAAGTTGTCATTATCGAAATGAACAATAGAACTTCAACAAAATTCACAAAGAGCTTATTCAAGAAATCTTTAGTAAACAAACCTTCTTGTGTTTCAAGGATTGCCTTGAGGTCCTTGGGGTAAGGAGAATGCCTTCAACCGTTCTTCCTTCTTGTCCCTCTGGGATTTAGCTATCAGTAGCTTCCCTTCACCTTTGCAAACTCAAACAATAGTCAGTTTACAAATAATCAAATAGTCAAATCCTTTGTACTATTAAAACACCTTTCAAGTAAAACAAGCAATATATTACTCTGTCTTTCAAGAAACTATGCTCTATCAATCAAGCAGCTAGCTCTGATACCACCTGATCTGAAATGGGGGTTTAACTTCTTGTTTTTCTTACAAGAACCTCCCACTCCAAAGATTAACAAAAATATGATCTAGCTTAGGTTGACAAATGCGGAATTAAGTACTTGAAATAGGTGTATGTCTTTGTTTATACTGTTTAAGTACTTATTTGTTCATGTTGATATTAAACCATATAACACTAATTGCAGAAAATAGACAAACACACATAACAACAATATAATCTAGGAGTTCACCCTGATATCATGGGCTACGTCTCCTTGAGCTCTTGTCAACTTGACTTGGCTCTTTGGGATTATGGTAAAAACTTCTTTTACAAGTTCCACACTCAACTCCAAAGGTTAACAACTGAACCAATGGGCTTAGAATACCATCTTTATCCCTGACTGTCCTTACTCTACAGACAGATCTAGGCTTCCTTGGACTTGATTCCTTCAATTAGTACACTGAGCTGACTTGAGCTTCTGGATGGCACTAACTCCCTCAGAATTCTCCATACTATCTCTGGAACTCCTTATTCTGTCTTCAGCACACATCATACACCAACAACATACTGATCATTTGATCATTTGCTGCCTGAAACTTCCTTGCAGCTTCTTGGCTCTTAGAAGTCTTCAGATGCTTCTAAAAATCATTTCAATGGATTCATAAGGTCCTTTACAGTCAGAATTGACTATTGGATCCCTGATAATGAGCTCTAGTAGCTCTTGCAACTGCCTCCAACCTCTCCTCTGGACCCCTTTTTGTAAAATACTCTATGTTTGAGTTTATGAGGTTGCTCCACCAGAATTAGCAATCGCGCCTGACTTTAACTAAACTTAGCGAAATATTCTAAAATTTAGCCACTCTACCAAGCTGACCATCATAGGTAGGCGTTAACATTACCGCAACTGTTTGGCGCACATATGTGTGATATAACCCTGACAGTTAGGGACTTTCCTCCATAGAGCTTTTTCGATCAGGTTAATCCTGAACTGTTGATCTATCCCATCCATCCAACAGTTGTCGCGTTGTCCGCTGGCCAACTTGTCTGGACAATCTCCGCCACTGATGTGACCCTACTCAATCCAATGGACATCACTCAATTGCGTGCAGATTTCCTGCACGAATGATATCTGACCGAGGGTGCGCGAGAAAAGTAGTTTTTCTCTACTACGTGTCCCCTGCTGAATGGAATCACTTGCCTTGGGTCGAATAATGCTTCCAGCCTTTCACCCACACTTTATATCATTTACCGCTTGGCTGATACTACCCACGTGCTTCATTCAGATATAATGAAAAAGGTGTTTTATAAAGGTTTAGCGCTTTAACAAAGGTTTTACACTAAACAAAGGTTTTTGCGCTTTAACAAAGGATTTATTGCTTAACAAGGTTTTTGTGCTTTAAGGCCAATATGAACCTTTTAATATTTTAACCTTTTATTCTTTACCTTTGGTCTTGATTGCGGTTAAAGTCCTGGATAAATTTCTGATCAATGTTAAGTCAACATTTATGAATGGAGAATTAGAAGAAGAAGTTTACATTTAACAACCTGATGGTTTTCTACTATCACGAAAATAATACTATGTTTGCAGGTTAAATAAGGCTCCCTATGGTCTTAAGCAGGCTCCCAGAGCATGGTATGACCATATTGACAGGTATCTACGTCAACAAGGGTTCAAGAAAGGTACTGTTGATAGCAATATTTACGTACAAATAGATAAGGATGATTTAACAATCGTTGAGGTATATGTGGATGATATAATCTTTGGTAGAAATGATGATCAACTAAGTAAGAAATTTGCTACAAAGATGCAAAGTGATTTCGATATGTATTTACTTGGTGAGTTGACATACTTCTTAGGGATTGAAATATCTTAGCAAGAGAAAGGAATATTTATATGTCAAGCCAAGTACATCAAGGAAATGCTTTGGAAATTCAAAATGGAAGATTGCAAACCCATCCTTACTCCGATGGCAACAGGTTGCAAATTGAGCATAGACGACTCATCTAAGGATGTCGATCAAAGGTGTACAGATTGGTAGTCTTCTATATGTAACAACCTCCTGACCAGATGTTATGCAAGCAGTTGGACAAGTAGCAAGATTACGAGCAGCACCCAAAAGAATCACATATTATTACCGTCAAAAGAATTCTTCGATATCTAAAGGGCACAACAAAATATGGCTTGTGGTATCCCAAGGGCAAAAATCTCATTATTCAAGCCTTTACAGATCCATATTGGGTAAGAAGAATTGATGATCGTAAGAGTACTAGTCGAGCAACATTCTATCTAGGTGGTTGTCTCGTATCATGGTTGAGCAAAAAGAAAACCTCAATCTTGTTATCTACAACAAAAGCAGAATACATTGCAGCAACAACTTGTTGTACTCAAGTCCTTTGGATAAAACAAACTTTGCAAGATCTTCAAGTACAATTCAGTGATCCTATTCCCATATTCAGTGATAATGCCAGTGTCATCAACATCTCTAAGAATCTTGTCATGCATTCAAAAACAAAACACAATTCAATAAAATATCATTTTGTTAGAGAAAAGGTCACTAAAAAGAATATCAAACTTGAATATGTTGGTACAAAAGAACAAATCACGGATATCTTCACTAAACCTTTACCTCGTGAAGCATTTGAATATCTTCACCAAAAGCTCGGGATTCTCACAAGTTCTCAATAGATTTTCCTTATTCAGAAAATAAAGGGGGAGTGGAAGTGTGTACAGGTCCACAGGATGTTTGTGTGTCAGGGGGAGTTACCCTTTGGCATTGATGTTAAAGGGGGAGAGAAGGCAGTAGGAAGAGGTGCCTTGATCACAGGGGGCGTACTTGTGTTGCCATCAATGCCAAAGGGGGAGATTCTTGATCTAAAGATGATCTGAGGTTGTCATTGATGTCAACCCAAGATACCGTGATCTTTTAAGGGAATTTTGATTTGACAACTTACTCTATTTTGAGTCAAGGATCTTCTAGATAGATTCTACTCATCGAGATGTTTCCGTTGATATATGGCACATGTTGAGCCTCAAACCTGCACCTTCCTATACACCCTCTCAGCCTTCCTTTTCCACTTATTTCATCCACCCAGCTGTTAAATCATTGCATTGTAGTTTAAAAAGAGCTTTTTACATGGTTTTCTGACTATGCTTATGATTGTTGTTTGGTTTAGTTTTTTGTTCATGGAGTTGCGGAAACTTGTTAGTTTCCGCAGCCACCACAGGATTTCGCAGCTATTTTGTTAAAAGCTGTGCTACAGGTGTCCCATGAAGAAATGAGCCACATGGGCAAGCTCCAGGTGACGGATACATGGAATGTGTCCCTTCAATTCAGCCAAATCATCCATAGAAGGTCACGGTCAACGAAGGTCAAAGGCAAAGCCAACCAAGGAGCTCAGTGGTGGCACGTCTCTGTTTTGAGCGTGTGAGCATTTACGTGGCACAGTCCTCAGCTCACGAAGACACCGGCACACCTGGAGATCATTCCCGTAACTTGAATTCAACAGTTACCACTCCGGAGATTTGATAGACATGATGACAGTTACGCTAGATCTCGGCTGAAGGGATCTACTTGTCTTTGACAACACAGTCAATAGCGTAGAATCTAGTTAGTTAGTTCAGCACTTTTCATTATAAATAACGCGTCGATGAACGTTGTAAAGAAGCTTTTTTTGGATATGTAAATTTTGAACTGTTGTGTTATCACCCCACTGTTTATATATGTTGTTGTTTTAATATATGAGAAGACTTTTCTGAGTTTATTCGTGTGACTACTTGTTGACCGGCTGAAGTGGCAGAGCGCCCCTGTGCGCTGAAGCCTTGTAAATTTTTCATTTGGTTTTATTATGTTCTTGTATCATTAGCTTGTACATAACACACTGTTTGATGTTTCTTAACTCACTGCTGTTTATATTTTCACCTCTGTTTTCTTATAACTGTCAACTGATCAGTGCTTTTCTGCAGGTTTTCTTAGGCAACCCGGGCAAATTTTCATCTTTTTGATAACTATTGACATATGAGATCATCTTGTCCTTCCTGCTAACTTTCATTTTCTGAAGTTTAATTTCAGTACTGCCTTTTCAAGATTGTGATTTGCTTATTTTTTTTTTTTGTTATTTAGATATCATACTGCTCATCAATTTATGGTTTCTTTCTATAGTGAAGTGACTCTATTAGCAAGAAATCAGAATATTACTAACTGTAGTGTGATTTAGTTATCATATTGCTTAAACTTATTCATGATTGCTTCCCACAAGGTAGATTGAGCTGAAGGGTAAAGGATCAGAAGAGTTGAAGTAGTGTGATTAGTTTCCCTTCTGCAATTTAATTTCTTGCAATTTAGTTATCATATTGCTTAAACTTATTCATGGTTGCTTCCCACAAGGTAGATTGAGCTGAAGGGTAAAGGACTAGAAGAGTTAAAGTAGTGTGACTAGTTTCTTTTATGCAATTTAATTTCTTGCCATTTAGATAGCATATTGCTTGACTTATTCATGATTACTTCCCACAAGGTAGATTGAGCTGAAGGGTAAAGGATCTGAAGAGTTTAAGTAGTGTGAATTAGTTGCTTTGTTTTTGGTTTGAGTTGCTTTAAGTTCAGTTTTTACTTTCTTTTCATTCAGCAACAAGGATACTGGGCCATTGTCATTAGTTCACTATTTGATGCATTTACTTTCTCTTCAGAATTGATTTCAGTTTAGTTGTTTTAAAGCTTTCTTCTTGAGCACTTTCAAGTTTGAGAAAATCACTGTAGAAACCACCATCACCATCCATACTTCATAGTTCACTTTCATTTTCACCATCACATATTAGGGAAAGATAAATCCAAAAATAAACTAAAAACTCAAAAACGACAAAAGATTAAGGAAATGGTTATCTAGTACATATAGTACACTTCACTCCGTCAGTTTACGAACCCCGGATTGACATTTTAAATAGCGATTTAGATCACACTAAATTGACCAAACAACACACCAAGTAATTCTTCACGGTTTGAGAGATATTCGTGTTTGAAGTTAGTAACCCTAGTTAGTGGGCTAAAATCCTATGGGGTTGTGGCATGAAATTCATAATTGGTTTTCATCATTGAATATTCAATAATTAATAATTTTTTAAGCTCCTAAAATCCCTCCAACATTCTCTATGGAAGCCCCTCTCAACTCTATAAAAAGAAATATCATATATCCTCCAAATGTAGTGATTGTGGAATTTTCGCTACAACTTCATTTCTACGAAGTTTTAGATTTGGAAATGAAAAAACATTTGATTCGTAATCCTGATGAACGTTGTGACCGAATTTTAGATCTTGGTTCGCTATATTTTCGGAGATATGATCTATGGAAGTTAGGGTTTTTGTAGGCTCCCGAATTTCATCTCAAAGAAGTGACATTGGGAAAATCTTCATAACTCTCTTTCTGAGAAGAGGATTGGAATTCTGTAAAAAGTGGCAGATAGTGCACGGACTGTAATTTTCTATGTATCAATTTCAGAGCTAAAGGAGGAAACAGTGACATGTGGCATGGCGTACAAGTTTTCTCTATTGAACTAGTCCATAATTAGGTTATTGTGAGAGATTGGGCATAACTTTGTCGTGAAGAGTCCAAATCGGGTCAGACCTGTGGAATTGTAAAGAAGACGCCGAGGCATACTACAGGACTGAAGATCACATATTGGGGATCTCAAATCACAGAGATATATCATATTAAATATTGTGCTCCTAGAAGGCAATAAAAACTAGATCAAGTGCTATCAAGGGGTGCAAAGGACCAAACTTTCTAGAGAAGCAAAGAGAAAGGTGCGGTAAAGTGATGTAGTAGAGGTAAGCTATAGGTAAGTATCTTATGTATATGCATGTTCATTTATTAGTTGCATTAGGTTCTTTGTATTATAATTTGTTGTTTTTGTTTAGCACTGACATATGCTCTGTAGGATGAGGTATGTTTTGCTATTATCATGTCATGGGTATTTCCTTGAAGACTTTTTGCAGGTATTATATATTAATCAAGAGAAGACTCAATGCATAATCTAATGTTCTAAAGAGTGAGAAAGGGTAGCATGACAAGAGCATCAATCAAGGTGTAGAACAATAGCAAGAAGTTCGCCATATGAATTCTTCAAGTGGGAAGCACTGCATACAATCATTGTAAAAGTATCATTGTACAGAGTCATTGTAAAATCATCATTGTAAAAGTTGTACAAGTGTTTATCTGCAAAGAGTTGAAGAGGCAGTGTTGGGAGGTCTAGGATCATCATTAGGTGTTTGTGTCATAGTTGGGTTTATGGTCCAGTGTGTCTTCTTCTTCTACATCATTCTATACCATTGTAAAGTAGACCATTTTCCATGGTACGAGAGTCCATTCTTTTTTTATTCTTCTATAGGGTGGTAGGGTTGTGCTAGGCTAGTGCATGAAGTCACCAACAGGTTCAAGCCTGTGAGAACTTCAGGGTGGTCAGGTGGTGCTAGGGTGAGTTGTAGCTCATTGGGTGTTGGGCATTCGTTCAGTTGACTACTGAAGAATCTCGGGCATTGGAGCGTCCATCTAGTGGCAGCTGGAGAAGAATGCTTTTCTAGATTCAAGGAAGTTGGAACTTTATTTTCAATTGGAGTTGAATATTAAAGAATTTTTAGAAAAGCGTTTGGTGGTTTTTGACCCGAAGGGGGGTTTTCCACCTAAAATTTTTGCGCCTCCTGTTTTCTTTTATTCATTGTTGTTACTGCATAAACATTAATTATAATTGAAGATTAACTAATTCTATGGAAAGATTTATAAGTGCTAATTGCTAAGGAATATTGATTCACCTGCCCCTCTTAGTATTTTCCAACAACCAGGTGGTCTCCCTTATAACGTTGTAGGCAGAGATTTTGGAGCCTTCAATAGGCACTTTTTTTGGAGACGAGGGAGTACAACAAATTGCAGATAGTGTTAATGCTTTTGGAGGACCAAAAGCTCCTTAGCAGGGAGGAATGATCCAAGTGGCCCCAGAAAAGCTAAAAACTCAAATTACTTGGATTTAAATTAAACTAGGATCAAATCAAATATATCATCACAATATTTCCAGCGGTACAAACAACGCCTCAATCCGAGTTCGTATGCAAAAGTTATGGACAATCAAACTTTTGATCAAACTAGGCAAAAGTCAAAATCAAAGTCAATATTCTGCCACATGGTAGGCTGTATAGATGAGATATGGCAGAAACATTAGTGGGCCTAGTGGGACAAGTAGGTGATGTGGCAACACCACAAGTTGACACATGGTAATTAGGTGATAAAAGTGGCATATGACGTGGACCAATGAGAGCCTACCCCATGGCCCAATCACATGGTTCCACATGACACCTCAAATTAGGCCCAAGTTGCCTTAGCATGGCGAAACCTTCATTTTTGTCTTATTCTCATTGCTTGGGGAGTCATTACAATATGGACATACATATACCATATATTATATGGTTTGAAAACTATATTAAAACCAAAATTAAGCTCTAAAACCATATTAAAGAAAAATTGGGATACTATAGGTTTTGAACCCAAAACCTCCCCAACAACAAGTAACTAAATATAACTATGCCAACCGTTATGCCAACCACACGCTTTGTCTTATTCAACCTCACACTTTGTAATAAAATGCCATTCAAATGGTTCAAAGGGAACCATCAATAATGGTTGAGAATACATGAGAGATGAGGGTGCAGACAGGCCAATGAAGACATGAATATCAAGAATATTCTAGGAATATATTTAGAGCATATGTTAGGGAATATTCCAAATAATATTATCTATGAAGAATCTTTAAGAGTCCTTGGGGTTAAATTTTGACAGTGTCAGAAACATGTCGACTTTATACTCATTTTTCTTAGTTTTGTGCAAGGAACATAATGGTGTGATCAATTTCTTCATCTCAGTAGCCAAATTTCAGTCAGCATGAAAAAGAGAATATTTTAGGAATCTTTTTGATTCTTGGGGAGCCCAAAATTGACCAATTCAAAAATTGGTCGACTTTAAAGTTAGATTTTAGGATTTTTCACCAAGAATTCAACCGTTTTTTCCATTTCCTCGACAAAGCTATGCATTTTCAGGCCATCCCTGGAAGTGGAGGTATAAGATACATTGATGCCATGTATTTTATTTTTTATTTTGTTGAGATGATGATTTGATGTTGAGATCCATGTATGCCATTTTGTTGGAGGATCCTTGTTGCCCACTTCGTGTCAGAACTTGATATTTTGGCATGATGAAGGAGAGCTTATATGAGTGAGGGTTATTATAGGAGAACGTGCCATGGAGAGACATGCCACTCTATTTAAAGGAGTTCTTCCTTGTATTGATAAAGAATACATCATGTACTCATCATCATCTTGTAACATTTAATGAAGCGACCTCCAAACTCTTGACACTAGATCCGAAGACATAACCTACACTGGGTGAACTCCGTTATCAAGTTGTGTTTGTTATTTGAGTTGATGGTTTCCTTTATGTTTCTTGTTCTTTGAAGTATGCACATGTGGTTTTTCATACCCTTTCACATGAAATTATGCTAACATCACAAAAGTAAAATTTCTTGGTTAATTCTTGTAGCTGAGAGAATCCAAATCACCCTTGGCTTTAAGGGAGGTGGCCTCCTCAAATTTTCCATCACCAGGTCCCAATTCTTCTTCTTTGTTGGTTGACTCATCAATTTTAATTGGTACTATTGAAGCAGGTTTGGGTTTCCATTATTTGATCGTGGTGCTTTTCCTCCTCTTAAAGTACAAGGGACCTGGTTTGGGTTGTTTTCTTTTGGGCTTGGTCTTGACAGGTGTTCCAAGTATGGCCAATGTGGAAGCCACCTTGTTATATGGAATTTATACCTACGGATAAGTACATATTCCCTAAGTGGTAAGTTACACTTAGAACAACAGAAGGAAATTTTTTTAACCTTTTCCTACAATAGATAGATAAGATAAAGGAACCTACTTGTGCTCCTTCGCTTCCTTTGATCTCCTTTGAATTGCTCCCACTGCTCCCGCTGCTCCTGCTCAAACTGAATTCGCTCAATTGGTACCTGCCAATCATAAATAGAAGACGACAACAGTTAAAGCATATGCTCTATCTACTATAAACAAATGGGATCGACAACATTTGAACATACATTCATCATATATAGATAAGAATATGGGCAAAGGAACAAGCAACTTTATTAATTGTAGAAGGAGAAGTTACACCCAATGCGGTTCGATCCCGTGTCACTCATCTAGCTTATTCCAAACCCTCATCACACCAATGGCACATGAATCAAGCATGATAACATTGCTTTACAATGATTTCAAGTCTCAAACCAATAGTATTTCACTACAATATCCAAATTCCAACCCCTTGATCACTATGATGAGTGGTCAATTTATAGGGAAATGCAAGTGGTTTTGTCATAAATTGGGCATTGAATGGATTTCCAAAATTGGAGTTAGTTTCCATGGAGAAAGGGATGAGAGGATAGAGGGTTAATTGATATATAGCCTATCCAAAGTTGAGCTCATAGTATGGGATAAGAGTTAGGCATCCTTCTAGAATTCTCTAGAATCAAGGAATATTCCCAGAATCCTATGTCAATTTCGCTAATTCTCACCCAGCGTAGGTCAAAGTGGGCCTAAGTCCACTGCAGTGTAAGTCTGAATGGGCCTACCTATTATGCAATGCAGTTGCCCCTGACCAAGGCTGTGCTGGTGTCCTAAGGAGACATTTAAGCAGGGTTTCAAGCTAGGAAACTTTCATGGATGAAAGCATTCAATTTGATGACTTCTCTAGGGCATGTAGAAACTGAATTAGGGTTTGATGAGCCCTATTTGTATTGATCTGATCATTGGGAATGATGTGCCCAAATACATCTATAACAACTTCCCCCTAAAGCATGAAGTCGAAAATGATAATGTCGAGTGATATGCTTTATGATGTGATGAGGAGGATCTTAAGCGAATGGTGACCTGCATCGATTACAATACATAATATCATGATATCTTTGAATTTTTCATGAATTATTGAGGGAAGATATACCCATACTCAGCATATAAAATTTTTATTACATGTACATAGATCAGGTAGACATCTACAGATATAGACCCATGATAGGATGACCATCTATTTAAAGCCATCGTATAGATGATTTAGTACTCTTCCTGAAATTGTAGCCTGGATGGATAAAACTAGATTTAGGGTCTTCTATCTCATCCAATCGTTCACTCAAGTATGAGTCTAACCATGTGAAAATGTGATCTGGAGTCAAACATGGGAAGACACCGTCTGATTACCAGCCAATGATGTAAGTTGTTAGCAAACCAGAGAGAATCACTGATAATGATAATGATTTTGAAGGTACTACATTACATTCTGTATGGTGTGAATAGATATTTTGATGTCGAACATCATACAAAATCTTTCAGTTGAAGGCTTGTGATGTCAACTGGTCATTGGAAGAGAGAAACTTGCCATTGATGTATGCAAGACTTAAGGTATTGGAAGGGTGTTCCTAAGCCAACTTCCTGGATAATGTGCGTATGTTGACAAGAAGTGACTCATCGCAGGAGGGCCTTGATGTATCCCCCATCAATGACATGAAACGATTGTAATTATTTTGAAGACAGAATGTGACTGACGATACAATGTTCAAGAATGGCAGTCATGAAAATGAAGGTTTATGAGTATTGCAAAGGATGAAGTTTACTGAGTGACTTCTCTTGAACATGTCGATGGCACTGAATGAATTAACAACATTGACCCAAAACCAAAATGATGGATGGTGTGATAGACCATAGGTATGATAACCATAAAGCAGATAACTCAACCCAAATTGTCATAGAGATGAAGTGAAAGTGTCATGTTCAAGAGCGACCTACTACCATAAAGTGATTTATCCCTTTTCCCATTTTCCCCGGTCATTGCTGACCAATACCTTTTTATTTTTTAACAAGCTTGAGGAGGATAGCATATGCTTGTCGCTATTATGATGGATAAGTTTGTCGCTATTTGATGTTTTAACGAGTTTAACGATAATGAGAAGTCAATCCTTTTCATGTTTAGAGAGTTTGAAAGGGGACAAAAAGAAAACTCCACAAGTTATTTATCATAAATTTTTCTCTCAAGTCCGAAAAAGAATAAAATAATACAAGAGAGAACCTATTGACCATGTTAGATCAACATATTCCTTTTTTGTAAGTAATATATCTCAGTCCAGAAAAAGGTTAAACTTACACTGAGTAGATGTCGTTTCCAATCCGTTTATGAGTTGAAAAGGATAAGTGCTCGACAATATTTTCCTATTTCAAGAGTTTAAATAGAGCTTAAAGAGGAATCTAGGGGGTTTCCTTTTTCGATGTTTAACAGAACTCAAAAAAGAGATAAAATTATGCTTTATGGTCAAAAGTACAGTTCACGATCATGCACATCAAATTCACTATGTCAGTTGTAAACCTACTCAAAGAACCAAATGGATTAAACATACCTGTTTCATTGGTAAAAATAGGTAAAAACTATAGTTTATTCATTTAATGAACCTGAAATAACCATAAAACAAGAATTTACCAAGTCTTTTTACCATTTGATATTTACCATTTAGTTTTATGCTATGAACCAATTACCTCGAACTTCAGCAACTAATTGCGAGAGATTTTATGGATCATTCTTTGTGCCATCAGGACCAGATAGGAGATCTACCTATTCTCTTTCATTTAAGGTCATTCTTTTTTATTTTCAGGCCATTATTTTAGGGTTTTGGGGTCTGTAGGGAAAATATACCACACCCTGGGATCAGCGTAGCCTAATGCATAAAAAACTGTGCTATAGTGCAGTTAAGCATAAGGGTAAGTTCTCTGCAACGCACTATCTCAAGACCAGGGCTATGCTGGGCGCAGTATAGAAATTTGTTTCATCAATTTTACCCAAAATATCTTCAGTTTTTTACATGAAATGGATCCTAACTCAGCCTGTGGTGTGATTTAAAACTTTGATAAGATCATAATGGCTATCATTCGGTGTGAAAAATAACATGAAGAATAGGATATGGTTGCCCTAAATGATCGTGGTACTGTTGAGGCCCTTAGAGATTGTGGGTTGCTAAAATATTTTAGGTTATCTGGGATGAGGAAACAATTAGAACTATTACAGTTCTTGGTTCATTCATGGGATCCAGTGGAATAGGTTTTTCACATAGGGGACAAAGTGCTCCCTATATTGATCGATGATATTTACTTTCTCACAGGATTGTCGAGACGTGGTGCCCCCATTTCTCTTTTAGGTTATGCTCGTGGGGGCGAATCAATGAGGGACTACATTCGACAATTCTGTCGGCCAAGTACACAACCTAGCAAAGATGGAAAGATAAACATCAGGGATGTTTGTGATTTTCCCTTAAGAACAATCCTCTTTACTATCGTAAAGTTGGCGGGTAGTGCGACACTTCATCTGGCGAATAAATATGAAGTATACAGACTCAGTAATAAACATAAATACATATACATTTTATTAATAATTGAAGTATGTTTACATTTTTGTGAGAGGCCCTAACTATATACCGCTTTAGGTGCCTCTTGATGAACGGGCATGATCTTTGATCATGCCCTTTTGCCTAATAAACTACAACTAACTAATTTTTTACATAACATTGCCTTCCTTTCGAAAGAATTCTTTGTCCTCAAAGTATACATAACGACGGATGTTATTGACAAAATGCTTCAGTCTCCCAAGAAGCTTCTTCTTCTGGTAAGTCCTTCCACTTGATCAAGTATTCCTTGATTGTACGACGTTGAAACTTTCTTTCTCTAGTAGATAAAATACCTTCTAGTTCTAGAATAACCCTTCCTTCATCATCCATGTATGGAACCGTTGTTTGCACTGATTGATGGTCGCCTAGTGCCCTTTTAAGGTAGGATACATGGAAGATGTTGTGAACACGACTTTTCTCTAGAAGGCTTAAACCATATGCAACTTGGATAATCTTTTTATTGATCTGATAAGGTCCATAGAACTTTGGTTCCAATTTATTTTTCCCTTTTTGTTTTAAGGACAATTGTTTGTATGGTTGGAGCTTGACAAACACCATTTCTCCGAATTCAAATTCTCTTTCAGTTCTGTTTTGGTCTTCCATTTGCTTCATACGATTCCTCGCATTATTCAAGTTTTCTTTTAGTATTTGGACGATTTTTTTGGTTTCTTCTAGTTGATTTTTAACAGTGGGTAGATTTGTCTGGACAATAGCTATATCCTTCCATTTTGGGGGCTCATATCCATACAAAGCTTGAAATGGCGTCATTTCTGCGGATGTATGATAAGTAGAATTATACCACCACTCAACGAGATGCAAACATTGAGGCCACTTATTTTGTTTTTCTATAGCGTAGTTGTTTGAGGGTGATAAGAAGAACTCATATTTAGGTAGGTTCCTATGTGGTTGAACAACTCCTTCCAGAAATTACCCTTGAATTTGGCATCTCTATCACTCATAATGACTTTCAGAAAACTATGTAATTTATATATATATATTTGCAAAATATTTCAGCGATTTGTTTAGCTGAGTATGATTTCTTTATTTGCATAAAGTGAGCATATTTGGTGAGTCTGTTGACCACTATGAAAATCTTGTCCTTACCTTCAGATATGGGTAATCCCTCAATAAAGTCCATTGAAATTTCTTCCCATTTCTGATTCGGAATGTTTAAAGGGTGAAGTAATCTAGGTGTCATGATATTTTCACTTTTATTCCTTTGACATGTGTCACACTCTACTACATACTTCTGAACATCGCGACTCATCCCTTTCCAAAAGAATGATTGATGTGCATTGTAGTAAGTCTTAAAGAATCCTACATGTCCGGTTGACGGTGAATCATGTGACTCCTTGAGTATCTTAAATTTAAACTTGGAATTTTCATTTAGATAAATTCTTCCCTTTTACCATAGAATATCATTCTTCCATTCAAATTTTGAGTTGTTGGCAAGGTTATTGATTATCGATGTTATTTCTGGATCCTTGGCATACTCAATTCGAATCTTGTTAAGCCATTCAGGAACAACAACCGAGATTGCAAGTAGTGTTGGTTCTTCATCTTTCCTGGATAGGGCATCTGCTACTACATTGCCTTTTCCTCTTTTATGTAGTATTTCCATGTCAAAGGCGGAAATTTTTTCAATCCATTTTTGTTGTTCTTCGGAAAGTGTTTTTTGTTGAAGGAGGCACTGGAGACTGATGGTTTGTTTGAATGGAGAACTTACTTCCCAAAAGATATTGCCTACACTTATCCAGTGTGTGCATAATAGCTAGCATTTCTTTGTTGTATGTGGACTTGAGACGTTCTGTTTTATTGAGCTTCCTGCTTTCAAAAGATATTGGATGCCCTTCTTGCATTAACACTGCACCTATACTGAATCCACAAGCATCACACTCGATGATAAATGGTTTAGAAAAATCTGGAGTTGCCAATACCAGGGAATTAGACATAACTTCCTTTAATTCTTCAAAACACCTTCCTGCTTCCTCATCCCATAGAAATGAATTCTTCTTTAAAAGGTTTGTCAGAGGCACAGTTATATGCGCATAGCTTTTAATAAACCTTAGGTAATGCCCAGTCAAACCTAAGAAGCCTCTTAGCTTGGATACATTAACTGGTTTAGTCCATTCCTTTATAGCTTTGATTTTATTAGGGTCCACTTTTACGCCTTTGTGATGCAGGAAAGTGTTCCCTCTACGGACAGAGGCAACCACTCTAGCCCTAGAGTGGGTCTAGTCACAAACAAGGACTGATCAACAATATCTTTCCTTAAACAGTCATAGTTTGAGGCCTACCTCAACTGGTGGTTGGTGGAGTTCCGTTGTGCTGCTCCAGCTTTCACTTCTTTCTCCTCAATGAGTGATGAACCTGAAACAATGCAAAGGAAATACAACAAAGCATGTAACCGAAAAACAACAATGATATATTTACTCACAAAGTCAAGAAGTCATGAGCTATCAAGTAAATTACATACAAGACATAGGAAAACATCATCGATTGTATTAATAATGGAATAAGAGTAAGCTTACAACCAAAGACTTGACGTCACAAGCCTTCTTAGAGGGATCCAGTGAACATGTTCTTCAAGCATTCACTCTTTGAAGATGGATCTCCCAACATACAAAGTCTCTTTCTCACTCATAAGTTTTACATAAATTCAAGGGCACTTCACAACCTTCCACAAGTTATCAACACTCTCACACTTGTCACACCCACACCAACTGTCTATCAAACTCAAAAGCACTAACAACACTGCTCAATCCAAGAATTTACCAACTAGCTAATCATAGCAAAGGTGAGTGTTTAAATAGGAGAAGGAGTCTCGATGAAAGGTGGAAGAGAGAGCTTATCCCCAAGGAAGGTAGCACAATTGATGGAACTACCATGCCAGAGAAGGAAGGGCGACACAAACTATGCCAACAACCAGGTCTGGAGACATCCAGAAGTCTGACTGTTGGAACAAATTCGCCCAATCTGGATCATCGCGGGTGTATAATAGATCCCTAGCACTGACATCGCTAGTAATTAGAGTATCCAGTCAGACCGTCGCCAAAGATATCAAATAGCCTCGCGACGGGGCATGAAATCGCATCGTCGCGGGAAACAAATGTACTTTCGCGTTGGAAGCGCGGCTAGACTATTTATGAGCACCGTTCAGCGCGTATATTAAGTCCATAGTCAAGATGAGGCAGATGACTTAGGAAAAGTGGGTCAATTGGCAGCATAAGAGAGAATTTGTTCAATATGAGCATGTTTTTCTTGGACACATGACACAGTAGAAGGACTGGGAGTGAAGGCAGTCACAAATTACTATGTAAAAGATGCCCCCTAAAGTATGAAGCCCGAGAGAGTGGGAGGGTTGAAATGCTTTACGAAACTGACTGAGCTGGAACACCATCTGGAAGAATCTATAGGTGTAAGTACAACTGATATCTCTGAAAGTGAAATACATGTAGTCTAGGCATGGATGCAGCCATCCAAAAGACATACGAACTAGGTCTGTGGTATGGACGCAACCATCCAGCTAATAAGACCATGATAATGACAAAGGTATGGTCACAGCCATCCATCAATGAGTCATGTAATCACGAACCAATCCACGCAACCCGAACATGTGTGATCTAAGTTCAGGGTCTTGAACCAAACCGATCATAGTACAAATTCTAGCATGCGAATAGAGGTGCTGAAGTCGAGCATGATAGAAAATCACTTGATTACCGGTCGATGATGAAAACCGTTAACAAGCGTGAGAGAAACCACCAATAATGCTAATGGGTCTCGAGGTACTGTCCAGTACAATCCACGAAGTGTGAAGAATGAGATGATGTCGAACACTCGTGGAATCACCCAATCGACGACCAATGATGTAAGTCGACCATCAGGCACGAAGAACTTTCCATTGAGGCATGCAAGCTCCAAGGTACCAAAAAGGATCTCTGGATCAATCTCGTGGATAATGAGTTGTTGTTGACAGGAGATGACCTATCGCAGGAGGGCCATAATGATTTCCCCATCAATGACACGAGACAAGGAACAAGCGGTAGATGGTGAAACAGAGTATCAAAGGAGGAGGCAAGGATGTAAACTACAGAAGGATTATACTCTTGAACATGTCGGCGACACGACTCCGAAGGGTGGCAGCATTCAGGTACCAAGGGATTAGAGGCTCAATGGAGATAGCGTGGATTAGATGGAATGAGGCCAACTGACAACCCAAACCCGCGGAAGGCCAAATGATGATGTATGGATATCCCAACCCAACAAGAAGCAGAAGTGTCGATGTTCAAGAGTGACTAGCTTCCATAGACAATCAATGATGATTTCCAAATTTTCCCCCCACCATTGCTGTCAAGTACCCCAATTATTTTTGAAAACAAGCTTGAAGGGGATAGCATATGCTTGCAATATAAGTTCGACCTTCGGTCG
This sequence comes from Pinus tabuliformis, assembly GCA_031772625.1. Classification (NCBI taxonomy): domain Eukaryota; kingdom Viridiplantae; phylum Streptophyta; class Pinopsida; order Pinales; family Pinaceae; genus Pinus; species Pinus tabuliformis. The sequence goes on along the minus strand of CM062806.1, from coordinate 45,032,677 downwards.
AATCCAACCTAGTAATAGTTTAACGAGCCCTAGGGAAGAGAAGCTCGAGTCTCGTCATAGTGACGAGTCCAATGTCGTCAGGGTTTAACAAGTCCGACATAGGTAAAACTCGTAGTCTTTTTCATGTTTAGGGAGTTTGAAAAAGACATGGAAAAGAAAACTCTAGGGGGGTCCTTTTTCATAAATTTATGTCTCCCGAGCCCATAAAAGTATAAAACGATGCTCAAAAGAACCGCTCGACCATTACGATCAAGGAGTACTTTTCGTAATTAGTGACCTTGACCTAAAAAAGTATAAAAGCGATTGAAATACATGTCATTTCCTAACCAGTATCGAACCTGAAACGATAAAGGTCTGGCGATCTTTTCACATTTATACGGTCGGAAAAGAGCTAAAAGTGGACTGCCTTTTGTTCCATTTAACGAGTTAAAAGGGAAAACTCGATAATATTTTCATCTTTAAACGGTCGGAAAAGAGCTGAAAGCAGACCTCCATTTTTATTCTCTTTAACAAGTCGAAAAGGGAAAAATACTCGACAATCTTTTCATATTTTACGAGTCAGAAAAGAGCTTAAAGGTGACTCGTCCTAGAGGAACGAGTGGTATAAAGGGTAGCAACTGGTTCCGGCAATGGTGCAACTGCTCAAAACATGTAATGGTCAATAGGCTGGCTAATAAAACCACTCATCGCTGCGGTTCCTCAGGAAAGGAAAAACAACCAAGTGAAAGCATATGATCAGCCAAAGAGATGGTGGCAATGGAATGAAACAACCAAGGCTCATCTAGTAGAATTCAACAAATAAACGACAATCACGAGATGTAAATCAGGTATGGGTTCATTTTTACACAAGCTTGAACCATGGAGAACTCTGCTTGGATTCGGTTTCATGTTTACACAAGCTTGAAACGAAAAAATATGCATTTTATGAGTTCGCATGCCCCCAGGCATAGTGACGTAAATCGAGGTACATGCCCCCCAAGCTTCATTGCATTCAACGAGGTGGATGGAATGAAGGTTCACTTTTGAGATCCTGGAAAGACTCGACTAGAATTTTATGAGATCTTAAGCAAATACTCGATTTGGAAAGGGAGTTGTTTCATTTTTTAATGAGGTTGACATAGTAAAATAACTATCCTCATAACCCTTGTTTCATTTTTTAACGAGGTTGACACAAGGTCAGGAACTTTGCTCAAGACACCCGGTTTCATTTTTTAACGAGGTTGACACAGGAACAAGAACACTCCTCGGACACCTTGTTTCATTTTTTAACGAGGTTGACACAAGATAATAACTATCCTCATACACCTGTTCATGGGCCATATGAGAACATGGCTCCCAAGAGGTCTTCGCGGGATGGAAGAAACGCACTCTGGGAGGAATACATGTCATGATGCACCAATGAAAAATCAGGTTCCAATGCCCCTAGTACATGATGTACGAGACCATCTGCATGATCATCAGCAGAGGTGGAGACGGAATGGGTAGCCACATAATTGACCTGTGGCAAGGAAGGTACTGCTTGCGAGCAAGAACCGATAGGGGGTGACGGCTGCACAGGAGGCACCGGGGGACTAAATAACGATAATTGATCTATGGTCACCATTCTTCCGTCATGTGGAAAACAAACCACACGGAAAAGTGAAGAGATGAGGGCCCCCATGGCATAAACATAGTCACGGCCAAGGAGAAGACTAAAATCTAAAGCACCTTGGACAACCATGACGTCTATATAGACAGTTTTTCCCCCCAAAGTAACATGAAGCTTCGGGAAGATCCCTAAAGGGCGACAAGTTCCTCCGTCAAAGGCCAACAGATTCTGTGTGACTGGCACAAGCTGTGGGGAGCCCAAAGCTTGCCAAGTAGTGGAAGGAATAAGACTGACAGACGCACCCTCATCCAAAACAGTGCCAGGTATTGCCTTATCATAGGCATGTACTGTAATCTAGAAAGGCACATAGGATGGAAGGTGGAATACAGTCAAATGAATCCAGTCGAAGGAAACGACTGCACTACTTGGTGGGGGAATTGTATGATTGCCCCCCTGCACTACAGGAACAGAAGAAGGACCCCCTTGGATAGCGGGGATAGGAGGGTCGTTCTCGGACTCAGGAGAATCTGATGAGACGAGAAGAAAATGAGCAGTAGAATAATGATGCTCTTCCAGAACAGAGTGATCAACTGGTGGTGAATCCAAGTCAACACTCTTTCCGACCAATGGTTGGTCAGGAACAGGCTTAGCACAGCCAGGTTCAGGAAGAGAAGGGTGGACAAGAGAAGAATATAAGTCAATCTCTTTGTCAATGGGGAGAGGGTCTAAAGAGAGACTCTGATAACCAACGAGAAGTTGGGGTGAAGAATCTGTAAGACTTTCCAAAACGGCGGAAGCTTTACCCATGAGCGGACAAAGGTGAAGGGGATGGTTGCCTTCACATAGCTTAAAGGGGAATCAAATCTTCCCTTTCTTCTTACCATTGCTAGTTGAGAAGGTAGCATCACCATGAGCTTCAGAGGATGATAAGGGATGAGCCGGATTGTGAGACCATACTTCTAAGATCCTAGGAATACTAGGACAATCACAAAGAAGATGGTCACCCTTCCACAATTTACAAGCAAACTTAACCTTCCGCGGAGGAGTAGAAGGTGGTCTGACCTTAGATGTACTCAGAGCAGTAGCTGCACAGGTGGCCTTGCATTTATTAGAATTTTTCTTCTTCTTTGTCTTAGTCTCCTGGTTACTAGATATGGAACTGTCACCAGGCGAAGGAGGAGAGGAAGGTGGAGAAATAGGTGAAGAAGTCACAGGCTCAGCCTTGGAATCAGCATGTCGTGGTTCAGATGAAGGAGATGGTGGAATAGGAGTCATGAAGTTCTGGACCACTGAGGTTGAAAACAACCACACAGGCAAACCGATGGTTAACCCAGGGAAAGACAATGTTGCCATATATGAAGCGCCGACATTTCCAAAAGAAGGAAACGAACTAGGGTTCCCATCTAGGGATAGACCTTGACTGGTGGACTCGGGGACTGTTGCCATCAGGAACGAGCTTGAAAAACACTCTTATCACAACTAAGAAATCGAACTGTTACCAGGAATATTTCGTGGGCAGTAAATTTTATGACACAGGAACAAAACTTGACCTTTTCATGTTTCAAGAGTTGAGAAAAGTACGAAAAGGTGACTCTATCTCTTTCGAGGTTTAATGAGCCTGAAAGGACAAGTGCTCAGATGGACCTTTTCTTTTAGGGAGTCCAAAAAGGAAATAAAGTGACTACTATGGAGAACTAGGCAAAAGGTTTACCAAACAACCTGTAAAACTACATATACACCTTCGCAGTCATATGAAAACCAAGGACTTTCCGTACGGCAGTCAATATTCCCAAATGCTATGTTTGGTGCATTACGGTTTGCAAGGCGGCAGACACGACTTCCTAAGGATATAGGATGATAACCTAGTGGGGTCTCCCAACATATACTCGATGGTACATGGGAGCACAAGTCCGTACTAGACCACTATTGAGTCACGAAGGAGGAACCACCCAACCTTGAGTGAAAGCAATGGCGACTAGGTTTAATGACGCCGGAGCACGTCTCTAGCCTAGACCTCTAAATAGTGTACGCTATGTTCCAATGCGTTGTTAGGTAAATTAAGTTCATTTTAAAGTTGATCTTGAATTATGTTTCAATTTCCAGGCCCTACCATATGTATATCAAAAACCTAGGATGCAGCTAGAATGAGTAAAGCATCTTTCATTTCAATGAACACCTTCCTACAGAAGGGTAGAGAGATCATTCCCAAACCAAGACAATCGAATGCAAACACTAAGAAACACAATGCATCAATACACTAATCTCATGATGCATCGATACTACTAATGAAAGATTTAAAATTTTCTTTCCAATTTCTCAAACATGAAAAGTCGTAATGCAAATGTACTTTCAATTTCGTATGCTAAATGAATGCAGTCCTTTGATTTTTGATGTTTTAAATTCAAAGAAGCAAACAAGCAAGTGTGAAAGAACCGGTTGATCCAAACAATTGTGATCTATGTTCGGTAGTGAAAAGAGATCGAATCAATACCAAAGATTGGTTCAATAATTGTCACTAGAAATCAACCAGAAACAAAGAATGGGGAAGGCTCAATCAAACCAACAAGAAAGCTGCGAACTAATCTTGAGCAAACTAGCAACCAAGCCAACTGATTCAAGAAACTTGAAATAATGAACTAGGTCACATAGGCAAAAATGCAAGATTCATTCGACAAAGCCATAAACAGTGAAAAACAAGTTGTTGAGCAAGTGAAAAAGGCAAGGGATCAACAGGACTGGCAAAATCAGGAGGTAGAACTGAGAAAATCAATTCTATAGGAATCGTCGCGAGTACAACACAAGCAACTAGCACTAATAAGCAACTAGCCATAGCAACAAAGTGATGTCATCGCGGAAGTACACGTCTTTCCAGCGATGAACTGATTTCATAGGTCGTCGCGACTATGTGACGTTATTCAGCGACGCACAGGATTTTACGAAAGATTGAGTGTGATGTCAGCATGACTGTTAAACCATGTTCTACGATGATGTAAAAAAACAAAGGCAAATGAGCCAAAAACTCCCAAACAAAAACTAGCCAATCTAACAGACAATAGAGGGACTTCCCAGATCGATCTAGGTGACCCAAAAGACTGACAATTAATCCCCAAAAACCAAGAGAGACCAAATCAAAATCAAAACAAGAGCAAAGAGAAGAACTTAGGACAGACTCCAATGCGGAGTCACCAACTTGTGATGTAGGAAAGTGTTCCCTCTGCGGACAGAGGCAACCCCTCTAGCCCTAGAGTGGGTCTAGTCACAAACAAGGACAAATCAACAGTAGCTTTCCTTAAACAGTTATAGTTGGAGGCCTACCTCAACCAGTGGTCGATGGAGTTCTGTTGCTCAGCTCCAGCTTTCGCTTCTTTCTCCTCAATGAGTGATCAACTTGAAACAATGCAAAGGAAATACAACAAAGCACGTAACTGGAAAACAACAATGATCTATTTACTCACAAAGTCAAGAAGTCATGAGCTATCAAGTAAATTACATACAAGACATAGGAAAACATCATCGATTGTATAATAGAATAAGAGTAATCTTACAACCAAAGTCTTGACGTCACAAGCCTTCTCAGAGGGATCCAACCAGCATGTTCTTCAAGCATTCACTCTTTGAATATGGATCTCCCAACATACAAAGTCTCTTTCTCACTCATAAGTCTTACATAAAGTCAAGGGCACTTCACAACCTTCCACAAGTTATCAACACTCTCACACTTCTCACACCCATACTAGCTATCTATCAAACTCAAAAGCACTAACAACACTGCTCAATCCAAGAATTTACCAACTAGCTGATCATAGCAAAGGTGAGTGTTTAAATTGGAGAAGGAGTCTCCATGAAAGGTGGAAGAGAGAGCTTATCCCCAAGGAAGGTAGCACAATTGATGGAACTTCCATGCCAGAGAAGGAAGGGTGACACAAACTATGCCAACAACCAGGTCTAGAGACATCCAGAAGGCTGACTGTTGGAACAAATTCGCCCAATCTAGAGCATCGCGGGTGTATAACAGATCCCTAGCGCTGACATCGCTAGTAAGTAGAGTAGCCAGTCAGACCATCACCAAAGATATCAAATAGCCTCGCGACGGGGCATGAAATCGCACCTTTGCGGGAAACAGATATACTTCCGCGATGGACTATTTATGAGCATCGTTCAACGCGTATATTAAGTCCATAGTCACGATGAGGCAGATGACTTAGGAAAATTGGGTCAATTGGCAGCATAAGAGAGCATTTGTTCAATATGAGCATGTTTTTCTTGGACACATGACACAGTAGAAGGACTGGGAGTGAAGGCAGTGACAAATTACTGTGTAACAACCTTCATGGGATATAATGTGTCCAAGGTATTCTACTTCTTCCTTTCTGAAGGTGCATTTGGATTTTTTTGCGTAGAACTGAAGCTCTTTTAGTAGTGTAAGAACTTTATCCAGATGTTGTAAGTGCTCCTTCCAAGCTTTACTGTAAATTAAAATATCGTCAAAGAATACTAATACAAACTTCCTAAGATGTGGACGAACTAATTTGTTCATAGTGGCTTGGAACATTGTTGGTGCATTGGTTAACCCAAACGGCATTACTTTAAATTCATAGTGACCTTCGTGTGTTGGAATGTCTTCCAATTTGATTCTGATTTGATAATAGCTTGACCTTAAGTCCAATTTTGAGAAGTATTTTGCGCCATGTAGCTCACCCAACATTTTGTCAATAAAGGGGATTGGGAACTTGATTTTAATTGTTATTTTTTTTAATCCTCTATAATCAATTCATACCCTAAATGAACCATCCTTCTTCCTTACTGCTACCACTGGAGCAACATACAGACTTTTACTTTTCGAGATGATCCCACACTTTAAAAGGTCTTGGATTAATCTCTCAATTTTTGTCTTCTGGTGATGTGGATATCGGTACGCTTGATGTTGACGGGGTCTAATCCTACTTTGACTTCTATTGTATGCTCAATTTCCCTATTAGGAGGCATTTTCATAGGCAAGTCTTGAAATACCTTTTCATGCTTCTGAATTAGATCTTGTAACTCTGGTGAATCTTCACTGATCATATTTGCAGATAACATTTCTAATTAGTGACATTGTACTACATAAGCAGGTGCTCCTTTTCGAATCATCTTCATCATCTGAGATGATGATGCAATTTGATTCTATGGTGCTTGGAATCTGTGTAATTTGTACCTCTGACCTCCCCATTTAAATCTTATGAATTATACTTGATGGTTGGCAGCATAAGTTCCTAGAGTTCATAGTCATTGGATACCTAAGACCACATATACTCCACCTAATGGTACAGTGAAGAACTGAGATTCTAAATTAAAGTCTTGAATCTACAATTTGACCTTATGGAATTTCCTACCTTTTCAATCTTCTTACCGTCGCTACCATCACTGTTATAGACATTTTTGTGCCTTACAGCTCTAAGCATGAAATGTCCATAAACCAAGGGCTCCTAAGTCCCTAAAAGTGTTGTTCCAACCCCTAAATGAACAAGGTCAACAAATTACAGCTTCTCCCAGAAGTTCTCCACCAGAAACTGCTCAGAATAAGTCAAATCAGGATCACTTCAGCTGCTCCACTAGCCAAGTGCGTTGCATAGCACCTAAACCCACTAGCTAGGTGCGTTGCAACGCACCTAAATGCACTAGCAGGGTGCATTGAGCGGGAAATGACAAATGGCAGTGTCATTCCGCGAGGTGGAGAGGCAATGGAAGCTTCCAGAATCTTCTCCAATGACACTTGCCTCACTGAATTCGACCAAGGATGAGTAAGAGGCTTTCAGTCTCCAAGTGGAAGCAAGAACTGACAGAGAGAAGCCACTAATCAAATCAAAAGCTGACTCATCCTCCTTGCATACATCTATATATGGATCCCTCATCCCAGAGATCCAGAGGCTGGAATTTTGCACATTGTAAGGAATTGCTGTTGGTTTTGAGATACATATCAGAGAATTGGGTGATCTATGCTTTGTTGGGGGTGAAGAAGGGACTTCTTTGCTGGGAGGTTGATGCTTGGTCAGGAATCATCGGTTGTAACTCCTCCTGGATCTTCTTATATATCAATAAAAACTATTTGAGTTTCTTCTCCATGCTTTTGTATCATTGATGCTTGTTACATTTGTATGGTTAACTTAAATCTGATCCTAAGTTATTTATGAATATAAATCCATGTCTTTGTATAGTTTCATTCTTCTGTGATCTTACAGGTACTTGGTGAAGCTGGGCAAGTAAGGGAGCAGGTAGCTGGAAGCTATCAAAGAGGAGAGAGATTGGATCAAAGGACTAGCGCAAGACACAGGTTGGTTCTTCCTATTCCTCTTTGTTTATAGTTCATAAAGGAGATACAAAAGTAGTTTTCTCTATTTGTTTCTAAGGTAGCTGTCACACCTTAGTGGGATAGAGCAGTTCTAAATAGACACTTTTCCCGGTAACAAAATGGCGAATCCACTGGGGAGGATTGTCTAATTAGTTTGTTTGTGTTTCTCTTGTTGTTTATTTCATAAACTTATAAGTAGCAATTGCACTGCATTTGCCATTAACAAATACAAAGTAGACATCCGCTACTTTAATCCATTCATTGGATCTGTTTATGATTTGAACAGTTGATTCATAGACTATCTGATTGCCCTTGTGATAGCTCTTATACCCCCCTTAGATCTACCCCTGATTGTGCATTACTGATTGCTTTTACTCGGCCAAAAACCAAAGATAAAACTGCAAACTATGACCCAGAACCCGGATAGAATTCTCGTTTCTGCCCCAGCGCAGGCACTGTGAAGAGGTTCTGCATTTCAACGCACTTCCCGAGAGGGCAACCTATCCTGCAATGTAGTTTCTCTGTGTAACAGGTGCGCTGATCAGCCTAGCCTTGTGCAGCTGAGGTTCTTTGCTTCATTCTTTCCAGTTTTGTCTCTATTTTTTGCAGCCTGTGATCAGTATATGACTGTTTCAGACCCCTTTTCCTTACTGATATTCCGCCTCATTTGTACAAAAGCACTGTAGATGTTTTTATGTGTTTGTTGAGTCGTTTACAGTTTTCCATTGCAAAAGTATAATAGTCGTACTATCGTCCTTTGATTTATATCTGTTGCAAATGTCGATTTCGATCATAGGAGAAAGTTTATTTGTTGTTTATGGTCGATTATGCTTTTACTTTTGCCTTTGGTTTGAATTTGTTACTTTCTAGTGTCGAAATGAGTATTTATTTAAAAATCATAAAGTGTCATAATCATCTCTACCTTTTGATTTCAAAAAGAAGCTTGTTTGTGTTTGTCGTTTGAAAGCAAATTCAGATTTGTACATCAACTTTATTTTTAGCATCAATACTAAGGAAGTGAAAAACAAATACATGCATGTGCATTTGCATATTGACAGTCTGTTTGGCTTGATTTAGGAAAGTGCATTTACAGTGTGCTCTTTGCTCTTTGCGAAAAGATTGTGTCTTTCTTTTCCCCTAGTAGCTAGGATTTTCATTGCTGAAAAGAGATAAAAGTTTGTTTATCATCTTTAGATTGCATTTTAGGAATTACATCTACATCTCGTGGTGAACCCAAAAGGAAAACTTCATAAGAAAGATCAATTTAAAATAAATTCAATAAACCTAACAACGCTTTGGAACTTAACGCACAACATTTAGAGGTCTAGGCTAGAGACGTATTCCGGCGTCGTAAAGCCTGGTAACTATTATCCTCATTGATGGTTGGGTGATTCCTCCACTTTGAGACGATAAGTGCCAGTACGGACTTGTGCTCCCACGTACCATCAAGTATATATTGGGAGACCCCTATAGGCTTAAAACCTTTATCTATAGGAAGCCGTGTCAGCCGCCCTACTGATCACAATGCACCGAACACAGCATTCGGGAAGATTGACTGCCGTACTGTAAAAAGTATTCTGCAGTTTTGCGATTGGTTTGGTACTCCCTCTACCTAGACCTCCAGAGTAGTCCCTTTCGTTCCTTTCTAGACTCCTTAACGGAAAAGGTCCATCTGAGCACTTGTCACTTCAGGCTCATTAAAAATCGAAGGCGACTAGAGTCATCTTTTGTTTTTTCTCGACTCTTAAAAACTGAAAAAACAAGTTGTGTCAAAGCATGTTAAAATTTATTTTAAACGGAATATTCATACCCCTTTCCTACATTGATCTTGGGTTGAGAAAATGGAGCTTACCAACCAAGGAATTCCCCTTGGTGGAAATCCTAGTCCCTTCTCCTCTTGGGGAGATGTTGGTGCACCCCATATGGCCACATTTTCGCTTCCAGGACTGACAATTGGTTTGCCTATATGGCTCTTCTCAACCTCTGTCATTCAGAACACCACCATTCCTGAACAATCGAATCAGCAATTAGATGAGTCCAGAGTTGCCCACCAGCCTTCTACTTCCTCTAATTCTTCCTCTCCTCCTTCCTCTTCGCTTGATGGGGTTGGTAAAGCCAAAAGCCATGTTCCTAAGGAGAAGAAGGAAAATAAGAAGAAAGAGAAGAAGAAGAAGGAGCCAAAGGTGAATGGGGGAAAACAAGTGTCATCTAATGAAAATCCACACATTGCACCGACCAGGCCTAAATCGCCATGTGTCATTTGCAAAGGAGACCACTTTCACAGAGATTGTCCTTGCATCCCCCGGATACTAAGGGACTAGTCTCCTCGTTTGCACAACCCGGTGTCATCAACCTCTGATGATCATGTTGAAAGCACACCATCAACTAGTGAAAGTGAAGCCCCAGGACAAAAAGGGAAAGCTAGATTTCCTTGTAAATTGTGCCAAGGAAATCACGCCGTCCACCATTGTCCCTTCTTAGATGAAGCTAAAATAGTTTTGGATGATCGTCCGGTTTCACCGTTACGACTTCCTCCTGGATATAAAAAACTCTTGCCAAGTCCGTCACTAGTTGAGAATCCAGCTGGCCCGCTCAGGTGGTTGGCTGAAGCGCCTATCATTGAAGATAAACCATCTGGATCCATACCAGACGAAAGTCAAAAGTTCGAGGTGGCAGTTGACCCGGTCGTGCCTTCAGAGGTTTCATCTTCAGATGATACAGTCACTGAAGAGAACAAGGATGACACCGTCCAAATTCTCTTCATAAACACAGACTCAGACGAACATGGGGGCAATTTACCCGTTCCTTTACCGCAGGAAGGAAATTCGTCAGAGTCGTACCCGACCGTCTATTCGGTCCCACCTCCAAGCAACCTAGTTGTCTCCTTCGACTGGAATCAACTAGGCAGACCCCGTTTACCAGCAAGCATACCGTTCCAAATTATCGTTCAAATATATAGAATTGTTATGGATGGTACCATCATAGATTTATGAGTGTCATTTCCTCAACTGCTTGGAAAGCGCTTGGTTCGCCATCGCTTTTTCCTAAGATGAGAAATCTGATAGGCTTCGATAAAGGAACCAGTCGACCTTTAGGGATCCTTCTCGATGTGCCAATAACATTGAGAAGGAAGACAGTTTGCATGAACGTAATGGTAGTTCAAGGACCCTTGGATTATAACCTACTCCTTGGATGAGACTATATTTATTGGATGGAAGCGATTGTCTCCTCACTCTTTAGAGTAATGTGTTTTCCGCACGAAGGAAGAGTGGTCAAGCTCATAGACCAACTTTCATTTCCTGGATCACGCATAGCAAATAGTCATATACCGTCCCTAAATGGTCTTTTCACGCAAGAAATGTCTCAATCTCTAGTCCGTCCTCTCGATGAGCGTGAGTAATTCGGAGGGACATGAATGAAACCCAGGGGGCATGCATCCTGGTCTGCTTCAGCAGGAAAACTTCGGGTATAGGGTAGGTTTCCGCGGGAGAATATGACTAGTCTGTACCTCGTCCGTGATTGGAAGAGGGGTTATTCTGGAATAATATTCTCTTGTCAAAGTTATGTGAGATGGCGAGCATCGTCGCTCACCTTTGTTTATTTCAAGAGACATCGCCGGAGAAGTGTTTTGTGTGCGCCGTGAATAGAACAATCTTTGGGTAACCTGTAAGAGCTATACCCTTCCTGATAAAACAAATGTTTTGTCAGCTCGAATAGAGGGTGACCTTGAAACTCTATTTTATACCTGGGGGCATGCAAACCTTTTGGAGTGCAAGCAAAGAGTGATCATTTATCTGTTTTTTGGATTGGTCGTTTCCTAACTTGCATAAAGAAAGGATGTGGGGCAAAACTCGAAAAGTTGCCGTTTTTTATATGAGACATTCTTATCATATGACTGGATTAATCGAGCAGTGTTACCACGAGGTTCAAGCTCGTTAAAAAATAAACCCGGATCGAGCAGTGTTACCGCGAGGTTCAAGCTCGTTAAAAAATAAACCCGGACCGAGCAAATGTTTCCACCCGCATTTAAGCTCGTTAAAAAATGAACTATTCCCTGGTAAATAACCACCGTGAATGTAGTACTTCAGCCATTAAAGCCTTGGTCGTGTTTGCACCGTCACCTCCACTTTTCCATTGGCCGATCATTCACCTCCATTTGATTTTTTACCCATTTTGAGGAACAGCTGCGAAGAGTGATTTCACTAGCCATCCTTGTGACACTGCCGTGATTGGAAAATTCCAAACCTTATCTGGAATCAGCTGCTACCCATTTTATCACTTGTTCCTCAAAAGACGAGTCCTCTTTAAGCTCTTTTCTGACTCGTAAAATATGAAAATATTGCCGAGTTATGGTCTTCCAGCTCGTTAAAGCGACAGGAAGTGCTATCCCTCCTCTAGATTTTAATCTTTTTGGACCTGAGGGATTATTGCACAAAAAGATCGAGCGCTTGTTTTGTTCGGCTCGTTAAAGCTAATCGAAAATTCATCCCTTCTGTATTGTTTTATACTTTTTCGGACTTAATGGATTAGATGATGAAAAAGGAATTTTGGAGTTGCCTTTACGTACCTTTTCAAACTCTCTAAAAATGAAAAGGACCGAGTTATCTTTGTCGTTAAACTCGTTAAAAGGATTAATAGCGACAAACTTGTCTTTAGACGAGAACGAGTTTCACTATCGCTAGGCTCGTTAAAACATAGCGATGGGTTTGCCCGAAGGGCAAATTATAGAACAAGCATATGTTATCCTCCTCAAGCTTGACAAAAATAAAAAGGTACTGGTCAGCAATGTCTGGGGAAAAATTGGGAAGAAAACTCAAAGAATCTTTATTGGTAGCAAGTCGCTCTTGAACATGACACTTCCACTCCGTGCCCGAGCCAGGTTGGGTTGTTTCATTCACCGGTCACATCACCATGGTCTCGCCATACCATCCACATTTGGGGTTAATGCTACCAATCCATCACATAAGTGTCGCCGACATGTTCAAGAGAAGTCATCCAGAAAGGCCACCTGTGTCCCGCCCACTACCATACATTATACTCCATTATTTCATGACTGCCACCCTGAACCATATATCATCAGATTGTTTTCACCTCCAACAAAATCATTTGCTTCGTTCCATGTCATTGATGTGGGATTCATTAAGGCCCTCCTATGACGGATGACTTCTTGTCGACATCAGCTCATTATCCAAGAAGTTGATCTAGGAACACCCCATTCAATACTTTGAAGCTTGCATGCCTCAATGGCAAGTTTCTCACTTCCGGCGACAGGTTTACATCAATGACCCTTGACCGTAAGATTTTGCGTGGTGTTCGATGCTAAGTCCTTTATTCACACCATGTGAATTGTACTGCAGTACCTTCAGGGTCATTATCATTATCGGTGATTACTCTCGCACTTGTTAACAGTTTACATCATTGACTGGTAATCAAGCGATGTCTTTCCATGTTCGACTTCAAAACATTTCTCACATGGATCGACTTGTACTTCGAGTGAAGATCGGATGAGATTGAAGACCCCGGATCTAGTTTCATCCATCCGGGCTGCGATATATATTCAGGAAAATAAAGACATTGAAATGTATAGCTTTACAGCACAGATAATCATCCTACCAAAAGGATGATGGCTCTATCAGAATCATCAGTCTACCATCAGACAATTGTCTGTCCTATGTACATGAAAATGAATTTATAAAGCTGAGCATGGGAATGCCCGCCTCAGCTAGATCATGAAAACAGTATGAAGATAATGTATTTTATTGTATCTTATTACAGGTCTCCTCCTAGCATTGAAAGAACTTTGGATCCTCATAATAAAGCATTTCACCCGATAAACGGCCTCATACTTTAGGGGGCAACTATTATAGACAATTTTGTGCCTTACATCTCTAAGCATGAAATGTACATAAACCAAGGGCTCCTAAGTCCCTAAAAGTGTTGTTCCAACCCCTAAAGGAACAAGGTCAACAAATTACAGCTTCTCCCAGAAGTTCTCCACCAAAAACTGCTCAGAATAAGTCAAATCAAGATCATTTCAGCTGCTCCACTAGCCAAGTGCGTTCCATAGCACCTAAACCCACTAGCTAGGTGCGTTGCAACGCACCTAAATGCACTACCAGGGTGCGTTGAGCGGGAAATGACAAATGGCAGTGTCATTCCGCGAGGTGGAGAGACAATGGAAGCTTCCAGAATGTTCTCCAATGACACTTGCCTCACTGAATTTGACCAAGGATGAGTAAGAGGCTTTCAGTCTCCAAGTGGAAGCAAGAACTGACAGAGAGAAGCCACTAATCAAATCATAAGCTGACTCATTCTCCTTGCATACATCTATATATGGATCCCTCATCCCAAAGATCCAGAGGCTGGAATTTTGCACATTGTAAGGAATTGTTGTTGGTTTTGAGATACATATCAGAGAATTGGGTGATCTATGCTTTGTTGGGGGTGAAGAAGGGACTCTTTGCTGGGAGGTTGATGCTGGGTCAGGAATCATCAGTTGTAACTCCTCCTGGATCTTCTTGTATATCAATAAAAACTATTTGACTTTCTTCTCCATGCTTTGTATCATTGATGCTTGTTACATTTGTATGGTTAACTTAAATCTGATCCTAAGTTATTTATGAATATAAATCCATGTCTTTGTATAGTTTCCTTCTTCTGTGATCTTACAGGTACTTGGTGAAGCTGGGCAAGTAAGGGAGCAGGTAGCTGGAAGCTGTCAAAGAGGAGAGAGATTGGATCAAAGGACTAGCGCAAGACACAGGTTGGTTCTTCCTATTCCTCTTTGTTTATAGTTCATAAAGGAGATACAAAAGTAGTTTTCTCTGTTTGTTTCTAAGGTAGCTGTCACACCTTAGTGGGATAGAGCAGTTCTAAATAGACACTTTTCCCAGTAACAATCACCTTCATGTTTGGTAAGGGAAATTAAAAAATGTTGAGTCTCTTTGCCACGGTTGCATCTAAAAAATTGTGTGTGCTACTAGAGTCGATGAGAACCACTACGTTTGGAGGCCTACCAGACTCAATAATAAACAGAAATACATATATATTTTATTAATAATTGAAGGATGTTTACATTTTTGTGAGTCTGTTAATGATGAAATTTCACATTGTATTGGAAACATTGCCTCTAGACCATACACTAATTGAAAATGTGTAAATCCAGTTGTGTTTCTTACCGAGGTTCGGCAATCCCACAAAGCTAAGTACAAGATCAAATTCCAGTTTCGTTTGTGAACTCCTATCATTCGTTGAAGAATTCACTTAAGGATTTTGTTAATGTCTTCAACTTGTGCATTAGCCTGTGGATAATGAGTAGAACTATCATGTGAAAGGGCTAACTTGGCAGTTAATTTAGTCATCATGTGATTGTGAAAATGCGAACCATGAATTGTAACTATAGATTATGGTACACCAAACCATGCAACCAGATGGTTGAAGAAAAAAAGTGTTGTCTCACCATTGTTGTTTAATGTAGGCATCACCTCGGCCCATTTCGTAAAATAGTCAACGACGAAAATAATATACCCATGCCCCCCAATCGAGGGAGGGTTACATGTCATGAAATCAATGCCCCATTTTTGCAAATGGTCCAACAACGATGAAAAGATGCAGTGGCACAGGTGGTAATCGATTTTTACGATAAAAAATCTGGCATGCATGACAAATTATGACAACAGTAGTGCAATCGTTAAATATGGTTGGCCAGAAGTAACCAGTATAAAGAATCTTCTGTGCGATAGCATAACCAGATAAATTTCCACGACAAGCACTAGAATGGAAATCATTTAGAACTTTCACGGCTTCATCATGTGTGAGGCTCCTCCGTAAAATCGTATCGATACTGCGACGGTAAAGGGTGTCGCCAATGATCAGATAATATTTAGCTTGATATCGAATATGTTGATGTTGCAACCGAGAGGTATTGGGCCGAAAAGTTTGGGTTTGGAGATAGATCAGTATATCTCCATACCAAGGGTTAGATGATGAGATCAGAAATAGATAATCATCTAGAATTTATGGTTCTGTTGTTTAGTCGATGGTGGTAGAGGGAAGGTCGCAAAGAAGTTCGGAAAAAAATAGAGATTTCTTTGACTTGGATTTGATGAATTCCAAATCAAATTCCTACAAAATGACGATCCATTTTGAATATTTCCCCCCATCTATTGACATGACAAGATGTATGTCATAGGGTTGTAATCTGAAATGACGGTGGTCTTTCAGAGCAAGATATATTGGTGAAATCTCTGCACAACTTGAACGGTAGTGAAAGCAAGCTTCTCAATCTAAGAATACTTAACTTGCGTATCATTGAGATTAAAATAATAGATCAGATGTTCAATCCCATTTTATTCTTGGACTAAAACCATAGCAATGGTTGTATCTGTAGCGGCGAGATAAAAGAAATATTCGTTTTGATAATTAGGGGCATACATTAATGATGCTCGGATCAAGGTATCTTTGAGAGCATCAAATGAAGCTTGTGAAACTTGGTCCCAATGGAAGGGAATTCCCTTTTTCAAAAGATGAGTAAATCCTTTAGCCATTTCGACATAGTTGGGAATGAATCTCCTTAGAAATTTAGCCTTCCCTTAGAGTCTCCGTAACTGAAGTAAATTGGAAGGTGGATGCAGATCAAGGATTGCCTTAACCTTCAAAGGGTTGAGTTGAATTCCTTCTTTAGACACTACGAAACCAAGAAAACGATCAGAACCAACAAAAAACACACATATATGTGGATTGAGTCGAATTTTGTAGTGTCGACATTGTAAAAAGATGGCTCTGAAATGTTGCGGGTGATCAACTCGTTTCTATGATTGAGCAGGTAAATCATCTAGATAGGGTTGAACAATGTGTTTGATGTTATGGAAGGTATAATTCATTGCCCTCTGAAAAGTTTCCCAACATTCTTCAAACTAAAAGGGAGTTTCCTATATGTGAATGCGCCCCAAGGACAAGTAAAGGAAGTTTTATATTGGTCTTTTGGGCGGATATTGATCTGATTATAGCGGAAAAACCATTCATAAATGAAAATATTTTAGATCCAGCACCTTCATCAATTATCTAGTCGATAGAGGGAGTGGGATAGTTGTCTTTCGGACAAGCATGATTAACATCCCTATAATCAACACACATTTGTATTGTTCCTTGTTTCTTCATGAAAGGAACAATATTTGAAACCCAATCGATAAGAGGAACAGGGTATATGAAACCAAAATGCAAAAGTTTTTCAACTTCTGATTTTATGGCAGCAGCCTTCTTCAGATAAACAAGACGGAGGCGTTGGCATACCAACTTGACATTAGGATACATTTTAATCTCATGTTCAACTATACTAGAATCAATACCTGGAATTTCCTCATATGACCAAGCAAATATATCACGGAATTCACGAAAAAGAGCACGGTAAGTTTCAAGTTCTGATGGAGAAAAATATTTTCCAACATGGATGTTTTCTACAATTCCAGGTTTGGTTGAAATATCGATAGAAATGGTTTCTTCAATATTTGATAAGTTTTGTTCGGAATAGACTGTGTCTATAAATACAAAATTCGAAAGGAAATCAACGATTGAAGGGTGATTTAGTTCATTTGGAATATCTTCTATGTGATTTGGAAGATGGGATCGATGATGATAATCTGCCCATGGTTCTTCTTCTGCCATCACTGATTGGATGATTCCGTCATAAATAGAAAATGTACATGAAAAATGATCAGAGGAAGTACCATATTCTAAAGAACGATCAACCCATACAATTGGTGATGATGGATTTTGATTTTCCGCGCAAACCAAAAAATTGATTGCTATGCAAGCTCAATTGGGCTTAGCGCATGGTTTCATTATGCATATCAACTTTGGATTTATTGGAAATCTTCCATGAGTCAGATGAAGTGGAAGATATCATGTTACAAGTCTCAACTTTTGCACCGCCATTTGTGATGGTGACAGTAGCGAAAAGGTTCCCATTAGGGAAGTATCTGTGAAGAGACCTACTCCAATTTTCTGAAGAGATAGCGGGGGTCTGTGAACTAATGGAAAGCTTCAAGATGCCTATGAACTAGAGGCGAAGAAGGCAAGTTGATCAATTACTGTGATTCCACCTTTATAAGGGAAAGATATCATACGAAAGTATGTCAAAACCACAAAAACCATAGCATAAACCCACTGTCTTCCTAGTAGAATATTATAGTCAAGGGGTCTATCAATGACCTCAACTTCAACAGTTACTGTTTTCCCCCTAGTTCTATCTGCAGGTTACTTAAAATTTCACAAGGTGTATAAGTGCAACCGTCAAAATCTTTTAACGTCATAGGTGATTGTGACAATGGCGGTGAGCCAAATGTTTTCAAGTAATTCATTAACATGATACAAGTAGATGCACCCTCATCAACAATGTTTCGGTGAACGAATTTATTCAAAGCATTTAATTGGATAAAGAATGCTAACTGTGCTGATAATTGTGGTGTATAACCCGCATGGTTAAAAACCACAAGATTAGAATCCATTGGATCAATTGCACCAATGACTAACAATAAAGCTGTTTGGAGGGACAATTTTGAAGCACCTCAAGCGTCAACATAGTAGAAGGTGATTGAGCCAAATATTCTACTCTCTTATAATTTTGTGCTACTCGAGCTCGAGGGTTGAATGTAGATTTATGAACAACTCCCTTAGGCAGTTTTATTGTTAACTCTGGTGCAATGGGTGGTGGAATGGAGTTAGACGAAGTCGAAGTCGAAGTATTGGGTTGATCTATAGCCTGGTTATTCAATGACGATGGTGGATTACCATAATATTTACTTTGTGTAGTCACCAAAACATCAGTCTTAGGCTTAGTGGCAGATAGCATAAGCACTTGTGAAGTGGAAGCATGATCTGTAGCAACCAAATGAGTCTCTGGGTTTGGAAAAGGGTTTGTCAACACAACAGATGTATTAGAAGTCTTAAGAAGTTTTGAGACTTCAAAGTGGTGAGGATAGTCTCACGTAAAGTGCTCCTCATTACAAATTAAACATGGGTAACGAGGTTTCCTAGCCAGAGAAGAGGAATCAGATGATTTCTCTTAAGGGGGAGAATTTTGTTTCTTTTTTGTTTTACCCTTTTTCTTGCTTCCATGTTGCTTTTCATTTTTACCTTTGTCAGATGACACGGTATTTATTTCGGAAGAAAGTGTATTATCAGGTGTATTAGAAGTTTGATTAGAAATAGAAAGTGTTTGACTAGGTGGTCTACTCGTTGTTTAAGTGCTTGAAGAACCTATCACACCGTCACCAGAATGAGAGTCCTTACTGGATGGAGGTGGTGGAACGGTAAAATTTGGTCTAGGTGCATTTGGAATCTTATCATAGAGTGTGCCAGACTGTGTGTAAATCAAATCTAAGTATGGGTCACGAGTAATCACATGCTCTTCGGTAACAACTCCTCCTTTAAATACATCCTCAGTGATAGATGTCAACAAAGATTTAATAAATCGCTTAGCTAAAAGCTTACCACGAACAAAAGTTTTGACCATTCGATGACGGCGATGCCATTCATGAATATGATCAGAAATGTGAGTAGCAGTGGTCTGTTTAAAGTTGGTCAATAGTTCCATTCCAGTTTCATATCTGATGGGTAGCTAGAAGTGGGTTGAAAATGTAGTGGCTAAGGATGTGAAGTTGTCAAATGAAGCTCGTGGTAATTCAATATACCACTTTGCAGCTGGACCAATAAGCGTTCACTGGAAAAGATAGAGTCTTACTGAATCATCATTTAGGGAGTTAGATGAAAACCATAAATGAAAAGTCATAATGTGATTGGACGGATCTTCTCTAGGGTTTCCATTGAACTTAGGAATATCAGAAGGAAATTTGTGTGGAATCACCAACCACCAAGGTGCATAAAGAATGGGATCATTGGTAAGCCGATTTAAATCCAGTAATTCAAGTGTTGCAACAAAAGGCAATTGTCGGTTTAGGTCGGGTTGAGCGTAACCAGGGTAAGATGGAATTTCCTGGGCAATAGGCCTTTGCATACCAGCATAAGGAATCTGCTACTGGTAACCTTGATAGGGGTAGGTTTGTTGAGCATATCCAGTATAAGGTGTTTTTTGGGCATTAGGATAAATTTTTTGTTGTCCAAATCCAGCATAGGCTTGTTGACCAGGACCTGGGTAAGCTTGTTGACCAAGTACATGATAAGTTTGGTACTATTGGAATTGCTGTTGTTGATATTGTGGCTGCCACAGTTGTTGATGTAACGTTTTTTGCCCACTAATGTAAGTTTGACTAGGTTGTGAATAAATTAGACCAGTATAAGTTTGAGTAATCCCAATTAAGAGTAAATTTGCCTAAGGTTTTTGGATTCCAGACACAAATGGTTGTTGTAAAATGGCCTGAGAAGACTGAGTCTGTGGACCTGAAACTTGAGGGTTAGAGGTTGAAGGACCAACTTGCCAAGGTTGAGAGTTAATAAACTAATCTTGCAATTGTGGTAAAGTTGTAATGATAGGCGTAGTAGGTATGGATGAAGTAGGTTGCATTGGTTGTGATGTATACACAGGCCTTGGTTGAACGGGCATTGTAGGATGCCATTGACAAACAATCATTCCAGAATAAGTTGGACCTAAAGATGACGGTATACTGCCATATGAATACTCCCCAGAAAATGGAGGATAAGTAGATTGAGCATATTGTTCTCCATATGGAGGTAATCCAGTGTAAAGTGGATAGATTGGACAATAACCAGATGCACCAGCTTGATATTGACTTGATGGATCAAACTGTTCAGTATCTGTAAGTGAAGAACCAAGTAGAATTCTTGTGGATGACATGGGTGAAGACCATGGACTAGAAGAAACACCAGAGTGAGTTCCAAATAATGATTGGTAACCCAGTGGGATGGACAAACCATGTGACTCAGGTGTTGTGGTAAACATTAAAGAAGTGTCAAAAATAGATGTTGTCGTAGCTGTGATAGATGATACAGTCTGAGATGTTGTTTCATCCATAGTCAAATGACCCAATAAATGTCCTAACGAATCTACGAGAGTTTGAAAGTGAACAGGATCAAAAGGAGCAGCTAACTAAGGATAAGAATGATAAAGATAAAGCCCTGGTCCAAAACGAGTTGGAGTTCTAGGTGAGTTTTATTATTCATATTCCTCTTTAATAACAATCAAACCAGGTGGAAGGATTTCACCGTCAGTTTTGTAATAAATTTCCGATGTTTGATTCTGCAGTAAAGGAGAAGTCTCAACAGTTACAAATGTTTGAGGATAAATAAACTGGTCGATCGTCTTTCGGTACGGGAAGAAATTTTGATTGTTCAACTTCGAGATCCAAGTGTTCTGGTAAAAGAAAAACAGGTTCAGGATGAATTTCTTGAACAACTTTTGGTTCAGAAGTAACTTCTAGTTGAACTGTGATAGGTTCGGGATCAACTTCCGGTTGAACAGATTCAAGTTCAGAAGTAATTTCTTGTTGAACAACTTTGGGTTGAGGATCAACTTCTTGTTGGACAACTTCAGTTACCATTTCACTAAGTTCACTTTTAGTGTCCTCAAGTAATTGTAAAGGTTCCACTTCAGTAGCAGATAAACCAATAATAGTAGGAGTAACTAGGATCACAGTACTTACTGATATAGGTGACTCTAGTAAATCAAATGAAGAACCAAAAGTTTGTGATGTACTGGACTCAGTTAAACGAGACCATTTTTGCCGACTAGGTGTAGCTTCAGGTGATAATGGCGGTTTACTCACTGTCCTCCGCGAACAATGGGGTAAAGGTTGATTTTCATCCATGATTGCAGATTGATTTTATTACAAAAAGAAATAAACAAAAATAGGGTAATCTAGGCAAAAGGATTACCAAGTAACTGTGAACTGTAATATACTACCTCATTAAACGAAGGACTTAACATACGTGCAGGAAATCTCCTCGAATGCTATTTTTGGTGTATCACAGTATACAAGGTAGCTTACTCGGTTACCTATGGATGGATAGAAACCTAATTTAGTCCTCCCATATATACCCTAAAGTACATGGAGGCCCAATCCATGTTAGCATTGTCTAATGCGAAACCGCACAGTGAGAGCATTCCTTTATACTTTTTGTACTATAACACTACCCTATATACCCGAAAGTACATGGACGAGCTACAATATACTTACGTACGTGGAATGAGGTATCACACTCGGAATGTATTGCAAACCATTAGCAACATTTTCTATGTTTAACGATGCTGAAACACATCTCTAGCCTAGAGCTCTAAATGTTATGCGTTAAGTTACAATGCTCCATTAGTTTAATTGAGATAAATTTTAGTTGATCTTGTTTAAAATTTTGCCTTTCAGGTTCACTGCGTGACGTTTTTGAAACTCCTAGAATGAAACTAAAATGAGAAACATTCTTTTCATTTTATTTGAACAATGAAAACTGTAACTAAAAGGGATAGAGCAATCAGAATATTCAGACAAAGAGCATAGAGCACATCTAATGCAACTTTCCCTATACTATTCCTACAAGCACACACAAAATTATAAATGCATTATGCATGTTTTTATTTTCATTCCTGTCAAGGGATAAATTCCCCTAGGGTCTTGGGTTGATACCCTAGCATATCAGGGGTTATCTACAAAGAAAAACACACATTCCATACAGCCATGATGCTAATATAAACAAACTACGCGAAGAGAGGTGCACCTGGGGGTCCTTCGTTTGGGAAGATCTAGCCAAGGTACAACCCTCTTGGAGTTCCTTTCGATCCTTCAATCTGCAAAACAATCAATTCAAGAAAGCACAACAGTATATTGACCAAGCATCATAAAGAAATCTTCTTCATAGCATATTGAAAGGTAGTTAGTTATACAATTAAAACAACCATTCATATGTGAATCATAACATTGATATCATAAACATGAAGAAGATTTATATCAGGAGCAAGACAAGTGTTTCTTTTATTATGGATAACTAATCTACAAAAAGGAATGATTTCACCTGAGTCTTCCTTTCACAGGCTCCAAGTGGAATTGTCCTCCAGATTCGTCCAATCTCAAGCCTTCAACAAGCTCCTTCCATAACTCACTCAAGGATATCTCAAAAAATGGAAAGACATCATAACTCAAGGAAACAAGGGTTTCCTGTAATGGGGAAGTGTTGGAAGCATAAGGATCTTCAGACCTAGTCAGGGATAATCTCAGCAGAGTGATTTTTCTCTCTATTCTCTCCTCCTTTAGGCCTTCCCATTGAAGCCTTTTTATACTTCTCCCGAAGTAGTTTTTTAGTTGGGAATTCATTGGGAACAGTTGGGCCACAGGAACTAATAGGTAATCAACAGGTAAAACCCATGATCTCCGCTCGAAATTAAGGAGATTTATTTTTTTTAAGTGTTTTAAGACATATACGCGGGTTGGGTATACACATACCCGCGTACACACATGTTTAGCTCAGGCCAATGTCACGTATAGGGAGTAAAACATTGTTTTTTAAGTATTTGGAGCAGGTCTAGAAGGAGGGGTTACCCTAGGCCATGAGTGCAACATCACAAACATCAATAGTGAGATTTGGAGCTATAACATATGCCCTCTAATATATGAGGTCAGAAGGGGTATATGATGGCCGAAATGTATTAAGTAAGTACATGGAAAGGAAATCTGTCAAAAACTGAGAAGGACTTCACCAGAGTTTAGCCTACCAAGCCACAAAAGGAGATCAGAAAGAAACACTGTCTGAGGTGGGCATACCCATGCTTAGAGAAAGTAAAGCATGTCCGCATATCAAATACAAGTGGATCCACTAAGTATACAAGTATAAAAGACTAGAAAATACATAATGGATCATCTGATCACGATCGAACAAGTACATGTCAGAATATCACATATAAGAATGTCAATGATGCTGAAAGATGAAATGGATCACTGATATCAAAGACTAATCCCAAAAGTACCAAATGAACATGATGGAGTAAGATGGTACTACACTGCAAACTCAGGTGCCAACATATAGAATGTCTCCATAAATGACTGCAACATATAAGGTGGAGTGGTATCAACTAGTAGCAACAGGAACAACTGAAAGTGAACCAACGAATGCTGATGCAACCTAAGGTCTTCACCGACCACCATGGTACATTTCTACACCATGGGAATAAATGACCTGAAGTCGACCATGTGAGAAATTGTTTGATTACCGGTCATTGATGTATATCATTAACAAACGCGACAATACTCACTGATAATGATAATAAGCGTCAAGGTACCCAGTACAATCTAACAAGTGTGAATAGATGAGCTGGATTCGAACACCTGTAAGAATCTATCAATTAGGAGACAATGATGGTTTCCCACTGTCGATAGCGAAGGATCTGCCACTAATGACTGCAAACCCCAAGGTACTGCCAAATGGACTCTAGATCTTTTCCCCAGAGCAATGAGTCATAGTCGATAGGGAAAGATCTGCTTGAAGGAAGGCATTAAGGGATCCTTCATCAATCTAGTGCGAGTGTAACCCATAGGCTAATAATGTGGAAGGACTCGAATGAAAAATGATGTAGTAACCCGACCAAAGCACGTTTCTGGTGTGCACAAGATGTGGCTATTGCACGACAGAAACCCTCTGAACCAACCAATAATGAGAACTGACACAGAGGCAAGGTATCCACATAAGGTCAAATGGAAACCAAGGTACTGCATGAATCCCAATGTGTGATAGTGTAAGCTGATGTCAAACACAAGGAAAACCACTCAGTCAAAGTCCCATGATACTGATCGATGCTGAGCACAAGGTGACCTATCAATAATGAAAATAGGGCCAGGGTGCATCTCTAGGCCTGTCCTTAGAGCGAGATGTCGTCATCGATAAGGACAAGACCCGCCAACAAGAAGTCGATGGAGACCTTCTCAAACCGGCACGAGTAAAGGACCAATATAGCTGATGTGATGACAAGACACTAACAACCAGGGATGGCCAACTGAAAAATGAGTCAAGAGACACCACAGAGAGGCTGACTCAGGCTAACTTCCCTTGAACAAAAGCACGACTCAATGTGACTATGTGGTAGGATATGATGACTCTGTATAAGTTTGTCATGCAAGAGGCACGAACGAACCCTCCATATGATTGGAAGAGATAACCAATCGGGGAAAAAATTACTCAATAACAAGGTTAAGGTGTACCTAAGTCAAACTAAATCCCACCCAAATGGAGGAGACTTTGTTTTAAGTGCTTTGTTCAAGGGCAACACAACTGACTCTAGCTGCCAACAATAAGTGGAAATATTGTCCCGTTCTCGCTCTTTTCTGGAATATATAATTTTTTTGTCTTTTTCTTTAAGCTGGAAAAAAGAATAAAACAATGCTATAGTACAGTGGAAAGAACGAGTGTTGGTGAAACAGATGATCTAGTTCCCGGGATTGGAACAATCCTATGCTCAATGCAGGGAGGCAAAAACTGGTCAAAGACACTCAAAGGTGTGTTCCTTCCACGGGTCAAGGTGTGCCAAGTTGCAGAAATCAAGGGCATGAAAGTTTGATTTTGCAGTCAACATGGTCAAAAGTTGGCTTAAACATGAGTCCAAGTGAAGCTCGCTCAAGGCCAAAAGGTGTAAATAGTCAAAATGAAATGCAGTAGTACAACTCAACATAAAGGAGCCTCTAGGGTATAAGGCCATAACGAAGCAAAGAAACAAAGAGGAATGAGTCTTCATCGCATAAGTCATGGCGGGACTAAAGAGGACTCCCGAGCCTACTCAGATCGAAGCAGCATGGGCAACAAAATGTCAGTGAGGTGCTAATTACGATGCCCATGAAAAGGACGGCTCTACCATCATGTCATGATTTAAAAATCAGCGAGTGAAGATGGTTTATGAACCATAACACGATGGGATTGACCCTATGGCAATTGTATCGACAAATGGAAGCTAGAATGCATAATGCAATGGAAAAATGGTTTCCCTAACTTATATGCCAGTGAGAAAACGATACCTGCCATGATGGGTTAGCAGTCATGGAGATGTCTCAAAATGTCGAAAAAGCATCCAAAATGTCCTGAAAATCAAACCGTTCTCAACATTCCAAGCTCCCAAGTTAAAAATTACATGAGACAAAACAAAATCAAGTTTTCAAAAAATTTTGCATTTTCAAAGCCTATAAAATAGTTTTTGGACTCACCATTTTCACCATTTGATTTGAGAGAAAAGGAGTGGAGCAAAAGGAGAAAACTTTACCATACGCCAGATTCAATCGTTCAAAACCTCCCAAAATCACCAGGCAACCCTTAAACTTATCTTGCATTCAATTGTGACTGGTTTTAGAATTTTTAATTCAAGTTTCATTGTTGAATTATTTCCAAAAAATTTGTCGCGGCATATACGCGGGCTGGTTATGAGAAACCCACGTATACACAGGCCCTAGATGCGACTGTGTATGAAACAAACCCACGTATACGCTGCGAAAACTTCAAAACAAAAATCTAACAGTCAAAATTTGTTTTTTCTTCAGGATGCCAGTCACTTGGAGAGAAAGAGAGCATGCCTTAGTGGATGATGAGGTTATGAATGATCCTAATGCCCTGGATGCCTTAAGAGGATGTGGTTTGCTAAAGTTCTTTAAAATGCCAAATATGAAAGCAAACACTCGCCTACTCGAAATGCTCATTCACTACTGGAGCATTGAGGATGACTCGTTTATGATTGATCAGATGCCACTCAAGATAGAGGTTGAAGATATTTATTTCATCATAGGACTTTCTCGGAGGGGAGAGGTGGTACATTCCATGGGTAGATCATGAGGCAGTCTCTCTATCAAGGACTACGTACATATATATTGCCTGGGACATCCAGAAAAGGTTGGAAGTCAAATTCCAATCAAGCATGTGGAGAGTTTAGCACAGAGGATCATCCTGTTCACTATAGCTAGAGTGAATGGATCAGCTTCCTTGGACCATGATTTATGGCTAGCCATGAGCTTGCCAGTAGACTGTCTCACCTTTGTATTTGACTGGTGTACTCCTCTTCTTGCCAACCTGAAGAGCTAGCTGACTTCTATCAAGAAGGGGCAGACCAAAATCTTCAGGTATGGAACTATTTTGTGCTCTTTCTTCTTTGACAAGGTCCCAACACTCCGTCCTAGAGTATCAATTTCGATTAGCACCCCACGAGATCCACGAATGGGCAAGTGGGCTGACTTGATGAAACGACTAGGAGGTGGGGATGTTCCACAGTCTGCTTTCGATGATGACTTCTTCTCTTGGTGGGAGAAGTAGATCATTGCCGTAGATGACTACCATTATGCTCTGCTGGACTTCTGAGGAGATCCAGATCTAGCTTTACCACCAACCGCGGCATGGGGAAATATAGGTAAATGTTTTTGATTTTATGATTTTTATGATTTTTTTATGATTTTTCACGTATAAAAATAAAATTTGAAAAATATTTTTGATAGGATTCAAATGACTAATATGATGATCATGTTCTAGATGTTGGGCCAGTGTGACCAGATGGGTTCCCACGGCATGGACGTCGTGGCTGAGGTGTCGAAGAGGCGGTTGCAGAGACAGAGTGACTTCTACACACAGTTCAGTGGCACTTGGTGAGAATAACTCACCAAGTACTGATAGAGGCCGTAGAGGATCTCCCTATAGATATGCAGCATCATGTGGTTGGCATGCCACGAGACTGGGTTCACACTCTTAGGCGTGTGGCCAAAGCAGTAGTTGCCTACTTAGCCGCTCATCCTGAGCCGGGGCATTAGATGTACTGGACATGATTATGGGCATTTGAGTCCCAATTTTTGTATATTATTTTGGACATGCTTATGTACACTTGAGATATTTATGATATCTATCTATCTATATATATATATATATATCTATATATATATATATATATATATAGATATATATATATATATATATATATATATATATATATATATATATATATATATATACAGTTCGACTTTTTGATGCTTGATTTTATTGTGATGAATGAATGATATGCCAGTCTAATGCTTGATTAGCGATAGAATCAGCTAACCAATTATGAGATCTTGGAATGTGAAAATAATTAATGTAAGTAAATGATCTTTGCAACAACCTCACCCTTAAATACTGGCGATATAAACATGGATCCCTTACCCGATAAATGTTATTCAGTTGTGACACTATCAATTGTGAATCAAGATAGACTACCAACGAATCGATTTCATAAGAAATTGCTTCGGATAGTAAATTAATGATGGCAGTATACTCAGCCATATTATTTGAAGTGGGACCAATGCATACTCCCCTTGACACCATCAACTGACTAGTTCGATAGTAGATTACCCAAGCTGTGGAAGCGAGGTTTCAAGTGTGCCGACTAGCACCATCAGCAAATCCAAATAGACCAAGTCATCCATCAACACCTGCCACAGTAGACCAAAAGTGTCGATATCAAAAAACGCCCGATAAGATATGTAAAAACATACAAAATGTACAAAGAATCCATTGCCTAGCTGATACTTAAGCAAAGTACTTCTTGAGGTAGAGCCCGTTTCGGGGCTCTGCCAACTTGTTTCCTTCAAAATCGATTAACCCATACGCCCCATTTTCTAAAACTAGTTTAATTATAAAGGGACCGTACTACATAGGCTTGAACTTGC
Organism: Pinus tabuliformis; assembly: GCA_031772625.1. Classification (NCBI taxonomy): domain Eukaryota; kingdom Viridiplantae; phylum Streptophyta; class Pinopsida; order Pinales; family Pinaceae; genus Pinus; species Pinus tabuliformis. Next base: position 45,004,143 of record CM062806.1, on the reverse strand, counting down.
CTACCCCCAAGGCATCCTTATCTTGGTCATAGACCAAGACGACGTCACCTTCAGAAAATACTCGAGGATGGACAACTTTATCGTATTGAGTTTTAACCCTTTTCTTATGAGCCTCATTGATTGTGGCGGCATCTCGATGCTACTCATCGAGATGTTACAAATGAAGGAGGTGCTCTTCGAGACTAGAAGTCTCTGGAAGGAGCTCAATAGCTAACTTAAGAGATGGAATTTGACATTCAATAGGAAAGATATATTCCATCCCATAAACTAACTGAAAAGGTGTAAAACCTGTAGCAGTATTTACGGTCGTTTGGTATGCCCAAAGAGTCGGATACAACATAAGATGCCAATTGGACCGATTTTTATCGATCGTCCTTTCCAAGATCATCTTAAGGGTTGTGTTCACTACCTCAACCTATCCATTGGCCTGAGGATAATAAGGAGATGAGTGCTCCTGCCAGAAACCCAATTTAAGAGCCAATTCAGACATTAATTGGTTCTGGAAATGACTACCATGGTCAATGACAATCTCTCTCGGGATACCGAACGTGGAGATAATTTGATTAAAAAGGAACAATGTCGTTGTTTCAATATCATTTTTATAAGTGGGTATGGCCTCAACCCACTTTGTGAAGTAGTCTACAGCCATGATAATGTACTTGTGATTCACTACTGAAGGTGGATTACAAGTTGTAAAATCAATACCCCACTTAGTAAAAGGACCGACAGTGACAATGGGAAAAACAGGAGCTAGATGTGCATGCATCTTTCAAGTATAAACTTGACAGGGGTGACAGCGTTTGACCACTTCAACACAATCTTTGAAGAGCGAAGGCCAAAAATAGCCAGCACGCAAGATACGCTGGGCTGTAGCAATCCCTGAAAGATGACCACCACAAGTTCCACTGTGGCAGTCATTGAGCACTGACTCTGCTTGCTCTAGGTTTAAACAACACCGAAGGATTGAATCAACCCCTCGACGATATAATGTATCACCAACGATAACATAATTTTTAGCCAGGTGACGTAATTTTCGGTGTTCATCCTTAGAGAAAGTAGAGGGAAACTTTGAAGTCTGGAGATAGACAATGATATCTCCATACCAAGGGTCGAGTGAAGAGATGAGGAATAAATGTTCGTCGGCAAAACTTTCCTCATAAACAGTATCCTCTCGACAAGGCAGCTCAAAAATTAACTCCGCAAAAACCATAGATTTTTTAGACTTGGCAGACAAGAACTCGAGATCGAATTCTTGTAAAATGACTATCCATCGACTATATTTGCCCCCAATCACTCACATACTGAGGACAAATTGGAATGGATTGACTGCCACTAAGACAAAAGTTTTGGGTAGCAAGATATAATGGCGGAGCTGCTCGACATCATGGACAGCTGCCAAAGCCAACTTCTCAATAGGAGAATAGTGCAGTTCAGGACCTATCAAGCCTCGACTCAAATAATAAATCACATGCTCCATGAGAGCATCGTCTTCCTGAATGAGAACCATACCTATGGTTGATTCTACTGCAGCGAAATATAAAAGGAAATCCCTACCATAATCTGATGGACTCAAAAGCAGGGTAGAGACTAATGCATTTTTCAAGGCATCGAATGACCACTACGCAAAGTTGTCCCATACATATGGAACTCCTTTCCATAGCAAACGCATAAATCCTTTAGTGATCTCGGCATAATTTTCTATAAATCGTCTTAAGAAATTAGCCTTCTCTTGAAGACTTTGAAGTTGCCAAATTGAGGATGGGGGAGGCAACTGAATTATTGCCTCCACCTTGAAGGGATCAACCCTAATCCCTTCATTTGACACAATGAACCCTAATAACCAACTAGATGTAACCGCGAAAACACACTTATTGGTGTTCAACCGGATTTTGTAAAATTGACATCGCTAAAAAACCAATCGAAGGTGACTAGGGTGATCAGTTCTCTTTTGAGAACGAGTAGCTAGATCATCCAAGTATGCTTCGATGATATGTTTAATGTCATGGAAAGAATATGACATGGCCCGCTGGAAAGTAGCTCCAGCATTTTCGAGACCAAAATGCATCTTTTTGTATGCAAAGGTACCCCAGGGACATATAAAAGCTGTCTTACACTGATCTTCAGGATGGATAGAGATCTAATTATAACCAAAAAAATCGTCCATGAAGGAGAAAATCTCATTACCTGCACACTCATCAATAATCTGATCAATAAATGGCATGGGGTAATTATCTTTGGGACAGGCTTTGTTTAGGTCCCTGAAGTCAATGCATACTCGGATTGTTCCTTGCTTTTTATCCACAGGGACTAGATTAGAAACCCAATCGGTAAGAGGAACAGGGTATATGAAACCCGGCTTGAGCAGTTTTTCTACTTCAGCTTTAATGGTTGCTGCTTTCCTAGGATTAATCGGCCGAAGCTTCTGATGAATCGACTTGGAATTTTCATACGTCTTGATCTCATGTTGAACTATGGTGGATCAATGCCAGGCATTTCTTCATAAGACCAAGCGAATACATCTTGAAACTCCTTAAAAATGTCGGTGTAAATTTGAATTTCTTCAGGGGAACATTCGGCTTCGACGAAGAGATTCTCGATCACATTAGGGTTCCTAGAGATGTTTATAGATATCAGTTTTGAAATCATTGACATATTATCTTCGGCACAAAAGTGTGCTGGAGCCAAAGGATTTGATACCGTACAAACATCCCTAGTAAACAACTCGGAGAACCTAGATTCTACTTCCTGCAACGAAGGAATAAAATATGAACAATGGTGTAAGTCTTCCCAAGGTCAATCTACACCCATCATTACTTCTAGGATTGCTTCTTCAGATGGTAAAACTGTATGTAAGCAGTCCATAGCGGAGGTAGAATCAAGGGTCTAGGCCGGGGCCACATCACCATCTAACTCCTCCTCAGAGAAAGGAGTAGAATGATTGTCTGCAGAGTTGACGATAGACTGATATCTAAGCTCTGCTCCAAACATAGGGAATGCCATTCCACCAACTTGTCCTTCAACTAATGCGGTCGTAAGTGAAGGCAAGGTCGAAGGGTCTGAAAAATAATGAGTTCGGAAGAACTCTTCCCGTGAAGACTCCTTGGATGATGAAATGACAATGATTCTAGCGATAGGAGAGGGAAAATCAAATGTACCCATCAATGAAGAATACATCCCAACTCCTAGATTCTTAGTAGGTAGGCGAGGGTTATCCACTAAAGGAAATGTAGAATCCGAAGTTTCCCTAGGATAAATTGAAGAATAATCCAATTGATCAGCCTTGATGATTTTCCCTTCATGAGGAAAGCAAATGACATGAAACAGAGTCGAAACAATGACATCCATTTCATATACCCAATTCCTTCCTAAGAGGAGATTGTAATCTAGGTTAGTATCAATGAATTCTACTTTGATATTGACGACCTTCCCCCCAACACATATGGGAAAGGCCGGGATAATCCCATGCGGCTTATGATAATGCCCATCAAATGCAGTCAAGAGGGTAGGTGAAGGAACAGCCGAAGGCGATCCGATGGCCTTCCAGCATGACATCGACATGATGCACATGGAAGCTCCTTCATCAATAACAGTACGAAAAATGTTAATTTTCCGGTATGTAGACTTTATTTGACAAGCCATGTGATGAGGGAGTCACCTTTTGACATTGAGCATGTCAAAAGTGAGCACTAAAGAGTTAGTTGGATCAACTACCCCGATCACCGAAAGCAAAGCACTTCGTTGAGCTGGACACGACTAGAGAACCTCTAAAGTGGACATGGCACATGGACTCTGAGCCAGATCCTCGATGATAGAGTAATTCTGCGAAGCCCTAGCATTAGGATTGATAGTCGCGCATTTAGCGGAACCTTTCCGTATCCGTGGTATAGTCTCGACAGGGGGTCGCTCAATATGAGGGTCGGTATTTCCAAGAGCAGTTTTGTCCTTAGATGTTTCAGCTTCACCGTAATCATGTGACCGAGTGGCCACATGGACGTTAGAACCCATCATGAAAACATTTGATGATTTCTCCAATTCCTTATTGCCCCCTACAGAGGTACTAGGATTTGAACTTGCGCCAGCTAACAGTTGTTGCCCTTGGGGAAAAGGGTTGGTTAACATAGCTTGAGAGCTAGAAGTCCCTTGATGCCCTAAAAAGAACTGAGTGTCTTGAATCTTTGGGTAGAGATGAGTTAAATGGTCTCCACTGCATAGCTTGCATGGAAACTTGACTATCTTTCTAGACTCATTTCCACCACCACCAGCGTTATTGCCGGGTTTATTTGTGTCAGTCTTCCCGTCTTGACTCTTTTTCTTACCTGGTCCTTTCTTTTTCCCATTGGAATTTTGATTTCCTTTGGGGTTGGAAGATTGGACGGCATTAAACAAAGAGGGTCGAGATGACGAAGGGTTCGACGATGTGACCTGGTTGTTAGAAACAGTTTGTAAATACAACTGCTGCAATTGGTTCAACAGGTTCACTGCATTTGTGTCTACGGATCCAATGATACCATCCGTATGGGGACCTAGCTTCGACTTGGCTATATCAACCTTAGTCCCAGGAGCATTTGGTAAGATTTTTTGTAGAATCCCAGACTGAGAGTAAATCAATTCTAACTGTTGGGCCCTAAAAATAGCTTGATGCTCATAATAAACTCCGGACAGGGAGACATCCTTAGAGATTTCAGGTTGTAAAGATTTCAAAAACCATTCGAGACGGTATTCCAGAGGAATTTTGGCTTTAATGAGCCTCTTTCTCCGTCTCCATTCCTGAATATGGTCAGAAATGTGAGTTGCCGTGTCCTGACGAAAATTGGCAGAAGTTCATTTTCGGCATCATAACGGATGGGCAACTCGAAATGATTTAGGAAAATATTAGCCAAATTAATGAAAGATGTAAAGCTGCCCCCTGAAAACTCTATATACCACTTGTCCGCATTGCCAGTCAAGGTGCATTGAAAAAGTCTCAACCTAACCGAATCATCGATAAGGGAGTTTGATGAGCACCACAAATGGAACGTGGTCACATGGTCGCCCAGGTCTTCACCGCCCTTCCCCTCGAAATTTGGAATGTCTGAAGGGAGTTTGGTTGGGACCAGAGGCCAGGCTGGATTTTATTTGATTGGATCATTTGTTAATTTCATGAGATCTGGAAAATTCAACATTTCCAGAAAAGGAAGCCTAGGAGGACCTTGGGGATTCCACCCAGACTGAGCGGAGCTCCCAAAGTTCTGAAAAGATTGGCCTGGATTTTGGAAGGCACCAGGCTGCCCGAAGTAACCAGCAGAACTAGTTGAACCAAAAGGCGAACCTTGTGATCCAACAAAACTCAGAGTTTGACCAACTCTAGCTGAAAAACCTCCCTAACTGGCGAAGCTCCCTCCTAAAGGATTATAAGGAGTCGATAACCCCTGATAAGGATTCCAAGCAGAAGCTAATGGAGGAATGCTTCGAAATGAACTAACTGTGGAGTACGACCTTGTTTCCGGGAAAACTAGTGTCGCTATTTGATCTGCTAGTCCCACTAAGACGGGTAGCTATCTTAGAAACAAACAATTCAAAGCAACTTGTGTTTTCCTTTATTGACGATAGATAAGAGAGAAGCAGAGAGCACCAATCTCAGTCTTTCGCTTGGCTCCTTGCTTGTTTCCTCTCTCCTTTGATAGAGTTTCACCACTCCTTTCTCACTTGTCCCACTTCAAAGAACACCTATAGAGTCAAAGCAACAAAATACCATCAAAGCATAGAGATATGTAATACCATAAACAATGTAGAATCAGATGTACATTAACCATACAATTGTGAATACAAGATTTACAAGTGCACAAGTATATGGAGGAAAACTTAAATAAATTTATTGATAATAGAAGTAGAAGAGAGGATTACAACCCAACCGTATGATCCAACATGAAAGCCCTCTTCACCTCATGAAAAGAAAGATCACCCAACAATACAATGTCTCAAAGAGAAACCAACAACACTTCTTTACAAATTACAAAATTTCCACCTTTAGATCCCTGGGATTAGGGATCCATTTATAGATATTTGCAGAGGGGTGAGTTAGCTTTTGGGTTTTTGATTAGTGTCATTTCACTGATAGTTCTTGGTTCCACTTGGAGATTTCATGATCTCTTACCCATCCTTGGGCAAATTCAGAGAGGCAAGTGTCATATGAGCAGTTTCTAGAAGATTCTTTGGGTTTCTACCTTGCAAACTGCCTCTGCCATTTGTCTACTCCCGCTCATCACACCCTACAGAAGGGATTTTTAGTATGCATCGCAGCCCTTTTGCGTAACAGGTGAGATGCATCGCACCCTCAGCATGGAGCAGTCTGTATGGTCCAGTTTTGAGTAGTTTTTCAGGGAGAACTTCTGGGAAATGATGTAATCAGTTGACCTTGATCCTTTAGGGTTTGAAACAACACTTTTAGGGGTTTAAGAGCCCTTGGTTTATCGACATATGTTATTGGGGTTGCAGTGCCCAAATATGTCTATAATAGTTGCCCCCTAAAGCATGAGGTCATAAATCTTTTGATGTCGGGTGAAATGCTTTATCATGAGGATCTGATGTTTCTCGAACTGGAAGGTGACCTGTATAAAATATAATACAATACATTATCTTCATATTATTTTCTTGATCTAGCTGAGGCAGTCATTCCCATGCTCAGCTTTATAAATTCATTTTCATGTACATAGGACAGACAACCGCCTGTGTGGCAAACTAATGATTCTGGTAGAGCCATCATCCTTTAGCTTGGATGATCATCTGTGCAGCGATGGGGTAGATTTGATGTCTTTATTTTCCTGAATATATCGCAGCTCGGATGGATGAAACTAGATCCGGGGTCTTCAAACTCGTTCAATCTTCACCTGATGTACAAGTCAATCCATGTGAAAAGATGTCCTAAAGTCGAACATGGAAAGACATCGCCTGATTACCAGCTAATGATGTAAGCGGTTAACAGGCATGAGAATAATCACCGATAATGATGATGACCCTCAAGGTACTACAGTACAATTCACATGGTGTGAATATAGGACCTGATGTTGAACACCATGCAAAATCTTTCGGTCGAAGGCCATTGATGTAAACCTATTGCCAAAAGTGAGAAACTTGCCATTGAGGCATGCAAGCTTCAAAGTACTGAAAGGGTTGTTCCTAAGTCAACTTCTTGGATAATGAGCTGATGTCGACAAGAAGTGACCCTTCATAGGAGGGCCTTAATGAATCCCACATCTACGACATGAAACAAAGAAAATGATTTTCTACATGTGAAAATGATCTGATGATACAAGGTTTAGGGTGGCGGTAATGAAAAATGGAGCGTGAAAGTATTACAGTGGATGAGGCGTTAGGTGGGTTGGTGAATTCTCTAAGTGACTTCTCTTGAACATATCGGCGACACTGTGATGGATCGGTAGCATTAACCCCATGTATGGTACGGAGGACCAATGGTGATGGTGAACAGAATAACCCAACCCGCTTCAATCATGGTGATGGAGTGAAAGTGTCATGTTCAAGAGCGACCTGCTACCAATGAAGTTCTTCAAGTTTTCTTCCCTTTTTCCGCATTCATTTCTGACTAGTGCCTCTTTATTTTTGTAAAGCTTGAGGAGGATAACATATGCTTGTTCTATAATTTTCCCTTCAGGCAAACCTGTCACTATGTTTTAGCGAGCCTAGCGACAGTGAAACTCGCTCTTATCCGGATGGACAAGTTTGTCGCTATTGTTTTAACAAGTTTAATGACAAAGACAACTCAGTCCTTTTCATATTTAGAGAGTTTGAAAAGAGACAGAAAGGAATCTCCAGTAGTCATTTTTCGTGGTAAAATCCCTTAAGTCTGAAAAAGTGTAAATAATACGAAAGGGATGACTTTTCGATAATTTTAGCAAGCCGAACAAGACAAGTGCTCGATATTTTTGTGTAATGATCCCTTAGGTCCAAAAATATTAAAATATAGAGGAGGGATGGCGCTTCCCTTTACTTTAACGAGCTGGAAATGCCAGTGGCTCGGCAATATTTTCATATTTTACGAGTCTAAAAAGAGCTTAAAAGAGACTCATTTTTGAGGAACGAGTGATGTATCTAGGTAGCAACTGGTTCTACGTAAGTTTGGAACTTCTCAAACATGGCAGCATAATGAGGGTGGCTAATGGAATCACTCATCGCAGCTGTTCCTCAAAAGGGTAAACAATCAAGTGGAGGCGTATGATCGACTAAAAGAGTAGAGGTGATGTGGTAAGAACAAGACCAAGGCTCAAACGGCTGATAGCAATGCAATCACAAAGGTTATTTACCGAGGGTGGATTCATTTTTTAATGAGCTTGAATCTTTGGAAACTATGCTCAGTGGCGGGTTTATTTTTTAATGAGATTGAACCCTATGGTAACACTGCTCATTGCTAGGTTTATTTTTTAATGAGCTTGAACTTTGTGGAAACATTGCTCGTTATAATAGTCAGAGATGTTCAATTCACCATTAACACTATGTTCTTTTGACGGGCATACTACCTGTTCAATTGCTCCATCAAATTGATCAGAAATGTACATACATGCTTGAAAAATGAGTTAAAAACCAACATCTTACATGAATTACGTGAACAGCAACATAAAAATAGTTTTACCTCTCATTTTTACCATTTCATTCAAATTTGGGATTGTTGGAGCTCTGGAGGTGTTTTCCCCCTTGATTTTCATCAGCTGATTCCGAGAGATTCGGTGGACTATTTTTGGCGCCGTCTGGACCAGGTAGGAGCTAACCCTGAGTTCTTCAATTTCATTCTTTCCTTTTCTAATTCTGAGTGGCTTTTCTTGTTTTTTGGGGCCTCATGGGTTTGAATAATTCATTCTCTCCCAATCACACCTGGTATGCATTGAAAAGTGTGATGCATACTAAGATGGCCATTGGCCAG